>CAOKZL010001159.1:0-719833 GCA_948472985.1 Iguana delicatissima | reverse complement strand
GCTCTAGCGTGGGCAATATGTCCGTGTGGAAATGGCCATTGTCTCAAGCCCAAACCTCATTGTTTTCACCTAAGACTAGACTAGCCCACGGTCATATGTTCCCCAATAAAAACCGCCCAGTTCCGAGAGCTTCCTTGGATCGCTCCAGACTTCCATCCAGCCTTGCTGCTGCTCTGTCCAGTGAATTCCCCTCGGCCACCATGCCAAGTTTCCTCTCTTCAATTGGATCTCTTCAGGACTACGAGAAAGGTGGCGTATCACCCATTTCCCCCAAAACTCTCATTTCCTATTTCTAGTTAGCTATGTGGTTGTGTTTTCTTAATATTTGTCTACTTGTTAATAAAAATATAATATAATATAATATAATATAATATAATATAATATAATATAATATAATATAATACATATCTGACTGCTCACTGACCTGAACCTGTATACATAGGGTAAAAGATTCCCACTAAGTTACCCTGCCTCTCGTTAGCTTAAGAGAGTGCTCCAGCTAATTTCCCATCTTTGCTTGGATTATTTGGTTATTTGGGTGCCCCTCACGGGACCCCCAGTCACAGGGTAACACTGGGACCAAGTGAAAGCCCTTCCATGATGATCAAAAGACTCAGACAGTCTCATGTAGAGAAATACAATCATACAGATAGTCTACTGTAGCAAACTCTGTCCAGGGAGTGCCTTTGAAAAGTGTTTTGGAAACTTCAGCTGGTCCAAAATGCTGTAGCCAGAACATAGGCTAAGGCCAGAGATCACATGCTTCCTTTGTTACAACAGCTTTACTGGTGATTGGTCTGTTTCTGGACAGAGTTGAAATTTCTGGTTATGACCTATAAAACGATATGAACCTTGGTACTGGGCTACCTGAAGATTACATCAGCCCACGTAGGCTTTGCTTCAGTTTAAGATCATTAGGCAGGGCTCTTCTCTCCAGCTCACTGTTATCAGAATTATATCCGGTGAGGTAAGATAGCACCCTCTTGATGGACTAGAACTTCCTATTGAGGGAAGTTAAGTTGTCTCACTCTCTGTTGTCTTTCCACTGGCAACCAAAGACAATATTTACTCAGACAGACCTTTGGCATAGTTAGTTGCTGAAGTGGTTTTTAATTGATAAGTACTATTTCTTTTATGTCTGTAGTTTTAATTGACTTGTTCTTATGCTACATTTCAAGATTTTCTTTTGAAATTTGAATAACAAAGCAGCATTCTATTACTATCAGTTGCCTTTCGGTGGAAAGGCAGGATATAAATCTAATACTTAAATAATATTGATGCCCATAGAGATCTATTCCACACCCTAGGGCTTCAGCATTATTATTTCCCCCCTTCTTTCTGATGATGTTGCTTATCACTATCGTTCTAATTTTGCGGATGGGAAACTGAAACTGAGAAATGAGATGCTGCAAGATCAATATGTTAGAATGGTTTCTGAGTGTGGTCATTCTCCTCTGCACACATCAACAGTATTCAGAAGAGGCTAAAGAAAAATGGAGGCAAGTCTTACATTAATGTGAGAAAAAAAGAAGAAAAGATTTACATCTGTTAAGTAGGGATGGGAAAAAGCTTTCTGTTTTTCTCCAGAGTTTCTCAGACTTTTTCCAAATCCTACCTGCATTTTCCTTCTGCCCTCACTTCATGTCAGCTTACAAAACTTTTATGTTTTGTTCCTGAATTGCGATTCCCCCAAATTTTAAAGCACTTCCCCCTCAATGTTGCATTTATTTGCATAATTGACATAAATTATGCAACCTCCCCGATTAACTGATGAAACATTTGCATTATGTCTGATTATGTGCATTGTACTTCTTTGCATTTTAAAATATGTCCATAGTTTTATATAAATTTTGTTTTTCAGAAATGCTGCGTAAGTTTTGCACACGTGTAAATGTTCAAACGTGTATTTTCTTGCAACAGATCTTAGAAAGTGTGTAAAAATTCTACTTTTACTGAGAGCCCAACACAAATCTTTTTCATTTGTCATGTGAGGCCTGCCAGTGGGGTTATAGTGTGGCTGGGACAGGAATCAAGGTTTCCTGGTCCTATCCCCACTGGCTCAGGTTTGTTTCATCACAAGCCCAGAACATGAGTGAAATGGCAACCCAGCAGCTATAGATTTCAAAGGCATAAGTTTCTGGCAAATCATTACCTCTGGAATTTCTCTATCTGTTGAACTGAGTGGGTAGGGGAGACTGCCAGACTTCAGAAGGCTGTGGTGGCAATGAATGAGAGGAGAACTGCTCTAATGTGTTTTGCATGCAGCTGGCATCTTGATCCTAAACATTTATGTCCTCTTTGAACATCTGTGCCATGTCAATGAGAACTGTCATCACTGTGGCTTCTGAAATGGCAGTGGTACAACATTTTCCTAGGCATCCCCAATAATGCCATCCTAGCCATTTTTTTCTTTTTCTCTAAACCATATTTATCAGCACATTTGTCAGTTTTATTAAGAATAAATTTCAGTGGCACAGTTAAATAATTTGAGCAGTAGATGACTGTATTATTTTAGCTGTGTGAAGCACAGAATTAAGATTTCTCTTCTTCCTCCACATCTATATACTTTACAACTCTCCCCCCATTCCTGATAGCCTTCTAAGAAATTGTTTGGTTCTTTTAAAAATGAAAGTACTAAGAACATGTGTGATTTTGTATTTTAAGCCCATTTAAAACATAGTACCATAATATTTATTCATTGTATTTCTTGAAAATATTTCAGTACTGCTTATCTAGTCAAGACGATTCACAAATAATGGAGTTAATCATGAAATATAAAGTGGAGTTTGCCTCAGCTGCCTTGAAGCCAAGTACTTGGGAACAAGCCATTATTTTGTTTACTGTGAGGGATAATATATTTCCAAAGTAAAACTAGTAAAGTGAGCACCTATAATTGTGTACATAGCCAGTTGACTGCTTCTTTAATTATATGTTCTTTTAAAAATATGAAAAGGTTTGCTGCGCTAACCGGATTCATCCCTGAAGAAAACCTGCCAGAGTCTGGGAAAGCCACATTGTGGGTTACAGGTCACGAAATAGCTGACATCCTTTTCCACAGTTACAACATTGTGAAGCTGGACTCACAATATCCGAACCAATGTGGATTCACATTTATAATAATGAATGCCTAAACATGACTTCCAAAGCCTGCCTTTGCAGCCTGGCAAGGGCCCTGCTAAACCATTTCTGGGGCAGTGAAGACTGGTGCGCTGGCTGCAGAGTGCTCCTGGTTTCTTAGTGCCTTGGGATGAGCAATTGTGGCAGGACCCTGAGAAGTGTCTCTAGCTGCTTGGACTTTGGGCACCCTGTGACTGAGAGAGTGCTGCAGATGTAATTTCCCAGTGCTTCAATCTCCAGCGCTTCAGAAGTGCTTTCTTTGAAGTGCTACCAGGCTGCAAATGTAGGTTAGGGGTCATTGTTAGTTGTAACCACCATGAGGTAGCTCTGTAATTGTAGTTACAGGATCTCAGCCTAACTCAGCCTAACTTTTTCAAGTTCTGACTCCCCCCCTACATTGTCATTGTGATTGTTTAAAAAGTCAGTACAGTCCTCCCTCTACATTCATGGGTTTGACATTCATGAATGTGATTATTTGCAAGGAATGTGCTTGCCTTCCCCTGCATTTTCCTCCCCCACATTCCCTTGCATTCTTCACCTCAGGCTTGTGAGGCTTGTGTTTAAAACAATTTTTTTTACCTTTTGGGTGAGCAAAGCCCCCCCCCCCCAACTGCTGGAGGCATGGCGATGCCGCTACACATTCTGCTGTGTAATGGCTGTCTATTGGTCAGGTGCTCTCTTTGCTCCTACCCCACCTTTCTCAAGATAACTGCTGGAAGTAGCTAGAATGCCAGAATGCTGCTCTTCTCCATCTGAGGGGAAAGTACCTGTAATCGCTTTATCTTCTATTTTTTTCTCCACCCCAACCCCAGAGGGAGAGGCAAAAGAATGAGAGGGGGAGATTTGAAGGGGAATTGCAGGGTGATGGTAGTTATTCGTGGTTTTCCCACTTCCATGAGGGTTCTACACCTGGAACCCTTGCGAATAGAGGAGTTATTGTATTTTCACTGCAAATTTTTTTCTTTTCAAAAAACAAAGGTTAGTTGGATACATTACAAGAGAAGGCCAGCAACTGCTCCTGATAAATACATATTATGGAATCAGGAATTCACAGAGTACTGTCCTCCAAGCTACATTAGAAAGCAAAATGAAAATAGTGCATGGGGGAAACAATAAACAGTTATGAACAACAAATGCTATATAAGCTTGAAAACACGAAATTCATTAGGGAGCAAAAGTGCTTCCTTTGGTGAAGAGCTTTTCAGAAAACATAAAAATAAAGCAGTCTGAATTTAGTCAGTCCTATATGCCAATTTCCTAGGATACCAATTACCTGGTCTCTTTGGGGTAGTATGTCTGCTGTATGATTAAGGAAAGGATGAAAAATTGTGCTAAAAATATAAAAGCAAGGCAGACTGGGACAATTAGCAATTTATTCAAAACTCATCATTGAACAAATTAGGAGCCATTAAATTTTGCTACTGTCTTTAATGAAGGTAGCAGCTGCTGTGCCACTTCTTGTAGAAGCGATAATATCTTAACACTACACAAAGGAATTTGTTTATTTCTTTTTCCCTAGACCAGGCAGTAGACAGAAAATTCAGCTGGTGCTATTTTTGCAAAAATGGAATGCATTATGAACAGGTTCATTATCCCCCTGATTCCATCTCACTGTTTTTCTCTATCCCCAGGTCCTCATTAGTAAAAAGAGGGGGAAATCATTTACTGGGAAGTTATCAGGAAAACAGTTTCTTTGGATAATGAATGTAAAATAATGTCAGGAACAAGTCAATATAACATTATGATGATAACACATAATATTCCAATAACTTCACCCCAAATGACACATGTGCTGATTGCTGTGGTGACAGAATTTAGAGACCTGGCTTATAAAATTGCATTGTAGGGAGCTAAGCAATTCTTTGTGACCAAAAATAGATAAATCAGAGATGTGGCTGGAATACATCAGGGATGAACAATATTGGTGGTCTGGGAATGAATTTTGCCCCACTCCAGACCTGCCAGGGGTCACACTCCCTTCAGTTTATATCCAGGTTTGGTGGTAAAATCTCTCCATTCCTCAATAAAACTAGGCCTTGTGGTTTCTCTTAGTGGAAAACTGCTATTCTAGGAAGTTTCTGGGAAAAACAAATCATTTCTCCCAAAAAATAATAATGGGGGGGATTGTACTGTTCTGGTCAGATGTTCTGGAAGTTTCCGGGCTCACAAACATGGGGTGACATTTCCCCTTTCCTCTGGACTACAGCTTGCATCAGTTCCAGCAAGATGGGAAACGCAAGGCTGAGCTAGGCTAATGGCAATGGTGGAATCTCTTCTTTCTTTTCATGAATGTAATTGTCCTTCCATTTGTTGATTCTTGCTTAAACTCACACTCATGACACAAATCCACCAGAAATTGCAAACTTGTTCAAGGCAATTCAAATTCCAGTTAAGAACATTCATTTCAGAAACAGGCATTTCTTGCTTCCTTTTTTAAAAATCAGTAATAAGTTTTCTCTCTTTACTTGCTACATTCTCCCGTGTGCTGACAGGGACAGTGAAATGAGAGTGTATTACATTTCTTCTGCACAGAACATCCATGAGTCACTCACTCAATTCAAAGTGGTGGAGCATCAGTTGGGAATCATCCACTAGGAGATATGGGTTAATGAAAGATTAAAAAAAATTGCTACAAAAGTAATCAGAGGGGACTGGTCCTCAGAATTGTTACTCTAAAAGGTGGGGGGACCTACAGTTCTCCAACAGTGCCAGTGTCTTCTTAGGAAGATGGGGAATTATAGCTCAAATGAGGACTGCGAGAGGGGGGTAATCACGGGATCTTTTCACCTGTGTACACAGGATTAACTGTAGGACAACAGTTGAGGGTGCAAAGAATGTCTTTATTGGAGGAATTCACATACACATGCAAGCAATCAAGTAATCTCACAAACCACACAAGGCTAGCAAAGGTAAAGGAGAGAAAGGTTGAAAAGTGAGAGTTTGGGGTAAAGTGGGTGATAATTACTGTTCCAGAAGCAGGTAATTGAATTGACATGGCTTAAACATGAGAATCTGAGGGGAAGCCCAGGGTATGAGTGGGTTGCTTTTTGGTCAAGTAAACAAAAGGGTTTGGAGTGGAACAGTGGTCTTAACTTCAGGGGCCAAAGAACTGATGAGAGTCATGATAGTTTCTTAATGTCTGGGCAGGTGAGGGGACAAAGGAGAGTTTCAGTGGGAAGGTGACACAGGCTGATGACCATTGGTTGCTCTGTTGAAGTGGTTTTGTTCACCATTGTACTTGATGGCTGAGCCATTGAGGGGATTATAGTGCCAGGGCTTTCTGATTAATTCCTTCAAATTTATGACCTAGTCGTGCTGGGCTAATCTGTCTTAGCATGTGACTTCCAATGAGAGTCCTTTTTCTACATAGTGTTTAGCCATAAATGTAAGATTTATATTTATTTCATGTCAGTTAAACAGTATTTATAGCCAATCATATTGTATCACAGATGGGGGGTGTATGGCATGGTAACAGAATAGCTTTGGGAGCTGCATCCATCTTGCAAGCTATACTTTCTCCATTCCTGGTGTCCTTTTGTACTACACAATGATGGTGCTGATTCCATTTTAATTCCTGTGGTTCCATCTTGTTGAATCCTGGGATTGGCAGTTTAGGGAAGGCTATTTAGAGAGCTCTAGTGCCTCACCAAAGTGCAAATACCAGGATTCCATAGGAGGTTGCTATGGCAGTTAAACGGGACTCATAGTGCTATCATCATGTAGTGTGAAAGGGCCTCTGGTGTGAAAGGAAAAGAACTGGAAAAATGGGCTAACTGGCAATAAAATAGAAAACATATTGTCAGTGGCAATTGAATTGAAGCTTAATGTAGAAAAAATGCACTGGCTATATTTATTTCATGTATGTTTTGGACACAAAGTAACCAGATACAAAAGTCGACATTTACTGCAATTTCTTCTATACAATATTCAAAGTGCAACAGTCCTACCCTCTTTGGCATTAGCACGTACTAAGACAGTATAAGATATTTGCTCCATATTTAGTTTTATCTCAAAATGCTCAGAGTGAAATTTGCTCAGATCCTTTTGAATGCTCTTGGAATGAAAACGTAGACAAAGAGAAGCTTTTGATTTTGTTCAGCTGTAACTCAGTTTCTGTTCACTTCATTTTAAATGCCCATGGCAAAATCTTAAATTCAGAGAAATCAATGGCTGTCTTTAACTTCAGTAAAATCTAGATTTCACCCTTGAGCCCATTCTTGGAGAGGGCGAGAAAAGAAAGGAAGATGGGAAAGTGCTTAGTTTTCTTTCTGAATATAAACACACAAGATACAGTTTTCTATAAATTTGCTCAAAAAAGGTTTAGACGGCTCATTAAAGACCCCAGTGAAGTGAACTGGGTTCATATGGGAGTTGCACTTGGTTTACTGCCTCTAGTTAAACCATAGTTTGGAAAGATACTTTTTAAAAGTAATTCCCCCCCGCTTTATCACATTATTTAAAAAGTAAGTAATTGTCATTATTCATTGTATTTTTTTAATAGAGACTGCTTGCATCTTGAGTTGCTTGTTACTTTTCCGCTACTGTTTGTTACCTTTGTGGGGTGAAAAAACCCTTTAGGTTTGATAAGAGAATCATGTACATCAGAGCTAGGAACCAAGCAGCCCTCCAGATATTTCTGGAATGCAACTCCCAGCAGCCCTAGCCAGCATAGGCAGTGGTGAGATATGCTAAAAGCTACAATTCAACAACATCTAGAGGGCTGTCACCTTGAAGTAGCTTGAAAAACATCCTATCAATATGCTTCTAAGGGCTTTATCATACCAACCTGTTGTCTTGCAGCAATGACGTTATTCAAGGAAATGAAAAAAATACTTGTATAGAAACAATCAGTATCACACCATTTCTGTAATAATGTTGTGCTGCCAGTTTGGTGATGCACGTTCCCACAATTGGTCTTATGTGCTACTCTACTGACCCCACTTCTCTTCTACTGTCTGTGCTACCTAGCACATGCACTATATTTTGAGTCTTCTTTTCTTTGCACAGTTTCAGCATGTCATTTTGGCATTTTGTTTTTGTCTTGTGGTGTTGCCATTTTGGCATTTCACTCCTCTGGAGTCATGATTTCTTTTCTATTTAGCTGTAATGGTACAATTGCAATGTGCCATAATGGTGTAATTGTGATGGGCCATAGTGGTGTAATTGTAGCATGCTCGCTTGCACTGCAAGCAAGCAATTATACCAAAAGTTAACACCACCACCAACACCACATACTGGGGAATAGAGTAAAAAAGCAATGTGTCTCAACCTGAACCATGATGACCTTTTTGTCCAGACATCAAAGTGCAGCGAGCTCAGCCTTCTCGGGGATATGGAAGGGGAAAGGGGGCACAACTCTCACTGACGCCAAATGACTGCCTCAATATTGGAACTGCAGTAGAATGAAAGGTCAGTGGAATGAAAGCATTCAAATGCATCTGTTACATTTGTATCCCATCATTCTTCCATTGTGGCAGAAAGGAAGCATCCATAATCTTTGTTTGGTTTATGCAGTCTTCCACATAAACCAAAGGCCAGAGGTGTTTAGTTCTGACAAGTTCAATACATCAGGTCCCTTGAAACTGTGCAGTTCCAGTCAAACAATATTACATTGGATCAGATCCAGAAGTCCTATGCATGGCTCATGAGCTGAAAAAGGTAGAGGGTGCTTTTTATTTCCTTCCCTCCTCCCTTCCACAGTCCCCTGTGCCCCAAACCAAGGAGATACTGTACAGTAGTGGTTCTCAGGCTTTCTGATGTGAAGGAATGGCATTCCCCATGTGCAAAGGACCAATACCATATTGGTGCCTGTTGGCTGCAATTGTTTCTGTTATGTTTGGAGACTCTTCCTTGACTGGCAACTGTTGGCTTGTGGGCTGGCATTGGTTCATAAATTACGATTTTGAATAGCACTGCTTTTGAGGATCAGGGGAACAATTTGAGAGGTAAGGAGAGTCAGTTAAAAAAAAACTTTGCCCCCTCTCCCCCATCTGGCATAATTTGCTATCACAGGATCACAGTCCCTTCCAATGGAAGAACAATTTGTCTTCATGGCAGGGACACTGGACCTAATCCATTATCTGTACCAGAATATGAGGCTTCTTTTACAGCCATAAATCTATACCCGCTCAAACATAGTTTCAGATGATCAGATTGGCTGTTGTGGCTTCAAGGTCATTGGGACAAGAAATGTGCTCAGGTTTTAGTCTGCGCACTAAAGGCGATATCCAAGGTGCTGAACCCTATCTGCCAAATATGTCCAGCACCTTAGATAGCTGCTTTAGAATCTGGACTTAAACTATCAGCATGTTCACCACCCTACTGATGTTGGAGCCACTAGCAGCCAGTGCTGGCTAGTGGAACAGGTTATTATTAAAACAATTACGACAGCAGATTTCACAAGACAAAATGGCATATGTGAACACGTTGTTCAGCGTTGTTTTGTAGATAGGCATACGTACTGGGTTTGAAGAGGCAGAGAAATCTGTGGGAATTAAAATATAAAAGGTACCAGCAGGCAATGTTTTCACCATTGGTCATTTAATAGACCATGAGAGGTGAAGAAGGCATTCAGTATAGATAAGCAGATTAACAAATGAATAGTGATGAATACTCTGCATCTGATTCTAGGGGAGTTTTCCCTTGAAGTATACTCTGCTGGGTGGGGGATAGAAATAGGAAGGACAGAGGAAATCAAAATACAGAAGTTGCTTAAACAGTGGTCATTAAATGGTTTCAAACATGAGTGTAACTAGTTGCAAATTTTGCACCTGAGGGGTGTTTGATGTCCATGAACATTTATGCTAAATCAAACTTATTAATCTTTAAGATTACCACAAGAATTTATGTTGCTTTTGCTCCAACAGCTTTAAATAGAAAGCTCATCTCAATTTGCTCAAAGAATAATGCTATGATGTGCTTCCAGACAGGTGATTCACAGTCAAAAGACACTGTCTAGCTAGTCCCTTCCTCTGTAACATAATTTTTCTGGAAAGAAAGAAAAATATGGAAGAAGTGGTAGAGAAACACAAGAAAGCCGTTCATGGAACATGGTGGCATCTGTCCCACTCCATAAAGTTTTGTGAATGTGGTATGGCTGCTGCAGAATAAAATCCTCATCTCTAGGCTCCAACAGTCTCAGTACTGTATTTCTGTGCCTGGGATACCCAAGTGTGCACGCTAGCAGAAATTCACTATATATATCATGTTCTAGAGATCCACAAATCAAGATAATATAGCTCTGAAGTGCTCAGATGAATAGCTCTCTTCAACCCTCCTAATGGTTTCTATTATGAGTTTTGCATGGGTCAATGCAATTTTTATGTCCACGCTTGTTGTATTTTACAATACTGATGCCCTAGTGTGAGAGTTTGGGAGACAAAGCAACTCCAAGTTACCAAAATAAGCATGGAGCAGATGAGAAAGTGCAATAAATCTAATCTTTTCAGTCAGTGGCAAGCCGGTGGAGGGGTGGTGGAGGCTTCGGGGCTTCCTCTCCCTTATTGCTCGACACACCATTTGGTTTACAGACACCCCCCTCCACCCAACCTCACCTCCTTCTGAGCAGGATTAAGGGGAAAGAAAATCGCTCAAGTTTTTCAATATCATATTATGTCTGAGATAAGCACTAGCTCTTCTCAGGTCACAGTGCGCCTTCACTAGCCGTGTCCTCCTACATTCAATCTGTGAAGGCAAATTGAGCGTTGCTGCTTATAGACTGAATAGGAGGGTTGGTGACCTTGATTTCTTTTTTGAAAATCTTTTTTTTTTCTCCAAGAGGAATCAGGCTTTCCGCAAAAACTGCAACTCACACACAGACATTCGATTAACCAGTGATGATGAGGGAGGGGGAAGTATGCCAGATATTCACATGAATGTAAAATGCACACCTCCAATGAATTTATAGGGATTAATTGATATAACTGATATCTTGCTCAATTATGTCTCTATTATTTCCTGGCCCACCTTCCAAACTTACCTGAACAGCCAGCATCTGAACTGAGTGATGGAGGTGTGCTCAGTTGGCAATTAGGTTGCAGGGGGCTGAAGTTTCAGGTCCCTCATGCAAGAGAATTACCTTGTTGGCTGGCAAGAGGATGCTGGAAATGTTATCCTCCTGTTACCTAGTTGCCAACTGAACAGATTTCCCATATTTTGTGTGGCTGCTGGCTGCTAAAGTAGGCTTTTTGAGGGGGCATATATAATGGAGACGATAGTGCCACAATTGTGAATATGTGGTATTAGTGAGTATGGAGTAGCCTAGGGCTTTCCAAATAGTGTGTCATGACACATTAGTGTGTTGCCTGTAGTGTGTTGGTGTGTTGCCTCCCTGGCTGAGAAAGACCGCCCTATCTGAGCCTGGCCCACTGTTGTCACCGTCACTGGGGCCATTCCCTGGCAAGAGTGACAGCAGCGGGCAAGGGCTCCGTGGAAGAGGGCTGCCTTTCCCCTGCAGTCATTCTTACCAGGGCCTTTACTGGTAAGGGTAATGGCAGCAGGACAGGATCGGCGAAGGTGTGTGTTTCCCCACTCTAGATACACCTCTGAGTACCTCCAGTTTGCTAGTAAAACTGAATTACTGTGTCATGAAATGATGCATGTCGAAAAAGTGTGTTACCAACATGAAAAGTTTGGAAAGTTCTGGAGTAGCCATAGATCCATAACTCTAGATTAGAAATCTATAAGTACAGTACAAGATGCCATATTGTCTATATTTTTTTATTTTTATGAGTTATATTTTTCATATTATTTTAAAGATTGGTTTTCAGGCCTTTGAAGACCACTAGTGTTTAATTTTCTACTGTGGGCGTGGTAATATTAGTTCTGGTTTTATTTTGCCTGTTTAGTTTGTACTTTGGTGAGGATTTTAATCTATTTGCTGTTTAAATTTTAGTGTTTTATGATTGAAAATGTTGTAAACCGCCAAAAGGACTATGATGAAAGAGTGCTATGTAGGTGCAAAATATAAAAGGAAATGAATGAATCCAGTGTCCTTCCACACATAAAGGACAGATATGCCTTTCTGAAAACAAGTTTCTTGGAAGAAGGAGAAAGGTGAGCTTTGTTCATTTCTTCCTGTCTTGCTGCAAGATCCTCGTCTGCCACCTTCCATCATTTTCCTTTATGGAAATCTCCTCAGCTATGTTGTAGCAGATTTTGGGTTTGCAGCAGAAAGAAAAGGAGACTGGCAAACATCACCTCCTTTCTTTTCTGCTAGCAGTTAACAAACACAATTAGATCTAGATGATTTTTTGTTTTCTCCCAATGGTCTGAAGCGGAGAAAAGAATATATTGAAAAGGATTGTCCGAAAATGAAATTGATATTAAGGATACATTTCTTTGTCAAGTCTGTACATTCACAACTACACACTACATCATGGGTAGCAATTTTGGGAGTTCACACCCCGACTGCACTCTCTTCCTCCTGAAAAATATCTTTTTTTTTTTTGCTTCCAAATGTCCTTTAGTGGGTGTGGGGAAATTTTGCCATGTTTTTGCCCCCAAAGCCCATGAGAGGCCTAGGAGAGATCCTTTTTTTAACAACAGGATATGACTAAGGCCGTTTCTGCATGAGACTGTTATAGGCCCCTCCTGAAACTGCAAACTCCAGGATTCCGTAGGATGTTGAAACTGGAATCATAGCGCTATAACAGCCTCGTGTGGAAATGGCTTAAGAAGTCACTTCCTGTCCACTTCCCATTTAAAAAAAGTCCCACCTGGTGCTGGAAGTCACACCCTACTCATTTCATTAAAAAGGCCTCTCCTGGTGTGAAATGGAGGCAAAATTTGGGAAACTTTCAGGAAACATTTCGAGGCCAAAATTTGTCTTGATGCTTTTTAAAAATATTTTTGACCCTGTAGGCCCCATGCAGACCACAGGTCACATTTTGCCCATCCCTGCACTAAATGGCTGTTTTATTTCAAATGCCATTTTTCTCCTTTGGCATGACTGCTATCTTTACAAAAAAATAAAGTTTTTTTCCTGTGGAAAAAGAAAAAGAAAAAAAAAGAAATAGGTTGAGCGAAGAAACCAAGCAAATAGATTCATCCATTTGGCTCAGGCTTTCAATTCCTAGCTTTAAAAATCGGGGTTTTAATCTCTGTATATTCAGTTATTTTAGGGCTGAATGAAGATTACTATTTCCTGTTCTCTGAGAGGTTCCTCATCTTTAACGCCTATATGGCTAGCAGGTAAACATAGTCCATCTAGCTAAGAATTTTAAATGCCCCTCCCTAAACTGCAAACCCCAGGGTTCCATATGATGTTGAAAGTGGAATAATAGCACTATAACAGTATAGTGCGGAAAGGCCCCAAATCAGGGGAGAAATGGTTTCATTTCATTTTTTGCAAATTTACTAAAATTCCCAAAATCTTAATATTTGGGAGGAAAACAACCCAGGATCTTTTTTTTTTTTATAATATGGGAAGAGAGACAATCTGATAGATTTTCTTGCCCTTTTCAGGATGTGAAGGGTCTGGAAACAAAGTCCTATGAGCTGTAAGAGGTGGGTTGTAGTAAGAGGTTGGTTTTATTTGGCATAGAGAACAGAAAACTAAGGGGAGGCACGACTGGAAATACCTGAAGTTCTTTCATAAAGAAGATAAAGTAGACTTGTTCTTTGTTAGTCAAGGCAGCAGAACCAAAACCAGTGGGAAGTTTTGGAAAAGCATACTTGGTTTTAGGGCTGAAGGCAAATGGCAAGCATATAAGTAAATGTAAGTTCTGAAGATTTCTGATATAAAGTGGTACTGATAAGTTCATTAAACGTTTGCACAGAATGGCAATGGAAGTGAACCTGTTGCATGGGCTTATTTAGATTTAGGTTGACAGTAGCAGAATTGATTGAAAGCTTGATGTAATTCTGTCAGGGTCTCCTATCCATGGGTACAGATAATAACTGTGTCATCAGTGAATCTCAGGTAGAGAAGATTTTAGAGGAGATTTGCTGAGATAGCAGCATCAAATATTTGAAGGGCTGCCATGTGGAAAATGGAATAAGCTTGTTTTCTGCTTCTCTATCAGACAGAAACTGGACCAATGAATTCAGATGACAAGAAATGAGATTCCACCCAAAAGTTAAGAAGAACTTTGTGATGGTAACAACTGGTAAATAGTGGAATAGTCTCCCTCAAAAAGTGGTGGGTTCTTTTTTGTTGTAAATTTTTAAACAGAGGTTGGATGCTCACCTTACTGGGTACTTTAGTGATAATTCCTGCACTGGTGAGGGTTGGGTAGATGATGTCAATGTCAGGCGGCGGCTAAGCAGACACAGAGGCAGGAGCTGAGTTTATGGCTTTAGTAATAAATAAAGCAAGAGGTTATGTCACCAAAACAAACATACAAGTCCCAGGGGCAGCAAACTCAAACAGCAAGGTTTAGCCTAGAGAAAGCCATCACAGGATGCAAATTCACGGTTGGTAGGTGGTTGTTCCCATGCCCAGCTCCAACAGCGTCTGCTTAAATACACAGTCTTTAGCCCAGCTGAGGCTGATCAAATGTCCATTGGCCCAGCTCACAGCTGAGCCCCTCAAGACTTCAGGGCCAGTTATCAGACGCTTCTCCTGCAGCCACTGAACCTCCGAGCCACCCCCTTCTCCAGCCGCCTCTGAAGGAACGTGGGGAAGGTCTGTGCAACTCCGAGGCGGGAGTCAGAAACACCAGTCTCTGTTAGGTCAGGCACTAGCCTCTGCCTCTGGAGCACAAACATCTGCTGCAGGACTGGCTCGGATCTGTCCCCGGACAGCTGTGGGTCGATGGCAGACTCCTCCCTAGCCTCTGAAGGAGCCCCTTGCCCGAAGGCCCCTCCAAGGGATCCTCCCCCAGCTGGAGTCAAAGTCTAAACATCCAAGTCTGAACTGGCAGCACGCTCAGCCTGGCTCATGACAATGATCCTTGAAGTGGTTTCTGATTTTTGATTCTGTGCCCGGGACAGCTGTGGGGTCGCTGGCAGACTCCTCCCTAGCCTCTGAAGGAGCCCCTTCTCCCGAAGGCCCCTCCAAGGGATCCTCCCCCAGCTGGGAGTCTAAGTCTAAATCGGAGTCCAAGTCTGAACTGGCAGCACGCTCAGCCTGGCTCATGACAGATGATCCTTGAAGTGGCTTCTGATTCTTTGATTCTATGAAAAGATTATTCCAGGTTAGCAATAAAGATGTTGGCCTTGTACCCAACATTGTGCCATTGATCTGCACATATACATTCTGGAAAAGCTAACTTAGCATTCTGACAATGGAACAAACTGTGATGAGGTGTGGTTAGACTGGATGTGATAGACTTGCTGCAGCTGCATCCTGCACTGCAGATCCTAATTTGTGCAGAAGGGTAAACTAGATGTTTCCTTTATGTTTCATTTCTCATTCTGAGCATGGTATTCATAGGATCTGGGCAATTGTACCCAGAATCCTGCATTGTGAGACATAGCTATGTCTCTGTAGCTACATCTCTGTAGCTATATCTCACAATACTCAGGTATCTGAACACTCAGATGGGCTCAGATGCCTGACGTGGCACATCCAGCTACTAGAAGAGAGCAAGAGACACCCCTAGCCATCTCCCTCCTCTCCAGTAACATGAAAATGGCTCATTGGGGGAGGGCTGCATTGCTTGAAATATAGGTTCTTGGGAAACCTTTGGCTACTGCATGATTGGAAGAGCCTTCTCACCTGTGCAGTAACTGTAGAAGTGGATAATAGTGTCACGACCAGACTTACACCATTGTGATTCATAAACTGGAGGCCAGCCTGCACTTTTAAAACTAAGTATCTGACTTGAATGATTATTAGTAACTTATTTAGAATGATTAATCATTTAACTAATTTTGCAAGTTTATATTTACTATGAAAATAATAGGCAAAAAGTATTAACTTTAATTCAAATTTAATGCAAACTTTAATTCAGATTTAACGATCTAATCATTAATTGTTACTGCTTGATTACTACTTGCTGTTTGGCAACACAGATGGGAAACTTTTTTTTTAGTTATTTGTAGTTTTGTACATGTAGTGTAGTATAGTCTTATACTTGTAATTTTGTTTTCTTCCTTGATGGCATATTCTTGTGTAGTTTATTTTTATAGTTTATTTTCTTTGTATTATTTTGTTGCATGTAGTGTCATTGTGATTTATATGTGTTCATTTTCTTGTTTCTTTACTTAAAAAGAAACCCTGAGTATCTGACTCATAATTTTTCTGAAGAACATTAATGACTGGTGTTATCTTAAATGCACTACACCAATAAAAATACAATTATGGAGCTGGGAAGTAGAGGCCTTCAGGAATATTACTGCAATTGTTTGTTCTTTGGATAAAAAGGGAAATCTTCAGCTACATAAGGAGGTGGGCAACATGCCTTCTTAATTCTACATTTCTGTGGCAGCATGCAAAATTTGCCTTCTGAGGTCCTAAGCAAATTCAATTTTTTTTTAGTATTAGCTACTTAGAGCCCATGTTTATATCCATTCTGTTTATATCACTGTAATGGTTGTGCCATTACAGCTACATTTCTGGATTTATATTGTGCAAAGTAGTGGGAGGAGATTATCAATACCTTACCTTAGCCAATATCTACCAATGTAAATTGGTTCACACTAGCATGTTTAATTTAATTAAATTAAACAATTTTCAATTGTGCCAAGTGCAGTTAACTCCAGGTATTAGAACAGACCCTTGGCTTACCAGAAATCAGACTTTCTTCTTGAGTTTCTTAAACATTTGTTTTCTTTGAAGACAAGTCTTCAACAACAATTTATCTCTCCCTTAATCTAAAGATACACTTTTACTTTTGGCCCTAAATCCATTGCTCATCCCAATTAGACTAGACCTATTGAATCAACTGATGAATATCAAAACAACATTTATGCAAACTCCATCGAGTCAAGATGGGTCCACTTCAATTTGTGCTAGTAATTGGGTTTAGACCTGGTGTGTACATCTTTCTGATAGTCATAGGATCTTTTCATCCATGACACTGTAACAGCATTTGAGTCTCTGTTGGGATAGCATACCCACAGTAGTTCATGCACTGTAATCTAGATGAGACTACTAGAATGTGCTCAACATGGGGCTGCCCTTGAAAGTGACTCAGAAGTTTCAGCTAGTGCAAAACAGAGCAAGTCAATTGCTGATGCATTATCATATAAATGCCAGTCTTTTAAACATTGCACTGGCTGCCAAAATGCTTCTTGTGTGAATTCAAGGTGCTTGTGATGATATTTAAAGGCCTACACAGCTGGGAACCTCAATACTTTAAATAGGTGGTACCTTAAGTTAATACCTAAAGGTATTTGCTAACCTAAAGATTGAGATGTGTGTGCGTGTGTGTGTGTTCAGGAGGACCCTCAGGTGAAGTCAGTACACTGTGTAAGGATATGAGAGAGGGCCTTCTTAGATGTGGCACCACAGTTATGGAACGCACTTCTCTTGGCTCAGATGGAACCAATGCTGCCTTCATTTAGATGCCAAGTAAAAGCATGGCTGTTTATTAAAGACTTTGGGGTCTAAGTGATTCACCCTAAAATGTTTATGCACATGGTTATAAACTATTTGAACCTTTTAATCCTGTTTTAACTTGTGAAAGTGTGTAGTATATATTTTATTCTGTTTATAATATTATTATTGTTTTAAATTGTTTTAATCTATTTATCTTTATTTTACTTTTATGCTGCCTTAAGAGCTCATGATATAGGGTGAAACAAATATTTTAATTATATATATGTCTTTCTGGGTGTATCTCATATACTGGCTTATTAACATTCACACACACACACACACACATATTCATATGAACAAGCATGAATGAACATACGAGTGTTCATATGTGTGTGTGTGTGTGTGTGTGCGTGTGCGTGTTCATAGTCCAGATCAGATAGTAGACTAGAGTCACTTTAAAACAAAATGCATTCCTCTGCATTTTCCACTTTCCTGAAATGTGACAAGTACAAGGACAACACTGCAGGTTTTGTTTTCCTTGCATGAGAGAGCATGGGAGACTTAGGGTATTTCACAGTGTTTACTTTATACAAATACAAAAACAAATCATAGAAGAAGTAAGTAGGACAGGCCCCTTTAGCACCCAGCATCGCCATTAATTCTGCATCAGATTCCCAGAGCCTCAAGGCTGCTTCCAGCTCAGCTGAACTTAAAAATCCTCTACTACTGCCAGATTCAAATTATAAAATGTCACACAGCCTCACAGACAGTATACACACTTCCCCTGCTTATTTAACAAGTTAGGGAAAGTGGAAGTGGTCAAAAAGTGGAACCCAGCTACTATAGGGAACATTAAGGACTTATTGAGGCTTGCTTGAGACCACCTCCATCCATGTGCTGCTTGTAACGTCTCTCAGCTGGCTTGGCACCTTTCTCCCCCTTCTGGGCTTGCTTTACAAGCAGTGCCTGCACAGTCCCAAGTGAGCCTCTTCTGAGGGCAAGAAGAACCGACGGAAGCCTGCTCTTTTGATGCTTGCCATTCAGACAAGTCCCATTAATTTGACTGGGTGGATGTGCTCTTTCTGTAGGCAAGACTTGGGACTGCACAAATGTGAGCTGTCCCAAGTTATGTCTCCATAGACAAGAAGAAATAGATGAAAGAGCAGACCCCATGTTGATTTAATGGAACTTAATTTGGAAGTATTGAAAGAGTGAGTCACCAGATAATGGGATGTTGAAAGGTGGAGGCTTTCTCTACTGGTGTGAAGCTTCACCTAATTATGAAAATATTTCTTATTAGGGAGACTGAAGTGATCATCTCTGCTAATCAGTTTAAGCAAGCAATCCTTTTGACAAAGGGAGGTCATGCCTACTGAGTGTAGTACAGAATGCAATACAGTATTTCCATTAACTACTTTATAGTCAGTTCTCCTGATCTGGCCGGGGAACAAAGGGTGTCAATCTTCCATATAATATGTGCAATTCTAACTGCTTAGAAAATCATACCCTAAGTATCCATAACCAGATAGGGTTATATATACTACACAGGTGCTTGTCTCTCTTTGTCTCCTAGCTTTGCCCTCTTGACTCGGGAACAAAGGTTGTGTGAATGTATCTCTCAGACTAGATAACCTTCTGTACTAATCTGTTTAAGACGAGAAGCATGGGATTTGATTCAGAGGGATTTGTTCCCCTGGTCAATTAAGTGATGGCTCAGTAAAGTTTTATCAGTCTGTATTCACCTGGCTGCAGTGCTTATATGTTGTTGGATCTGACTTTATATAGTAGGTAATACATTTTGATGTGGGAAATGTGAAAAATCATAGCAAAGAGCTACAGATGTGTCAAAAAGAAATGCATTATCTAGCAATGTAAGGAGAGGGCAAGAGAAATTGTGTTCTTTCACATTACAAATACATAAAGTAAGAATCAAATCAGAAGGGCCCAGGATCAGGCATACTGAAAGAAAATGAATATTGGCTTACATGGATTGTCTTAGAACACAAACAAAGATGAAGAAATTAGCTGAAGAGAGTTTAGCTAGCAGGTGGTCGCAGGGATCAGAAACAGAAAGAGAAACACAAACTGTGTTGGATAAACACAATTTGTGGAGAGCAATGGAAGTGTAACTAGAGCAGAGCTCGGGAAAGTTACTTTTTTAGGCTGCTGTTTCCAGAACACCACATTCATCATGTTCCTTGGGAATCCTGGAAGTTGCACTTCAGAAGTAACTTTTCTAAGCTCTGGGGTGGAAAATGTAAAGAAGAAAAGTCTCTTCTTTCAGACACCATGGCTTCTTATGTTATTTTTTTCAAAAAAGACCTTCAGGAGTCGATGGGTGAAGCTCCCATTATCACTCATAGGGTAATCTTAGGCCCTTTCTGCACGAGGGAAAAGGAACCACGAAAAATGCTACTCACTGGACTTCTTCAGCGTCCGGGTGTGTCCGTCGGGATGAGGAGCAGTGCGAGCTCGTCGCTCCACACTGCTCCGGCATCCAAAATGGTGGCTTCCGGTTGGTGGAGGCTCTCCACCAATCGGAGAAGCTCACCAGCCTAAAGCCCGCCCCAGGCAGATCTGCAGGCACGCACTTGTGCATGCCTGCAAATCTGTACTGGAGCGTGCGGATGGAGGAACACAGAGTTGCGCGCTCCGTGCTTTTTTAAAACCTCTAAAAACAGGTTTTTAAAAAGCACGCTGTGCAACCAGTTCCGGTCGCTCTGAACTGGACTGAGGTGCAGAACTACAAAAAGTGGTCCGCCCCAGTCCACTCTACGGTGCAGGAGACCTCCGTTGGAGGTCGCTCTGCACCGTTTTAATAGCCCAGTGCGGAAAGGGCCTTAGTAAGGTTGATGGTCCAATAATATTTTACTTGTTCAGTAGCATATGGTAGAGCACACATTCTCTATTCCTGCATTAAGAAAACAGTTTGCCTTTCAGTTTTGTAATCCTTATAACACGTGTGTGTGTGTATGTGTGTGTGTGAGAGAGAGAGAGAGAGAGAGATTACATAAACCAGAATCTTGTGTTTATCCAATTATCCACAGCCATAATCCAACAGATATGTGTTTCATCTAAGTGAAATAATTTTGTTTTCAGTTACAATTAAGTCTTCTTTAAACATGCATAGGATCAGAGTGCTCTGTTCTGAAGAAATGCTCATTGTGCTGGCTGCGCATATGAAGATTTTTCAACTCTTAGCTGAGATTTTTACCTTTCCTGATATTGTGTGTTCATAGGGAGGTCAATCAAATCTGTTTCTGGACGCTTCCACTTTTTTCTAGAACTGGATTCATCAGTTCTCTGCAGATTTATTTTAATGGGCTCTTGTCAATATATTTTCAAATAGATGCATCAGTGGAAACATGAATTAATGGATATGCAGCTCCATGTCTATAGCATGTTCATGTATATTTAGAAACGTATGCACATTTTATACATACCTGCTATTGAACATATGAACTTTCCCCATGGAAGTAGTTGCTGGTGGCAGTAGTGGCTTGTGACTTCTCTGTTGGTGGGCGAATGAATATGTGCTCTAATCTGAATTTTAAAGATATCCAAGGTGCTGATTTTTTTTTTTTTTTGGTAGTATCAGGTTGGCTAGTTGGCTGGTTCTGTTAAAACTCAAAGTAAAGCTGAGGGCAGGATTCACTACCCAATGGGAAGGGTAGCCACCAGCTGACACGAAAAGGGTGTAAATGTCTGCTTTTCTGAGAGTAAATTGAGTTTGTTTTTGTACTTGGTCCAGGAGGTGAGATTGGATAAATCCTTTAGGGGGAAAAAAAAACACACCTGTGGAGTGAATTTATTTCACATGACTATTCATCACACTGTAAAGACAATTTAAAACTTTTCTAAGCCACCTATTACCTTTGGCACCTGCACAATTTATATTTCTTGTCTTGCTGTTTGGCAGGAAAAATATACCTTATTGTTTTGCACACGCTGATGTGACTGAAAAATGGAAACACTTGCCAGACTATAATTTTTTTTGATACTTGTATTCATGTATAAGTGATTTTGCTGAGGGAATTGGAGTCACTTTGCCTCTTACATAATTGCTAGGTCATTTTAAATAATCTGTCCCTTAGAGATTGGAAATTCCTCTTGTTCCTTCCTTTCTTACTGTCCAAAGGTAGGATTGTACTTTTCCCCCCATGACCTTGGAAAGCTGCTTGCTGAAGCTCAATCATGTCTTGGAGGCTGATATAAATCTCCAGCACAGTAATTCTGGGTTAAATAACATTCTAGTAAAAGTAAAGAATGATTCATTTTAAAAGTGCACTGTCAGGTTGCCAGACTTGTGTTTTGATGCTGATCACTTGTGCTTTTAACCTTGATATTCTATTGGACAGAAGGAGTTTGCACCAGATTTATTGATATTTTATCTTGACTTAACAGCATTTCTTCTCTTAACATTTAACACTTTTCCAAGCTAGCTCTATTAATTGCAACCAGAATTGGTGATTTGTGGCAATTGCTTGACTATATTCATCATGATTACACTGCTGCCACTGCTGTCCAAGCTTATATAATTGAAAAAATGTACCCTGATACAAATCTGGTAGCGTAAAGGCTAGAAGAGAAATCAGGTTGGCTGATAGCGTGCTATTCCATCAGGTTTTCTCTTACGTACAGTCCTCTCACTGTATACCACTGTCTTTGCCTTGGATGCATTTATCTCTATTTAAATGCAGTGTGTTATGGTGATTCTCCTCCTTCTAGCAGCGGTTCTCAACCTGTGGGTCCCCAGATGTTTCTGGACTTCAGCTCCAAGAAGCCCTGAGCATTGACCATAGTGGCTGGGGCTTCTGGGAGATGAAGTCCACAAACATCTGGGGATCCACAGGTTGAGAACCACTGGGGGTCAGTTCCAGGATATCTATTCAGTGCCATGGCCATTATGTTGTGGGGTGCTACTGTGTTCCATCTTGTCTCCAATGGTGATCAATATCTATATGAAGCCACTGAGTGAGTTCATTAAGAGTTTTGGGGTTTGATGTTGTCAGTAAGTTGATGACATTAAGCTCTACATCTTGCTATTGAAGTCAGCTGGGGCTGTCTAGCTGCTGAACTGATGTCTGGATGCTATAATCAGGAATAAAGAGGGTAGAGATGCTGAGAATTTCATTTCAGATTTTGAAAATAAGAATATACCAAACTCTACACATTTCTTCATATGTAGGATCATACTCCCCCTGAGAAATGGGAAGACAAATAAAACACCGCAAACAGACGAAGAACACTAACATAGGAGAAACCCAGATCTTACAGGTTTGCATAGTTTTTGAGTAATGTGTTACAATGAACGTAGTTACCTGTAACTAATTACTTTTTAAGAGGTAACAAGGGTGTAAAGAAGTCACATTTTAAAAGTAGTGTAATGAGCAGATGTGATGCAGTTATGGGCAACTTTGGTATGTGAGTGTGTAAGAGCTTTCAAGTCACCTATTGAATTATGGTGACCCCATGAATTCCATAGGGTTTTCTTAGGCAAGGAGTACTCAGAGGTGGTTTTGCCAGTTCCTTCATTTAAAATATAGCCTACAGCGCCAGGTATTTGCTGGTAGTCTCCCATCCAAGTACTAACCAGGGCTGACTCTGCTTAGCTTCCAAGATTGGACAGGATCTGGGGCCTTTAGGGTGTTGATATGACTGAGGGCCAATGTTCTGCTCCTGGGACTGTTTGTGGGGAGCCCATAGAGTGCCCAAAATAAACACAACCAAAACCAAATGAAATTCCAGAAGTAGCCAGATGTCTACTTCTGGTTTGGAAAAAGGGGCACTTTTTGATGTCCAGTAGTGTGTGGATATGTGATCTATTAAAAAAGCAAATCACTGTTCCTGGAAGTTTCCAAGAGAAGCAATTAAATTAATCTCTGTGTTAATGTCCCACCATTTCCCCAAGAGTGGGACTCAAGGCAGCTAATCATTTTTTGGCCAGAAAAACACAGCATGGTCCAAAGGAATCAGTGGGGGCTGGGGGCCTCAAGTCTGCACATGGCCCAGGCTCATCCTTTGCCCAACCCTGGTGTGATGAGTAACAGTTTTCAGGTAAGTTAAGTTTTCAGTTAAGTCAACCCTAGTGTCATGAGTAATATTTTTCAGTTAGGCCATTCGCTCCTAAACTTCTCTTTCAGCAGCAGAATAAGTAACAGCGACACCCTAGGTGTCAAACACTGTCATGAGTAATGGGGAAATTGCTTTTTAAAAAAGTAACTTTTCAGCATCTGTAGATTTATTCACCCAGGCAAAGAGCTTTCAGAGATTAACTCTTCAAAGTCTGGGTTTGAATACCAGTGTATTCAAACATTCGAACAAACCAGTGTATTCAAACATTCAAACTGAATTAGAGTGGGTGCTTCTCTTTTTTAATTTTTTCCAGAGACCTTGCTCATTTTAAACTCATATGTGACAGGCAAGTGCAAGAGAGCTACTGCACTTGCATAAAAATAGTCCTGCAAGTGTCTGTGCTTTCTCAGGGGTTGCATAAGCTAGTCCTTCTGTAAGCACACACACAGTCCTTGTTCCTTCACTTTGGATGGGGAACTAATGAAACTTTGCTCAGTGGATGAATTCAAGGTCTTGGTGTTCATTGCATTACTGGTGGTGCGACTGTGGAATTCAGTATAACTACACTGTGTATATTTATGCTACGTGAAAGTGTAATGGACCTTGGTTGTTGTAGGCCTTATGACTGGTGCAAATGTGGAAGGATTTTATTTCAATTTGTTTTTGAAAAACTCACAGGTTTCTTCACATTGAGATTGAAAGGGATGTGAGATTTAAAAAAATCCAATTGTGAAAGAAAATGAAACTGACAAGTTTGCCCATCCCTAATAGACAGCTTATAGAATTAAGAGGAATTTGGCTATGGTTATATTTGTTGGCAATCTTAGGAGACGATAATCAGAAATGACAACCTCAGCTATTATGCTGGTAAATAGCCAGGGATGCTGGCTTGCTAATTTGGGCCCAGTTATTTTGAAAAGTTTGCTCTCTTAAGACTACATTATTTGTTATGGTTATATGACAATGGTTTGGTTAATAAGGCTCATTCACACGTGCATATTGGATTCTCAATGACAATAGTATCAAATGATGACAAGTCTAACTCATCAAAATGGCTGAAACTATGCTGAGCTGAAACTATGCCTGCTGTAAGTTTTTTTTATTATAATCTTTATTAATTGATATTTTAAAAAACAAACAAACACACAGACAAAAGTGATAGTATGGACACAATATAACAAGTAGGTATCTCTCGAATGGCATCCTAGAGAGAGAGAAAAAGAGAAAAACAAAACAACAACAAAAAAGAGAGAAAAAGAAAGAGGGGGAAGAAAGGAAAAAAGAAAAGAAAAAAAGGAGAAAAAAGAAAAAGAGAAAGAAAAAGAAAAAGAAGAGAAAAAAAGAAGGAAGAGAAACAATTAGTATAAGGATGTTGGGAAAAAGGGGGTTCTTGTTAATCCTACATCCTACAGACACAACTATAGACGCAACTATAGACGCCACTACAAACATAACTATAGATGGAAAAACATTATACAAGTTAATACAAATATATTAAAACGACTTCCCGTCTTCCTGTGCTGTAAGTTCCAGAATTAAATCTCTTTCACTATCTCCTTCCAAATCTCCACTACTATTTTGTTCTCTATTGATACCACTCCTATCCTATTTTACAGATCAAATCCTATAGTTGCTAAGTCTCCATTTTCAATTCTCATGTGTTCTGTGAAAGGTTTCCAGGTACAGTAGAGTCTCGGTTATCCGACATCCGATTATCTGACCTTCAAGATTATCCGACGTCGCGGCTGCTTGGGGACGTGGCTGTAGGCATTTCCGCGCCCCCAGACATGCCCAGACACGCCCCAGACATGCCCAGACACGCCCCCAGACACGCCCCCAAACATAGCGGCCACCATGGGCACCGGCTTATCCGACATTTCAGTTATCCGACTCTCAGCCCGCCCATTTAGGTCGGATAACCGAGACTCTACTATATTCAGAAATGAATCTATTGTATTCCCTTTCAATAATATTGTAAGTTTATCCATTTCTGCCAAATCTATTAACTTAATCATCCATTCACTTAATTTCAGTATCTTACTGTTTTTCCAATATTTTGCATATCTAATTCTTGCTGCTGTTATCATACATCTAATCAAATTCTTGTAGTTTCTTTCCCCTTTATCACTCCTATTTATTTAATAAGCATAAATCAGGTCTTAGTATTATTTTTTCTTTTAATATCTTTAGCATAATGTCTCCTATTCTTAACCAAAACTTTTTAGCTTTTTTATATTTCCACCATACATGATAATAAGTTCCAACCTGGTTTCTACATTTATCTTTAAGATTTTTGTACATCTTAGCTAATTTCTCAGGGATGAGATGCCATTTATATAACATTTTACAAAAATTCTCTTTCAAATCATTACAACTAGTGAATTTTAATCCCTTTTTCCAAGCATCTTCCCGTTGTTCCAAGTCTATATTTTGCCCTATTTGTTGAGCCCAGTAAATCATTGGTTCCTTTATTTGTTCATCTTCTGTATTCAATCTTAATAACAATTTATACATTTTAGCAATTAAATGAGAGTCTTCTCCTAGCAACAATTTTTCAAAATCCATTTCTGCTATTTCAAAACCAAATTTTATCTTATCCTTCTTATATTTCTCCCTTAGTTGATAATATGTTAACCACTGCATTTTAAATCCTTCCTGTTCTAGACTTTGCATATCTTTGATTACCCACCCCTCACTGTCTCTCCTCAATAAATCCGTATATTGAATCCGTACCTTCAGGCTTCCCAATTCCCTTCTATGTATCACCTCTTGAGATGATAGCCATCCTGGTATCTTCCTTATTAATCTTTTCTTGTATTTTCCCCACACTTTAAATAACTTTCTTCTTATAATATGACTCCTGAATCCTGCATTAACCTTTATTTTGTCATATCATAAGTATGAATGCCAACCAAATTTAAGTTTGTGGCCTTCTAATTCTAATAATCTTTTATTCGTTAATGCTATCCATTCTTTTAACCATACTAAGCAAGATGCTTCAAAATATATTTTTAAATCTGATACTCCTAATCCTCCACGTTCTTTTGCATCTATTAATATTTTCCATTTTATCCTAGATCTTTTCCCTTGCCATTTAAATTTAGAGATCTCTTTATGCCACACCATGAAAGGGGAGTTTGAATACACTATTGGGATTATTTGAAACAAATATAACATTTTGGGTAATACCATCATTTTAATTACTGCTATACTCCCCAACAAAGATAAATTCACCTTTTGCAATTTATTAACATCCTTTTTAATATTTTCCCATATTCTGACATAATTATTTTCAAACAGTTGTTGAATTTTTGACGTTATAATTATTTCCAGGTATTTTACTTTCTGAACTATTTCAAATCCTGTTTTCTTGCTGTTCCTCCTTCTTCATATTTTTAGTTATAATCTTCATTTTATCTTTTTTATTTTATTTTTATTAGAATATATATACTTATAAAATCCATAATAAATATTATACATTTCCAATCCTTATTATCCCGTATAAACAAATGTATATATACATATTTTCTTCGCAATGCAAAATTTGTTTTCTATCCTTAATTTACGATTATTTTCAGAGTTATTTGCATCTTTTACATTACCATGACTTTCTTTGCCTCTAGCCTAGAATCACTTTAAATGCTATTATATTTATATCGAAACTCCCCAATTCATAACTGTATAAACATACCAAAACATATCAATCTATTTTTTATACACATACCTAATCACTGGTTTGACTTTACATTGTTTTTTGCCAATCTTTTCTTCTCTTTATACATTTTTAACATTCTTCCACAATTTCATATAATCACCCGTCTGTTTATCATATATATATTAATTTTTAATTTTGGATTTTAATTTCAAATACGAATTTCTAACACGTTACATATTGTTTTCTCTATATATCCCAAATACTGCCAATGTCTAGCAATATCAGACAATATCAATATCTAATGTCAGTACCAATATCCATTTTTCTTCATATACACTGTTACTTGGTGCCAATCTTTTTCTACTTGGTTCATTTGTTTCCCTTTCAACTTAAGAGAAAATAAGTCAAATTGTTTAAATTCGGCTATTTTTTGAATCCATTGTTCTATGTCTGGGACCAACGGTGTTTTCCACGATCTCGCAAACACCATTCTTGCTGCTGTTATTAAATAAATTAATAATCTTTTGTTTCTCATATGGAAGGTTTTGTCAAACATAAATATCATATTTAATAAAAATAGTTCGGGCATCATGGGAAATGTCACTTTAAATATTTCTTTTATAATTTCATATATTTTAAGCCAGGATTTTTTCGTACATGAGCGTGTCCACCATATATGATAAAATGTACCCACATTATCCTTACATTTCCAACATTTATTTTCTCCAGTGTGGCACATTTTATCTATCCTTTCTGATGTTAAGTAAAATCTATACATCATACTAATGAAATTTTCTTTTAAATCTTGCGAACTGGTAAATCCACTATATTTTTCCATGCCACTTCCCAATATTCTAAAGAAATATCGTGTTGAACATTTCTTCCCCATTTTACCATAACTTCCTTTATAGTTTCATCTTCCAGTTTGCAAGTAATGAGATATTTCTAAAAGTGAGAGATTTTTTGTTTTGATTTGAGAAATATTATTGATTCTAATTCGTTGTATGACATTTGTATTGAGATTCCTTCTAATTTTAAATCCATTTTAAATCTCTCTTTCAGTTGTAGGTATGGAAACCAATTTATTTTAATATCTACTTCCTCTAGTTCTTCACGGGTCCGTAGTCTAATTGTCTCCAATCTATCATATGTTATCAAATCTTTGTATCAAAGCCATTGTTGATTTTTGTCTATCCATTTTCCATAGAAGGCTTCTTGGGGGGAAAGCCAGAGTGGTGTTTTATTGTAGGTATTCTTTTTTATGTTTTTCCAAATTCTAATCAGTGATTTTCTTATATAGTGATTGGTAAATTCTTGGTCGATCTTTTCCTTCCCATACCACAAATAAGCGTGGAACCCGAATCTCATGTTTGCTCTTTCTATTGTTAATGTCAGGGCCTCGGGTGTGGCCGCGCTGGCAGGCACCGCGGAGGTCGACGCCGCGGTTACCTCCGAGGAGGAGGAGGCGGTTCGGGGCCTCCGGAGGCCGCAGCCGACGACGGGGGCCGCGCGGGGCTCCGCCGCCGGGGGGATCGCCAGGACACCGCGATGGATGCCGATTCTGGCGGGGGTCTCCCCGGCATGACAGAGGCCACCACCGAGGATCGTCCCGGCGTTGCGGAGGCCGCCGGCCCGGCTCCCGTGCCACTGGGTGTGGCAGGCAGAGACCCGCTGGAGGAGGCGGGCCCCGGGCCTGATCCCGGGGCACCGCCTACTCACGAGGCTGCCTCGGAAGAGGCTGAGGCCGCCGCCCTGCCGCCGACGTTCCAGCGGCGGCGGCGGCTCAGGAGGCCAGCCGCCGATCCCGGCGGCTACAGGAGAAACACCTGGGGGCGGGGAGCTCCCAGCCGTAGCACAGCTGTGAGCCCAGCCGCGTGCTCAGGCCGGATTGGCCGCTGCCCGGCTTAGAGGCCTTTTTAGGCAGACGCGGGGCTGGGAGAGGCACGGAGCAACAACCGTTGGCTTTCCGCGCGTCTGTCGCCCGTACCCTGTCCAGTCCGGCCCGCGTCTGTGTCCTGCTGCCCGGCTCTTCCAAGACCCTTCCCCGCGTTAAGGTGAAGTAACCACTTTGTGTTTCGGGTGAGGCAACCCGCCGTTATTTTCTGTGGAAGCCTGCTGTCAAGGCAAACCTTAGTTCCAATCGCTGGAGTACTGCAGCGCCTCTGTTACAGACTGTAATAAATGCTGCTTGTGACCAACACCAGACCGGCTCCTACTTGACCTCGGCCCACGCTGACAGATTGTTGCTCCGTCCTCCCGGTCAAGCAGGATGGAAGGGGAGAACGCGGCACTGAAGGTCCAGTTGGCCGCCCAGGCCCAGGAGAACCAGGGCCTGCATGCTCAAATGGACCAGCTCTCCCACGCCCTGCAGGCCCTACAGTTCCAGGTCGGCCAGCTGCAGGCAACCCGGCCCCCGCCTGTGCCAAAGATTCCCATGGCGGTGCCGCCGCGCTTCACCGGGGAGCCATCTGAGCTAGAGACCTTCGTGGCCGGCTGCCGGCTCTACATACAGATCCGGGGCCAAGACTTCCCCAATGAGCGAGCCCAGGTGGCATTCATGATAAGCCTGCTCTCTGGGATGCCAGCCAAGTGGGCCACGCCCCTGCTCCGCCAGAATAGCGGCATGCTGGACAACATGGCCGCGTTCTTGCAAGCGTTCCAGGCGGTGTGGGGAGATCCAGTGCAAGCCGAGCCGGTGAGCCGGCAACTGCGCCAGCTACAGCAGGGCCAAGGTATGGTGCGGGACTATACCACCACGTTCCGCCTACTGGCGCAGGACCTGGCCTACAATGACCCCACCCTCCAGGATCAGTACCGGGCCGGCCTTTCGGCGGAGATCCTGGACGAACTGGCCTGCAGCCCCCCGCCGGAGATGCTGGAGTTGTTAATCCAGCAGGCCCTCCGGATCAACGGGCATCTGGAGGCCCGGAGGCAGGCTCGTCTGGCGGGCTCCTCCAGCATGTGCACCTGGGCGCCGGTTCCCAGGAGGTCCCGCCCAGCTGGTCTGGGGCAGGTGTCTCCGCCGGCGGGGCCAGTAGTGAAGAGCCCATGGAGCTCGGGAGGGCACGGCCCCGCCTGACAGCCGAGGAGAAGGAGAGGCGGCGGCGGGCGGGTCTGTGCCTGTACTGCGGCCTGGGAGGACACTTCGCCCGCGTGTGTCTGTCGAAGTCCACCGCGCTGGGGGCGCTGGGAAAAGCCAACCCCCAGACCTAGAGAGCCTGCGAGGCCTGGGGGAGCCCGGAAGCGGGACAGACGCGGACGCATCGGTACGGAGACGGGACCCACTGTTGGTGGCCGCTGCAGTGTGCTTCGGCAAGGCACAGCCCATCCCCGTGGGGGCCATGATTGACTCCGGAGCGTCCAACAACTTCCTGGATCTCCAGTTCGCCCGGGACCACCAGATCCCGCTGGTGCCGCTACCGGAGCCAAGGCCAGTGGAGACTATCGATGGGCGGTTGCCGAAGTCAGGCCCCATCACCCACAAGACGGTCGAGGTGGGTTTCGAGATCCAGGGCCATTTCAAGCGGGTGAGCTTCCAGGTGGCCACAGTGCCCTGTTTTCCAGTGGTGCTGGGGATGCCTTGGCTCTCGCATCACGACCCGCATATCTCCTGGGTGCGGCGCGAGGTGCTGTTCGCGTCCGAGTACTGCCAGGAGCACTGCTGGCCCGAGAAGCTGATGGCGATCCTAGAGACCCCCAGGGCCGGGACATCCGTCGAACTGCCGCAGAAGTACCAGGAGTACGCGGACGTGTTCAACCAGAAGGAGACCGACTGCCTACCCCTGCACCGGGTCTACGACTGTGCCATAGACCTGGTGCCAGGGGCCCCGATCCCGGCAGGCCGCATCTACGCGCTCTCGGAGCCAGAGTTGGCAGCCCTGCGGGAGTTCCTAGAGAAGAATCTGCGGCGGGGCTTCTTGCGGCCGTCGACCTCCCAGGCTGGGGCTCCGGTACTGTTCGTCTGCAAGAAGTCGGGGGAGCTGTGCCTTTGCAATGACTACTGTGCCCTCAACCAGATCACCATCTGGAACCGCTACACGCTGCCCTTGATTCCGGAGCTGCTGGAGCGGCTGCGCCACACGACGGTCTTCACGAAGCTGGACCTCCGTGGGGCCTACAACCTGGTGCGGATCCGGGCCAGTGACAAGTGGAAGACGGCGTTCCAGACCTGGTACGGACATTGCGAGTACACCGTCATGCCCTTTGGCCTGTGCAATGCCCCGGCCGTGTTCCAGCACTTCGTGAACGATGTTTTCTGGGACTACTTGGACCGCTTCGTCATCATCTACCTCAACGACTTCCTGATCTACTCCCCGAACCGGCAGGTCCATGAGGTGCACGTGTGCGCCGTGTTGCAGCAGCTGCAGGAGCACCGCCTCTACGCCAAGCTCGAGAAGTGTGCCTTCGACCTCTCGGAGGTCGACTTCCTGGGCTACCGCGTGTCTCACCGAGGAGTAGAGATGGATCCGGTGAACGTGGAGGCCAGTGTGTCCTGGCAGACCCCGAGGAGTCGCAAGGATGTGCAGCGGTTCCTGGGGTTCATCAACTTCTACCGGAAGTTCATTGCTGACTACACGTCGTTGGCCGCCCCATCACCCAGGTGCTCCGCTGCAAGGCGCCGTTCCAGTGGACCACCGAGGCCCAGCAGGCATTTGACCAGTTGAAGACCCGCTTCACGGCGGAGCCCATCCTGCAGCATCCCGACCCCAGGCGGCCCTTCGTCCTAGAGACCGACGCCTCGGACGTTGTGGTCGGGGCGGTCCTGTTGCAGAGTTCGGGCCCGGAAGGGGAGCTCCGGCCGTGCGCCTACCACTCCCGGCAGCTGACCCCTCCCGAGTGGAACTATACCATCTGGGAAAAGGAGCTCCTGGCAGTCAAGGCGGCTTCGAGGATTGGCGGCACCTCCTGGAAGGCGCGTTGCACCCGGTACAGGTGCGGACTGACCACCGCAACCTGGAATACTTGCAGACCGCCCAGAAGCTGACGCCGCGACAGATGCGTTGGGACCAATTCTTCTCCCGGTTCCACTTCCAGCTGCAGTGCGTGCTGCGGGTCCGCAACCGGCGCATGGACGCCCTGTCCCGGAAGCCCGAATATGCCGCGGCCCCAGAGCCGGAGACCCGCTCGACCATCCTGCGCCCTGAGAACTTCACGGCGACCGTGGACGTGATGACCCTGGAGGAAGCCCAGACCCGGGAGCTGCCCCAGGAGACCCTGCACCTGGGGGACGCCTCCTCCCCGTGGTTGGAGCGGGGGGGCTGCTCTACCATCGTGAATGGCTCTTCATGCCCCCTGGCCCCTGTCGCGAGGAAGTGCTGCGCCTCTGCCATGACGGGAGGCCTGCGGGGCACTTCGGCCTGTTCAAGACCCTGCACCTCGTGACCCGGGAGTTCTGGTGGCCGAGGGTGCGCGGGGACGTCGACTGTTACGTCTGTTCCTGTCCTGTGTACCGCCGCACCAAGGACCCGACGGAGAGGCCCTCGGGGTTGCTCCAGCCTCTGCCGACCCCCTCAGGACCCTGGCGGACCATCTCCATGGACTTCATCACCGAGCTCCCTCCGTCCCAGGGCCACACCATCATACTAGTGGTGGTGGACCTCCTCCCCGAGGGGATCGTGACCGACCGGGGCGGTACAGTTCACCGCCCGGTTCTGGCAGTGCCTGTTGCGGCAGTTGGACATCGAGCCCCGGCTGTCGTCGGCCCACCACCCGCAGACCGACGGCCAGACTGAGCGCACCAACGCCACGCTGGAGCAGTACCTGCGGTGTTACAGTTGCTACCAGCAGGACGACAGGGTCGACCTCCTGCCCGTGGCCGAGTTCGCGTACAACAACGCCATCCACGCCTCCACCCAGCAGTCCCTGTTCCTGGCCAACTACGGCTTCCACCCGCGGTGGTTCCCGCCGGTCGGGGCACCTTCCGCGGTACCTGCCGCGAACCAGTGGCTCCAGGAGTTGCGGGCCATCCAGGAATTACTGCGGGAACAACTGGAGTGTGGCAAGGAGGTGTACAAGCGAGGGGCAGACCGGCACCGGCAGCCAGGTCCGCCTCTGCGGGTCGGGGACCGTGTCTGGCTCTCCACGCGCTTCCTCCTGCCTGGCCGCCCTAGCCGCAAACTGGATGCCCGGTACATAGGCCCGTTTACCATCCGGGCCCAGGTAAACCCCGTGGCCTTCTGGCTCCAACTTCCGCGCAACCTGCGGATCCACTCAGTGTTCCACCGGTCGCTGCTTCTGCCAGCCACAGGGGTACGACCAGACACCGGCCCCGGAGTCCTGCCAGCTCCAGTGCTCGTCGATGGCGAGGAGGAGTCCGAGGTGGCTAGGATCCTCGATTCCCACCAGCGGCACAACCGCCTACAGTACTTGGTGGACTGGCGGGGTTATGGTCCGGAGGAGCACTCCTGGGAGGATGCAACGGACGTCCATGCAGCGCGGTTGGTGCAGGCCTTCCCTCGCCGCTACCCGGCGAAACCTCATCCCCCGTGGGGTGGGGGGGTGACCCTGGGGAGGGGAGTGATGTCATGGCCTTGGGTGTGGCTGTGCCGGCAGGCACCGCAGAGGCTGACGCCACGGTGACCTCCGAGGAGGAGGAGGCGGTTCCGGGCCCTCCGGAGGCCGCAGCCGGCGACGGGGGCCGTGTGGCGGCCGCGGAGGGCTCCGCCGCCGGGGGGGATCGCCAGGACACCCCGGTGGATGCCGATCCTGGCGGGGGTCTCCCCGGCATGACAGAGGCCACCACCGAGGATCGTCCCGGCGTTGCGGAGGCCGCCGGCCCGGCTCCCGTGCCACTGGGTGTGGCAGGCAGAGACCCGCTGGAGGAGGCGGGCCCCGGGGCCTGATCCCGGGGCACCGCCTACTCACGAGGCTGCCTCGGAAGAGGCTGAGGCCGCCGCCCTGCCGCCGACGTTCCAGCGGCGGCGGCGGCTCAAGGAGGCCAGCCGCCGATCCCGGCGGCTACAGGAGAAACACCTGGGGGCGGGGAGCTCCCAGCTGTAGCACAGCTGTGAGCCCAGCCGCGTGCTCAGGCCGGATTGGCCGCTGCCCGGCTTAGAGGCCTTTTTAGGCAGACGTGGGGCTGGGAGAGGCACGGAGCAACAACCGTTGGCTTTCCGCGCGTCTGTCGCCCGTGCCCTGTTCCAGTCCGGCCCGCGTCTGTGTCCTGCTGCCCGGCTCTTCCAAGACCCTTCCCCGCGTTAAGGTGAAGTAACCACTTTGTGTTTCGGGTGAGGCAACCCGCCGTTATTTCTGTGGAAGCCTGCTGTCAAGGCAAACCTTAGTTCCAATCGCTGGAGTACTGCAGCGCCTCTGTTATAGACTTTAATAAACGCTGCTTGTGACCAACACCGGACCGGCTCCTGCTTGACCTTGGCCCGCGCTGACAGTTAATGTTCTTGCGTCCTTTAAAATGATCCAGTCTTGGATCCACATCATGGCGTTAGCATAGTAATATAATTTGAGATCAGGTAAACAGCATCCTCCTTTCATGGTTGACTCACTTGATTCTCGGTTTTTTACCTGACCATATAAATTTAGATAATTCCTTTTCCCAAAGTTTGAAAGGTTTCTCATTTGTTATAATTGATAAATTTTGAAATAGGAAGTTAAATTTTGGCAGAACGTTCATTTTAATAACCACTATTCTTCCTAATAGAGACAAGTTCAAATTAGTCCATCTTTTTAGTTCATGAACAATTTCTTTCCACATTTTATTATAATTGTTGTCAAATAGATCTTTATTAGATTCCATGAACCAAATTCCTAAATATTTTCTTTTCTTTTCAATTTTGAATCCAGTTAATTTTATTATTTCTTCTCTCTCTTTTTGTTTCATGTTCTTTACCATAATATATGATTTGTTTTTTTTTATCTTTAATCGTGCTGCTTCTCCAAAAATTTTTATTTCAGTAATTAGCTCTTTGATTCCTGGTATTGGTTCTTCCATAAAAAATATTATATCATCTGCAAATGCTCTTAATTTATATTCCTGGTCTTTAATTTTAATTCCCTTTATTGCGGAGTTTTCTCTTATACTTATGTTTAATATTTCTAATATGGCTATAAACAACAGTGGCGACATTGGGCATCCCTGTCGTGTTCCTTTGGTTATTTTTATTTCCTCCATCAATTCACCGTTCACAATCAGCTTTGCTTTTTGTTCTTTATAAATGGCCTCTATCCATCTGACAAAGTTTTCACCACAATTCTTTTTTATTAACATAACATAACATAACATAACATAACTCTAACATAAATGTCCATCTAACTTGTCGAATGCTTTTTCTGCATCCAAGAACAATACAGCCAGCTGTTTTTCATTTCTTCTATCAAAGTGGTCTATCGCACTTAGTAAAATTCTAGTGTTACTTCTTAGATGACAATTTGGTAAGAAGCCATTTTGATCTGAATGAATCATTTCATTTAGAACCTTTTATAATCTTCATTTTATCAATATTCACTTTAAAACCTGATACCATCCCAGATTCTTTTAAAGTTATCATCAATTGATCTACACTATTCAGTGGGTCTTCTAATGAAAACACAACATCATCCGCAAATATTTTTAATTTAAATTCTTCTTTTCTAATTTTTATACCCCTTATTTCATTATTTTTTCTCATTTTTCTACTTAGACATTCTATTAATAAGACAAACAAAAATGGTGATAACGGACAGCCTTGTCTTGTACATTTTTCAATGTTTAAGTATTCAGATACATTTCCATTCACTGTTATTTTTGCCTTTTGTAAGGAATAAATTGCTCTTATCCAATTTATAAAATTTTGTCCCATATCCATTATTTCTAGTGTTTTTAATAGAAATAACCAATTCACACTATCAAACGCTTTTTCCGCATCCAAAATATTAATGCTCCTTTAATTTCATTACGATAAGTTAAGTACTCTATTACATCTAATACTATTCTAATGTTATTCCTAATTTGTCTTTTCAGCAAAAAACCATTTTGATCTTCATAAACATATTCTTGTAGTATTATTTTTAATCTAGTGGCTAGGATAATCGTAAAGATCTTGTAATCTTCATTTAGTAATGATAGGGGTCTATAAATCTTAATTAGTAGTGGATCTCTATCTTCTTTTAGTATTAAAACTATATTTGATTCTTTCCAACTTTCTGGAATTTCCTTAGTCTGTAATATGTTATTCATCACTTTTTGAAGAAGTTTTTCTAAATCACTACTAAAGGTCTCATAATACAAAGCTGTTAGACCATCCAGACCTCATGACTTCCCTCTTTTTAATTGTTTGATTGCTTCTATAATTTCTTCACGTGATATTCTTTATTTAGTTTTTCTTTTTGTAATTCTGTAAATTTTGGTATCGCCAAATCACTAAAATATGAATTTATTTGATCTACTTGTGTTGATTGTTTTTTATATATTGCCTGGAAATAATTATAAAACACTTTAATTAATTATTTTTCATTTATTATAATCCTGTCCCCTACTTGCGGTTTATTAATTCTCCTTCTGGTATCTTCCTTTCTTAATCTATATATTAACCATCTTCCAGGTTTATTTGCTTGGTCAAAATTCTTCTGCTTTACATAATCCAGTTTCTTTTTAATCTCTTCTGTCATTAATATTGTAATTTGCTTTTGTAACATTTTTAGTTGTCTAGCATTTTTATCATCATTAGGATCCTTTTTTAAATCTCATTCCTTTATCTTAATCTCTTTTATAACTTTATTTATCTTTTCTTGCCTTTTCTTTTTCCATTCTGCATTCAATTTTATAAATATACCTCTTATCACTGCTTTGCCCACATTCCATACAATTCTATCATCTGTCCCCTTGTCTTGATTTAATTGAAAATATTCTGTAATCATATGTTTACATTTCTTAACGATCTCTTCTTTGTATAATAGAGACTCATTAATTCTCCATCTACAATTTTTAATTCCCCTTTTTAGAGTCAATTTCACTGGATTATGGACAGAAATTATTTTTGGTAAAATCTCAATTTTATCCATCCTATTTGTCATATTTTCAGTTACCCAAATCATGTCTATTCTTGCAAAGGAGTTATGTGTATTTGAAAAGAAAGTATAATCCTTTCTATTCCCTTCCTTAAATCTCCAGGTATCTGCTAGTTGAAGTTCTTCTGCTAGTTCAAAGAATTCTTTAGCTAGTTTCCCCTGATTTTTTTTTTATATTCTTATCTTTAGACCATCTATTCATCTGCGGTTCTACCACTCCATTAAAATCTCCCATTAAAATCTAGCTCTCATATTTCAATTGGGTTAACTTATCCTTCAATTCCTTATAAAAGAAATTCTTCTCATTCACTGGTGCATAAATTCCAACAATCAATATTTTGTTATTATTCTAATTAATTTCCACCCTCACATATCTTCCCTTCTTATCTACCAATATTAGATTTGGTTCTAAATTCTTTTTTACATATAACACCACTCTGTTCCTTTTTGTTATTCCTACTGACATAAATTCTTTCCCCAATTTTTTTTCTATCAACAAATTACCATATTTTTCTTTTAGCCTTATTTCCTGGAGACAAATTATATCCAATTTTAATTTTCCAAGATAATGAAAAATTAGCTTCCGTTTTTTCACTGAGTTTATACCTTTCACATTCCACATGAGATAATCCATCGCTATAATCCTAACACCACGTTCTTCTCAATCAAAACAGCAAATATTAGATTTTACAACAGCTTATTAAATTAAATTTGTGACAATTTATTAAATTACATTAACTTACATTTTAAATTACTAATTACTTTGTATTCCAATCCTTAATTCTCTTATATTTCTTACCTTCTCTCTGATTTATTTCCTTTCTCCCTCCATTTGCTTATATCCCTTTTCCCTTATATCTTCTTCACCTCTTTCTCTCTAGCTTTCTTTCCTTCTTGTCTTCTTCCTCTTCTCTAGTTTGTATCAGAAATGTCAAGATCCAGGAGACTAAGTTCTTCACGAGATTTGTCCTTTTCAGTTCCTTTCTTGTAGTCTTTCTTCTGTTTCTTGTCTTTCTCTTTCTGTATCCCTTGATATATATCTTCTTGATGTTCTAGACTGTCCGTCACTTCTGCTGACGCTTCTTCTAAGTCCTTACTTGAGTTTCCCAGGTTCTTTCTAAATCTCTTCAGAAAGTCCTTAGCTTTTTGTAATCTATTGATTCTGTATCTCTCTCTTTGGAATGTAATGTTCACTCCTTTGACTTTGTCCCAACTAAAAGGAATTCCTGCTCTTTTCAAGGCATCCACAAAAAAGGCATAGTCCTTTCTCTTCTTCAAAATTCGAGTTGGGATTTCTTTCAAAACCAATACAAATTTACCATCAATCTTGATCCTTTTATTATAATAGGTTTCCAATATGTCCCCCGTTATTTTTTGGGCACACTGGACTATTACATCATATGGTAGCTTCATTCTTTTGGCAATTGATGAATTGATCCTATATACACGATCAAGTTGTTTATCTAGAAAGTCTTCATCCCATTCTAAATTTGTTGCCAAATCCTTTATAATCTTAGTCCTTATATTTTCTCCTGGGTATTCCACAATGCCTCTTATCCTCAGCTAGGACTCTTTTTCCCTTTGTTCTGTGAGGGCCATCCGATCTAAATGTCTTTCCATATCTTTATTCAGTTCTTGTGCCTCCCTCTTTAATATTTGGATCTCTTCTTTATTTTCCTTCACATCTATCTTTATTTGTGATACAAGGCCTTATACAGCATTGAATTTAGTGTTCATATCTTCAAGAAAGGTTCCTGTCTCTTTTCTAAAATCTCTCAGGTCCTCCATAAAGTCCTATAATAAGGGACCCCTTCTTCCATCGATCCTATTTTTTGTTGAGCTTGCTCGGTCTGCTGCATCTGGTGAGGCTGATGAGATCTCATCTTCACTCCTGCCATCATTGCTCTTGTTTCCTCGTCCTTCCTTTCAGTTCTATCTTCTTTCCTTCTTACAAATTTACTTCCTTGCGCCTTCCTCTACTTTTTATTTCCTTCTTTAACTCTCTGCCTTCTTAATCTCTCTTTACTTCCTTTACTTCTGCTTCTTCAGTTTTCACTTTCTTCCTCTCCTTACTCCTCCAACTCCTTCCTTCCTTCCTTCCTTCCTTCCTTCCTTCCTTCCTTCCTTCCTTCCTTCTCTTTCTTCCTTCTGTCACTTAATGGTTAATTTCTTCTTTCCAAAAAGAAAAAGAAAGAAGAAGAGAAAAAAAGTGAAAGTAAAAAAAAGATAAAAAAATTAACAACAGGGAAAAAAACCCCCAAAGTTCCAAAATTCAAAAAATTCCAAAATAGGAGAGGGAAAAAAGAGAAAAAAGAAATGTTGAGTGGTATCAAAAATATCAAATAGTCAAATGATATCAAAAATAATGTCCAAAAATAAGGGGAAAAGAAAATAATAATATTTATAATAATTTCAAAAGAGCTAAAAAAAATCCTCAGCCAAAGAAAGGAAAAAGGAGGTCTGGCAATGATGTCACAAATTAGTCCTCTAAGTCCTCAAGTGCTAACAGCAATAAGTCTGTGGCGATAAGATAGTGTTTTCAAGGTTACCTAAGCTGTCAGTAGCCAGCAGCCATTTTAGACTTTCCTCTCAGTAAAGGAGTAAAGAGAAGAAAAGAAAAAAAAAAGGCAGCAAGAGATTGAAGAGCCTCTCAAACTAAATATAGGGGAGTTATTTCAACACAAAAGACAAAATGGAATCATCATAATAAATCTTTAACTTATTGATCTTTCACAGATCACAAAGCTAACCTTCTCCAGATAGCACAGACTTAGTCCTTCACTGAACGATCTTACTCAAAGAAAAAAACACACACAAAAAACACATAATAAAAAAACAACTGCAAGAGAACCCCACAGCTCAAGGAGAAGTTTCTTACCACTGCAGAGGACTTCTTGAGTTTTATGTTATCTCCAGAATTTTTTTTTCATACAGTCCTAAAGAGGTTCAGCGACTTGTCTCTGTGTGAGCAGAGAGATTCCACTCGCTTACTGGCATGACAGCTTCGTTCTGCTTCTTCTGCTGTTCTCCTTCATGATTGTCGCTCCTATCCAGGCGGAGATGGCAAAGGCACAAAACAGCAAATCCAGGATCCTTCAGTGCCCTGGGTCCTGGGCACCACTTTCTGCAGGCCACGATGCTGACTGCCCACTAGAAGCTGTTGTTGTCTTGGCTTGAGCTTGAGAAGGCTTGCTCAAGTCGCCATTCTCCACTCCATCCTGAACTGGAAGTCCCCTGCTGGAAATCTTTTGAATGCAAATCTCTTTCAACCTAGAAGTATAGGAAATGACTAAGGAAGACTGGGCTTGATCTGTGTCCCTAGGCTAGCAGATGATAGAATCTTGCACAACTTGTCTCTTGTCATTGTCTAATCCAGAGCTTTCCAAACTTTTCATGTTGGTGACACACTTTTTTAGACATGCATCATTTCATGACATAGTAATTCAGTTTTACTAGCAAACCGAAGGTTAAACTAACCCTTATAAAAGTTACAGACGCATAAATAAATAGCAATAACAAAATGTATGGGGACACAACATATCTCATGAAAACCTTTCATATATTTCTAAAAATATATGATTTATAAATAATAACATACATTTCCAAGATTGTAGGTGACATACATACACACTTCAGGCCACAGACTAACATGTTGAGGCACACCATTTGGAAAGCCCTGATCTAATCCTTCTCTACCCCCTTTTTTGACTTTTCTACTGACTGAGATTTCTGGGAAATGTGAGAAATAGTAGTGGTTCTTTCAAGCAGGGTAATCAAATTGGCAAGGCAGAAACTGAACAATAAGCAGTCCCATATCTACCTAGCATATACAGACGCAGGGTCTTGCAGGGAAGAGAAATAAGCTTAGGGTTTCTTTTTTTAAAAAAAATGTTTAAAAGTAACTTTACTTACAGATGCTTGTGCATACTCAAACACATGGTATAATAGAGGAGAAAGAGGGAAGCAGGTTAGACTGATGTAGGAAGTGTGTGTATGGTAAAAGAAGGAAAAGAAAAGTCACCATAATGAAACTAGAATTAGTGAGTGTAGGCATGCAAAGGTTGTTAAGTTTAACAGATCTTGGCTGACTAATAAGTTATGCCACCAGATCCAGATACTGGGCAGTTGAGCCAGAAAAGGTCAATTCATCCAGTGCAAGCAAATTCTGCCTATTTCTAATTCCCTGCAGTCTGCAGTAATCACATCTTTGAATTAGGACTGCACTGCTAACTACAGTTGGCTGTACTTACTAGAAGAGATTTTCTTATGGACCTATGTTTGGTGAACTGTAAAGCCAACAACAGATAAGAGCCTTAATGTGATCAAAGACAGATCTTGGAAATGTTACTTTTTGGGCTACAATTACCAGAATCTGGTGGCCAGTGGGAGATTATGGGAATAATTGTCCAAAAAGTAACAATCTGAAGCTACAATTTATACATATAGACGATTCTTAACATGTTCATGGTGCTGTGATCCTGTCTTTGCAACTGAACATAAAGAGCATGCTGATGCTTGTCTCTTCATTTCTAACAATTTGTTTGATTCTCTTTCGACTGCTTCGTCCTCCTCTGAATGAAGAAAGTGAGCATAGCACAGGTTGTGAATGAAACTTCCCAAATCTCATGTTAGCTAGAATTCTGAGAATGGCCATACTGGCTTGACATTCTGGAAGTTTTAGTCCAAAGAAGTAGCTTTTCCAATTCCTGATATACAGGCATATGAAAAGTAGTTTTAAATCAGCTTCAGAACATGGTGCTACCAAAATGCTCCAGACTACAACTGATCACCTCAGTGATGCCAGTTGGGGCTGATGCAAGTTGTTGTCCAAAACATTGGGAAAGCATCGAGGTTGGAAAAGCAGTTCTAATTAACCTATTCTAAGTTCTTGTTGTGTGCCTTAAAGTAAACCTATCACAGGTTTTCTTGGCAAGATTTGATCAGAAGGGATTTATCTTTGCTTTCTGCTGAGTCTAAGAGAGTGTGACTAGCCAAAGGTCACCTAATTACACTTCAGAACAGGTTCCATAAATTTATAAATAAGATCTAGGATTAATAAAATAAGTCAAAACAAAGTTCGTATTATTGTAGATGGGTATTTTACATTTATTGCCAAGGGAAGCCAATGTCCATTTTCATTAAATATTTTTAGTTATGGAGGGTAATTGTATTACTTCAAAACATGGGGGACTCAGGGGTCCACCCACGATGCCAGTACCTCCACATGACAGAGAGCAATTAGCTCAAAATTTGGAGACCTGCGAGGGGGGTAACTTAACAAGATATTTCTACCAGTGTTTATGGAGTCATGCAGGAAAGATCCAGCCAGAGATTCAAAAGTAAACTAAAAATGTGTTTTATTGAGGGGAATTCACTCACTCAAGATACAAACAGTCACACATTCATATAACAGCTAACTGAAGGATAGAAGGAGGATGGAGAGGCTGAGAGATTTGGGTTATAATTAACAACCCAGAAGAATAGTGAAGAAGCAGTGGAGTGGCTTAGACTTGTCTCTAAGGGCAGACCAAATCAGAATTCAGAGCAATGTAGTGGTGTCCAGCATTTCTGGTACTGGACTGGACTGTTCAAAAAGGAGGGTTTTTATCCTCTATTTCCCTCTCTGAAGGGGTATGAGTTAATTGCTTTCTAGAAGATTTAACAAAAGAGATCTATAATGGACTGATTGTTTCAATGTCTTGGTAGGGTAAAGTGACTGGGCAAGGTTTTGGTAGGAAATGCACACAGCAGGAGTGCTTGCCTGCTGTATCTGGGCTTGACTATTGTTTTCATTGAGAGGATTAGCTTAGAGCCATGAAGTCAGGCTTTCCTGGCCAATTCTCAGTGAACGTATGACCTGGCCATGCTGAGATTACCTTTGACCTATTTTCCAGCCAGATTCTCTTCTCCACCTGGCCTCTCTGCCATAAGTGTGTATAACTTATATTTTATGCCAATTAAACATATCAGCCAATTAATAGATTTTGGTAATTAAATCACAGTGTGGGGGTGTATGGCCTGGTAACAACTGCTCTTCATGTACAGAAGTCTCTATAAGCACCTCCCTTATAGACTTTAGTAATGAAGAAAAAATGCACAGCTAATAATTCCCCTATTCATTATCACTATTTGCTAGATTTTTGTAGTTCTTAGTGGTACACATCAGTGTTTTAGTCCTTTGTCTTGAATTCTTAAAAAGCCCTAGCAAAACCTTCAGGTGGACTAGATACAGTATTTAATTTGTATAAGATACTCCACAGCATTCAAAAGCAAGAGTTGCTTTAGCACTTAGGACCTTTCCACACCTTACCTTGTTCCAGCCCTGGGGTTTGGGGATTGTGCGCGCAGCCTCTGCCGAAAGGCTCTTCCTTCCTTGCTGCTTCAGCTCTGCACGAGCTGCCTGCTCGCGTGAGAGCCCCACCTCTTCTTTCTGCAGTGCAGCCTGGGACCTTCCCAGGCTGCACTGGGGTAGGAAGCGTGACTGGCCTGGCTCCAGAGGCTCCACATGCCAGGTAAGTGTGCAGGGCCCAGGAGCAATGTGCGATTGGCGCACCATTTTTGGCTTCAAGCTGAAAATGAAAAGGTGCACGATTAGCCCCTGCTGTCCCCTGGTGCATCGCACAATTGTGAGTGCATCGTGCAGATCGCTCCTTGCAATCGCGTGACGCTCCAGGCCCTCTTTTGCATGGCAAATGCCGTGTGAAAAGGGCCTTAGTCCCCTACTCTGAAATTATGCAAGTCTTGTTAAAGAAACATGACTTCAGAATAACAGGATGATCTTTAATAGATAAATTTCTATTTACAACATTTACTATTTTGGTCTATATGCTTAAAACTGCTAGGCGTAAAATACATTGCATGTTGCTTGTGCAGCTGATTTTTTAAACATATTTTTCTGGTGCTAACCCACACTATTTGGGATTAGGGTGGGTAAAATGAATGGCTTTGCACCGCTGAATATACTTTTCCTCCTATCATCATCATCTGTACAATGATATGGCTCTGCGCATTGGTTTTCTCTGTTATTGATCTTTGTATTACTTAACACTCTAGTTGCTGCTGCCCTGATATGGAAAATGATTAAATCCAGAGGCATCTGAAACAAAACTTATTTTGTCAAAAATATGCCTTAAAGAATCATTACAGTCATTATAGAACATAGAATTTTATTCATATATTCAAACTACTCATGTGATGAAGAAGAGCAGGCATGAGCTGGCTGGTTTGATTCTTTTTCCATTAAACTGGCTAAAGTCAATGTCACAGTACCCTCTGACTGCTAGCAAAATGGGATTTTCTTCTTCTCTGTAGTCTACCGTGTAGCCCTTTGTGCTTCTTGAAAATCCTTCCCTCCCTGACTCCCTCCTTTTATTTATACTCTGCTTTTTTGCCACATTAGGACTCAAGACAGTTTACTAAAAGACAGGAAGTTATAGTAAAACACATACAATCAAAAATATACAAAAGTTTATATTACTTGTTGAAGAAAAGATTACTTTGTTGCCTGTACAATGTACTATCAGGAATTAGCTTGTTACCCCAAAATGTGGATGCCATGAGGTCTCAGCAGTGATGTCAGTACCTCTGTTCAAAAGTGGGGAATAATTAGCTCAGCTAATTATGTGAGAGGAGGCTAGTTTAATGAGATCTTTCCACCTATGTTTACGGGATCATCCAGGAAAGCACATCCAGAGATTCCAAAAATAAAATAAAATGTGTTTTATTGAAAAAGGTGCAAAGATCTAAGCGTTCACACACACATACAAGAGCTAGCTGAAGGAAAAGAGAGGAAAGCATGAATAGAGGACTTTCGGGGATGAGGCAATAATTACTAGTCTGGAGAGCAGTGTGGAAAGCAATGACGTGGCTTAGGTAGGCACCTAAGGACAGTTCTCATTCGGGAATCAAACAGACACTGTGGCATTCAGAAAGGTGAGAGGCTGAACTGGACTGCTTGAAATTAGGGGTTCTTCTACTCGAAAAATATCCTGTTGGTATGGCTGTAAATTGCTCTCCCAGTCAAGTGGGCAATGGGAGTTGCAACACAATCAATGAAGTCTGGACAGAGTTAATGGTCTTAGTGTTTAGGTGATGAAAGGATAATGGTTGTCATAATAGCTTTGTATTGTGGAGAGGTGAGGAAAACAATAGGGAAACTTCCAGCTGTGTGGGATCAGGGTTGAAATAATCACAATCTGGTGGGGATTACCCCTTTCAGCTTTGAGATGTCCAGCTTGTGATCTTTAAGCCTCAAGAGTCGCCATGCTATTAGCCTGAAAATGACTTAGTTTCTGCCTGGGTATGGCTGACCTGCCTTGCTGTCTCACATTTACAGTCAGTAATCTGCCTCTTCCAGTTTGATTTTCCTACCGCCTCAGGTATCATTTATATCAATGGCAATTAATAATACCAATTAAATGATTTTTCCCAATCAAACCATGCCAACCGTGGGGAGTGTGCAGGGCCATAACAATCTCAATAATGGAAAAATCAAGATGAGAAAAACTCATAAATATTCTCTTGTATGCAATTAGACAAATATGAGTAGAGAATTTATGTTTTTAACACAACTGTCATTCCCACCCATCTGGTAAATTCACAAAGAACTTAACATCACTGTAAGAAAAGATGTTATGATAACTACACTTAGCTTTTGGGAGGAAAGTAGATGGTGTGTTTGAATAGAATCCCTACTTCTTTTGGAAATTGCACCTGTAAATAGCTTGATGTCTAGCTGGTGTGGGGTTAATTCATTTTCAGTGAGGTTAGAGATTCCAGAGGTTAAATTTCACCTCTTTGATAGATGTTACCTCTAAGACTCTTTGCAACAGTATGTTTTAAAAGACAACTGCAGTATATGATTTGAGTGACTGTTGGAATTCATCCTGTTATAGTAGAGTGTCTGAATTTAAGGGAATATTCAATATTGTCCAGGGCAAGACAAAGGTATTTTTGATTTGAACTTTCACTGAATCTTTTTCTTATTGCCATGGCATCATTTAAAAAAAATACAAAATGAAGAAAGATAAAGACTTCTTGTGACCTTTTGTTTTTGTGAAGTTTAGAAGGAGAAGCAATTATGTTGATTCAGAAGTTTTATTACAGTATATACTATGTTGCTTCCCACTTTTCCTAAAGAAGAAGATAGTTGATTTTTTTCATTGTTTTATAACTTTTTAAATACAGTTTCTTGAAATCTCTTATTGTTTTGTACTGCAGATATGGAAATTCCTTATTTCATTATTTTTGTTACAGCTTCCAAGCCCAATGGGAATATTTGCTGTGCCAGATCAGAACTGCTTAGAACAAGATGTTCCAGCAGGTGTTTCAGCAGAGTCAGAAAATGTGGCCTTCTGCCAGGTTTGCTTAATGTTGTAGACATACAACTTAAGCACAGATACTTAGACTGCAACAGCAAAAACAGTAATATTTACAGAGCAATCCTATTCTCCAAAGGGAGAAAATGATATCTAAATGTTTTTCCACAGTGGCATTTTATCTTTGTGCTGGGATGTGGATTCTGGCTTGTCTGTCTCCAGAAAAGGCGAAGTCATAGGCTCTTTCTGCAGTGTCCTCCCATCCCGGCATAGGGACTGGAGAGGAGTGTGACCACAATGATGCTTCCGCATGATGTTGTTATGGTCCTGCTCCTCTCCCATCCCCAGGTGGTGCGATTACAGATTTTTCCCTGTCAATGACTATGATTGTGCCACCATCCCACACTTACCTGTCCTGTAGAAGGGCAGGAAGCACAATGGCAACACTTCCTGCTTCAGTGCAGCCTGGGAAAGTGTTTTCAGAGTTAATGAAAGGATGTTATTCAATATAGATTTTGTGATGTAACTGTTGTACAACTGGTTGTGCACAACTTGTGTACTAGCAAGGTTTTTCACTCCACTAGCTTTACATTGGCTTTAGACCATTATAACTGTTGCAATCTGATTTTAACAGATTTTAGCAATGATTTTGAGATATTGGAAACATTTATTTAATCTTTGAAAGTAAGCTATAACTGATGATGTAGTGGAGCAAGGGCTCACAGAGTTAAAAACCCAAGACTTTTTTCTTAGCAGGGATTATAAAACTATGTGCTACCTCCCTTGGGATTCCTGTTTCGTCTGAGTTTTGCTGTAATCCCCAAAGTAGCATACTCTTCACTGTTTCACTGACAAAATCAAGGAGACAACTAGCCAAGCAACACAAATGTGGTCAAGATGGCAAAAGTAGACAGAAGAGCAGCAGCTGTTTCTTTTTGCCTGAGCCTACTGGGAAGGGCAAAAATTCTGCCCCCTACTCTCCTCTCCCTACTGCTGAATTGGGGAAGTGCAAGTTATTTTTGCACTTTGACTTCAGTTTGCAGAAACTGAAGTATGCTGAAGACAAGGGTGAGTTGGGAGGAGAGAGAAACTGGGACATTTTAAAAGCAGCTGAAAATGTGGGATGACAGAAGATTAATCAGGATTATCTCCGCTAAATTGGGACAGTTGGAAGATATGTGTTAGCTGCAGGGGAAGTGGATCTTCACAGCAGTGATGTATTAATAGCTATCATTTTTGTAATCCAAAATATTTTGGGGGTGGCCTCAAACGAGATGAGTTCTTGGTAGAGGTGAGAACTACTGCATACTGTTTTAGAGCACCTGCACTTTGGACTCTTAATGCGGACGTGCTATAGAGACTGTCCTAATGAAGGCCTTCAAAAAATTATCACTAAATTGCTTATGTTACAAAATATTTTTTTTTAAAAAAAGAAACTAAATATCATTTTAAAATATGTATCTAGCTTTGTTAGCATTAAGTCAGTGCAGCCTAATTGAATGTCAAATTAAGCATACAGTCCAACCATGGAGCCTGGAATAATGTGGGAGGACAAAGTAGGCTCAAGTCGTGTGTGTGTGTGTGTGTGTGTGTGTGTGTGTGTGTGTGTGTGTGTCGGTCTGAACGCGTTGAAATGGACTGGCAAAATTGGATCACTAAGACTTCTATGTGAGCCTCTTAGGAATCATCAGTCAGAAGTGTATTAAATGATCAAGTACTAAGAAATATTAAGACAGTGATTGTTATCAAGTTCTCCCAGGAATGATGAAAGCTTCCTACAGTCTACCCTACGCTCAGTTATTTGAGAGTACTACACTGAGCACTTGGAGAATGTTGTAAGAGTGACCCAGCAAGCATGGTCCAAATTGGCAGAGCAATACAAGCAAGGAGTTAAGGTAAGGTTTATTTCTGCAGCAGAAATAGGGGCACAGTTTGCGGAGGTCCAAAGTGAGACAAAACACATTTCCCAGCGCCCATGTTATATATATAAACAGGTGGATTTCCTCAAACAATTAACATGTAGTTCAAAGCACATCCCCTCTGTTTGGCATCTATCAACATTTCTAAACCATCTCAATCTGTTTATCATTTTCAGGCCATTTCTGCACGGGGTATTTGAAATGATGCAGTGCGTCCTCCAGGGAAGAGGTCTGCACCTGGGAGCAGACTGGGTACAGACTATTTAATGTAGATCCGCACCTCAGCCCACTCCGGAATGACCTCAAGTGGTCGTCCAGCGTGGTTTTGAAAAACCTGTTTCTTTCGGTTTTTCAAAAGCACGGAGCGCGCCAGTGCGAACCTGCTTCCTTGTGCAGATTTGTAGGCTTGCACCAATGCGAGACTGCAATGTGCCAGGGGCGGGCTTTAGGCTGGCACACTTCAGTGGCTGGTCGAGACCCTCGACCAACCAGAAGCCACCATTTTCAATGCCAGAGCAGTGCAGAGCAACGAGCACGCACTGCTCCAGAGCAGCCTGGACCGGATTGGAGAGTCATAAGGCCCAGTAAGTAGTGGCACGGGGTGATTCCCTCGCCCCATGCAGAAATGGCCTCAGATAGTATGTGAAATTCAACTAGCAGGAACTTAGATGTTTGCTTACTTCAGAGACACTTTTACCTTAAACAAGGAAAGTGATTAACAGTTAGAAATCAAGAAGGAAGCTCCCTTTTTCAACTAGATATTAAAAAACACAGGATGTAGCCAAAGCTCTTAATCTGTTTAGCCTACATGACCCTCTTGATTCTAGGGAACAGACATTTGAACTCAAGGCTTTTAAGTTATATTGGGAAAAGGGAATTCCTAGCCTTGAGTGTGAGGGTTTCTTTATTATTATTATTTGTGCCCCAGAGGGCACTTCTAAGTAGATATTTTGCTTTTAAGAACTTTTGTATTTAAAGATGTTTCAGTGATTTGATTGACTGACTGACTGATTGATTGATTGATTGATTGACTGAAATATTCATATCCTGCCTGTATCTGAAGATCTTAGGGTGGCTTTACAATAAATACAAAACTGATGATCCTAACTGTCGACAGTTTTCCCTCCCATCAGGCTGATAAATAGGCCTTCACTCTTAAGCCCTGTCATCATTGTCCTGAACTGAGAAAAGTTCTTCCTGTCCTTCCATGTTGGTCATGTCCTTCCATGTTGGCCGTGCAGCAAAATACAACAAAATCCAAAATTAGAAAGGATGCGAAAAGTAATTTTCCTATATCTGCAAGTACTTGCAAGTAAATAGAATTAATAACCTGCCTCCTAATGTTGAAGTGCCCAGACATTTGTTTTAGAAACCAGACTCCATACCCTGTCTTAAAAATAGTTCTGAGGTTTCTGAGTTCAACCATATGCCTGATGGTTTTATGCTGACTTACAAGTATTATGAAGTAAATACATATGACTACTCTATTTCTTTTAAAAATGATTTTGTGGTAAATATGCAAATAGGGACAACAGATATTTTAGTTAGATTATTTCCAGGCATTAGTAATACATGACTTGGCAGAAGCTGGACTTGCAGGACAATTTGGCTGTGACCATGCTTGGCTTCTACACAAAGTGAAGGCTTCCATTTTATAGTCACCCTGCCTTGGGCTGGAGAGAGGCCTTACCTCTTTGTCCACTTCATTTGTTAACAGCAGCTGAGAGCTTGCAAGAGCCCTTCTCTGGCTGCAGGAACTTTGCAAATCTAATCCCCAGTGGAGCCAAATATCTAGATTCAGGCCAGAGCAGCTCACATTTTTCCAGAAGGAAAAATAATTGGGGAAGGGAGTAGGGTTGGGTGACTTATGATAATGTATTGTATAAGAAAACCTTACAAATGTAAAGAAGGGAGAAAGAACAGAACAGAAAACCTCATCCCATAGCAAAGTAGCTACCGGGGATAAAATCATTGTGGAATTTGTTCCAAAGCTTATAAAAATATTTCTGAAAGAAAGGATTTCCTGTTTTAAAAGCTGGTATGAAGATCTTAAATTCTCTAAATTCATCATGATCCCATCTGATCTTGGAAGCTAAGCAGGGTCAGCCCTGGTTAATACTTAAACAGGATATCTCCAATGAATATCAGATGTTGTAGGCTATATTTCAGAGAAAGGAACTGGCAAAACCAACTCTGAGTATTCCTTGCCTAAGAGAACCTCATGAAATTCATGGAGTCAACAAGTGACTTGAAGGTATACACACACCCCCCCTAATTATTTTGCCTTATACCTAACCATTGTGTTCCTAATTCTATATAACAACTCAAAAGTAAGGATCAGTAGTAGCTGCATAATAAGTAATATCTAAAATTAATAATATGATGAACACTTACTTCTAAGCAGTTATAATCAATTGCATGTGTAAATGATGAGTATCTTATCAACCTTCTTTTTCAACTTACATTCATTTTATCTGAACTTGTGACAATGAACTACTGCCCACTTTTCTGATCACAGCATTTATCTGGTAACTGAATGTAGAATTAGACTCGTAAAAATACTACTCAACACCAGTTACTTCAGAAAAATAAGCTGCACCACTGACAAAAACTTAAGCTTAAAAATCACTGCTTGGTTGCTGCTACAATGAAATATTAAGTGCTGCTCTGGTTCCTTGCCATCTTTTTAGCTCTCTCTTTTAGTTCCCTGCTTTGTTTTTAATGACAATGCTTTAAGCTGACAAGTGACAAAAGGGACACTATAAAACAAATCTACACATCAAAAACTGCTGGTTATACCCACATGGGAAAACAGCAAATAAACCAAATCTGCTTTCAGCTTTCCACCTTCAGTGAAAAACACTACAGAATAATCTGCCTATGTTGCCATGGAATTTGCTTAAAATTTAAGTCCAACTGGCAAGAGAGAAGAAAAATGTATTTTTTGACTGATATATAGGTTGTTATCCTCTTTCCACACTGTGTCTGTTTACCATTGATTCCAGGAGGCAGATTCTATTTCGTATAGAGGCCCCAAAATATTGTAACAGGCACACTGCTGTATTTTACCCGGTAGAGAAATCACTGTCTATATGGTTTGATATAACAGCTTAGCTGATAATGTCAACGTATGTGAATAAATGTAATGATACTATGGATAGTCAGCTACTGTGAATCACACCCACTTATCAGGAATTTGGCTCATCTTATCAGGCTCATTGGTGAGGTTAGGTAGGAAAACTTGGGATTTTTTAATGCTGACAGCTAATTTGGATTTTGGAATGTGGGACCAGTGCTTTAGCAAGGCGGAGAGCTTGCTGCTTTTATTTATATATTTCCATTCCATACCGTATGCTCAAGGAAATTTACATCAAAATGCACACACACACACACACATATACAGAAGAATTAAACCAAAAAAAGTTCTGCAATCTCTCTCTCTCTTTCTCTCTCTCTGTATGTATGTGTGTGTGTGTGTGTCTATATATATGTGTGTGTGTGTGTATCTGGAGAGAGAGGGGGAGATATACAACAGCATCTATCTATCTATCTATCTATCTATCTATCTATCTATCTATCTATCTATCTATCTATCTATCTCTATCTCTATCCATATATATATGAATATATAGAATATGTTCTGCAGAATATGTAGTATGTGTTGAGTACACCAAATTAACAATAAAAGATTGTTTAAATATCAATATAGTAGAAAAGAACAATGCATTTGGCAATTCAACAAAAACATAACTAAGCATATGAACGTTAAAACAATGGTCATTCATAGTAATTGGACCAAAACAGCATTTGACAATAACTTAGAAACATTAAATGTGAACAAACCCAAGCAAACAATATCTTCCAAAGGGCCAAGAAATAGTTAATAGAGATTGCAATCGAGATTGATCACTCACTTAAAAAAAAAGGAAATAAGACTAAAGGCTATGTTAAAGACAAGCTAATAACGATGTCCATGATCACTATTGCCATCACAGTTTTTTTTTCATATTTCCCCAAAGGTTAAAGGTATTGATTTTGTAGTTTAGGTGGTGTTAATTTTGATATTTGTGGATGTGTATATGCTATCAAACTGTATTCCAATGACTTTGATTTTGATAGCTGGCATGTTTGGATCCTGCATGCTGCTAGGTTAGAAATACAAATATTTATCTATTGTTCAAAATTAATTAGATCTACCTGCTTTAGCATGTATGTATATTCATGTGATGACAACCCTGAGCCCATTTTTGAGAAGTATGGTTGAATAAAAATTATTTTCTCTTTTTTAATTATGCAAAATCATATAAAAATCAGACAAAATAGAAACCATAGAGATGACAAAGAAAAAGTTCATTCAAATTTCACTGAAAGTCATTAAAACATCCAAAAAGAAACCCACATGAACTGCTTGTCAGTATATAGTGTTTTCAAATGCTGGAAGGAATGTAAAGTCCTTAGTCCAATGAATAATAGGACGTGGACATGGACAATTCCAGTGCCCCAGTCAGGCAGCGGGTGACTTCCATGTCAGTGAATCCCCTCTTTAAACTTTAAAGGAACTATCCAAGGTGCTGAACCTAGTTTTTGGATAGGGATCAGCACTTTGGATAGCTCCTTTGAAGTTTAAATAGTGAATACACTGACCATGGAAGCCACCAGCTGCCACTGGATGCACTACAGGTCTTCTTGCTGAAGATCCAAGAGAGTGATGCCTGCTCTGATTGGCTGTGGGAGTCTGCATTGGCACCAACAAGCTGAGATTGCGCAGCTGGAAGCATTGAAACACAACAGAAGCCTCATACAAGAGGGCTGGCAGAGATTCATGTTCCATCAGCTCTCAGACAAGATCTTGGCCATGATGTTATATGGCAATTTTTGCATTCATATGTTTAACATTCATTCTTCTTGGAAGGGGAATGTTTAAATTCCCTTTCTCCTCTGCTGACAAAAACTACTCTGCTGAAGCTATGCTTAGTTATGTTTTCATTGAATTGTCAAATGAATTGTTCTTTTCTACTATATTGATATTTAAATGTTCTCTTATTGTGAATTTGGTGTACTCAACACATTTTACATTTGCTTTGGAAGATGATTCTCCATGGCAATCATGGTGGGATGGGGCTCCTTAGCTTCAGGGGAGTGACTTTTACCATAAATGAAGCAGAGGTGGAAAGGGTAAAATCATCACTGCAGGGGTTGGTTTTGTGTGTGTTTTTTTAAAATCAATTTTAAATTCAATGATACATGTAATAATAGAATCATAGAATCATAGAGTTGGAAGAGACCCAGGGGTCATCGAGTCCAACCCCCTGCTATGCAGGAACACCCATCAAAGCATTCCCAACAGATGGCCATCCAGCCTCTGCTTCAAAACCTCCAAAGAAGGAGACTCCACCACATTCCAAGGCAGCATATTCCACTGCTGGACAGAACTGACTTTCAGTTTTGCTGTTTGCGCCTCAGTTGGTCCACTGATTCACTAATCAGAGATGTGTGTGTATGTGTTTGTGTATGTGTCTTGAAGTTGCCTGTTGATGTAGAGCAACCTTCTGAATTTTCTTAGACGGGGAATGCTCAAAGATGGTTTGCCATTGCCTTCCTCTGAATGTTGCTTTCAGCCCATTCAGAGGTCTCCCTTCACTGCTAAACAAATCTGAACTTGCTTAGCTTCCAAGAGCAGATGGATTCTAGTGCCTTTATGGTATTTAGACCTCACATGAATGTGAGTCAGGGAAGTTGGGAGGAACTTTTCACTCCATCACATTTTTGAAATGGCCGATAATCATTCCTTTTGCTAGAGACATGGGTATTACAAAAGAATGATTATAATGCAATTTCAAACATGAGGAAGAGTGGACAGTTTATGATGACCTCCCTGACTCACACTTTTGCCAAAATTGTCATTACAGAAAACACATTAGAGCCAGTGATGGTTTTTCATGGCATTTTCAGGGCATTAAATATTTGAAATCAACTGCAATAATGTTTCAAGGTGTTTAGCAACTATGCCTATCATAGTCTGGTGCTTGGAGGGGCATATTTGGTTCTCAGCTACCTTAGATAGTAGGAAGGACCTAAAAGGCTGAAGTTAGAGGATGGCATTTGAGAAATGTCTTGAGGGTAAGAGTAGCATGACTGAAGAATCCATTATCCATGAAGAGTCTGTAAAACAATTTGTTTGGGAGGGAATAGCTTTGGATTTTTTCCATCAAGCAGCTGCTGGCTGGACTAGATAGTATGCTAGCTGCTCTCCTACTTTGTGATTCTATGATTTATAATCTACAAATTAAGGTTAAGAAATGATTTCAGCTATTCTTAGTAGGCTTGGATTTCTTTTGGAAGAGGGATTATAGAGAATAGTATAATGAAGTGTGGAAGAGAAGGGAAACAAGTACATTATATCATACATCCCATATACTAAAATTAAAACAAAACAAAGAATTTGAGCAGATAGGCAAAAAATCAAAGTGTTGTGACTAATAACAGGATTTTAGCCCTGAAGTTGCTTTTTGCTGCTTTATACCACTTTATATTGCTTTATAGACCTTGGGACACTTTTTTGCTCAATATACTGCTTTAAAGTTGTGATTGACAGGCTAGCTCTAAGTGCAAGTAATTAGGCTTAGAAGTTTCTAAAACTTTATTCAGAAACTTTGAAGAAACAACAGTACACCATGGCAACTGCCAAGAATACAGAAACTTTGGATTTGCAGCAATTTATAAGCTGCAACATTTCAAATTAGCATGTGCTTGCATTCTATTTGATAGCTAATCTTCCTCCCATTTTCTCATTCAGTTTGCCAACAGTTTGACCTTGCAGCTGAGGTCTGCCTGCCTGTACCTTGTACTCTTATCACTGTTTGTTACAATAACACTTCCCTGTTCCCAGCACACTGTTTCCAAGCCTATCCCATCCTACCCCCTGGGGCACCTCTGGTCTTAGTCTTTATGCTTCCTTGTCTTTAGACTGCATTTGAACTGGACACTTCTTCAGATAAAAGACTGTAGAAGACTTCGGGCAGCACTTCAAATAGAGAGTGGCCATCTGTGAGGATCTATGAGCCGGATTCCTACTGGGGATTTATGCTGGCATAATGGCCCATTGCCCTCAAGTAAGGCACTTTACAAACCGTGCACAGGAGTGGTAGCTGGAGACAGCAGCAAAAGCTATTTCTGCCAGCAAAGAATGTTGCCCTGTTGGCTTCCAAGCTGGCCAGGAGCTGGTAGAGGATCTTTCTCTCCTGATAGATATGGCATTTGTTACCACTTACCACCCCTATTTTGTCTCAGCTCTCATGGCCACTTACCGTCTGCTACCACATCACTACCTATGCCTCCTCAGTCAGTTGAGTTGTGACTATGGTATTTCCCCAAAAGCAAAAGTTACACAAGTTCACAAAATGTTTTTCTGCAAGACAAACATTTTATTTTTTTATGTATTTAACTTATATCCTACCTTTTCCAATATGAGACCCAGGGTGGCTCACAATATAAGTTAAAGGAAAATACTGTCAAAATAATGGATAATACAAAAGTTCTAAAGCAATTAAACAAATCATCATGTTAAAACATTAAAATAGCTTAAGCAGGCATTAAAATATTGTAATAATGACTAACAATACACTGTGCCCCAATTCAAAGACTTTTTTTTTCAATGAACCATTAACACTCAAAGGTCTGGATAAACAGAAAGGTCTTTCCCTGCTGGCAGAAAGAGAGCAGAGAGGTCTCATTTGAGGGATAATTATTTTATTTCGATGCTTCCTCAACTAGGTAACAACATATTACAGTTTATAAATATACATAGATAGCATAGAAAGGGTAAAAATAGCATGGACCATTGACGTTTGCATACTCTGCTCTACATACTTTGAGCTTCACTGTGAAAAAATGCACATTTAAAAAAAGCTTTTACTGATTTCCCTGATCCTTGTGGCAATGTCAAAGAGTCACGGATAGGATGTTTGGAACAGAGCTTGAATGCATGCCAACCTTACCTCCCCACATTAGTCTCTCATTCAAACAGGTGGAATGCTGACGTAGAATTTTTATGCTTTTATGCTTCAGGAAATGGGCAACCTCACTTCCTGTTTCAGGTTCTTTTCATTTTTGCTTTCCCCTTCCCTTGAGAGTAGCCTGAGATGTTTTTCTAGGGCACTCTAGCAAATTGCTAAACCTGCTTCAGTTTAATTTGGAGTGAGATATGCTGGTAAATTACAAAAACCCCCACAAAAACCAATTGTCAAGTCTTGCTCTTCTATCCTTCTGCCACATTATATTTTTTTCCCACATGGACATTCACAGATAGTGATAGTACATTTCTGTCTTAGAATTCTTATTCACTGCAGTGCTACCCAAGTTATATCAGCATATCACACTGAGTAGTGCTTTAGTTCTGAGGAATCTGCCAGTGAGAAGTTTGCTTTTCTTTTTCTTTTTTTTGATCTGATGGCTGTGAATGTTGGCATAAGTAATATTTGCATATCATGATATTCAAAATATACTTCCGTTAATAATCTTGTACGGTTTCATTAATATGGCCAGTGTGTGACTCTCAAACATGTATTTCTTAGATGGAACCTTAAATCCCATTTTCAGCAGATGGACAGATTGTCAGTTTAATAAATTAAAGTTGCCTTATTGCAGCTTTTTTGGCCAGTGTTCCATCCTAAGCCCATATTAATATTTTATCCCCTTTAATATTATTACATGATGCAGGCTTTATTTAAATGGATTTGACGGGCCTCTTGGTTGGCTTGACAACCAGAGGGAAAAATTAATGTTCTGCATTTAATCTCGGCTCAAGGCGCTAAATTATTTTGGAGGTCGAAGCCGTCATGCATATCATGCTAAATTATTGAATGTAATAACTATTAGCCAGCTGTCTATTTATAGATTTTTTTTTATAAAAAAATGTTGTTTACTTCATCTGCCTTGAGTTAATTTTGTAAAGATCACCTGTTAAGGATTTTATTCTAGAGAGTAGTAGGGAACTTCTTTGTTTCCTCAGACATATAGCTGTAATTTACACAACTGGGAAAAAAAATAAACAAGAAAATAAGAGGGCAACAGGTTCTGAAATCTTCATTCTAGGAACTAACAATGTGCCTAGCTACCAGGCCTACTTCCATGGTCTTCTTTCTTCCCCACCTCTATGGCCATTTTCACACTACACTCTTATAGCGCGATTATTCCACTTTCAACATCCTATGGAATCCTGGAGTTTGCAGTTTCGGGAAGGGCCGGCCGGCCTCTCCTGAAACTGCAAACCCCAGGATTCCATAGGATGTTGAAGGTGGAATAATCGCGCTGTAAGAGTGTAGTGCAGAAATGTCTTGCGTCTGGTCCATTACCAGTTCCATTGTTTCTTTGCTTTTGATGGGAAAGAACTGGACTAATTTTACTCACCCATCATGTATGCCTGTTTGTGTCTATGTTTTAAGTTGAGTGAAGAGTTTTTAAGCAGGACATTCACATATTTAAAATGTGTGCAAGTTCCTATTTCAGATGCGCACATTTGTCCCCAGCTATGTTCAAAATAATCTATCAGCATGTGAATTCAAAAGAGCAAATTGTGGCCTACTCCAGAGAATATGGACTACATCCTAAATAAATAAATAAATAAATAGCCAGAGGTGTTTCTTCACACATTCCTACAGCAGACTGTAAAAGTATATTCTCCAAAGGAGAATTACCATGTTGCTAGCTGGGCTGAAGTATATTTAATGTCGCAAATTTATGGTGAAAAGCATGTTCACTACCTTAAAACAGAAATGCATTGCCAAGAGGCAGTTTTGAGCATCAAACATACACCTTTATATGGAGATAATAAAAGCAGATTTAATGAACTAGCACCATATAGTTTATTGCCCTAAAATGCAATCTGCTTTTCTAAAATAGATATATTGAAAGATAGGCTGAACTATAAAACGTTGTTAGTGGCTGTTTAAAGACTGTTGTGGTGAACAAAATCAAACAGAGACCTGGGATAATATATTTACTCTGCTGTTGGAGGCATATGTTTTCATAACATTGTTTGTCCTTTGCATCCATAACCTGCATTATGTGAACAAGCAAGCACCACACACACACACACACACACACACACACACACACACACACACACAGAGTATAACACTGATGTAAACAGCAAGCCTCCAGGCCATTTTCTGCGGAATGCTTTCAGTCTGTAGGAAGGTGACTATATATATATATGCTGTCTCAGGTATGATCTTCTGGTTGTATGCTTTTAAGAACTCATTTTTAGGAGTTTTCCCCCGCCCACCTCATTTATAGCATTTAGGTCCAAAGCATTTGATTTGCCCCACTCAACTGAAGTAACTATTTCCATGTGTTATTACATGATGTTCAATAGTTATGTTTAGAAAACAAAGAAAGAATACATAACTACTTTGTTGTTGTTGTTATTGTTGGATGCTTTCCAGTTGTTTCTGACTTATGGCGACCTTAGTGCAAACCTATCACGGCACTTTCTTTCTTAAGCCAATTTTTCTGCATGTGGGGGCAGAATAAATCACACTGCATACCCTCCAACATCTCACAGATGAAAACTAGAACACTTGTGGTCAAGCAACATGAGAGTGTGGTTATTAATAAGGGAGAACAGACAAGCTAGAAGAGGCTGCAGCAGTTTGCCTTTGCCTAAGACTACAGGGAAGGAGAAAACTCTGCCACTGCTTCTCCCCTCTCCCCTCTAAATTGTGTACTTTTGTACTTAGAGCTCAGTTTGCACCAACTGAAGTAAGTTGAGGATGAAGGGGGAAAGTGGGAGGAAGAGAGAGAAACTAGAACGTTTTAAAAGCAGCCGAAAAAGTGGGACTATTGTGTGCCTTCCAGTTGTTTCTGACTTTTGGCAGCCCTGAGGCAAACCTACCTTGGAGATTTAAGGGCTAAGAATGTGTAATGCATCCAAAGTCACCCAGTAGATTTCCATGGCTGAGAAAGGAACTCACCCCTGGTCTCCAGGGCCACAGACCATTGCTCAAACCACTATACCATGCTGTCATACTACAGGAGATCAGTTGGGAGTGTCCCATGCCAAACTGGGACAGTTGGAGGGTATGTTAGCTCTCCTTGGTAGCAATAATAATAATAATAATAATAATAATAATAATAATAATAATAATAATAGTAATACATAAATTAATCAAAACGTGCTGTTGTCTTCCTGGTACAATTCTAGTGACAGGCAGTCCATATGACACACATAAAATCCCTGTATTGGCACCCATCTGCAGGGCTAAACTGGGGCAAGGATGTGGGTTCACATTTAAGCCCCATCTCCAAATTCATCACATGTCTGTCCGCTTCCCAGCTCTTTGCAAATTGAGTTCAAAATGCAAAGGGACTTTGCACTCATTAACTCAGTGGCGGGGGGACAAGAGGAGGGAGCAGAATCCTGGCCTTCCCAGTTGGCTCAAAACAAGCAAGGTGCTGCAGCAGCTCCTAGTTTGTGTGTTCTTCCTCAGTAATAGTTTTTGCCATCTTGACCACGCTTTGATGTTCCTTGGCCACATGTGTCACGGTTATTACCTATGAAATGTTGGGTGGTATGAACTAGTGGTGGTGTGCCAATGCCAAAAATGAATTGAAAAGAAAATCTTTGGGTTCTATCACACTACACTGTTATAACACTATATTCTACTTTAACTGGCATAGCTACATTGTATTGGATCCCGTGATCTGCAGTTCAGGGAGCGCCATTTTGAATTCTCAGCCAGAGAGCTCTTGGACCTCGTTAAACTACAGACCTCAAAATTCCACAGGATGTTGCCATGACAGTTAAAGTGGAATATAGCACTATAACAATGTAGTGTGATAGGGCCCTTTATGAGATTGAAAAGCAAGTTTGAAGTTGACACATATACACAAACACACAGGAACAGTGATGTGTGCCTATGTATGCATGTCTTTTGAAAAAGTTTTATCTTAAACAAACAAATATAGACAAGAAACAAGATACCCAGAGGAATATATATCCCAAGTCAACTAACTTAACCAGTAGATGGGTTAAATGTATTCTCCCAAAGGGCCATGGCTGCATTACTTTTGTGTGCCTATTCTGTCTGTCTGCTTATCCCCTCCTCTTTATTTTTCAAAAAATGATATTAATTGTGGTAATTGTGGTATAGCATTGAATGGAAGCAAATAGTTGTGAAGCTCTTTCAGGTTCTACTTCACTGTTGTGTTTGCATTATGGATTCGTCATTACTTTGGTCAGCCTTTACAAGCTGATGAGAGTTCAGTATTTATGGAACATCGTGAACAGGCTGTCTGAACTGTTCCTAAAATGAAGAGACAAAAACAAAACAGTAGAACATACAAGGATCCAGGACTATAGATACGGACTAATTTTGTTTCTGTAAAAGCATAATGTGCACACTTCTGCACACTCTCAAGAATAGTTTTGTAAAAAATCTCTTTCTCAATCTCTCTTTCTCTCTCTCTTGGCCTGGGGTCTTAACAGAACCTATATTTTAAATCTTGTAATTCCATATTTGCTTTCATATTTGCATACTTTTGTTTTCAAAATTTAAAAGAACAACTTCACTCACTTTTCTTTTTTCTTTCACCAGATACATTTTGAAAAGTAAATGCATTTTAGATTTCCAAATATGATGTTACTTTGACTCTACCAGATAAATAAACACACCAATAGAGTATTATACCCTGGAAATAGGGATGCACTGCTTCAGCATATTCCCACTGAAGCTAGCTGTACTATTGCTATTGAATTTGTCAGATTCGAGATCAAAAGTGAGCATGATGTTTGAAGTTCTTTTCCTAATTAGACATTGATTATGGGGCTTTGTGGATTATACTTGTTAGAAACAATGTACCATCTTTCCACTTGTCTACTCTGCATCCCGTATTAAAATAATTAGTATGTGAATTGAGCTGCGGGCTGACATTGAAGCCAGTTCTATGTGAAAGCAGAGGGAAACATTTCTAATAAGTGTGATGCATATGTATCTGGTTGGCCAGGGTAGAATTTTCATTGACTGTAATATGAAACTGGATACCATTCATTTAGTCTTTATTTATTTTAATGCAATGATATGAAATCTGATTTCCTTCTTGATTTCACTTCTGTATTTATTTACTTATTGTTTGATTGGTGAATCTTTTAGTTTATTTGGCTCTTTTGTAAGAACCCACCTTTCATTACCCCTGATAACTGAAATGTGGTATTCCAGATAAGTGAGCATATACTATCCAGTTGAACAGTTCTTCTTTACTTGACAAAGAATAATTCAGAAATTCAAAACTGTGTCCCACATTCAAAGCTTGGAAAAGTTACTTCTTGGCCTACAACATCCAGAAATCCTCAGCAAGCATAGTGAGCAGCCACATTGGCTGGAGGATTCTGGGTGTTGTAGTCTAAAAATTATTTTTTCTTAACTCTAGCTAAATTAGGCATAAAAGCAAGAGACCCCTGTGTCACAGTTCAACTACTGCTGAATCCTTACAAACGGTAGATGAACTATATTGAACTTTAAACTGTTTAGCCTAAAAATCAGAGTCATACTAGACTGCTATTGTGATGAAACTTTCTTCTTTTCTCCATCTAAATGCCACCTGAACACAGGCAATGGTGTGTGTGAGGGTCCCAATCAAGGAGGTTTTCAGGTTTCACGGGGGCTTCAGGAAGCGGGGCAGGCACTCTCTTTGGGTTCTGTTGATAGAAAACATTCCATCTGTGCTTGCTACCACTTTCCTAGGTACCAACCTTTGTTTCCAGGTTTCCTTTTCCTACCTTTCTTCCAATAGTGGAGCCCAAGGAGGCTCACAACATGATTAAAATGCAGATACCACCTCCCCTCCAACAAAAACCCAAGGCCCGCACAGGGAAAATTTTTACAAGTTGCAGAGCTATTAAGTTCTTGTGAATTTCAAGGAAAAACAAGTTAAACTTTCCCACAACACTTTGAAACCAGCATCAACTAACTGGCACTTTCTATTCAAAATTAATAGCAATTTTCCATTATGGCTTCATGACTTCTGTTTAACGTTTGACCAATATATATCCAGTATGCTCCTATGATTTGCTTTATGTTATTTTATGCTGTTGCTGAGTATTTTGCTGCCCCAAAATTCTAATAACTGGTAAAGAGTATGTTTGGTTCACTGCCTGACAGTTCAGTTTTGCAATTTAATGTCTGGACTGAAACTGTTTTATTAAATCAACTGTCTTCAGTTTTTTACTGATACATCCATTCTTGAATCTTAAAAGATGGATATTTTTCTATACAAACTCCGCATTGTAGAGATGTAACATAGTGCAGGATGAATGATGGCTCTGTGACATCTTTCTTTCTTTCTTTCTTTCTTTCTTTTTGATTGATTGTAGCTATCATTATTTTCTCTGTAAAGGAATATGGTGGGCCCTCAGTATCCGCTAGGGTTTGGTTCCAGGACCTCCTATGGATACCAAAATTTGTGGATGCTGAAGTCCCATTAAGTACAATGGTACAGTAAAATGGTATCCCTTGTATAAAATGCAAAATCAAAGTTTGCTTTTTGGATTTTTTGGGGAAATATTTCCAAGCCATGATTGGTTGAATCCATGGATACAGAATCTGCATATATGGAGGGCTGATTGTATTAAATATCAGAGACTAGTTTGTATTTGTGTTGATTTTAGTTTTGAACATAATGAGACTTCTCAATTTGTCTTGATTTCTATTTTACATGCTCTCAAGAAAATAATGTATAGTGTTTAATAAATAATGTGATTATTATGTGAACAACAAATTGTGTTATTGTAAGACATCAAGATTTATTTGGCCTAGTATTTTGTTTCTGATGCTTTTAGATCCCAGGCCAAACACAAAGGAAAGAGCTCTCTCTTGAACTCCAGTATCCAATTTGAAGAGGCAAAAATAAAAACTATGAATGTGTACTGTCCCCTCCACAAATACTGCTCAGTTTGATCCACAAATGCAATTGGAAAACCACAGCTAAACTTTTTTGTGAGATCTACACATTCAAGCTCAAAAGTGGAGACTATACAGTGATCAAGTCAAGGTCAACATATCTAGGTGAATCAAGCAAGAACTGGCAGGACTGGAACATGTTTAAGGACTGTCACTTAGATTCTCCATGAAATTGTGATCATTTTTAAATTCCAAATCCAGTGCCTGTGGATTCCTCCCAGATATTAGAACTGGTGCTTATGTTGCATTCTAGATAGATAGATTGAATCTCCTGAGATTGAATGTGTGTGTGTTCGTGCCTTTCTTTCTTTCTTTCTTTCTTTCTTTCTTTCTTTCTTTCTTTCTTTCTTTCTTTCTTTCTTTTTTCATCTCGACTTCTCAAATTGAAGCTCAAGGTTCCAGTTTTTCATCTGGTTTGAGTGTTGAACTATAATTGCAGATACCAGGGTCTGAATCTCCACTCAGCCATGGAAACCCCTTGGGTAGCCTTGGGCAAGTTACAGATAGGATAGAAACCCCATCTGAGCAAATGTTGTCAGGAAAACCCCATGATAGGTTTGCATTAGGGCACAGCAAGTCACAAACAACTGGAAGGCACACAACACTACCAGCTGTAAATAAAACCACAAAAGTTATAATATTGTAAACAGAACTAAAACAATTGAATATTATCAACACAGAGATGAAATTAAAACAAGTTGAAAACACATCAATAAAACATTCAACCCAGCCCACTAAAGGACCCATTTGGAGCAAGGGGTCACTCAATAATAGTCCTCCTGAATAAAAAGTGTTGTGTCCCCATTTGACAATGGGGATGGAAGTGCAGGTTCCAAGGGACCATGTGCCTTTGGAGGGAAGTTCCACAGGCTGGGAGCAGCTGCCAAGTAGGCCCTTTCTTGTGTGTCTCCCAAACTTCCCTTTGAGGCTGGCAAGACTGAGAGATTTCTGAGTCTGACAAACCTGTATGGGAGAACACGGTCCTTCAGAGAGCCAAGACAGAAGTTTCACGAAATGACTAAATAAATTAAATTAAAATAAAATAAACCAAATCATTCAAGGAATGATCAAAAGAGCAGAATCTCACATTGCACTAATGGTAAATGCAGGTACCTGCTATATACAATGAAAAGGGCTGATTATGTTTTCAAACTAGATGACTGCTGTGGAGATTATTGTTATCTGTAATGGGTCAGCTTCTTTGCTCTGCAATCCCTTTTCCTTTTGTCTAAATCTCAATTGGAACTCCCCAGCAATTTGAGCAGGATTCCAAAATAAGTCACAGAGTGGCACATTCATAAAGAATTGTTCTGCTGTTTCAGGTGTGTATGATTAAAACCTCTCCCCATGTGCATCCATCTCCACCATTTTCTTTGAAAATAACAGTAGCTATCAGTTGACAAAGGGCTAGGCTGTACTCCTCAGGGAAGTAATTATAGCAATGCAGAACAGAAGGTAAAATTGCCATTTGCAAGCTATTTTATTAGGCTGTCCCAAATATTTATCACAGTATTAGTGAAGGAACAATTAAATTTTATGTAGATTTGGAAATGTGCTAATAAAACTGTATAGCAATAAAATGCTAGAGTTTCACTGAAGCTGGAATGAAATTTACACTCCCAGTAGAACAAATTTTCCAGTTTCCCTAGGATGTTTTCATGGATAGGGGATATGGAAATGGAAGATTTATGTCTATGAAATAGTATTGGACTTCCAGCTTTTTAAAAGTATGAATCAATGTTTACAGAGTATACTAAATCAGAATGAAAGAAGCTATCTAAACCTTGTGCGTACCACATGTATATCTGATAGTCTGTTACCTTGAATAGAGAAAGTAATGTGTGCTAACCATATGACAACTTTCAAAAACGGTGAATCATTATATAGGCCTTTATGGAGCCTTTACATGAGTATGAATTTAAGACCTGGCCGTGAGTGATAGTAATGAGGCGATAAATTTTTCAGCCCTTGTGCATTTATTTAGCAGAGTCCCCTGTCTTCTAAATCACAGATCTAGTGCTCAGTTTTCTTCTCTAACTTTTTTCTGAAGCACACATATACAAGCAGCAGCTTCATTAAAATATTTCACTGAAAGCACAAATTGTATATAGCCATCATGCAAATGGGAAATCACATCACTTTAATCCTCTACAATGCACTTGAGAGTACTAACACCTATTAAATCGATATGTAACATGTTCTTTTGCCCATTAGTAGTCAGAGAACACACCAACTATCACATTTATGAAAAGCTTGGGGGTATTGATCACTTTGCATATGCACAGAATTTCAGATGGATTGTTTCCACTGCTGCGGATATAAAAATTACTAAGTTGAGAGCTAGTTTTCTTTTTGCAGCCATAGAAAAGATTGCCCAAAATGATGTTGTAAGGTCAAACTTTGACATAGCTGTAGCCTGTCATGACTGCAGATCTGTGAGAGATCCCATTGTTTATTTGGGTCCAGACCAAAATAACATTTCTTACAATTGGAAATGAGGCTTTCTGAACATTATCTATTCATTTGCACACATCTATGCAGTTAATGGTTTCTTTAAGTTTCTTTATTGATCCTCTCCAGACACTTTAATGATAAATTTTCTTTTTAAGGTAAAGAAATTCAATAATTAAAAAAACAAACAAACATCAGTTTGAGACAGTTCATACTGAAATTTCTCCAAACCTGGATCTTACAGAACAAAATTTGCCATGATCAGGAATGATGGGCAGTGTCACATCTTGATGCTTGTTTACACCATGTTCTCCATGCACTCATGCTTTGCCATGAACTTTCTAGTCCAAATCCAGATAAGGAGAATGGAGTGCCTAGGAACAACAAGGATACCCTGCCTTGTCCCAGTCCCACATGATGAATCTTTCTTCTGTGAGTTGACCTATAATTGTTGGTTGGGTACACGAGCACAATAGGCTCACTAGTGAGAGATTTATAGCAGGGAGGTACTCCTTTGATGCAGCAGGCATAACAGTGGTACTATTGCTCATGCCTTTGGGGTGTGATGCTTGTAGCTGAGTTTCCAGTACCATTCTGATTAACAATAATGCTAGTAAGCAAGTATATACAGTATTTTTATTGCGTTTAGCCATAGGCTGTTGCAAAGAGTACTGGAAAAGTACAAAAAGGAAAGATAAATATACATTCTAATAAAACAATAAAGATCTAAGACACAGCTTAAAATTTAATAATAAAATTACTCACAAACTAGAAATGACATATCCACTGGTATAACCAAAGCTATAACACACATATTATGTATGTATGATTCTATTTAAAACTATTCAAATTAATATTTGCAGAAATTGCTCAAGAAATTAGTTCTTTCAGATGTCTAAGTCTCTCTTATACTCTAGTGCAGTGGTTCTTCTGGGGTCCAGGGATCTCTGGGGGGGTCTGTGGAGCCTTCACAGGGGGTCCCCAAAGCCCTGTTGCTGAACACCAACAACAGTGGCAGCAACAGGGAAGCGGTAGTGGGGCAGGTGCATGAGTGCCGAGAGAACAGTTTCAACAAGGGAGCAGTTTCAGAGCCTGCAGCCCCAGCTATGCATCCCTGACAAAAACAACAGTCTTGTGCACATGCCCAAATTATGACTCTGGAGACCAGGGTTTGAATCCCAATTCAGCCATGAGATCCCACTGGGTGACCTCAGGCAAGTCACCCTCTCTCAGCTTCAGAGAAAGGCAGAGGCAACAAATCTTGCCAAGAAAACACCCCATGATAGGTTCAGCTTTGGGTCACCGTAAGTCAGTTTTTAAGGGAGAGAGACATGATGGCTACAAAGAACTGTCCCCTGTCAGTGTCACTTTGCTGTAGTGTGCTTTCAAGTTATTTCTGAGTTATGGCAACCCTAAGGTGAACCTATCATGGGCGGGGGGGGGGGATTGGGCAAGATTTGTTCAGAGGAGGTTTTCCTTTGCCTTCCTCTGAGGCTGAGAGAATATGACTTGCCCAAGGTCATCCTGTTGAGTGGGATTTTAAATCCTAATTTCTAGAAGCCTTTAATAACTAACTAACTAACTAACTAACTAACTAACTAACTAGATACAGATAGATACAAATAGATAGATAGATAGATAGATAGATAGATAGATAGATAGATAGATAGATAGATAGATAGATACAAATATAAAGTATCTATCTATAAATAAAGATAGATAGAGAGAGAGAGAGAGAGAGAGAGAGAGAGATACAAATAAATAGATAGATACAGATAGATACAAAAGATACAGTGAACTTTTCACCATAAGAGATCATTTTTGGGAGACAGGAATCTAAATATCTTGTTTTGTCTTCCCAGACATTCAGCTTTACAACACAATAATATTAGAGCAGTTTTGTTTCATTCAGGTCTGCAGTAGCTTTGGAGGACTTCAGTCCTTTAATTGTACCACTTTCAGAGTGGCTGTCGCTTCGACATCCTTTCAAAGACTCAGGGTAGCTGAGCACATAGAACTGTACTGTGTACCTTCAGACTTGTTTTCCCTGAAACCTTCCTTGGGCCAGACTGAATATCTGTAACTTCTCCTTTTCAAAATCCTTTAAGATACTTGATAGATTTTGACATATTTTCCTTTAATCTTCTTTTCCCCTCTGGACCAAACAGACCCAGTTCACTCAATTTCCTCTTATGACCTGTTTTATAGATCCTTTGTAATCCTTATAGCAGTTGTTCTGATCCTTTCCAAAATAAAACACCACCCTGAGACTCATTAGTGGATTGATATGACCCTAACAAATATTGGCTGCATAATTTTAGCATACTGCTTAGACTGTTTTTTTCGCTAGTCTCCCCTGCAAGTCAAAACGATAGCACAAATCCAGACCATGTCTTGGACTGTTTGTTTATTTATTTATTTACTTTTAATTTTTTTATTGAACATGACAATATTTGTCATGTCTTGGACTGTTGAAGGGGTGAACAAAATCAATCCTCATTTCATTAAGATGGGAAGTTTTAATCCCCCAGATTAACTTTTTTGTTGGAGAATCCATGCAGATCTAGAGCTGCTATGTAGGCATTCTCTGATATTGAAGAGTTGTAAACAATTCACCCAGTGAGCCAGGGGAAAAAAATGGTCCTAGCAAACTCATTGCTTTTTGGCCCCAGCCAATGTAGCAGAAATTACGTGCCCTGGCTGTCAGTAGAATTGCCCCATTTAGGGATATTACATTTTTTTTCTCAGGAAAGGGGAACAAGGCTCATTGGCATAAGAAAGGAGTAAAGAAAAAGTGGCCCATGGGGTGCATATGGCCCCAATGCTACTTTTGAGCCCTGCAGCCCACCAGAAAAAGCATCTACTTCCCTCTAATATACAATTGGAATATTTTGGCAGTGAAATCATTCCAAACTGAAGGCTGCATTCCTTGAAAGATAAAGGCGATTTCCACACAGGGTTTTTAACACGGGGCAAAGCGTCCTCCAGGGAGGACGTCTGCACCTGGGAGCGGACTGGGTCGGACCTACTTATGTAGATCCACACCCCAGCCTGCTCTGGAATGACCTCAAGTGGTTGTCCAGCGTGCTTTTGAAAGACCACTAAAAACAGGTCTTTCAAAAGCACGGAGTGCGCCACTGCGAGCCTGCTCCCTTATGCAGATTCTCAGGCTTGCATTGGTGCAAGCCTGCGATCCACTGGGGGCGGGCTTTAGGCTGGTGAGCTTCAGCAGCTGGTTGAGACCCTCGACCAACCGGAAGCCGTCATTTTCGTCCCCGGAGCGGTGCGGAGTGGCAGCCACGTACTGCTCCAGAGAAGCATGGACTGGACCAGGGAGCCCAAAAGTCCGGTGAGTAGCGTCATGGGGTGATTCCCTCGCCCTGTGCGGAAATGGCCAAAGATTTACTTTTAAATGCTAATTAGTTATAGTTCCAAGGGTGCCAGACTAATCAGTTACTGTATTATTATTAATAGCTAGAATTCTACATGCACTGTTTAGTTATGTAACTACCTAGTTGTGTAGTTAAGTAGTGTCTCTCAGCCTGACCCCTGATCCCCTCTCCCAAAAAAACCCTACTTTACTGGGCATCAGCTTCACAAAGAGAAGGTTTGTTCTGCTGGTGATAGGTCTGGACAGACAAGGAAGTAGGACAGTGTCCTTGCTTCTGATTGTCACAGCATCACTGGCTGGTAGGAGAGAGTGGAAACATCATGTGCCTGCATCCCAATTGCCATTAGAATGGACCTTCTCTTCTCTGTGTGTCTGATGACTAGTAATTATGCCCAGGTCTGAGGGCCCCAGTTATGATTGTGGCAATAGAGCCAGGATCATGATTATGTGGGGACTATGGGCCTTTCCTCATTACCCTCTTATTGTGCTATTATTCTACTTCCAACATCCTATGGAATCCTAGGTTTTGCAGGTTAGGGAGGGGCATTTAAAATTCTCAGCCAGAGAGCTCTTTGGCCTCAGCGAACCACAAAACTCAGAATTCCACAGGATGTTGAAAGTAGAATAATAGCACTATAACAGTGTAGTGCGGGATGGCCCTATGACTGTGGAGCCACTGTGGATGCATCACTACACATTACACATTCATAAAAATGGTCCTGAATTCTGGCTGTTGTTGTTGTTGTTGTTGTTGTTGTTGTTGTTGTTGTGATTATTATTGGCCAGAATCCTCTATGCACTCTATTATACATAATCATGGTAGTTACAAAGCTATATAGCAAATCCTAGCCTGATTTCCCAATTCCTGGTCAGTAGCTGCTGCAGATAATGGGAGTTTGTTCCTCTGTTGCTTGGGAAGCAGCTAACTAACTTTCCCACTCCCTCACATGAACAATCTCTGTTGTGACAGGCAGAAACAATCTCTGTCACAATCTAAACTTTTACCATAGTTTGCTCGTGTGTGTGTGTGTGTGTGTGTGTGTGTATGTGTGTGTGTGAGAGAGAGTGAGAACGAGTGAGTGAACATCAGTTGGCCACTTCCTGAGCAAGAGGGGAACAACCCCCTGTTGATTGCAGCAGTTGCTGACCAGTAAATGGGCATTTGGGGAATTTCATAGTCCCTATGTATCTCTTACGTGACGGGATATAGAGGCATAGTGAATATGAAGCAGTCATATATGCATAATTCTTGGCTACACATTCGTAACTACTCAATAGGATGCCAGCCATTATAATTATTATTATACTTTTTTCTCAGTTGAGACTCAAGGGTGCTTACATCCATTATGAGAAACATAACTTGAGCAATCTGTCTTAGAAAGCCTCCCCACAAGAAATAAACAGATAAGATAGGCATCCTTTTTCCTATCTTTTCTCAAGAAAAGATAGGAAAGAGGATGCCTATCTTATCTGTTTGGGAAGGGAATTCCAGAGCCTTGGAGCAGCTGCTGAGAAGGCTCTTGCATTCCCACCAGACAGAGGCCATTTCTGCACGAGTCTGTTACAGTGTGATGATTCCACTTTCAACCTCCTATGGAATCCTGGGGTTTGCAATTTTGAAACTGCAAACCCAAGGATTCCATAGGAGGTTGAAAGTAGAATCATCGCGCTATAACAGACTTGTGCAGAAATGGCCAGAGAGAAGGGCCTCCCAGAAGATTTCAAAACACAAGCAGCTTCATATGGGACAATACAGTTCTTCAAATGACCTAGACCTGAGCCAGTGAGGCTTATAGGTCATAACTAGGCTAAGTTTTATAAGCTCAGTTTTAAAGAGTAACATTTTAGCTTCCTTTTCCAAAAAAGTGTTTAAAGCAGCAAATATTAGTCACTCTAGAGGAAGACAATGACCCTAATGCTCTATGGCAATTATGAATGCATAATGTAGAGTTATGCACTTGTGACTTGTTTATGTTCATGATTCCTAAGTAGGCCCTAGTTAAGGGGTTGAATAGGGGCTGTGAAAGTTCCCCAATCTCCACTTAGCAGGCAGCAGCCACTGCAATTGACAAGGGTCCGTTCCTCTGTCTATTGGGAAGCAGATGGCTGACGTTACCACCTTCATCCATGAGCAGTCTCTGGCCTGAGGGGGGAATTGTGACAGGTGTCCAGTTTCACCAGGGACCACTCTTAGGAGGGGGTAGAAATGGCACTCAGCTGTTCCCAAGTGACAGGGGAACAGCCCCTCTCAATCACAGCAGTTTCTTCCTGGTAGGTGGGCAGTCAGCTGCTTCCCAAGCGACAGGGGAATACACTTCCGTTGATTGTAGTAGCTGCTTCCTAGTAAGTAGGGTTGGGGGTACAGGCTAGAATTCACTGCATAGCACTGTATGGTGCTTTCAAATATATAAATGGCATATAGGATTCTAGCCAATATCTAAATGCCTGTGGTGCAGAACAAACTTTCCTCCTGTGCAGCTTGTAATGTCTCCTTTACACTCACTGCACTGTGAAGGCAGCAGCATGATGGACAGAACCATTTAACACTTGACACAGTTTATGTTCCTGCACAGAAGTTCTGCATAGAAATATTATTTCCTGTTCAGAAAATGCTTTTGCCTATATAGAAAAAACTGTTTTCTGTATAAAACAATCACATATAAGTTTTGTATGGAATAAGTCCCGGGCCATTTCTGTGGAAGCTTCCTATCCCTGTGTGGGGACAGGAGAGGAATGGAACCATGACAACACTTATGCAGGATGTTGTCACAGTCCTGTCCTTCTTCTGTCACCAGGCAGCATGATCATGATTAAATCATTGACAGATTTTGTCATGCCCTGCTTCCAGAGTATGGATTCTGACTCAGAGTCTAAAAAGAGGGCGTGCTAGAGGCTGAAACAGGGGCATGCCAGGACCTGCTGTACATAGAGAGGTTACAGTGCTACAAACAGAACAGGGGGAGGTGCCAGCTCTAGCAGAGAGTCCTGCCTCTTCAGATATAGAAGAACGCTTACCTATACCCAGCTTTGCAGAGCTCAGGCAGCAAAGAGAGACCCGACATTGCTCTCTCAGAATTTATAACTGGAAAAATCAATCAAGTCACAGCTGCACTAGGCTTCAGACCTATTTAGCTGATGTCTTTCCCCTCCAGGAGTTGTCAGAGCTTATCTGACCTTCTACCCTGCTGGATGCCTTGATGAATGCTTTGACTGACCCTGGACACTCCCTTTTTTGTGGAACTCTGTTGGACTTTGTTTATGTTGGACTTTATTTATGACACCGTGCTTACTATCTGGAAGTAGGTAACGAGCTGGGAGTTATTCAGTTTGTTTTGTTAATTTTATCAGCTGTGCCAGGACCGAGATCGGACAGGTTTTCCCCATCAATGACTGTCAATCATGTGACCACCCTGCACTTACCTGGCCTGCAGAAATGCTAGAAGTGTGATGGAGGCATTTCCTGCCCCAGCACAGCCTGGGAAAGTGCCTGGCTGCACTGAGGAAGGAAGAGGCATGTTCATCGAGCTTCCTTTGGCAAGGAGCCAGCTGGTGTGGAGGAGAGTGTTAGGCCCTTTCCGCAACGTACCTTTTTGTGGAGCTGGGGTGCGGGGATTGCATGAGCAGTCTAGCAAGAAGCTCTCGCATTCTGGTTCCTTCAGCTCCGTAGCTGCTGTCTGCTCATGTGAGAGCCCTGCCTCTTCCTTCCACAGTGCAGCCTGGGAGTTTCCCAGGCTGCGCTGGGGCAAGAATCGCGAGCGCTGTGACTCTGGAGCTCCGCACGCATGGCAAGTGTGCATGGGGCCCCAGAGCAATGCAAAATCTCACACCATTTTTGGCTCAGAGCCAAAAATGAAAAAGTGTGCGGTCAGTGCCTGCCAGCGATTGTGAGTGCCTGCCAGCGATTGTGAGTGCGTTGTATGGACCGCTCGACCGCGCCACGCTTGAGGGGCCCTTTCGCATGGCTAATGCCATGTGAAAAGGGCCTTAAAGCCACTGCTGGGATGACATTGGGACAACATTAGAAATAGGTGAGGTATGGAAAGGGCCCCAGATTGCAAATAGGCTTCAAAAACTGTGTAGTTTTCTAATACTTTCTCATAGTGTGAAAAAAATTGCCAAAATCACTTGTTGTTTCCTTCAAGGAGAAAATGAGTGAAAAATTATATCCCTACTATAAACTTATACTTGCTAGGTTTATGCAAACTACTTTTTGTTGGCCCCTTTGGAACAAAGGCCATTTCCTCACAGGGGACTTAAAACGGTGCAGTGCGTCCTCTCACAGAGGTCGTCTGCACCTTGGAGTGAACTAGGTCTGGACTATTTACCTGAGATCCACACCTCAGTCCGCTCTGAAACACCCTCAACTGGTCCTCCAGCGTGCTTTTTAAAGAACGGAAAAAACAGGTTTTTCATTTTTCCGGAGCATGCCATTTCATACCTGCTCCCTTGTGCAGATTCACAGGCTCGCACCAATGCGAGCCTGCGATCTGCGGAGGGTGGCGTTTAGGCGTGGTGAGCTTCATGGTTGGCCAGGACCCACGAACAACTGGAAGCTGCCATTTTGGAAGCCGGAGCAGTGCGGATCTAAGACCTTGCACTGCTCCAATTCACTGTGGATGAGACAAGGAGCCCTGTGGAAGGGCTTAAGGGACAGTCCATGTTGGTCTGTGCCCAGAAAGATCTGGTAAGTACCGGCATGGAGCGATTCCCTCACCTCGTGCAGAAATGGCCAAAGACATAATAACACTGACCTATTTTACATGGTTGTTGTAAAGACCATGACAAGATTTTGCCCATAAAACACTTGAAACTCTCAGAAGTACTGTATGCATGTGTGGCAAAGTTGTTTTGGGGGGTTAGCTATTTAGAATGCCAGTGCAACTTGATGGTAGCACCTCAAGGATGAAACCCAGCTCAGTGGTGTGTGTGTGAGAGCCTTATGGTTGAGGGGAATTCTATATGAGACATTTCTGTGTGGATTTTGAGCCTTCAGTGAGAACTAGCCAGAGAGAGAGAGGATGGTCTTGGGTGTGATTATCATCTGAGTAAAAGGCACAGGAAATTTGTATCTGAAGCAGGAATTAAATGACCAAAGTATGTCAAACGTTTACATTGCTAATGTTCCAACACTATCCTACAAATGATCTCTAACAATATACTTTATTTGCAGTGTTACTTTAATAAATGTTACAGTTTGTTTTATAACTATGGAGTGGGCTTGAATTATCCAAAGTCTCTGTAATAAATAGAACATGCTCCCTTAAATAAACAGTTTGGTTCTGAGGAACAATTAAAATTTTGGGCTGCATCAATAGGGGTATAGTGTTGAGATCAAGGGAAGTAATAATATCACTCTATTCTACTTTGGTTAGACGTCCCCTGGAATACTGTGTCTAGTTCTGGGCACCACTATTCAGGAAGGATATTGACAAGCTGGAATGTGTCCAGAGGAGGGCAACCAAAATGGTGAAGGGTCTAGAAACCGTGTCCTGTGATGAGTGGCTTAGGGAGCTAGATATGTTTAGCCTGATGAAAAGAAGGTTAAGAGGTAACATGATAGCTGTGTTTAAATATTTGAAGTGATGACATGCTGCAGATGGAGCAAGCTTGTTTTTTGCTGCTCCAGAAACTAGGGTCCTTTTTGCACGGCGTTTTGGAAGCAAAAGGGCCTCTTGAGAGTCACATAAATGTGAGGAGCGGTCTGCATGACACACTCATATTTACGTGATGCTCAAGAGTGTGACGCGCAGCACATAAACACCTTTTTATTTTTGGCTTTTAGCTGAAAATGGTGCACACTTGCGCACCGGTCAGGGGCCTGGGGCAAACTTACCTGTCCTGTGGAGCCTCTGGAGCTGGGCCGGTTGCGCTTCCTGCCCCAGCGCAGACTACAGCTCCCAGGCTGCACTGTGGAAGGAAGGGGCGGGGCACAGGTGGGGCACTCACGCGACCAGGAAGCTGCTGCGGAGCCCAAGCAGCAGGGATGCGAAAGCCTTCCTCTGAAGGCTTCTTGCGTGAGCTCCGCCCCCCACCTCTGCGAAAAGGTAAGGTGCGAAAAGGCAAGGTGCGAAAAGGCTGTAGGACATGGAGCAATGGATTCAAACTACAGGAAAAGAGATTTCACCTACACATCAGGAAGAGAGGTGTTCAAAAGTGGAATATGCTGCCTCAGAGTGTGGTGGAGTCACCTTATTTGGAGGTTTTTAAACAGAGGCTGGTTGGCATTTGCTAGGGATGTTTTAAGTGTGTGTTCCTGCATGGCAGGGGGTTGAACTTGATGGCCGTTGTGATCTCTTCCAATTCTATGATTCTATGAAGACTCTAGCCCTGTTATGCAAAGATTGTGATAAAAGGGTGGAGTCCAGGCAAAGTGATACTGAAAGAGTACCTTATTGATTTGGAACTGTCACACCAATCTGAGGGAGAATAAAGGGCCCATCACAGGGGGTTGGACTTGATGGCCATTGTGGTCTCTTCCAAATCTATGATTCTATGAAAACTCTAGCCCTGTTATGCAAAGGCTGTGATAAAAGGGTGGAATCTGGGCAAAGAGATACTGAAAGGGTAACTTATTGAATTGGAACTGCCACACCAATCTGAGGGAGAATTCATCACAGTATGCCTTCCTAAAATTATAATTTTAAGTTGGTGAACAGAGATGGGTCAAAAATAAACACAAGGGAGACAAGTGGAAAATTGTCATGGCTCAAGGTTCAAACTAGTCCAGCCCCATTATTAGAGGAGATGCCTAAATTAATTCTATTAGTGACACAGAGAGTGGGTAAGAGTGAGTTTAGATACTATACCAGGAGAGACTTTCTGAAAAAACTGCATGGAATGGCAGAGGACTCTAGGGCCAAGTGATACCTGGCTAGCTATGACTAGTGGTTTTGCTGTCAATGGGGCAGTGAATTCACTTCACATTTGGTCTGAACTTTAAAGAACCTATCCAGGATGCTAAAACTTATCCACTATTTTTTAAATAGCTAAGCAGTGCAGTCCTCCTGTACATATCTGTTAAGAATGAAGACTCATTGAATTCAGTGCGGATTATTCCAAAGTACACAAGCACAGGCTTATATTTTAAGATTGCACATTGGATTTAGCCAGAGTTTAGAAGTAACAAATCACAAGCAATATAGCTATGTGAAATTAATGACTTTTTGGAGGTAACAAGGGTACCATAAAAAGTATTCCCACAAGAGTGGGAATGAATAATTATCGATATATTCTTGTTACTCTTCAAAATTACTTTTAATTTGGGGAGGCATTTTAAAAAGAAGTTGTCTGTCAATTTTCACACCTATAAGATTCTTTCAGAAAGAAAAGTTGTGAAAAAAATCACAAGCAATGCAGTGAGTTGCCCTTTTAGTGAGCAATGACAACAAATTCTTTGCCAAAGATTGTGGTTAGTAATGGCAATGCCTAATATTTTAAAAAAGCAAATTTTCCATCACTAGATTTGTATCCAGGTTGCCATTACAAAAGGATCACCTCAATGAGTATTTCGGATGACGCATTTGCTACGTGGGCGGCATAGCCACCCCTGAATACATCATTTCGATGTGATCTGAGTCCTTCACTCCTATGTAACATTTGAATCTCCCAGATCTGGGAAGAAATTCTGACAGGGAGAAATTTGGGAATCGTCTTAGCTCTCATTTGTATCTTCACTTCTGCAAATCATAATCAAAAAAGTAACTTTTCAAGCACAGTGACAACAAAATTCCAGAAGACGTTTTCCACAAGAGGGCAGCATTGTACCAAAAAGAAGCACACGGGAGTAGGACATGATATGGGCAGCAGAAACAGATTCCGAACAGTAGCTACTCAGTTTTACCACTAATACGAAGGGAATTTGGTCTAATAAATCTAGGGATTAATATTGTGTTAGCCAGATCACCAAGGTCCATAATCACTGTTCCTCATTCACTTCTCCCTCTTTACATCCTATATCGATTTTCACTAGGAATGCGACAAAGAAGAGAACTTATATCAAATTCCTCCCTTCTAATTGGTAATATATACATGTATCCAAAAGGATGTTAGTAGCTGTTTCTCAGCAGAATGTTCTGGAATATTGTTATACTTCACAATATTCCAGAAAGGTCACTTTTGTGTTTCTATGTTTTTTTTTAATTAAAAATTAAGGCTATTCCGTGGGCTATGTTAGAAGAAGTTCTGCTGCCATGATTTCTGCAAAGTGTAAACAAAATATTTATATTCTGGCCTGCTTTTTTCTTCTTTATCTCCCCACACTCATCCCCCTCCTCCTTTCCCCACCATTGGAACATTCTCTCTTTTGTCATCAAGGTTCAACACTTGCACACTCCCCTTTTTTATTTCAATGGGCATCAGTGCAGATGATTGGGTGGGTGAAGGGGTTGGGACTTTATATTAATCACAGAAAACTGGCAGTGTGAAGCATGACAATTGCTGAGGCTTGTTAACAAAACTAAAGAAAAGTAAGCAGGCAATTAAATTTTGTTTAGAATGTATTATAGGCTTGGAGCTTTTTATTAAAATAGATTTGAGTGCAATTGTGGATTCTGGCACAGACTTTCTATTGAGCTATAACAATTCTTTGCGGCTTTTGTTATTTGTTCCCTCAGACAAACTAGAGAAGGAAGAGGAGGAGGAGGAGGAAGAGACAAGAATGTAAGGATAACAGTTAATGAAAGAAATCAAGTTATGTCTAAGCGCATTCAAAATGAAACATTTTTTTCTCAGCATATTGTGTGAACATTGTCCAGATTTTTGTTCCTTATTTATGTTAGAGAGAATCTCACTTGAGGTCCTTAGGATGAAATTGAGGAACTGAACCCATTTCACCCCACCTTTAGATCTGGTTTGGCACTGAAACAACCTTGGGTGCTCTGATGGATGAGTTCTGTCAGGAGGGAGAGAGAAATGAGCAAGACCCTATTTATTCTCTTTGATTTTCCAGGAGTTTTCGATACTGGCATCTTGCTGGGTCAGCTCTCTGGGATGTTTATAGAGAGCAGAGTGATGTGATAGTTCTACTGTTATCTGTAGAATCATTTCCAGAAGATAGTGTTGGGTACAGTTGTATCTGCTTCACCCCATCTTGTGCTATGGAGTCCTGTAGTATGCCATCCTACCTCCCATGTTTATTAACATCTGTGTGAATCTGCTGGAGGAACTCATCGTTTGAGGGACCAGAAGAAATGTTAAATGATGAAAACCAAATCTACACTGGTTTCCTACATGATGACTCATTGCTATAGGCTGGAATTCACTAAGGCAGTTAACAAATGTGTAGATTAAGAGTTATAGATTAGTGACCGGTTTGTATTCATGATCCCTATGCATTCTCTAGTTTAAGGGATACATGTGGACTATGAAAGTCCCCCAATGCCCACTTACTGGACAGTAGCCACTGCAGTCAACAGCGACCTGTTCCCTTGTTGATTGGAAAGCAGCTGACTGATGTTTGCACCTACCCCCTGCTGCAAATGATCTCCGATGTGAAGGGAAAATATGACAGGTGCCCTGCCCCAGGCTGTTGCACTTGTGATCACTTCCCAGAGGGGGTGGGAACATCAGTCAGCCGCCTCCTGATCAACAGGGAACAAACCCCTGTTGCTCCCAGTGGCTGCCTGATAACTGGGGATTGGGGGAATTGAGCCAAGAGAACCTGTGTAACTATATAACCACGTATTCATATATATTCATCATTACTTAATGAATTCTGGCTGTTATTTTTAATCTTTATCAATTGTCTGTGATCAGCCTTCCATAAATGGCAGATATTTATGGACCTGCCATTTCAATTTGTCTTTGTCTTCTGAATCAGGTGAGAGGGGAAAAAATGGGCTAGATATAAGGCCCAGATGAGAACTAATAAGCTGAGATTAAATCCTGACAGACCCTGTGGGTAGATGATTTCTGGGAAATCAGTGTTCGATCTGTCTTGGGGGTGGGCTTGTAATCTCACTGAAACAGTGAGAGCGTGGGCTACTTAAGAAAATTCAAATCCAGCTTTGTCACCACATGCCCATGTGGTCTTGATGGCATGGAAACATCTTTTACCAGCTTTGGCTGGTTCACCAGTTGCCACTCTTTCTGGCTGTGATAATTTATTTAAATCTGCTCTTGAAGATGATTTGAGTGCAGAATTCAGCTTCCAGAATTTTAACTGGTCTATCCAGATTTTGTTCATATTACATTGATTTTAAGAGATCTGCAATGATGGCCAATTTGCATCCAAGTCCAAGTCTAGGTGCTGGTAATTACCTTCAAAGCAGTGAGTGGCTTGGGATCCATATAACTGGAGGACTGCCTCTTCTTGAATAACTTAGCCTGAGTACTTATTCTGAAGTTCTTTTCCAAGTGCCTCCCTTAAGTGTGCTACTCAATAATAAAGGAGTAATTTCTTTTGGTTGGCTGCACCCCAGTTATGGAATGCTTTTCCTAAAGTGGGACACATTGTTCCTCCATTGCATCCTTTTGCTTGCTAGGATACTTTCACAAGCATTTTAGAAGGGGCCCTGGCTTGACCTGTGTTTTTTTTTTTAACTTGATCGTCAATGTTGTTGTTTCATTCTACTGTTAATATTGTACTGTATGTTTATTGTTTACTGACCTGGTATCTATTGAAGGAAGGGTGGCATATGAATGTTTTAGGTACATAAACAACAGTGGAAAATGCAGGTGTGGAAAATGCCCTGCCATTGGGAATGTTAGGAGATATACTTCAGCTCTCCTGATCCCAAGTGAAGGAGATGCTACAATACCAAGATATCATCTTCATTTTCTTCTTCTTTTGACTGAAGCATGAGTTAGGGAGGAGGTAGCCAGGCCTCTGTCATTTGAGAATCCATTTTACTGCCAAAGACAGTGCCATAACATGTACAAACTTGAAGTCTCCAGAACTGAAGGGTGCATGGGGTTTTAGAACAGTGAGGGAAAGACAAGAGGAAGGAACTTGCTGAAGTGGAGTGAGGTGAGAGAGGGAATAAAAGCAAGCCATCTATTGACCTCTGCCTTCTTGAGGGGCTTGATGTTTGAGAGGGCTAAAGAAGGCAACCTGATCCATCTGTGAGCTGAGCAGGATGAATGGAAGGTTGCCAACCAGATCACACAGTGTTTTCACTTCCACTTCTCTTGAAAGGACTGACCGTAAAAGTTTCATGCATAAGAAATGTGTGATTCAACTGCCAGCAAAAAAAAGGGATGTAGAGGTGGGGTTTATAGCTTTTCTGCAATACAGACTTTGTCTGTAAAGTGGTCCCATTTATATAACAGAAAATAAAAGGCTCAGGACTACATTTTAAAAAGTGCTTATGAAATCCATGGTGCTTGTCAAACCAGAAAAAAATCTATTTGCAATAACTCCAAACTAAAGGTAATAAAATAAGGGAAATAATAAGGATAAATGGGAAGAACTTAGGTATTTGTGAAAACACCAGAAATACATATGAAGGGAAAAGCAGAAATGCAAATCACTTGAAGGAACAGCAGAAATGCAGATCAGGAAAACCAAATCTACATCAGCTTTCTATGTGAAAACTCAAGCATTCATGTAGTAATTGCAGTTATTGTTTGATATGCGTCAATTGTCTGTAATCAGCTCTCCATAAATGACAGATCATTATGGATCATTGCCTCCTAACTGAGGCAGTTATCTTACAATGGAAACTAAATGGGGAGATGATAAGCCCTTTTGCTTATCTGAAGTGAATGACAATTTGTCCACATTTCTTGAAGCCCAGATTCTGTTTTTCCTATATGACATTTAGGCCTTGGGGGATATAAACACTGTTGAGGCCTTCCTGTTTTGTACCATATGAGCATATATTCAAAGATGTTCTCTACAACATTTGTTACTGAACTTGAGAAGCTATGCTCACTTGTACTACCTTAGATCAGTGGTTCTCAACACTGTGGGTCCCCAGATGTTTGTGGACTTCAGCTCTCAGAAGCCCCAGCCACTATGGTCAATGCTCAGGGCTTCTGGGAGCTGAAGTCCAAAAACATCTGGGGACCCACAGGTTGAGAACCACTGCCTTAGATGGTTTCTGCGAAGGTGTTGTAGAGATCTAAGAACATAAGATGAAGTCTATTGAATGATACCAAAGGCTTATCTAGTCAAGCATCCTATTTCCTGTAATGGCCAATCAGATGTCTATGAGAAGCCCATTAGCAGAACATGAGGACAATAGATTTCCTAATAACTGATATTAGTAGAGCAAATATTTATCTGTTAGGACTTGTAACCATTGATAGCAGCATTTTTCATTAATTTGTCTGATACTCTTTTAAAGCCATTCAGGTTGCTGGTCAAAACTCTTGTCCTACCAGATTTTACAATTTATTAGTGCCTTGTGAGAAAGTAATTCCTTTTGACTGTCCTGAATCTCTTACTATTCAGCTTCAGCAGATGACCCTGGGTTAAAGTATCATGTGACAAAGACCAAAACATCTCCCTATCTAGTTTCTCAACACCACTCATTAATTTAGTGTCCTTTTATCAATGCTTCCCCCATTCAGTCCCTCCCCAAGAATGAGTAAGCCTCAAATATTCTACCCTTTCCTTGCGGAGGAGTTGCTTTAGTTTTCTGAAGTTTTCCTATATTTTCTGTTCCACATGGAATAAAGAGACCAGACTCAGGCCCTTTCTGCACCTTACCTTTTTTTCAGCGCTGGGGTGCGGGGATCGTGTAAGCAGCCTCCAGCAAGAGGCTCTCGCATCCCCTCTGCCTCAGCTCCACACGAGCTGCCTGCTCCTGAGCAGGTGGCGTGAGAGCCTCGCCTCTTCCTTCTGCAGTGCAGCCTGGGAGTTTCCCAGGCTGCGCTGGGGCAGGAAGCATGAGCACTGCAGCTCTAGAGGCTTTGTACACATGGCAAGTGCAGGTGGGGCCCTGGAGCAATGCGTGATCATGCACCATTTTCAGCTGAAAGCCAAAAATGAAAAAGTGCACGAGCGACGGCTGGCCTAACCTGGAGCGTTGCGCAATTGTGAGTGTGTTGTGCAGATCGCTCCTCACAATTGCATGATGCTTGAGAGGCCCTTTTGCAGATAACTGGGTTGAATAAGGGCCACTTCATTTAACCTAGAGCCGATTTGATTGACTTGAACCTGAAAAAGGAGCAAGAAGGGGAACAACCTAATGTGGGATCAGCTGAGGGAGATGTCAGTCTTTGACTTGCTCCTTAGTCTCCCCCTAGGAGAACCACCTGAGCCCCAAGGGCAACACAATAACTGGGTTAATAATCTGCCCAACTGGAACCCCACTCCAAGTTCCAGGACTTAAGTGGGAGTACAATCTAGCTCTCTAGTCTATAAAGGCCATTTTGAATTCTGAACCTCTCCTCTGGGGTGTTAGCTACCCCTTTGAATTTGTGTCATCTAAAATTTGATAAGAATGCCCCCTTTTCCCTCATCCAAATAATTGATAAAGATGTTGAATAGCACTGGGCTCAGGATATAACCCTGTGCCCTCCCACTTGTCACTTCTCTCCAGGATAAAGAAAAGCACACTTTGGGTTCAGTTGGTCAACCAGTTACAAATCCACCTAACAGTAGCGTTGTTTAGCCCAGAATTTATTAGCTTGTTTGCAAGAATATTTTGAGGGACTTTGTCAAAGGTGTTACTGATGTCAAGATATGCTATACCCACAGCATTCCCTTCATCTATTGAGCAAGTTACTCTATGAAAAAAAGGAGATAAGATTAATCTAGCATTACTTGTTTTTGATAAAACCATTTTAATGGCATTCCTTTCTAAATTCTTACAGACTGTCTGTTTAATGATCTGTTATAGAAGCTTTCCAGGTTATGGTATCAGGCTGACTGGGTGGTAGTTGTTTGGGTCCTCCTTTTTTCTCCCATTTTGAGATGGGGACAATATTTGCCTTGTTCCAGTCTGCTAGGATTTCTCCTGTTCTCCAGGAATTCTCAAAGATTATTGACAAGGGTTCTGAGATTAGTTCTGTCAGGTCTTTTAATGCGCTTGGATACCCTCTGCTAGATTTTACAACCAATCAGAATGAAATGTAATCCCCCCAAACAGGAGGTTGTATTAACCATATCATTTGTTCTTGTAAAAACAAATAAACAGTAACAATATTAAAATCAATGTGGAATGACCAACCTTTTTTATCTACACATAGAATCAAACAAATATTTCAAGAGGAATAGATTATTATTATTTTATTAGGTTATCTGTGTGTGCCTGCAGAAAATAAGTTCAACTCAATGCTTAGGTTAACAGGACTGCCTTGTTGGCTTGGGTGAGTCAATACGGGAAAGATAGATAGGAACACTTTGCATTAATGACTGAGGAAATAAAACTTTAGATAAATATACATTAACAAGAATTCCCTGTAGACAACCATAAGTCAATAGCAGTATATGGGGAAACGTGTCATGCTAGCAACCTGTAGAATATCAGAAAAACCCAATGTTCTGGTAAAATAGAGGTTAGTAAGAATTCTCTGTGGTTATCAGTAGGTCAACAGGAGAAATATGTAAAAATCTTGTCCTAATAGCAGATACCCGTGGATCTTATGATAAAGGGAGAAGATTACTAACTCTTTCAAGATATACAGAAAACTAGAGAGTTCCCATGGCTGAGAATGCCAACAGTGGGTCTGGAAGTCATGAACAAGAAAAATTGTAGTGACTCTTCACTGCAAATCTTCTGCCAAAAGAGCTATAAAGGTGCTGTTTCACATAAAGAAATTATGCGAAAATTTCTTTTGGGGAGATGTTTTATTTATAATTTGAATACAGAGATGAATGCATATCTGACCCCTCATAATTTCCTATAATATCTGGAGCACCTTAAAATCAGCCGTCTAAGAAAAACTACACAATATATATGTATATGTATATTGTTATCCTACAAAGGAGATTCTACAGTTACTTCATTTAAGTTGCTCCATAAGTGTCATAAGGGACTTAGAAGGGGCTTGAAATTACCTTTTCCTCATATTTAGCAACTAGAGAAAGAAGCTTTGCTTGCTGATTATTACACTGGATTATCTGCAAAGAAAAGGGAGAAAGAAGACAGCAACCTATATACTAGATAAATATGCTATCAAAATGGGCAGAACCTTAGGTAATATGCCCAACTGCTGGAAAACTGCTGAGGTGCAAGTTTATGACATTTGCTAGGCCAAAGACCTGAAAATTCTGTTAACAGAAAAGATTACTATTAGCATCTCAATGACTAATGTTTTGTTTGCAGCTTTGAAACCACAATGCTAGTAACCACCCATCCACTGGAGATACTCCAGATCCGCAGAGCCAAGAAGCAAATCTTATTCACTCATTTATTTCAGTATTGTAGCCATCTAGGAGAGACAGCCCTTTTTCTGTTGCTCTTGGAAATACTAGGCCTCCCCACAGGGCTTGCAGGGACAGAGCAGCAGCTTCTCCAAACAGACCAAACCAACTATCAACCTGCTGAACAGCCCTAAAAGCTCCAATCCTGGAACCTATCAGGCCCAATCAGAAGCCTATCGAGGCTACACAGCCTAACTGGGGCCTATCAGTGCCCACAACTATCGGAGGCTACACGGTATAATTGGTGCCTATCAGGGTCTAAAGGTCCGGGGCTGCGGTATTCTTCTACGTGCTCAACTTATCACTTTTTCTTTCTCTCTCTCAATGAAATAGACCCAAGAGTTGTGATCTTTCCTGTGGCAGAGTTACTCAAGCCCTTCCTTCATGTTCATTGCCCTTTCCTTCGCACTTATCCCATCTTTTGTTGCCTTCTAACATCAGAAAGTGATACTGATGCCATCTTAGGTGGAATTAGCTGCAATCTGTGATGCAATCTTAAGTACAATGCAACAATATTGATAATTATATATTTTTTTTAAAGAAGTGATTTTCTTTTTTTAGATACTACAAAGACAAGAGTAGCTCTAGCTCTTGAACTATTGGTATGCTCTTATTACGTCTGGAATAAGCAGCTGTATGCAATCAAAACTGATGAAAATAAGCTTGATTGCCTGTATCTCATCTTTTACTTGATGTAACTAAGTAGCAGAAGTGCAAAGAAACCCTGATAGTAAATTGCAAAGATGTATATCGAGACAATAGGAAGAATGCCCAATACATGTTGGTTCCACTGTGCATCAGTCCTGTTGTTCAATGGTCCCACTGTACAGTGGTCACTTTGCTGGCTGCTACATCATAATGAAACAGCAGCCATCTACTGGATATAGATGTTATGAAAGTACCCAGCTCTAATTCCTGCGTATGTAAGCCCACTTGTGAAGAAATAACTTCCATATGGTATTCCAGACAATGCTGATTTTGGGGGAGTTCTAAAAATCAAAGTCATACTTGACTGATTTTATTTTATGTTTTAATTATAATGTTACAATTTTATCTCATCTTGTTCTTTTATTGTTGATAGCTAGAGGGAAGACTAATTGTAATAGAAAAATGGGATATAGAGGTTAAAAAAATACTAGTGGAGGGGATCAAACCATGTTTGATGCTTTACAAAGCATACTTTGCAAAAGTTTGCCTCATATTCAGCCATGCTGTGGCATTGTCTTTGCCCATAGTCATGTGCTTCCAAGTGTGCATCCCAGGGCCATAGGAATGATCAGGTATTTCTCTCTGAAATCTGACATCTGCTATTGCTTGATCTCAGAGGGGGAAGTCCTTTACCAAATCTGGCCTCCAGGCCCATCCTTCATAATCAGAACCTTATCATCGGATAGCAACAAACAAACAAACAAACCAGTGTGACTGCCGGCATGTAGCTCCTTGTGTCTGAAGGCCTCTGTGGCCTCGAACACGTGCTCAACAGGGAAGAAAATGTAGGCCAACCTCCATGGTGCAGATAACTCAACACTGCTAATGTAGCAACTTTTCTGAAAGCAAGGCAGAACTTGTGGCACAGAAATCTTCATCTTCTAGTACCTTGCCACATCCTTTACATCTGCTGCCTGACATAGTAGGATTTTACTTACCTTTGCCTAATTAGACTTTGCCTAATGGTAGGGCTAACCCCAATGACATAAAATGTCACCATCTAGTGAATAAATGTTTGAGTTCTCTGGGATTCTTCTTTAGGTTGAAGGTTTATCACTGAAACAAGAATGCAACCCAGGGCTGCATTCATGTCTTGACACTATCCCAGAAGCCTTTAAGACTGTGCATAGATTTATGAATTGCTGTTAGGCAACACAAACAGTTGACAATCTTGTCAGTATTATTTGTGAAATGTATGTGGGATGGCTAGCAGTAATGGATGCTCATCCCCCTTCAAGATCTACTGCAAGGTTATTATGAACTTTAAACAACTATAATCTTTCTTCACACACAGGACAGATGGTCTGTGCTAAAGATTGGCCTTACTTATTTTTCCATGCAGAATGTCAGCCAAAGGTTCTTGAAGAAAAACCATTTGGCCGTTTTTGATTAAAAGGAAGTTTTTCAACACGGGTAATTTGGATGTTTCAAAAGAATTTTGTGTGCACTCAGAATCTTTAGAAATTGATTGTTTGGCAAAGCATTAAACGCTAATGGGGATGACTACAGCAGTTTCTTTGTCCTTTAAGGAGAGACAGCTATTTTTGGATTTTCTATTGAAGGCACATGGTGGTTTTGATTGCTCAGGATGTTTAGAAAGCATTATATATGCATATTCACTACAAATGTAAGTTGGCTAATTTATCCTGGACTGAATTTTAGTCCATGAACTAAAATATTTGCCTACTTTGGAAGTGATTTTTTAAAAAACACAGACCTGATGCCATGTCGCTGAATTTTAATCCATGCATCAAATTACTGTTTACAGAACAAAGACTCTGCATCAGGCTAAATCTTGCTGTAACTCCATTGACATTGGTCCAACTTTGCTCTATTGAAAGAGGCTGAGGTTGAAGGACTTCTATTCCAGAGGCTTGCCTCTTTTGTGCTATTGTACCCTGTCCAATGTCACTCATATCTACAGAATGTGGCACTGAATAAGAACATTAGGCCTCCTAATGAGTTGGCACAGGAAAAATGTGACAATAGGTAGCATGAATAAGGAAGAAGAATCAGGCCCATCTGGTAATGCAAAATATAGTACAAAAGAATCTAGTTATAAAATCACTGGTATTCACAAACCCATTGGGATCCAAATAAAGAACTTAGTCAGGAGTCCAAGAGCTGAAAAGTAAAGGCAATGACAATAGGAGCTTTAAGAGGATAGAATAGAGCAGGCCAGCCTAAGACATTTTGTAGCCTGAAGTAAGACATCAAATGATCTTCTCCCTCCCCAGGTACAGAGAACCTAATGCTAGGAAAGTTGGCACATGTGACAGAAAATCTCAGAAGCAACTTTCCTTCCTCCTGGCAGTAAAAACTATGGCTGGAATTGCTTAGTTAAGTATTCTTAACTAAATAACTTTTCATGGTCTGATCCCCGCTAAAAAAAACCTGATGAAAATGTCATTCAATCATGGTCTGATCACCAGCAGAATGGACCTCCTTCTCCCCATGCAGATGGTATCTGATAAACTAGTGTGTGTGTGTGTGAGAGAGAGAGACCAGTTATGATCATGACAACAGTGTCAAAATCATGATTAAGGGTCTTTCTGCACTATAACAGCGTAGTGCAGAAAGGCCCTACGTTGAAATTGTGAATACAGAACAGTCAGGCCATTTCCACACTACACTGTTATAGTGCTATTATTCCGATTCAACATCCTGTGGAATCCTGGGCTTTGCAGTTTAGGGAGGGGTGTTTAGAATTCTCAGCCAGAGAGCTCTTTGGCCTCAAGAAACTACAAACCCCAGAATTTCACAGGATGTTTAAAGTGGAATAATAGCACTATAACAGTATAGTGCGGAAATGGCCTAAGTCATGATTTTGACACTACTGCCATAATCATAACTCTTCTTCCAACCTATATTAGAACATGGTTGACATTTCCATTTCCATTTCCATTTCCAGAACATTTCTGTCAGATTTTGGGGAGCTGGGCCAAGAGAAGTTACTTAGCTAAGTATACTCTTCTAACAGTATACTTAAAGTTACTGTAACAGGGTCTTTTAAGTAGTTAACTATACTGTTTTAAGGCAACACACACTAGCTTGATTGTCCTGCCTCCATTATAGGATTGGATCCCAGGTGCCGCAATGCCCAGAGAAATATCCACTCTCCAGGAAAGAGACCTGATATTTCAGATAATGAAGTTCTTCCTAGCATGGAAAATGACAAAATGCTTCTGCACCACATTTTTATTGTAACTTCAGAATGCCCTGTTTAGTGATGTTTGAGGATATCTAGGCTAGGAGTGCCCCAAATCTCTGGATTCCTCAGACCCTTTTTCTTCCCTGAAAAAAAGGTGGAAAACAAAAATTAAAAAGAGCTGAGTTGTCTCTCAGGCAAGTCTCCTGCAGTACCAATTCACTTTTTAAATAGGTTGCAGGCAGCTTTGTGAATTAGTGCCAATGGACAAATTAACAATGTTGACAAAAGGAAAACGTTTGGAAGAATTTGTTAAAAACTGGGATATGTTAATTACTTACTTAAAAGGCAGATGGGGACTGCTGGCAATAGCAAGGTTTTTAGATTGATGAAATAAAAAGTATTGGTATAAACATTATTACTAATTAATTCGCAGGAAATAATAGAATAGAGTAGAATTAATAGAACTGATTACGGAAAGAATAGAATAATGAGAATCATATACTGTAAGAAAAACAATCTGTGTTCAATGTGGAAGAAAATATAAACTAAACTTGGGGAGACTGAATGGAAAGTATGTAAGAAGAAGTAAAAAAGTGAGAAGAAGATGATGAAGAATGTAAATGCGATGTGAGTGTCATTCTAGAAGGTATGAGGTTATTTTAGAACTTATGATGATAAAGGTGTAGATGTTGGTGAATGTAAATATGTATGTATAGGTGCATCCTTTTTGTTTCTCTTTTCTTTTTTCAAAGGTATTTAATTTTTTGTTATTCTTCATCAACTCTTTGTTTCTGTTTTATGACAGTAAAATTTTAATAAATAAATAAATAGGTTGCAGGCAGCACCTTGAATCCTCCTGCCCTGAGGCCCAGAAGAGAGGGACCATGACCTTAGATCTCTGAACCTTGCATGTTACGGATGTGCCTGCTAGAGGGACCTGAACTCAAAAATGTCCTACATAGCAGATTCAAAGTAGTTCTACCCTCTTTTTAGTCAAAGACCAGCCCAGCCTACATTAGGCTAAGTAGAAGAATATTTGAAAATACTCAAATAGAGGTCAAAGTGTGTTTCTTGGGTGTCCTAGACTGATGGGAATTTTTGCAGTGCAGGATATAATTCTTTGCTAATTTTCTTCCTGAAGGGAGCAATGAGTAATTTTAGATTTTTTTTTCTGAGAGAAAGTTGCAGATACTGCTGTTTCCTATGCAGAAAATGTTGTTTGCTGTGCAAAAATACCATATATGAATTTTGTTCAGATGAAGTCCTAAACTGCGAATAGTCTTTGAAAACTGTACTTGTTGCTTCCTTGGAGAAGAAAATTAGTGAAGAATTTCATCAAGGCAAAGTGAGGCCATTTCTGCACAGGGTAATAAAAACGGTGCAGTGCGTCCTCGACGGAAAACATCTGCATCTTGGAGCGGACTAGGTCCGGACTACTTACTGTAGATCTGCACCTCAGTCCGCTCCAGAACAACCCCAAGTGGTACTCCAGCGTGCTTTTGAAAGACCTGATTTTTCTGGTCTTTCAAAAGCCCAGAGCGTGCCACTGCATGCCTGCTCTCCGGTGCAGATTTGCAGGCTTGCACCAATGCGAGCCTGTGATCTGCGGAGGGCAGGCTTTAGGCTGGCAAGCTTCAGTGGTTGGTTGGGACCCACGACCAACCAGAAGCCACCATTTTGGATGCCGGAGCAGTGTGGAACTACAGCCACGCACGGCTCCAGAGCAGCCTGGACCGGACCGGGAAGCCAGAAGATCCGGTAAGTAGTGGCACAGGGCGATTCTCTCACCCCATGCGGAAATGGCCTAAGTCAACTACTTCAGGTGGTAGGTACTGGGGAAACATTGGAAGACTCTCTGTTGTTCCTCCTGTATACATGTCTTCTCTCCTTGCTTTGACAGCAGAGCTGTGTCTTTCACATAGGCCCTTTTCGCATGGCATTTGCCATGTGAAAGGGCCCCTTGAGTGTCACGCGAATGTGAGGAGCAGTCCACATAATGCACTCACAATCACGCAATGCTCCAGGGTCTGGCAGGTGCCACTCGTGCACTTTTTCATTTTCGGCTTTGAGCTGAAAATGGTGCATGACTGCACATCTCTCCGGGGCCCCGCGCACACTTGCCATGCGTGCAGAGCTCTGGAGCCGTGGTGCTCATGCTTCCTGCCCCAGTGCAGCCTGGCAAACTCCCAGGCTGCCCTGTGGAAGGAAGAGGCGGGGCTCTTGCGCGAGCAGACAGCAGCTGCCGAGCTGAAGGAACTGGGATGAGAGAGCCTCTTACTGAAGGCTGCTTGCGTGATCCCCGCACCCCAGCTCCGTGAACAGGTGCGTTGCAGAATGGGCCATAGTCTTTGTCATACTGCCTAAACTGGCTTGCTGACTTCAGGCATTGTGGAGGACCAAGTTTCATTGTCAGTGTTGACTGAAAGCTCAACTGATGGTCTAGTAAGCTTCTGTATATGGAATAGAGGCACCTCCCCTCTAGCAGCAAAATGTCTGGGGATAGCCCTGTGTATGTGCAACCTTTCACCTCCAATGCAACCACATGTAAGATGGAAATAAGGAATCGTGCTGGTGGGATGACATGACAGAAGTTGCTGGCTTAATCTGAGAGAGCTTTGCATGCTTCCCTGATTAGCCAATACCACTTTTCTTCCTTGGTCCCCATATCTGGTGGTAGTTTAACTTCTTCAGTTAGCAACCTTCCGTATGGCCTCTACTCACTGACAGCTACTTTGCATGCCTTGCAGACTTCTTGTTTGCTTTGCTACACTCAGAGGCCATTCACACTACACAATTATAACACTGTTATTCCACAGTAACTTCTGTGGTTCCATCTTACGGAATCCTGGGATGGTAGGCTAGTGAGCCGCTGGAGTGCTCTGGCTGAGAATTCTAAATGTTCCTCCCTACCTTGCAAATCCTAGGATTACATAGGATGTCACCATGATAGTTAAGGTGGAAAGTAGCATTGTAATTATGTAGTGTGGATGGCATCATTCTTACCTGCAGCCATTTTCCTTTCCTTTCACTCTTGTTCTTTCCCTCTTCCATTAGACCATATATTTGATTATACACAAGTAATGTTCATGTAAAGCTACTTTAACATATCTTACAAAGAAGACTAAGATTGTGTCTTTTCTCTGCTAGATCCTATGTGTGTGTCTACTTTAGAGATCCAGTACTATTTCTCACACTTCCCCAACTTAACCTTGGCCCTTCAGGCTCTTGTGGAGGTATGCTGGAGTCATGAGAAAACTGTGGATATGTGTCCTAACTCAGGGCGTTTGGGAGATTTTTTTTGGAGGTGGTGGGGATAGCTTCAACATCTATCACCCACTTTTTTTTCCTTTCAAGAGCAGGAAATACCCTGTTGTAGTCTAAAGTGAGATCCTTCTATTTGGATTTCATTTTAAGGAGAGAAGGAGAAAGAGAAGCAGAGGAACGGAAAGAGAGGGTTCATATACAACTTTTATGGGTCCATTCTAATACAGAAAGAAACTATTTTAAGTCTTCCTATGACTTTTACTTTTTTTCTAAACTGGAGAACTGTGCATGTGTACATGTTGACATTTCTCTGTCTCCATCAAACAAAGGAGGTGATGTACATTAAAGAAATTTAGTGCTCAGAAATGGAAAATAACAAATGTTTAGATGGCTAATAACAGCTGTGTTAAGCTGCAGGGTACTCCGCTTCTTAACTGATATCTTAGCAGGAATGTCATTATCTAAAGGCCATCAAAAGTTTATTTTCTTATTATTTCATTTTTATTGGTGTCGATAAAAAATAATAAAGATGAACACTCCACCACAAAAAAGATTTTTATTGCAGTAATAGTAGCTTTTAGAAAGAAAAAGTTGTAATTATATCAACTTGGGAATCTTTTAAGCTGTTTCTAATAAAAAGATATAATGAGAAACTGGAATTTTATATCCTTATCTAAAAAAACTAACAGCCTTTTTTTTCTAAAAAAAAACCCAACCCATTCACAGCTACCAAAATGTCATTTGAAGAAGTAGGCATTTTCAGAAATGACACTGTAAGGCAGGGAACTTTTTTTCTGAACTTCTGACAGATGCAGCATACTTTTAAGAGAGAAAAAGAACAACAAAAACAACAACCTTATGATTCTGAAAAGGCTACTTTCATTGGGTGTAGGAGTCCACATTATCTACTCTCATTCAGGTACTATGTCTTGGGTATGATTAGGGATCATTTTCCTTTTTTATAATTTTTGTTTGTTTGTTTAAGAGTCTTGTTGAAATTACATGTTTCACACTTCTTGAGATTTGTGAAACAAAGCATACCAAGCTTCAGAAATTCACACATTTATGGCATTTTCAGTACATTTTTTACTCATGACATCATGTATACTTTTAAAGATGGGAACTTTTGTTTCTGTAGTTGGAAGGCACACTTGCAAACAAGCTGCCTTCAACTTTCCCCAGCCTTATTATTGTTTCCAAGGAGTTGTGTTTTTGCTTAATATGTCCAAAGGATGGTAACTTCAATTTATTCATTTTGGCTTCTAGTGAGAGTTCAAACTTGATTTGCTCTAGGACCCAGTATACGTTGCTTTGGCATTTTTCTTGCTTCATATCCATATGTAGAAATCAGAAATGTTGCGGTATGCGTAATCTTGACCATTTCCGCACGAGACTGTTATAGCACTATGATCCCACTTTCAACATCTTATGGAATCCTAGGGTTTGCAGTTTAGGGAGGGGTCAGCCCTCAGGATTCCATAGGATGTTGAAAGTGAGATCATAGCTCTATAACAGTCTCATGCGGAAATGGCCCTTGATTTTGGTGCTCAATGATATATGTTTATACATGAGGACCTTATCTAGTGCCTTCATCATTTTTGTTTGATTGTTTTCTTAGTAACTAGCCACAACCGTCTTTTGCATTTTCCTCCTTAGCTTTCATCAGTAGTGACTCTATGGTCATTTCTGCATCTTATCTGATCCTATCATCCTCACATCATGATCCCAGTAGTGCTTTTGCAGGGAAGGGAGCATGACAGGAATGTTCCCCTCCACACCTGACTGGCTCCCTGTGGAAGGAAGCGTAAGCAACATGTGCCTGGCTTCCATAGTGAAACCGGGCTCTTTCTCATGTTGCGCTTCGGCAGGAAGTGCCTCCATCATGCTTCCTGCCCTTCCACATGGCCAGGAAGGATGGGAATGTTGCTGGATTGTATATGCTTAATGGATTTTCTCAATTTGCTTGACTGCATGTGCTTAACAAATATCCTGCGATCACGATGAGTGGGGGCAGGATGACAGCTGGATCGCAGTGATGTTGTGCGAAAGCATAACCCACAAACTGCTGCCATCTCATCCCCATAACAGGACTGTGACACCATGTGGAAATGGCCTATGTCTTTGCTATTTTCCACTAGTAATATGGTGCCATTGGCATATCTTAGATTATTGATTTTTTTCTTTCTCCAGTTTGTATACGTTCTTCATTTAATTCTGCTTTCCATATGATTTTCCATATCAGATTTAAAAAAATAGGGTAAAAAAGTGCAACTTTGTATGATGCCCTTGCAACTGGATGCCAGTTGTCATCACAAGCAATTAATTAAATAACAATACTACAATTATTAAAAATGACCCTAAAAGGCAGAACTGTATAAGCAAAAAGAGAAAATGAAAATCCAAATGACCGATTTAAATGAAATGAAGTCAAAAGCTGGACAGCATGAAGTGGGAGGAGTCTCTCCCCCACTCTTTACAGTAGAATTTTCTACAATTGAGGCTCCACAACCAAAAAGACTCGACACCAGGTATTCACAAGTCACAAGGTGAAAGCAGCTGCATCTATGTGTTATAAATGAATGGATGCTGTAAACATGCACCCAGGTGGAAATCCAGTTGAATTGACTGCTTCCAGCACAGGCTGACTAGAAGGCAGCAAGGCCAGGTAGTAAATCAGTCAGAGGTATAGAGGGTATGTTGCTCTGTGGATTGGCACTTTGGTCTCACAGGAACCATTAAAATGAATTAATTTCATATCTTATGGAATACTAGCCACTCTCTCAAAGCATACAGTTTGGGGAGTTGATGCTTGATGATCTACAACCTGCCATTTTTCACTGTCATTTCTAAGTCACTTACAACATTGATTCCCATTTAAAAGACAAATCTTGGGTTATTTAAAGTATGCTGTAGCATGCAGTATGTAATGACTAAAACTCAAGCAGTTTTCAGGGGTCTAAACATGGAGGTTATGGAGGGGCCAGATGTTTCAGAAGGTCTAGCAGTACAAGCAGCAGAGAGACAGAATACAAATATAGGCCCTGGAATTAAGCTGGAGCTGAAACCTGAGCTTGTCGGATGGGAACCTCTTGAGCTGGACACCACTAACCTTGCAAAACCCCAAACAGCACCTCATGAGCCAGATTATCCAGGGCCAGCCCTGGCCCTGTCTGTGAGATACGTCATGGTCACTGTGCCTCCTCAAGAGCTCAACAACAAAGGCCACGTGCATAGCACTGACTGAAGAGCAAAAAATATCCTGGGGCATTCCATATAGGATGGATCCCATTTCGAGAGTGGCCCTGCAGTTCCTAGCTTTGGATTCCTGTCAGTCTCACCTTGCCCTAAGGTCCCTGCTTAAATCTCCATTTGCTTAAATCTCCATTTGGATTTGGGACACGGGCTTCCAGGTCACCTTTGTATGGACTGATTAATTTTAGAAGTGGCTCCTGTAATGGAAAGCATGACACTCTTTGGTCCAGGCTTAAGGAAGCCAGTCAGAGTCAAGTTTAACAAAGTAACCAATAGTTCAACTTTATTTTCTTAACATACAGAATGGTTGCTTTGTCAATTTCCAGCACTCGGTTCCAACTGTAAAATAATATTCAAATTGAGTTATGTCAATTTTTTTCCTTCAGTTAATTCAGATACCCAGTACATATTTATTCCCCAACTCTTACAACTCACTCCTTCAAAAATCTTCCTCCAACTGTCACCAATGAACTCTTCTGTTTGTTTTCTTTTTAAACCCTCCTATTCCTTACTGAAGCCCCTTCCTCCCATCAAGGTGTTCTCTGCCCTCTGTTATTCACAAGTGTGCTTCATATCCTTTCATCCAAGAGTTCTTTAGTAACATTTTTTCAAGTTCTCTTCCTCTTTGTTTCTCCTTTTATAGTATCACAGTGGCCAATCAAACCTGAATCCTGTAAGCATGGAGGCATGTTCCTGGCTTACTGTGGAAGTCCTCAACTGGTAAAGGAAACTATAGGCCCTTTCCGCATGGCATTTGCCACGTGAAAGGGTGCCTGGAGCGTCGTGCGATTGTGAGGAGTGATCTGCATGATGCACTCACAATCGCGCAATGCTCCAGGGGCCGGCAGGTGCTGATCGCGCACCTTTTCATTTTCAGCTGGATGCCGAAAATGGTGCACGATTGCGCCTTGCTCCCAGGCCCCGTGTGCACTTACCTGCCATGCAGAGCCTCTGGAGCCACGCCGGCCGCGCTTCCTGCCCCAGTGCAGCCTGGGAAACTCTCAGGTTGCACTGTGGGAGGAAGAGGTGGGGCTCTCGCGCGAGCAAGCAACTCATGGAGACCTGAAGCAGCAGGGACGCGAGAGCCTCTCACCAGAGGCTGCTTGCGCAATCCCCGCACGCCAGCGCAGGTAAGGTAAGGTGCGGAAAGGGCCTCATTTTCAAGGACATGGAGTAACAATGGCATTCTTTGGCTCTATGTTGAAGTAGTTTTCTTAAATGTGAGGTACATTTCATGCTCCAAATTTGAATAGATGCACTATTAGAATAACTGTGTGACACAAAACATCTTACCTATTTCTGCAGTTACTGCATTCAGTGTATTTTATGCAGGGATATAAATTTTGGCAATCATCAGGATATACAAGGATGATGTTTCCATAATATTCTACCTGGTATGGGAAGTTCCTAAGAGTTCTTGAGAAGTACTCACATTTTTGAATACTTTGGGAAAATTATACTCTGCAGAAATTACATGTGGTTTTTTGTGTATGTGTTTTCTGCAGACAGCACACTTTACGTTTTTTCTGACTTATTGTGACTCAAAGGCCTTTTCTGCAGGTTACCAGCAGCATCCTGTGGGGATCCCGATAGAGCCAGTCCCGGGAGGGAAGTGCAACAGGAGCTCTCCTCTCCGCACTGGCTCCCTGCAGGAATGGAGGAGGCACAATGGCCATGACTTTTCATTCCGCAGCACAGCTGGGCACTGTCCCAGGCTGTGCTGGGGCAGGAAGCGTGGCTATTGCATTTCCTGTTCCTCTGCAGCTCATGTAAGTGTGGGAGGGTGGTGGGAAGACAGTGTGATTGCTGGTCTTGTGGTGCAGTTACATTGTCTGGGGATGGGAGAATGATGGGACATGGATGATGTCATGCAGAACCATTGTCTGGATTCTGTACTTCTCCCATCCCCAATGTGGGATGTCGATGTCCTGCAGAAAGGGCGTAAGACAAATGTATCATTGGGGTTTTTTGGTAAGTTTTGTTCAGAGGGCAGTCACCTTTGAGGCTGAGAGAGTGTGACTTTCCCAAGGCCAAACATTCGGTTTCCATGGTGGAATGGAGATTTGAACCCTGGTCTCAAGGATTCTACTCCAGCACCCAAAACACTACCCCATGCTGGCTCTGAGCACATTGTTTATTGTACAGGTAACATATTTTCTCAGAAAAACAAATAAGCAAAATAGATTTTCTGTGCAGACAGAAAAAAAAGCATGTTTTTGGGAAGTGCAGAAAAACATATATTTTTGCACAGAATAATTACCTGAAAGACCTCACAAACAGTGAAGAATCTTTGCTACTGCATTGTTCTGCTTAGCAGGGATTTCTCAGAAAACCTATTATTCTGCCAGGCTAACAGTAACAAGTATTCATTCTGTCACTAATCTTGCTCTATAGTCGTCTCAAATTTCAAATATCTGGTTGGCCTGGAAATACATAAACTATTTGGGTTTACATCATTCATCTCTGATTTTAATTGCTAGGGTGGAAATAACTTAAGTAGACATTAGCCTCCAGTTGAGTAGTCATGGGGGAGGAATGAACAGATTTTCCAAGTTCTGCTGGTAGTCAGAAATGGACTATCTGTGTAATTTTTCACTTTTAAGTCTTAGGGGAATACTCTAAGAACTAAGAATGCAGTGGTTTATAAAGTTAGGGGGTAGTGTTCTGGAACTCTAGCAGTAGCTATGTACAGTGGATAAAAATTCTTCATGATTGTCAGTGCCATTGAAATGCTCAGCAGTCAAAAGAGAAGAAAGATTATGGTTCAAACAAAGTATACACAAAACGAGTAAAGCAAATTAAAACCTTGGGTGGATTCTCAATCATTCTCCAAAAATTAAAAGCAGTTTTGCATAGAGGCCTACCATATCACTCTAGTAGGGACACTCAGGGACTGGAAGACTGCAGCTCTCAGAATTCCTCAGGCAGCATGTCCAATAGTGGGATTTTTGGAGATACACTTAAAAAACAAAACAACAACAACAACAAAAAACAAACCCCTTTCTGAGTCCTAGAAGTACTCAACTCCATATTAGTGCTTGTTCAGCCAATATAACCTTTCTCGAATTGCCTTCTCAAGGTGGTTTCTTTGTGAGAAGCAATCTTATTTCTAGCCCAGAAATTCAATGTTTTCTTTAAATCTTTGCCTAAGCTATATAACTTCCTCAAAAAGTTAAATGTTATGTTGTTTTACTTCTTCATGATATTTTGCCCTCAAGTAATTTCCGTATAGATGAGTGATAGTATAAATTGCATCTATTATTTGCAAAGAACATACAGATTGTCTATTAAAATTAAACTCCTTGTGAGACAGCTTGGAAGATTCTTTACTGCAAAGAACCAGAAACAATTAGGGATTTAAACTCTTTGAATATAGACATCAAAATTAAGCCCTTGGTTTATTATTAACTGTTTCAAAAGCAAAAGGAATGAATAAACAAAACAAAAGAAAGAAAGCGAAAAGAAGCAATTATAAGGATTATTTTTAAAAAGCATACATAATGCAACATTTCAGATCTGTCTATTCCTATCTTTAAGTTAAAGGGAGAATTAACATTGGTAAACAGGAATAACTGACAATACATGGAGGAGGGAGAGAAAAACTAATGCATCCCATGTAAATCAGTTATTCATGCTTCTGTTTGATAGTTAAAACATGACAGAAGTTAAATAGGTCATTGAAAGATGTGTTCTGTGGTGCATAGCAAATGTCAGTTTTGTCATTTATGACAAAAAGAAGCCAATAACGCAAAACTTCAGTATGAATTATTTGTTATCTACAGTGTAGCAGAGCTTAAAAGAAGACTGTATAACAACTTATGTAGCAACCTCTGCAACATAAATAAGGAGAATCAGAAAACAGTATTATTATTTTTGAAAACAAGTATGTTCTGCTTCTAAAATTATTATTATAAAATAAATTAAATGATAATAAAAACATAATTATTATACTTATAGGACATCTATGTTCATGAAACCTTACAATACTCAAAAAGATATCATCAGTCAGATTTGAAAACTGGGCTGGCACTAACAAAATGAATTTCATCAAAGATAAATGTAAGGTTATTCAGGCAGTTTTTCAATCAGATGCACAAATACAGTGTGGGTGACACCTGGACTGATGGCAGTACATTTGGAAAGGATATAGGGCTCTTAGTAGACCACAAGCCAAGCATTAGTCAATGTTGTGATGAAGGAGCAAAAAAGCCAGTGCAACTTTAAGCCTCAACAGTGAAATCCACATCAAGGAAAGAAATAGTACCATTGTATTCTACTTGGATCTGAACTTCCTTGGAATACTGTGTCACGTTCTGGACATCACAGTTTAAGTAGGATATCCCCAAGCTGGAATGAGTCCAGAAGAAGGCATCCAATACCATGGTGTGGAAACCAGGCTCTGAGGAATGGTTGAAGGAACTGTGTATGTTTACCCTGGAGAAGAATAGGCTGAGTAGGTGACAGCTTTAAATATCTGGAAGGCTATTATGTGGAATATAGAATGTGCTTCTTTTCTGCTGGTCCAGAGAACAGATGCTCAATCCATGGGTTTAACTTACACACCAGAACATTCCGACCAAACATTTGAAAGAATGTCCTGATGGTAAGAGCTGTTTGACAATACAGAAGAAGGTAGACTCTCTTTTTTAAACAGAGGTTGGATGATTATGTCTCAGAGATGCGTTAGCTGCGGATTCCTAACTGTAAGATTCTATGAAATAATTTCTCTGGTTGTTTGTGGATGTCTCTACCAGGTTCTTTCGAGCCTTCTTCTAACTATCGATATCTCCACTGGGTCTTCCTTGAATAGGATCACTCAATTGTGCACTTACTGATCTGTCCCCTGGATGGCAATAGGAACCATTTTTCTATTTTTACTTGGAGTCATTTTCAGAGCCTGCTTCTTGACTATTCTTATACAGTACTTGATAATTGTTCTAAAGAAATACTGTTTTCAGGTTCTGACCTGATTTCAGCAGGTAGTGCAGTCTCTTCAAATTCAGTTGTGCAGTAGTCTCTCTCAGAGTCCTTCTGAAAGAATCATTCCAATATGTCCTTGGTGGTACAATGTTTTTGTATAATTGCACTTCCAGACTGCAATACATGAAGCACAGAAACAGCTATATCTTATATATCAGTGGAAACTAACTTTTCCAAACCACCCTCTGGAAAGCAATAATAATTTGGGAACATATTGCTGTCCCCACTGACCCCATTTTGAACATTTTGAAGTATTTAGTAATACTTTGGAAATCTGCACAAGCTCACACTTGCTGTTGATGGAGCAGCCATAGATGTCTTCTCCAAAAAGGCTCTGTCTCTCCTAGAAAATCCCCCAGCTCTTCATTGCTCTATCTATAAAGCAACAGATTGAACATCTGTCTTTGAAAAACATGACAAACTGCCATCTTAGTAAATAGCAGCTAATCAATATGGTTGGTGGAGTTTTAGGTTATAGTTTCTTTCTGTTTGAGCAGAAGGAAGGATTGTTTCTCATCTGAGCACTCACGTCAGACTCTGTATCATATTTCATCCCAAAATGGCATGGGATTTCTTTGTCCCAATACAGCGCATAGGCTGGGATAAAAATTAATTCAGTGTCAAAAAAGGTTTGTGAAGATTAAAAAAAATCTTAGGACTTTCTTTTTCTTTATAAGACAACAACTATACGTAGCAAGTAACTGAGGAAATTGTTTATGACTGTCCTTCTGACAAAGTCATGAACGCCTACATTGTAAAGCTTAGTTTTTGTGTGGGTTCTGCAGCAAAATGTAATCCTGGTGGACTAAAATATTCTGTTCTGGCTCATGAGAGCTAAAATCAAAGATGAATAATCTGAAGTTGGAAAAATAGAACTATATGAATCAGTCTATATTTAATCCATGTCAGTGTTATACCTATTAAATCCTAAATATGTTCCATCCAATTTCTGCATTATTTCACATTTTTTAAAAAGAAGTATTTCACATTTATTTTCATAGGCAGCTCTTCTTCAAATGTTTTTGTGTGCACCTTTCCCTAAGTCAATCGCTTCTGTTTGAAATCTTCTCTAACGTGCATTTGCATGCACCAGCCTCTTAATATATGCATTTTGATAGTTATCTTTTCATAGTAGACACATTATTGTATGCAACTTTCGCTAATATCTACATTTTCACAAGGCTTTTTAAGCCAGGAATTGTACCACAAATTTCAAAGATGTGTGGAAACTGTGGAAAACTGTGTTCTGATTAGCATATTAGTCTGGGAATTGTGATTAGGTTGACTCAGACAAATTAAACCCCCTCAGTAGCTGAACTGGAAAATGATACTAATTTCCTTCCCTCTTTCACTACTTTATTTATATACTGTCTTTCCCTATAAGACTAGGACTAAAAGTGGCTAATGCATTAACACTATTTAAATTCTTTTGTTCAGATACAATTACACTATTCTTTCCTTTCCTAGGGTATATTTACACTGCAAAGTTATAGCTATATGAGACAATGTTAACTGCCAGGCCTTCACCCAATGGAATCCTGGGATTTCTGGTTTAGGGAGGGACTTCTGTGCTAGATAGCTTTAGTCCAACTCCCTGAACTAGGAGAGTCCCTCAGCAAACTACAGATCCCAGGATTCCATAGGATGGAGCTATGGTAGTTTAAATGGAATCAACCAGCTATACTTCTATAGTGTGATATAATCTCATACCCGCTTCTGTGGGACTAAATGCTATTGAAGTTTAAGAAAAATGAGAACACATAAAAAATCTGTGTTATTCCATCTGATAAATAAATATGACTTTTCACTGCTTTGGCGTGGTGATTTTGTTCACAAATATTAAGGGGCACATACCATTTATCAAGACATTTCAAATAATGTTGCCTGGAATGTTGCCTATTGGGTAGTTATGAATGTGTAAGCAAGAGTTATGCATCATGAGTGTTTTGTATTCTTGATCACTACATATCCCCTCATTCAGGGGACACATATGGGCTGTGAAAGTTCCTCAGTTCTCGATTACTGGTCAGCACCTGCTACTGTCTGTGGGCATCTGTTCCTCTTTTACTTAGGGAGCACCTGACTGATGTTCTCACCCCTCCCCTCATGTGATCATTCTGTACTCTGAGGGGGGATTGTTATAGGGACCTTGTGTCTGCCTGTCACAATGGAGATTGCTCATGCAAGAGAGTGGGACCATTAGTTAACCAGTCCCCATTGATCTCAGCAGCTACTGACCGATGGATGAGGATGGGGGAATCAGGCTGGAATTCCCTGCATAGCTATGTAACCACCATGTTTATGTAGCAATATAGTGCATAGAGGATTTCAGACTTTTCCTTGCTTGCAAATGTGACTCTTCAGTTCCCCATTTCTGTGCCCTATTTCTTTGTTTCTATTAGTTTCCCAAGTTCCAGAGGGACACCTGTTTCTGAGCACCATGCCTGCTCTATTTCATGCTCCAGCAACTGTGTTTCATATTCATCTTGTTAACTTGGTCTAGCTTTTATAAAGCGTGCAAATTATTCCCCCTCAGTGAGTACCTTTGCCAATGTATTTTAAGCAGCACTTAAAAGCACTGTGTTGTGTCTGGTCATTTTGTGTTTGTTTGTCACTTTAATATCCCCTTCCTCTCTTGAGTGCAAGGCCATGGTCTGCTGGGTCTAGTAGTCCATTATGAAGGGTGTGTGTGTGTTGTCACTGCCCATCAAAGTCATCTGGGCAACAGTGCATTTGTGAATGAGTAGAGAAGTGATCAGCGCTCATTATAGTTTTATCCTGGAATCTAAAAAGCCTCGTGAATGCCTTTCTTAGGGTGCCTTTGATGCACTTTACTGCTACTACATTTTTCATTGCACAAACTTGTCTATTTCCATCTTATCTTTGCCAAGGTCATATAGGCCAGGGTGTTTGTCCTGAGTGGTGGGCTCCCAAGGGTTGCAAACTCAGGGTTTCCTAGCTCTGCCTGGAGATGTCAGGGACTGAAGCTACAACTTCCTGGGTACAAATGTTCTGCTTCTGAGATTCAGCTCTTCCAGTTTTGCACAGATTCAATAGTGTAGTGGGGCCAAGGCTTGAAGAGCTGAAGTGCTGGGACTTTTTAATTAACAGGAATGGTAATGTCATTTGCCACCTCCCCAGACATCCCTATTTCCTCCATGTTTAGCTACCATCTTCCTAGTACCTAGAAGTAAAAAAGTATTTCTCCAACAACAGGCTAAGCATGTGTCAGTTAACAAAGCAGGTATGTTCCTGGGCATTACTTTGATAGAAAATCTGGTACCAAAGCTAGAAATAACATGGAAAGGATAGGGATAATTTCCTACAGCACGAAAAGCAGGAGCAGTTCAACATATTTCAGCCCACTTTTGATTCAAAGCTAACAATTTGCACATATAAAATGAAGCAACCAGATTGGATAGGACTCACATAAGTAAACAAAACCATTTTGACAGGCAACTTTAAAGATTCTTTCAATGTGCATCCAGGGAGGAATTTTAATTTTACCAGCTTCCACTTTTCTTATGATTTTCATTTTATTGGCCAAACATATAGCTCTATAGATGGTGAGGGGAAGGGGACCCAGTAATGCAAGCCAGCCTGCCACTCCCTTTCTCTGTTTTGCTGTTTATCCATGCTCAGTAACAGATTCAGGAAACCGCAGCTGTTTACCTTGTCTGTTGTAGGCAAGCAACACAGCTACTGGGGGAATGGCTTGAATAGAAAAGCCCGTTCTTTCCCCGCGTAAACTTCATTGAGTTCCTCCTCTGTTGTTCTCCTGATGGGAGACTGGAAAGCAGGTCTTTTACAAACACAAAACATCCGTTAATGACTTCCTTTCTAAAAGACATGCTTTGCATTTGGTCTACCACAGGGAGAACAACAGACAAAGAACTGTCATGTGATAAGTCCTAGGCCATTTCCACAGGAGTTGAGGGAATCGTTCCATGCCATTACTCACCGGATCTTCTGGTCCTCAGTCTGGTCCAGGGTTAATCCAAGCAGGGCGTAGTCTAGATCCGCACTGCTCTGGCTTCCAAAATGGTGGCTTCCGGTTGGTCGTAGATCCTGACCAACCGCTGAAGCTCGCCACGCCTAAAGCCCACCCCCCACAGGTCACAGGCTCACGTTGGTGTGAGCCTGTGAATCTGCAAAAGGGAGCAGGCATGCAGTGGCGCGCTCTGGCACTTTGAAAGACCTGATTTTTCCAGTCTTTCAAAAACACGCTGGAGGATCGTGTGGTCGTTTCGGAGTGGACTGAGGTGCGGATCTCTGGTAAGCAGTCCGAACCCAGTCCACTCCAAGGTGCATACATCCTCCGTGGAGGACGCACTGCACCGTTTTAATTACCCCATGCAGAAATGGCCTTAGCCAAAGACACTATTATCCTGCTGTAATTGTGATTTACCTACTTCCTGTGATAAGGCTTTCAGTCTTGAATGGGCAATTAAGACTCATAAGCTTTATGAAAATCCTGCTACAAGTGAGGATGAGGATGAAAACTGCTCAAACTAGCTGCCTGCATGTTTGGCTTCTCTCTCAGGTTGTGGCTATGAAAACTGTCATTATAAGCACTTGGATTTCAAAATTCAGAACTACATTAATGTGCAGCTGTCAGATAAAAAGAGTTTCCTAAAACAGGCAACCTTAAACTGACTTTTGAATACTGTTTTTTTTTGGACATTGTTGTATTGTTTTTAGGTTGTTTATGACAAGGATATATAAGTACCTGTTTGATCTTCAGATTGTTTGTTTTGAATCTTGCATTGTCTTTTTGTCAGATTTGTTTATTTGGAAAACTATTTCATTTGCTGATACGGATTACTATTTCTCAGAATGAACAAACATTGTGTAGCGAATGTTAAGTAGGATAAAAATAAGAAGCAAATAAATAGAAAACATATGAACCCTATGGCAATGCAAAATATAAAGATACTGTCTTTATAAAAAGCCAAAAGATGCCTTAAAGATGCTTTAAAATATTCAGCTCCTCCCCTTAACATTTTAAATTGCCCTAGTCTCATTTTTGTTACCCTTCTTATATGGGCCCTGGTTTTTATGAACTGAATGTATGGGCACAAAATGCCTTACATGGTAACTGAGCAGGAAATTTTCCCAATAGCTCCTGAGTTTTCATTCTGCCCACCATCATACAGCAGCAAATATATAAAAAGGCCATAAGAATTGTATTATTGAAAAGGCTGTGGGGTCAGCAAGTTCTGGGTGCCAACCACAGTACTTGCAGCACCTTGATGAGGCAGATCTTCTAAGCTGAATGGAAGCCCACCAACCACAAACAAAGAATGGAACCATGAGCGTGGGGGAATCTGCTCCCTACAACAGGATCAACATGTTTCTCTTCAACACATCCTTGGAGTTTCCCAAAGATAAGTAAAAGAGCCAACAAGTCAAAAATAATTTATTAGTGGCTGCTTTTCTTCTGTTTTTTGTTCAACCAATGATTCATTTTTGGTGGTCTTGTACAAGTGTTTTTTTTTTGTTTTTGTTTTTGTGGGGAGGTGCTTCATTCTGATCTTTGCTGGTTCTTCTTCTTTGGCCATTTCTGCACTGTACTGTTACAGTGCTATTATTCCACTTTCAACATTCTGTGGAATTCTGGGGTTTGCAGTTTAGAATTCTCAGCCAGAGAACTCTTTGGGTTCAGTAAACTATAAACACAGAATTTACAGGATGTTGAAACTGGAATCATTATAACAGTCTAGTGAGGAAATGGCCTTTGTCTTCCTCAGCATTTCATCTCTCCTTCTTTGATTGATTGTAGCTCTGCCTCTTCTTTATTCTTGCCACTACTGATCCTCGTGAGCATTCTCAGAAGCTCCATCCACAAAGCCAAGTGAATAATCAAGAAGGCATGGTCATGTGAACATTTTCTTTAAATGATATACAGCTGAGAGGAGATTTCCTTTCCCTGGTCTGTTTCCCGGCAAGCCCAACTGCAAGGATCAGCCAGTGTACCTGATTGGCCCGTGGCTATCCGTTTCTCTTCTGCGTGGCCAGGGTGCCTTCTGAGCATTGCTAACCATGCCACATCTATAGATGTGAAAAGACATTCAGTTAATAGGCAGTTTGTTTTTATGTAAACTGAGCAGAAAATAAAAAGGAATCCTCATTTTTGATTAATTGTGTTTCCCTAAGCCTTTGCACACATTTTATGTATTACTTACCTAAGGACACCTCTGCAAAGTAAGCTAGTTCATATAAATTCACCTCCCCCAAGAGAGGACAGGAAATAAATCCCTTTCCCTCAAACATTAAAATCTTTCCTTGCACAATCCGCTATATCAATCTATCCAGAATTTTGCAGGCTACTTAGCACCCTTATTATGTATGGCACTTCTGTACAAATTGTCTATAAAACAGCACAACAAGAGCTGGGTGCTGTGCATATAATCCACTAACCTGTGGAAGTGAATAAATACATCAGACATAATTAGCTTAGCGTTATGTACAAATTCAGGGTAATGGTTTCTGGCATCTAAACAAGCAAAAGTTGTAATCCATGTTAAAACCAGCATTTGCTGCTGCTTTGTGAATCTGGCTCATTTAAGTGCAAGAAAACATAGTCACCTGTTTACATGCAGTGGCGTAGCTTGGAGTGTGCGGAGGGAGGGCAGGAGGGGGGTATGGCTGTGGTGTGCGGGGTGTGGCCAGGGCACACGGGGGCGTGGCTACAGGCCAGGACGCCCCCAAAACATTGCCGCCTGTGGTGAACACACCCTCCCCAACCCCATCCCTACGCAACTGTTTACATGTAATGATAAATCATCCATGCTGTCTTTGATATGGTTCATGTCAATATGAGCAGGAAAGTTAAGCAGGAACAGCCAGATGGCCTTATTAGCTTGCAGCTCATACATAAGAGCATAAATTCTGTTGTCAATCCTGACTAGAGTAGATCCATTGAATCAATAGGATTTACAGTTGCTCATCATTCAAGATTGTTTGAAAAGGTCTAGTCTAGTTAGCAGCAACCAACAGGATGCCAATTATGATATTGTAATAAACCAGGACTCTTAGTTGAAAGAGGCATGCAATTTGAATCATAGATGTATACATTTGTAATTATAACAAACACATAATTAGTGGGAGATCTTATCTCACAACAATTATGTTATGAACATATACAAAATGAGAATTCTTCCCTTACTTCCTTCTCTAGCAGTATAATTTTAGATACTGGGTTTGTGAAAAAGGAATGAAGCTGATATATTCAATAGGAGATGAGAAAAACACTTCTGAATATTTTCAGTATTGGGTTTGGAGATATGGAATTTCCACCAACATGACTTTGAAGTGAAAGGAAGTACCCAGCCACATCCTCTTAGTGACTCTTCCCCAAAGGTGGAGGGGTCAGGGTTTTTTTTTATAAATTTTAATGAATGTGTGAATATCAAAACTGTGAATTTATGAGATTTCTGTAGGGGAAAGTATAAATATATAAAATGCAGATGATTTAATCAGGAACAAGTAGGTATAAAATAAGCCATGCAACTGGGAATTCATCATCTTTTGGGGAAACCGTGAAGTCTTTAATTTTTGGCACTAATGTATACTATTATAATTTCATTATTGAACATTGTTTTCTTTAGAGAGTGAGAGAAAAAGGAAATGAGATATATATCTTTCACCCTAGAAGAAATTACAACCTTGCATCTATAAAACTCCTTTTCCTCACAGTTTGCTTCAAATCTCTCTTAAAACCAGAGAACTAAGGAACTATTTGCTGTTTGTTGTGATGCTTCCTGTTAAGCTGTGATAGTTCAGAGCAGAAATAATAGGAGGTGTTTATGTTGATGAGTGAGAAAACTCCACTGTCTTCAGGTCACGTACTCCTGCATCAATGTATTTCCATTCTATCCTATAAACTGGCTTTGTGTGCGATTAATGCCATAGCTTTAACTTTTCAAGAAATCTGTCCTTATAATGAGCTCCCTTGTGACAGGAAAGCCCATCGTTTGGCAAAGATGAAAATCAGCTCATGTTCGCAGTTGAGACTGTGCAATGATTGGACTGACTCAGTAATATAAAGGTAAATTGGAAAGTTCCAGCAGTGTGCTTTAAAACAAGATTGATGCCTGTGCATCACAATTGCATTAAAGTGGAAACAGCATTTGTAAATCATCTGTGTCCACACACAAGGTGCTGAGCAGTTCTCATATGTATGGCTTGACAGCTGCTGGCATTCCAGTAATTAGGAATAGTGGGAATCTGAAGAAGAATTTGATATCTGAAAAGCAGGCTGTGATGCTATTAGCATTAGCACATCTTCTTCAATAGGTTCACCAATGTATGAAGCACAGCCAAGCTTCCATTGCAGGGAGTGCATAGGTAGCTGCAACTGATTGCTCCAGTTCATGGACAAAGGAGGTATCTGTTTCTTAGACCTCCTGGACAGTTGGCCTGCAGCTCACTCAGCAGGATAGGAATCTGTGTTGATTCCTGGTCACCAGGTACTTCTTGTTGTTGTTGTGTGCTTTCAAGTCTTTTCTGACATATGGTGACCCTAAAGTGAACCTATAGCAAGATTTTCTTGGCAACATTTGTTCAGAGCGAATTTTCCATTGTCTTCCTCTGAGGTTGAGAGGTGGTGACTTGCCCAAAGTCACCCATTGGGTTTCTATGGCCAAGCAGGGATTAAAACCCATTTTCCCCCTTTAAGTTATCATATCAATGATTTGCAGCTGAAACATGAAACGTCTGATTTGAAATCACTTGGGCTCAAATGAGAACCAGTATGATTCAAATGTTCTATTCCCCCACTCCCTGGCAACACAATGGATATGAGGAACCACACTGGACATTGCAGGCTCTAACAAGCCAGAAAACAGACTTGCAAAGCACTGGTGTAGTCAAGGTCAATCAAAGATATTTTGATGTTTGAAGGAAAGTCCAAGATGGTTCCTGGTGGGGTTTATTATTTACCCCACAGCTTTTCCAGCAGAAATGAAGCTCTGCCTAAACCTCTGCTGCCAGCAAATGTGAAGACTTCCACAAATCTCACTGTTACCACTTTGTTCCCACCTTTGCCACCAATATAAGGAACTCCTCCTGTCCTACTGCTGTGGCCACTCACTGTGTGGACCTCCTAGATGACCTCAATGTAATTGTGTGAGATATTATGCAACTTATATCCCCATCTGACACCACCCCTCTTTATTCACTGCTGCTGTAAGCAGTAAAAGAGTACAGACAAAATGGACAGTGTTTCCCATCTTGTTCCCTGGGCTACTCTGCAGGGCTGTTAGAAGATGCAGCACCCTGGACAGTTTAATTCGCAGAGGATATTGTCTGCTTAAATGTCTAAGCTAAAGAAACTCTCTTTGTCTTTTTGTATTTGCTTAGCTAAAGTTCCTCCATTTTGAATTCCAATCAAATTATGCTGACATTAGCTGGCAAAGCTTAATGCCTAGGTTCTCAGCCTGGGTTACCACCGCTCTCTGTAACAGTATTTCTTACACTTCACTGCTGAGCAAATGCATGTGTGATACCAGGTTTATTGCTGATTGTTAAGCACAAGTTACTGTATTATCAACCATGTATCAGGATTTTAGTCCTTGGAAAGCAAATTTTCTTGCACATGTGCTGTATGCTTTATGAGATCACTGTCATCCCAAAGCTGCATAACCTGTCCCTTCTTTCAATAAAATGTTGTTCTCTTTGCTCACGTAAGAAGTGGTTTTGATTGCGTTCTTGCTGGGGGAGTCCCTTTGGCCAAAGTTGGGGCTCTTGGCTGCTTCAGAGCTCACCCGCAATAACATAGACTACTTGGGGTAGTAGACCACTCGGAGTAGTCTGTGTGGACCTAATATTTTAGGTCTGGCCCCACATGTTTTTCTAGGGTTTAGGGACAACTGATAATTGTGAGTTAAAGTCCCACTTGTCGCCAACAACTTTGGGGGCTCATTTGGGATATAACTACATGTACCCCTGAGATTTACCCCCCTGCATCCATCTCCAACTGTGGGTTCAAGTCGCACTTGCCACCAGCACTGCTACCATAGACACCATGTCTGAATTCCAGCTTTATAATGTATATTGTTGCAGAGGACAAAAGCTTATAAATATAAAAACAATACTTTATTAACATAAGCTGAACATAACAGATTGATTATTTAATGCATTTAAAACACATATCTTATACATTCCAATCCTAGCTGTTTTCACACTCCTAAAAACCACTCAATAATTTCTAAACCTCATTGACTCTTAATCCTAATCCTCAATTCACTCACTCCTTTTCCTTTCTAACTACCTACCCTAACTGACTATAGCAAATGCCATCCCAACTATCATTCGCCAGCCTTATTAAGATTCCCTCAGGCATTCCACCAATTACCACCTGCTCTCAACATTTCATTCCTTCACCCCCTCCTGGAAGTCCCCTACCTTACAGACAGTACATATGTAAAGAGTTTACCTTCATATATAGTAAATCAAACAAGATTTCACAACAAAAATCCATGATATCACAGTTCCAATCACCATTCCACATACAGAAGCTTGCTGGATTCGCAGTTGAAATCTCCATTAACATTGGTGATGGAATAGGGTCTTCTATCACAGCTGAGGGCACCAATATAATTTAAGATGTGCAGTACAGGCTGTGTGTGGTACTCACAGTATTCCTCCTCCCATTTTTCTTACATCTTTCTTTTCAGCAACATTTCCTATGGCCAAGACAGCCAGAAAGAAAAGATCCACAGATTCAATCATTCCCAGGAGTCAAGGATTGCCTCCCTGAGTCTTAAGATCCTCGGGAGAAGGCTTTCTCATGGTCCCACCATTGCCACAGGCCTGTCTGGGGCAGAAATTTGAGCAGACCTTCTCAGTGGCTGCTGCCAGACTGTGGAATTCCCTCCCATGGGAGGCTAGACTGGCCCCCTCTCTGCTCTCCTTTTGCCACCAGATAGAGACCTTTTATTTGAATAGGCATTTGGTGATTAATAGGCCATACAGAAGGTTTTTTTTTTAAATGGGTATGTATGATGTATTTTTGTCTTTACCATGATATCTTGTAAATTATTTCATACTTTTTAAATTATGTATGTTTTTATATAACTATTTTATTTATTTTTTTAAAAAAAGCCTTTTGTGTCATCAGGTTTTCAGTAATTTTTTTAATTTTGTTGTAAACATCTTTGGGTGCCTGTTGGGAGAATTTAAAAAGGTACAACAATAAAACAATAAATAATAACAGAAACAGCAGTAGTCCAGCCTTACAAAGTGGGGAAAACAAGCAACTTTCAACAGAGTACTGACACTTTTGCATACTCAGTACTCTGTCATTTGACTTTCTTTGAATAACAAGTTAATATAAGTAATATATGCAAGTTCAAAATATATTGTTTGATTTATTAACTATTCCTTGCTTAATGAATGTGATATGATATTTATGGAAGTGGCTTCTTCTTGTATGATTCCATTTAGTTCAGTGACTTGCCAATAACTACTAAATCTACTAGATTTGTAACTGGAAAAAACAGTTGTTCATGATGTTAGATACATTAAGTTGGATCAAGAGTTTTCCTCTAGCTGCAGGAGTTTATCTAGTGGATGGTTGCTACTGACATAATGGGAGTGTTATTGCATTATTCCATTTCCCCTGGCAATTCCCCATGTTCTTGAAATCAGGATCAGTGTGAGAGGTGGTACTAGAGGCTGAAGAAGAAGGGGAGAATTGATGAAGATGGCCTTTCTTTTTCTGAGAGGTGCATTCTGAGTGGAACTATGGTTAGGGCATCCATCTGCCGGTGGAAAGGAACCTAGATTCAACCCATTGTGCCTCAGGCATGGTATGTCTTTTCAAACAGATTTTTTTTTCAAAAGAAAAAAAATTAGACTACTTAATGACTAAAATTATTTAGGACATTGATTCCTTAACAATAGATTCAAAATGCAATATGTGTTATTGTCTGTGTTCACACTGCACAGTTGTAGCAGCTTGATAATACTTTAACTGTCATAGCTCCATTCTATAGAATTTTGGATTCATTGTTTCATGTTTTCTTTAGTACATTTTGTGGTAATGAATGCTGAGAACCTTGCAAAGCTAGAGATACCACAGAATGGAGCCACAGTAGTTAACATGATATCAAAGTGCTATAGTTGTGCGATGTGGATACAACCACTGACAATCATCTAACATCAATGAGGGATTTTCATTACCATTTTGCAAGGGGTATGGATGTGTAAACTGGAATTCCTAATTTGTACTAATTCAACTAACTCAAATAATTGATCAAACTAATTTCACTTTTAAGCCAAGAATCAAACACACTGATCTGAGCGAAGTCAGGCAACCATGCACAAGCGATATGATTAACAGATGTGACCTTGAATGAGATGATAATACAGATGACCCTTTCTTTCCTTTGAAGCTTCGCACTTCTTGGAATGAAAACCACTTCCTCACCTGAAATCACATGTTTTGACCTCTTGCCAAATATCTTTCTCTCTTTTATCCTGACTGTAGGACCAAGCATGAACCTGAAAGCTGTTAAGCCTGGGATGGTAAAAGTGCTGCATGGGGATGACATGTGGGCTCCAAGACTGCTTTTGTGGCCCTCAACCTCTCCAGACCTTCTGGGCCATCCTTTTTCTGGCCAAGAAGGCGGAAGAGGAAGAAGGATGGGGAAGTTCACCTTTTGAGTAGTTTGCAAGGGTTCCATTATGCAACCCCCCCCCCATTTTAACCCCTAAGAGGACTTCCAAACATAACTGTTTTTTATTTCATTGGCATTTTTGGTAATCCATGAAATCCTTGGAAGGTTCCAGTTCAGAAAATTGCCTCCTGCCAGACCTGTTAAGCAAATGAGTGTATCCCAAGGTCATTGATAGGACATTTATATAATACTTTGTGCTAGCAGAAAATGTCCTTAAACCAAAATGTCCTTATTTAAATCAAGGCTGAATTTGAAGAAAACATACACTTTGGTCTCAACTAGGACAGATACTCCTTTTTTGTTTGATCAATTTAAACTGCTTTATTTATTTTTAAATAATTTCTACTTCCTACTCCTTAAGACTATAATGAATTCTTTGTCCTCACTGTGAGTACACTTCTGAAGAAGGATGTACATGACTGGTTTGGGGTTACTGTAATTTCTAAACTGTTCTGAATCCCTTTCTTGGGGAAAAGTTAGGATAGAAACAAATAAAACAACAACTAGTTATTGTTTGCAAGTTGACTTTTTATTAATACAGTCTTCCCTCCACATTTGCTGGGTTGGGGCACAGGACCCCCGTGAAAGTGGAAAAACCGTGAATAATTCTAGGTCCTCCCAAAACATATTTAACATACACACTCAAAAGTATGATTGCCATATTCAACCCACCATGGATTCCTTTGAGGAATCAGGGTTCCTTCACAAGGCAGAAGTGGCTGGCTGGTGGGGCTTACTGCCACCTCCACTGCTGCCCCGCACCATTTTTAACAGGGACCTACAAGCCTCATTCTCAGTCTGAAGAGGCTCACAGTCCTTATTAAAAATGGCATAGGGAGGCAGCAGAGGTGACAGCAAATAATCCGTGAATATTCAAATCCGCATAAGTGAAAACTGCAAATGTGGAGGGCTGACTGTATTGTTATTTAAGGGTTTCCAATACATTAAAAGAAGAGAAATACACAAATAAGAAAAAGAAAAAACAAAAAGAAAAGAAAGGACTAGTAGAAGAACAGAAAGAGAAAAAGTTTACATTAAATTCCAAGTTCCCTAATGATGGCTAGATATACTACTTAAAGTTTCACTTCTACACCTTACTCAAATGTCATAAACATCTTCAGCTTAACTAACTCTACTAATAATCTAAACCCCCAATTACCATAATATCCTCATGTTTCTGCAAAAAGACATAAAAATTATATAATTACCAAAACTGCAGTTAACATATTAATCTCATTTTTTACCAAAAGACATCCAAAGATTCCTCAATCCTTTGAAAATATCGCTAATAATTTTTCTCTAATTGACATGTACATCCTATCCACATCTACAAAACCAAGCAATTTCAAACAACCCGTTCTCTTTCTTTGATTCTGCAATATTGACGTTTCAAATAATAATTCTTGCTTCTTTATACTTAGACAATCTTGTATTTGGCTTATACTTAATTTATCTGTTATAAGCATTTAACTTGTAACATATTAGTTTTAATTTAGCCCAGAAGCATCCTTATACCAATATTTCATTTTTATAAATCAAATCTCCTTTATCAGTTAACCAATTGAGATACATATGATCTTTAATCCAAATACAGACATTCATATCTAACCCTAGTTTTCTTACCCCATCTCAACCCATGTGGAAATTAGGTATTACTCATCCACACAGAAAAAATCTGAAATAAATGCAATATTTCATACACATAGTTCATGTTTTTCATGTTTTAGATGCTTTGTTTATTTCTCCACCTGCTTCAGCTTTCTGTGTAGAAGCCTCCCCTTCTCCCTTCATCTCTTCTCTCTTAGATTCTTTATCTTCCCAAATCCCTGTCTCTTCCTTGGCCTGGATGCCTTTAATCTCAGTAAGATACTCTAGCATCACTTTCTTCCCTCCAGTATTAAATTTCTTGGTCTTAGCCAATTCCTTCAGGTTAGGTAATACTTCATCTTTCTCTAAGGGAATAAGGCCATCTCTTTCCTTTTTGAAAACTTCCATTGCAGCGTGAGCTTCCTCATTTCCCTCATGGTCTTTGCAAGTCTCTTGTACTCTATAATCCTCAGTTTCTCCAGAGGTTCTCCTCCAGATTTTATACATTATCATCTCTTTCAATGATACTAGCTGTTTATATATTATTTCACAAATCATTTGATCCTCTGAGTTTTCAAAATCTTCACTCAAACTGTCATTTTCATTAAGCCTTCCCATCATTGCTGTCCACTAAACTCTTTTCCATGATCCAAAAATCTGGTTCACTTATATTACAGTCAGTACAATACAACACAATGGAATTACCTTTTCATGGTGCATGCCTCTGTGAGGCAAGAGGCTATGCTGATGGCAGCAGTACTGCTGGCAGAGTCTCCCATGTCAGTTAGGCTTTTCCTGAGGAAGCAGACTAAATGTGCCAAGCAGCTTCTGGGCAAGAACAGTAGTTGTGGGTGACACTAGTGGAGAATCTCTCAGAGGCAATGGCAGTTGCGCCATAGCTAAACTTGGTAGTGCTGTGCAGCATGGTAAACTCCTTTTGAATATCTTTTACTAGGAAAACCCTATGAGGAGACAATCCAAAATGAAACAATAGATGATGCCAGGAGATGAAACTCCCAGGTCAGATGGCACTCAACAAGCTACTGGGGAAGAGCAGAGAACAATTACGAATTGCACTGTGGCTAATGATGCAACTGAACTCAAGGTGAAAATCAGCTGTTGACATGTTCAGAGCTGAAAGGAAAGTCCAAAGCTGCACAACACATAATATAAGAACATGGAATGTGAGAAGCATGAATTGGGGAACCTAGACATAATAAAACAAGAAATGGAACATACAAACATTGCAATATTGAGTGAGCTAAAATGAATGGGAACGAGACATTTTCGGTCAGATAAATGCACAGTGTTCTCCTCAGGAAATTAAAATCTAAGAAATAAGGTGGTATTTATTGTGAGGATAGATATAGCAGAAGCAGTCAAATAACACAGTGCAAATTCTGAACTAATTATATCAAGACTTTAGGGAAACCTATTAATATAACCATAATCCAAGTTTATGCTCTAACTACAGAGGCAGAAGAAGAAGAAATTGAAAGATTCTATGTAGGCATCCAGGAAGAAATTGATCACAGACCAAAACAGGACTTCTTGTTAATCATAGGTGATTGGAATGCAAAAGTAGGAAACAAAGCAGAATCAAAAATTTAAGATATGCATATGATACTATATTTGTGACAGAATTCTGGGGTGTGTGGCTATCCCGAGTGCCAGAACAGCCTAGCAACAGGTTGCCAAGCAACCTGAATAACTCTTTAGGAGAGAAACCAAGCCAATTAGTGTGAGGGAGGGGCTGGTGGCAGAAAGGAAAAGATATAAAAAGGCAAACACTGTCATTTTGGTCAGTCTTCAGTGAGAAAGAGCTCTGGAAATAAAGTCTGTCAGTCAGCCATGGATGTTGTCTGAGTGGAAAGGGTTTAATTCTCAGGGAAGCCTAGAAAGAGGCAGAAGAATAATTAAACCATTGAGAATCTGGTCAGAAAGCCTTTGTTTAGTGTGTAGTGAAAGGGCTATTTATGATATTTGTGTTTATATGAGACTTTGAAGATATAAGGAAGCTGTCTAGAAGTACTCTGAAGACCCATATTAGCTTTAACATCCTGTGGAATTCTGGAGTTTGTAGTTTACTGAGGCCAAAGAGCTCTCTGGCTGAGAATTCTAAATGCTCCTCCCTAAACTGCAAATCCCAGGATTCCATAGGATGTTAAAAGTGGAATAATAGCACTATAACAGTGTAATGTGGAAAGGCCCTTGCAGAGATTAATGAAGAAAGTCAAGGGAGAAAGTGCAAAGGCAGCTGAACATTAAGAAAACAAAAATAATGACTACAGATCATTTACATCATCTTAAAATAGATGAAGATGTTCTAATAGTTCAGGATTTTCCATACTTGTCTCAATCATTAATCAGAATGGAGACTGCAGTCAAAAAACAAGAAGACTAAGGGCCTTTTCGCATGCAGTTTCCTTTGTGAGAGGGCCCCTTGAGCGATCCGTATGACGCACTCCCATTTACGCAACACTCACAAGCTTACCGCGAACTGCGCACGCACCTTTTCATTTTCGGCTTCAAGCCGAAAATGGTGCATGGTTGCGCAAGGCTCCTGAGGCCCACGTGCACTTACTTGCGCTGTGGTACGTTGTCCCAGGCGCGCCGCTTGCGCTTCCTTCCCCAGCGCAGCATACAGCTCACAGGCTGCACTGCAGAAGGAAGGGGCGGGGCGGTTGCATGACCAGGAAGCCAGCTGCAGGACGAAGGAGCAGTGAAGAGAGCGCCTCGCGCAAGAACCTGCTTGCGCGAACGGCACCCCCCACCTCTGTAATAAGGTAACGTGTGGAAAAGGCTTAAGTTTTGGAAGATCAGCTATAAAGGAACTAGACAAGGTCTTGAAGTGTAAAAATACATCATTACATGCTAAAGTTAAGACTGTCCATGCCATCATATTTCCAGTTTCTATGTATGGTTGTGAAAGCTGGACAGTGAAGAAAGTTGATAGGAAGAAAATCAACTCATAGGAAATGTGGTTCTGGAGAAGAGTTCTGTGGATACCCTGGACTGCTACAAAGACAAATGGATGGGTCCTAGAGCAAATCAAGCCTGAACTCTCCCTAAAAACTAAGATTAAACCGAGGCTGTTGTATTCAATATCACGAGAAGATATGCCTCTCGAGAGAAAACAATAATGCTTGGTAAGGTAGAGGGCAGTAGGAAAACAGGAAGACTACATTAATGATGGATAGACACATCCCTGTACCTGCAAGACCTGGTTGATGATAGAGTGGCTTGGAGTCTCTCATCCATAGGGTCACCATAGGTTCAGATTGACTTGAAGGCAGTTAAGAACAACAACAATGGTAGCAGTGCTGAGTCACCTGCATATCTGTTGTTTTGCTATGGCAGCTACTTGGGAACTCCCACACACTTCGAAGGCAAACGAACTCTGTTCTCATACTCCATAACCTTATTCTTCATTTTTTTCTTGTTTTTTTGTTAATGATTGAAATCCTTTTATTCTTCAGTTTTCTCTGCCAAAGTTCCTCAATTCATAGCTTTTTGCTTTTAGTAAAAAAACTTTTAAAACCTAAAGCCAGACACTACTTACAGTCACCTGAAGAAATAAATTTGCAAGAAGTGTTGATCTCACCATGGTGTTCAGAAAGGCTCACTAAAGCACAGTCCCATGCTTTAAGAAAATTTGTTACTTAAGACCTTGCATCTGTCAACTGGCAGGCTTCTCATGTAGTGGGGCAAGTTCCCAGCCTTGGTTTCCTCCACTCCACTGGCATCTCTCATCACCAAGGTGACAGTTAAATTGCTAGGACCAGGGGATTGCAGAGTCCCATGGATTATCCATCAGTTTTCTTTTGATCCAGGGAGAACTTTTTGCCAATCCAAATTCTGCTGGGTCAGCAATCGCTGTGTAGAGCTTCTCTTCCTGCATCAAGGCAGCTATACGAGTGGCTTTTAGTTCACCATCCGACCCAGAAGTCCATCATTGGTAAGTTTATTTTTTAAAATAAGATTTAGGTTGCACTCCCTGGATAAAAAGCTGAATGAATTTTTTTAAAAAAGCCATCCAATGTCTGAACTTGTGATGTGTTCCACAAAGGAAAAAGCATGTATTTAATAAAGCGTGTATATTTGAAAACACTGCATACAGTCCTAAAGTGGGTTCAAAGATCCTTTAGGCCACAGGTAGGGGGAATTTGCTGATCTAATACACATATTGGTGAGTAAGCCCACTGAAATCAATTGGATTTATTTCCTCAGAGTTATATAAAGGATTACATTGCAAAGCAGCTGAAAGCATTGCACAACCTTTGTTAATTACTTGTTTTTGCTTTTGGTTATCTGCTTCATTTGTTTGATTCTTGTAATCTGTTTCTAATTTTCTGTGAACTGTTTTGAATTGCACAGAGAAGCAAGATAGAGTATATACCCTCTTCTAAACAAGCAAGCAGACAACATAAAAATGTGACAAGATTAGCTGTGATCCCAATAAACTACTTTTCCCATGAACCAGTTATTTTCCTAAATTGCATAAATAGCTTGTAGAAGAACCTTGCACAGGGAAAACATCAACTGACAATGGGAGAATTTGTTTGGCCTACACAAGCTGTTTCAGTCAGCTAATAGTGCCAACCAGAACCCCCTGTTGTGCAGGGGAATGTTGTTAGTGATACACAATTTTATAGGAGCATTTGCTGACTTCAACACTAGGATCTAGAGAGATCCCAGGAGGATTGTGGTTCGTTAACTTTTTCTGTGCCATTCACAGTGAATAACCTGAATATCTGTAGTAAATACTATGTAGAGGACTTTCCAAATTATTTTAACAGCTGGGATTTAAGTAACTGCCCAATGATTTCTGAGATGGCTGTATTATTTTGCTTTCTTTTACAGTACCAATTAAGTACATTCAAATATATTTTTAAGCAGGGCCAATGCATTTTTTCCAAATTCAAATGAATATAGAATTTGCTTCTTTCATCTGAAGGAATGTATGACCCTTTCTGCAGCTTACCTGCCACCTGGCGGCATCCAGTGCTGATGGTGGCACTGACTCTCCCAGGAGGGGAGCACGATGGAGTGCTTCCCTCTGCACCAGCTGCAGCAAATGGAGGAAGCATGATGGCACTGCCTTTTTCTTCCACAGCATGGCCAGGTACTGTCCCAGGCTGTGCTGGGGCAAGAAGTACAGCCATTGTGCTTCCAGGACCTCCACAAGCAAGGTAAGTGCAGATGCACAGCAGGAGGGTGGCACAATCACCAGTCATTGACAGCGAAAACCCATCAATGATTTGCAGTGTGATTACACTGCCTGGCGATGGGAGAAGGATGGGAACATTGTCTAGGTCCTGCCCTTCTCCTGTAGCCAGTGTAGGTTGGGTGCATCAAGCGGAAAGGGCCTATGTTTCTGGGGGACATGCCATGGAAAGAAACTATCTTGCCTACCTAGAAAATAGATGTTAGAAGAAAGTCCAGTATGCTGCCAAGGACCCAGGTGTCAGAAAGATCTTTGATGAAGATGGGATTTTCTTCTCCATCCATCTGTTAGTAGGGGAGGTTTCTCTTTCCCTATTCAAGTGAATGGAGAAGCTTCAAAATTCACCTGTGATGTAAATGGGGTGAGACATGGTATAAAATTGCACTGCTTGTATATAAATGGCTATTTGGAATCTTGCCCCACTTCTTTTTAAAGTCAAATATCTGAGAGTTAAAAACCAAAACCATATATTATTAATAGAAAATACACATTGAGTGAAAGGTGCCAGGTACTCTAGGAGAAAAGTTGTTATGAGTTCCAGTGTGAAGGATATTTATTACCAGCCAGAAGAACATTTCATAAGGAAGCTGAACTGTAAAATGGAATGACTCATTTCACTAAAGAATTTGGTGACAGTTTAGTGACTTGCCATAAATAGTATGTTGGAACTAAGTAAACTGAGTTTAATGATTAACTTTACAAGGCTTTTTGTTTCTAAATCTTCCAGGCCCATCGTCTGAATCAATATAATGAAGGTACTGAAAGGTTATAGGCATTGTATATGATATCCCTAGTCTTTTATTGCAAGGAAACCAGGGGCCATTTAGATGCAGCTGGACTGCAGCTCCCATCAGTCCTGATCAGCATAGGCAAAGGGGAGTGATGATGGGAACCCTAGAACTACAGTTTGCCCACTCCTGTTGTAGAGAGTCAAAAGAAAAGGTAAAATTTGTGAGCAACATATGTAATACTGATACTAATATTTATTTCTTACCCATCTATCGCGATGGGTTGAGGTGGGGAACAACAGATTAAAATATAGCAATAAACACTTAACACAGTCAACATACAAAAAAAAAAATAACCAGTTAAAAGAGCATAACATCTTTTTAAAAAGCATACATACATATTAAATTCGTAATTTAAAAACTCACAATTTAAAAACCATCTGGATAGGACTGCCAGAAGAGATCGATCTTTAAAGCTGTTTTAAACACAGACACTGTATCCAGTTGTCAGATCTCATCCAGCAGGTCATTCCACAATATTGGGGCAGCTGATGAAAAAGGTCCTCTGGTTAACATTTGCCAGCCTAGTTCTGCTAACTGAAGCAAATGCCACCCCCCCAGAAGACCTGAGTGCCTGAGGTGGATTATATAGGAGAAAGCAATCCTCAGGTAACCTGGACCCCTCGAAAACAGTGATTAAGAAATAACCATACGATTTGCTTGCTGGTGTAAGATACAATACAAAGTGTCATCTTGTTATCTTATTTGGCCTTATTTCATTATCTTTTTGTCCCATCCAGCTTAAAAAGTTAACTTTTGGGGGAGGACTACAATGTCCAGCATTCCCAGTCTACTGGCCCTGCTGGCTGGGTGATTGTGAAATTTGTAGTCCAAACAGAGCTGCCTAGTCCATGAGCCTATGGGAGTGGGGTGTTACTCTACTGGCATACCCTATCTTGAGGACTATAAATTTGATATCAAATATGCCCACCATGCCAGAGAGGTTGACGGAATAGGTACGTAGATAAAGAGGTCAAATGACCAAAAATAGGTCAGGTCAGGAAAATCCCCAGTCACATTCCCCTAGGAGACCTCAGGCTAAACACGTCCGCACTGACAAAGGGTCTTCAGTCAAGGAATAGCCAACTTAAGTAGATTATTGGGTTTTCCCCAGGTTGAGCAACTCTGACGTTAGTAAACCCTGCACTGCAAGTTCCATCTGCATAAACCAATCATACAAACTACCAAGTTGCTATTGTGTGGCATTTCTTCCTTTATTTTGGCCATTGTTCTTCTTGGGAGAGGGTCTGCATCAAGGTACATTCTGCCCTATAAATAGTCCCAGTTTTTGAGGGTCTTTTCGGAGAACTCTCCAGCATACTAGCAAACCAGCACTCTGTTAGTCAAGTGATCCCCTCAGCCATTTCTCTTCGCTGTGCTCCATTCTTCTCGCCGCTTCCTGGACTGAAGACTTCAGGATAGGTGCAGTATCACCGCCTTTACACCCTCTCCGCTGAATCCCCTATCAATTTTCACTTCTTTCCTTTCTCGATAGGCCTTGTGTGAATGAGTGAGTGCATTGGTGCATGAGAACACGTTTATTAATAAAATCCAGTTATTCGTACATTTGTCTGGCTTTTTGCTTGGCTTGACCCTGTAAAAATTGGGTAAAAGATCCTGCTGGGTTACCCTGCCCCTCATTTTGCTACAACCAGTGCTCCACTAATTTCCCCAATCTTTGCATCTTTGGAGTGAATCAAGGTGTCCTCCAAGAGACTCCAAGAAGTTAGGGTAACAGGGGGACCTCAGGAAGCCAAGCATCAGCAGAAGTGGACTGTACTGCTCTGCTCTCCTGAAGGACCACTGCTGCCTTGCTTCCCTTCCTTGCCTTGTGTCACCCTCTATCCCTACCTTATTCTTTGCCATCACATCTCCCACACTTTTTTCTTTCCACCTGCAAGCATCACTTCTTGCACTCATACCCTCTAACATTTCATGGATGTGTGTCCAAGCAACATCAGATTGTGGACAAGATGGCAAAAGTTAATAATGAGGGGAAAAAAGCAAGCTAGGAGAAACTGCAGCAGTTTGTTTTTGCCTGAGCCTACTGGGCAGGGCATGATTCCATTCTCTCCTGTTCTCTCCCTGCTGCTGAATTAACTGGATGCAAGTAGCTTTTGCACTTTGATGGTGTTTCCACTAATGAAAGCAAGCTGAGAAAAGTAAGGAGAGAGAAACTGAGACATTTTAAAAGCAGCTGAAAAAATGGGATGGCAGAGGATTAATCAGGACTTTCCCTACTAAATGGGCACCCTTGAAGGGTATGTGCACCTCCCTTCCTACCCTAAAGCAAAAGCCACAACAATCCTTCACATTGATGCCACCTCCCTCCAGCCACCTTGTCTTGTTTTGCCTCCTGTCCCCCTGCGCATTGCCTGAAACCAGTGGTGATTCTGTTCCTGACCACCAGGGCCTGCCTCCCTACTTATCCTCAGTGTAAACCTCTTTTGATCACTGGTCGCAGTTACCTGGTTTTTCTCATTTTGGGGAACATGCATATGTTCCACTGCAGAATGGAATCTGACTAATTTTGGGTGATACTCTTATGTTTTCAAAACATTATGTATGTGTGAGGTGGCCAGAGATTTTGAGGCATGGATCTGGACCGCTTCATGGGCCCATTGGCACCATGATTTCCATTCTTGCCGTAGGGCTTGCCCAGATTGCAGAACTAAAGAGGCTACATAGGGAACTGCCTTATATTGAGTCTGATCGTGTCTACCTAGCCCAGTATTTTTGACACTGACTGGCAACACAGCCTAGTATTTGAGACAGATTTTTTTCTCTACTTCCTAAACATTCTGGTGATTGAATCTGGGATCTTCTGCATGTAACACATCTGTTTTGCTTCAGAGCTAGAGCTGCAATGTCATAGTGCCAGGAATGATGGATTTCCAGCTCTGTCCACAATTGGGGTCCATTAGCAGAAAGTGTGGTCCCAAGTGCCTCTGCCACATCACTGTTGATTTTCTGATTGTGGTAATTACAGAAAAGGATACATTACAGAGAGAGGGATACATTACAGAACTGGACTGGACAGCTTTTGTATCCATGAAATCTGAGACTCTTTAACTGCAAAGTACACCATCCCTTCGATTGCAAAGTACACTATCCCTGAAGCTGATATCAACAAGGGAAAGATCTGTGGATAGAGGCATCTCACCAGAAAACAGGAAGGGAACAAATCCACCAGAAAAAAAAAGCTCACCCTTTTGTTTTTCCTATTGCCAGTGTGACTTTGGCAGGACTTTGGATCTGATAGATTCCCCTATTTGTATTCTCCCTCTCACACCTCCATACAATTTGCCTTGTCCGTAAGACATAGTGGTCCTGATCCACTGGAAACACAATGATCTCCTGCCCACACATAATGTAGGGAAGGTAATTTACTGCTGTGGGAAAACCTGTTTGTTGTGTGAGTGTTTTAAGAGAGATGTCGCACTTTGCATAGTTGATAGAGAGGGATTCTGAGATGCATTATGGCATTGCATCAAGAACTAAACAATTTGAGTTTGAGTTTTCAAGGAAGCAGAAAGAGACTGATTGCACGTAGGGGGAAAAAAGGCAAGTTAAAAAAAACACCAAGTTCAAAACTTAAGAACAAGCCTCTGATTTAGATTAAAATGTCAGCCTAGTGGTAGTAAATATCCAAGGGAGAAAGCAGCATAAAATAAATAGAGCAAGAGATTAAAAGGTTTAATATATTGTATCACAAGCAGTAACTAGAAAGGACAAGGGCCTTGATTTTGCTATTGTTAGCATTTCAAACCTCATCCAGAATACGGGTTGGTGTTATCTTCTGAAAACACCTGTTTTGACCTTTCTTGATGAGTAATCTTTTTTTCCCAGTGAAGACACTGGCTGCAAATTGTAAGACACCACAATGTCAAGAAAAGGTGGCCTTTGATAAGTAGATGTTACTCAGATTCTGACAGATTCTGACATAAAGAGAACTTCATACTTCTATCTCCGTAACATTTTAGTTAACATCTTGCTATTAATTAAAATGAATTCTAAAATGAACATCCAAATTTTATGGATTATTTTCAAGCACAGCAGCCCATGTAGCAACACAGTGATCTGGTATGAGGACATGCACTGGGGTTGCGTGGCAGTTTATCTTTTTGAATCAATATAGAGGAAGGTAGCTTATTTCAAATGGACCGTTTTCTCCATTCAGGCAGTATGGTCTAATCTTACAAAGAGCAGCTCTTCAAGGGAGGGAAAGAGAACCAGGTGCCCTCCAGATGTTTTGGATGACCACTCCCATAAGTCCCCTTCAGCATAATGTATTGTGAGGAATTCTAGTCTAAAGCAGTGCTTCCTAAGTTATCTAATGTGAAGGATTGATAGGAGTTCTTTCCCAGTGTGCCAGGGACCAGCACCAAATTTGTGCTCATTGATCATAACTGAGTCTTTCCTTCCTGGAAACTCACTGAGGATCAGTAGTCAATGGCTCAGGGACTAACACTGATCCAGGGATCACCATTTTGACTAAGGCCCTTTCTGCACCTTACCTTCTTCCAGCGCTGGGGTGTGGGGATCGCGCAAGCAGCCTCTGGCAAGAGGCTCTCTCGTCTGGGGTCCTTCAGCTCCGCACGAGCTGCCTGCTCACGTGAGAGCCTCGCCTCTTCCTTCTGCAGTGCAGCCTGGGACCTTCCTAGGCTGCGCTGGGGCAGGAAGAGCAACTGGCACGGTTCCAGAGGCTCTGCACACCAGGTAAGTATGTGCAGGGCTTGGGAGGAATGCGCGATTGTGCACCATTTTTGGTTTCTAGCCGAAAATGAAAAGGTGTGCAATTGGCGCCTGCCAACCCCTGGAGCGTTGTGTGGTGAGTGCGTCGTGCAGATCGCTCCTCACAATCGCATGACGCTCCAGGCACCCTTTCGCATGGAAAATGCCATGTGGAAAAGGCCTAAGGCTGGTTTAAAGTATCTGGTGAGTGCTAACTTGCCTATCTTTGTTCTGAGGTTTGAGGCAAAGCTGTTTCCCATCATTTGCTACTTGATTCTTCAAACTAGGTATGCCAGAGACTGAATTTGGAAGGAAAGGATCTTTTGCATGCAAAGCAGAGCAAAGGAGCTGTGCTTCTTGCTTTTAGTTTTGTTCCCTTCCTAAAGAAACATACATGAGATCCATAGAACTGCTGTTTCAGGATCAAGGTGCAAGCAGTAACAATGAAAATGTGAACAAAATATGAACAATAGCATTACCCTACTGGTGAAACTGACCAATGACCAAACTCCTTGAATAAAACTGAATGACTGTATCGACTACTTTAAGCAAATGCAATTGTTATCAGGCTGTGGATCACATTCAGAATCTTGGTCTTAATGGATGTCAATGAAGACAGTGCTTAGATTTGGCTATCTTTTATAGACTAATGATTAATATACCATAATCTTTAATTTGGCTTGCTTTGACACACAAATGCTTCTGATTTTCACCACCAGTAACAACTGAAAACACTATTCTGAGGGAAAGATGATGGACACCAGAAACATGGGTGAAAATGGAAGATCACAGATTACAAAGAAACAAAAGGAGTAAAAAGTTAGACATCAGAGTGCCCCAAAGAATGGAAGGTGGCGAGGCTGTTTGTCAAATTCCTGAGACAACATCTTTCTCAGAGAGGCTTGATGCCTGTGTCAAAATGAGCTCATGAGCTGGGATTATCCCATTTGTAAGAGACCATTCAGATAGCTGTATTTGTACTTGCCCAAACCTGAAAAGTTTCCCTCTGGCTCATCATTCCAGTTCTACCCTGGATTATCCCTCCCCACACCTCTGCTATTTTCCTTGCTATCTGACTATCTATGGATTGTGACAAAGCAGCCCAGAATATGTGAGAGACTGCCTGTATGGCCTTTGAATGCACTAATAACAAAGACCTGAGGAAGATACACAGTGATACCGGAGAATGAGTAGGAAAAAACAAAAACAAAAACATAGAAGGCCAAAAAATGCCTCAGTGATGTGGAAAAAATCCTTATAGGTTCCCAAAGGGGTATTAGCATCATTCCAGGAAAAGAGCATGGAAACTTGGGGTTGCAGGGAGGAAGCAGGCTCAGTGAAATGACATTGCAGGCTGTTGCACCATTTAAACATCATGAGAAAGTTTCATTATGACCAGGAATCCTGGACATTATTTTCTGTCTGGACAAAAGTTGAGCAAGAGCTCAACAGCGCCAGGCAAAGCCAGTACTGACTCCCCCTTGTTACAAACGCCCCGTTCAAATTTTACAGTTGGAGATGGCCATTTTTCTTGCACCCTGGTAAGTGACTTTGCCAAATGGAAATGATTTTTGTCCAACCTAAGTGGTTGCAAATGATCATGTCTTCTTTGTCATGGTCTCTGGCTTGCTGCCATGAGGTGGGATGGAAACACAGCTCTGCACAGAATTACAGAATTTTTTTTTATGTGTCATTAATGCAGTTAGTAATGAGTGATACTGCTAAACTTAATAGTACTTTTAACCCTAATGATGCAACAAGGAGGGCTTAATTTCAAAGGCAGAGGAAGGGTGAAACTACTAGGGGCTTTACTATAGCAATCAATTTTATGTGAAGACACAGAATACACTGGTGAATGATGGCATTATAAAACCTTGAAATAGATAAATAGTCAGGAAACCAATGGATAAATCATTTATTTTACCTCACAAAGTGAGCTCAGTAAAGAATTTTTGATCCTTTTTATGTTGCTCAATAAATAGCAACAAATAAAAGTTAATGTGCCTATTGCACATGGCTAGGAAGGCCAAATACTTTCTTCCTGCAAGGAAATGGTATCTTTGTTTGGGAAAACATTGTTTTAGAAATAAGACTTGTTTGTGCATTAATCATATAAAAATGCATGTAACAGACATGTGCTGACTTCACTTTTAACGTACCTGTCCCCAGTATACCAAGATTTGAAAGTGTACTCTACCCATGTCTGCTTAAATGGGAGTACAACTCTCCACGTAATTAGAAATCTTGCTTTATCAGTGTTTCTGACTGTCTGATGAGTTCTTTTCACAAAGCAAATCCAGATAGAAGCCCCCTTCAGACCTTCTTGCCCTATATAGTGAAGTCAGGAACTGAGGGGACAAGGCTGACATGCTCACAATTCACAATTATAGGTTGAGGATTCAACTGTAACTGGCATGGCCACATCCTGTGGAATCCTGGGATTTGTAATCTGGTGAGGCATTAGAACTTTATGGCTAAGAACTGTAGGTAAAGTGGGTCCTCTGTATATGCAGGTATTCCGTTCCATGAACCCCTACAAATAGCGGAATTTGCAAATGCTCATATTCCATTATATTTAAAGGCAGTGACATGCTCATGAATGCTCCTTCAGGCCATGCTGTAGCACTGGAACAGTTCCTAGGTGCACCGCCAAAGCCAATGTCTATCTGGGGGCAGAGATGTGCCTGGAAGCTTTTTTTAGTTGTACACCCAGGAATGGAAATACTGCTGGTGGAGATGGGTGCTTAAATCAGCACTCAAACATTTGATGGGTACATTTTATTATGTTAAGCTGTAGGCAAAGCCTGAGCTGGGCTGTTGATGATAGGGTAACTCGTAGGTCTCTAATTCATAGGGTTATCGTAAGTTGAACTAAACTTGACAGCAGTTAATAACAATGTGTACAATCACAAAGGCATTGGTTTGACTGGCATCAATTAGGAAGCCAGGTCAACAATTAACAGGACACTAATGATCATCAATAAGAGAGGGTAGGATAACACATAATACTGCTCTGGGCCATATTATGATTGTTGCTAAGCTCAACAGACTTTGTGGCTGCAGTGGTCAGTGAAGATGAGAGCTATACTCCAACAATACTTGGGGAAAGCACAGGATCTCCCAATATACACAATGGCACCAGTGGAGATGTACTTTTTCTACAAGATTTCATTTCTGTGCCTTATTCTTCAAGGTTCACTGGAAGGTCTTTAGTGATGGGGCCATTTTTTAAACAGCATATGTGCTTTTATTGTATTTGGTTGGCTTATACAGGTTGTCTGGTTTGAACCATTTGCTTGAGTTTGCCAGCAATCTGTCTAGCAAAATGACCCTAGCTTTTCATCAGAACTGACAGATTATATTTTGATATTGAAAGGGGGAAACTACTTTGGTAGATATTTTGATGTAGTATCTATCTATGAAATTGACCTCAAAAAATCCCAAGAAATATACCAATCCTAGACTTGGAAACGTAGCCAGCATGTGTTACAAATTGTCACTTCTCTATTATTTGTTGAAATTGAGTACACAAGAAACTACTTAATTAAATGTTTAGATGAAGCAGAGCACATCAAAAAAACATCACTACATTTATGGAAGATCATAACATTTTCTCATCCTGTCTTAATGTGGCAATTAGTGAACACGCAGCAGGGCAGGCTAGGAAGCTAGTTTTCCCAGCAGCTGTCTTCAGATTTGCAAGTACCTCTGAATCTAAACCATCCACTTTCCAAGTCTGTTTGGTCTAATGCTTTAATGAAAAAACAAACCACTACATAAAGTTGGTTTGGAGAATAAGCATGTTTTCCTAGGGAAAAATTAGACTGTTCTAAATAAATTGCTGACAGCCAGTGTGGTATAGTGGTTTGAGTGCTTGACTATGATGACTTGGCCATGGAAACCCATAGGGTGACCTAGGGCACATCACACTCTCTCAACCCCAGAAAACCCCATGATAGGTTCACCTTAGGGTCACCATAAATCAGAAATGATTTGAAGGCCAAACAATAAAAATAAATTTCTACCCATCATATATCCTATCTCAGTCAGAGGGTTACTGGCTCTTGAAAGTCATTGTGTCTAGATTCTGGAGGACCATGTTCAGCCATGGAAACCCAGTAGGTGACCTTGGGCAAGTCACAATCTCTCATCCTAAGCAGAAAGTAGTGGCAAATCTTCTCAGAATAAATCTTGTCAAGAAATCTGTATGACAGGGTTGCCACAGGTCAGAATCAACATAGCAACAACAATACTGGTTCTTTAAGTTTAGGACTCTTTCAGACCTTGACTAAAATGTACATGAGTCTTTAAAAAAAACTTCTTATTTTCCCTATGAATTCTGCTTTGTTGATGCCTTGTCTTTGTAGAAGGCCAAGTAAAACTCATTGATATTCCTCTAGCATCTGGCTGTTTGGCCAAACACATGAAAAGGGACTCTGCATGTGCACACATATAGAATTCTATGTGCCCAGGGCTCCAATTACACAAGATTCTCAAATACATAGATTCCATTTTTAGACATGGAGGTGTTGTGGGGCAGGATAAGCAACTGTTGTCCCACTACTTGATGCTTGCATGGAATCATCTTTTTGGAAAATTCCAGCATTCTCTCTCCCCTGCTCTTGTTCTAGGGCAAGTGGGGCTTAGGTAGCATAGAGTCTCCTTTGCATGACAAAGCATTCTCATTTCTCACCTCAGTTCTCACCAATTGCTCCTGTGTTATTTAAATGCGTGGCTATAAGTACCTTTAGTATCCAGGTGACCAGATCATGTGACCCAGGACAGTTTCTAAGGTCATCAGCCCTATAAAAGACCCCCTTTCTCAGACCTTTCTTCTTCACCATTTTTTCTTCTAATTCCTTCTCTCTGACCATGCTCCACCAAAGGGACAGTGAGTTAAGAATGAAGTTACTGTCTTATCTTACCTATCCATTAGCAGGTTAGGATCCAGCCACCCATAATGTATATGTGATTGTAAACTCCATTTAGTAAATTTTTCTAAGTGTGTAACTGAAACTGCCTGCCTTGGTTTGTTTTCTTAGTTTCAGTTTGGGTAAGCAACACAGGGATTGGGCATGTTTTTTCTGCTACTCTGCTAAAAGAAGGCTGGTTTCTAACAGTGTGAGCTTTCATAGAATTTTCCAAAAAGGGCTAACACCCTGGGAAACTAACTCCAAACACATTTGAAGAACATTTCCCTGTTTTTTTCAATAACAGCACTTTTGGAGAGGTGGGTGGGATCAAATACTCTAGCCTGATGTAGTTCTGCAGCTCAGAATTACTACATTACTGATTCTAGACGCAAGGGAACTATGAGGCAGAAAAGACACTGTCCAAAGGGATGGTGTCATACATGCATTTTGCTAGATCCTACCATCTCAGAATTAAATAATTTACTGTAGAGAATGAGGGTAGATACCCAAATCTGGAGGAAAGATTTGGTCATAAGATGTGCCGAAGACACTGGATTAAAGGGGGCAGTCAGAGTCGCTCAGGTGAAATAATTCAATGACTAGGAGCAGATGAAATGAACAGATTGTTTCTAAGAAATGCATTGTTCCCAGTCTTCCAGACTGTCAACAGCCTGTATAGAAATGTTTTAAAAATAATTACAGCTTTGATTCTGGGGTCCTGCCAATTCTTAGCATAGTGCACTGCACCTGTTGTTTACAGTACAATACTGTACAATGTGATGCAATAACAAACCAGCTAACAAACATACAAACATAAAATTCTACCAAATAGTATGTGTGTGCCGGTATGTGTGTGCTACTGATATAATCAGAAGGTTGAATTGATAAAATAAATGAGAAAAAAATTCAAGACTTGGGAAGCAAAATCCCAGGCTGAAGTATATTTTTAATTATTTTGTTCAAAATTTTATTAAATCTTGCAACTATACAAAAAAAGCCCTATGTTCACTACCTATGAATTGAAAATCTAACAACATTTCAACTATGTTTAGCTTGATGAAAAGAAGGTTAAGCAGTGACATGATAGCCATATTTAAATATTTTAAGGGATGTCATGTTGAAAATGGAACAAGCTTGTTTTCTGCTGCTCCAGAGACTAGGACATGGAGCAATGGATTCAAACTGCAGGAAAAGAGGTGTCACCTAAACATCAAGAAGAACTTTCTGATGGAAAGGCCAGTCAACAGGGGAATATGCTACCTTAGAGTGTGGGGGAGTCACCTTCTTTGGAGGCTTTTAAACAGAGGCTGGATGACTATTTGTTGGGGGTGCTTTGAGTGTGTGTTCCTGCATGGCAGAGGGTTGGACTTGATGGCCGCTGTGGTCTCTTCCAACTCTGATTCCATCATTCTATGAAAATATGTGTGATGGTTTCTAGGGGAGTAGCTATCCTGAGTGGTAGAGGAGACACCCAGCAACAGATTGCTAGGAAACTAGAATGGTCACTCCAGAGAGAAATCCAGCCCATTAGTGGGAAGGAGGGGTTGGGGGGCTGTGGGGAAGAGGCTTACATAATAGGCAAAATTATTTGGTTTTGGAGTCAGACTTCCAGGAGAAAAGGAGAAAAGTCAGTTCTCCAGCCCGGGAGTTTCTCAGTCAACCAAGGGGATTTGAATGAGAGGGGTATATCTTCTCAGAGAAAACCTAGAGAGAGGGGCAGAAGAGAGATCAACCCACTTCTGAATCTGGTCAGAGAGAATGACCTACATCTAGGAACAAAGCCTTTGGCAAAGGGTAGCCAGAGGGCTATGTATGAGAGAGACCTGTGCCTTTATGCTGATGCAAAGATATAAGAAATTGTTCAAATGCATTCTGGAGGTCTGTTTGAGCTTGGACATACATATGAAAACCAATATTTAGGACTTGTTGTTGTTTTAATAAAGATTTTAGTATTTTTTTTATATATATTTTGACTCAGCTGAATAATTTTCAGTACTTTTAACCAAACAGAAACACACTAACATAGATCATTAAATCATTTGAAATAACAACTCAAAGGGTTTACCCTTTTTACATGAAGGTGGTGTTTTAAAGGGAAAGGCAGAACTGCATAAAGTGGTGAGGCACTTTAACAGACTGGGGAGGTGGTAGTGGTGGAAACTGCTGTACCAGTCTGTGAGGAGAAAAAGCAACATGTTACATGTCACAACATGTTCAACAGATTTTTAAAAAATGCACACACACAGCCAGACTTACACAAATGTTAGAGAATTATGAAGAGAAGGTCAAAGTCTGTATAAGCTGGTTAATAACTCTGGTTTGAGAAAAGGTTTGAGGCTAAAAAGACTGGGGATGGGCAAAGTACAGTCTAGGCATGACCTGTGGCCCCCTCAAGGTTGCTTTTATGAGCATTATCCTGTCTAGACCCCCAGACCATTCTCTTCTTCAGGCCTTCCAAAAGGGTAAATTGCTTCGGGAAGTCACTAGAAACATCAGTTCACTAATTTAAATAGATTGAACCCTTCTGGCACATAAAGAATGCTCATTTTTCAAACCAAGAAGTAGATCTCCAGCAAGTTCCACATTTTTGTTTTTGGTAGTATTTATGTCCCCCAGAGGGTTCCAGGGCAGAGAATTGGACCCTGGATCTGCTTTAGTTGCCCACCCCAGGCCCGAGTAGTATGTTCGTGTTTGCATTTGATAAAAATAAATACCAAGGCAACACAGTGCTCATCATAGTTTGCAATCATGGTGCTGGGGTCATGCAACATGCTAACACTTGGAAGAGGTGTGGATTTATTATTTTTTTCAGTGGACATATGTTGAATAAAGGGTACTCTAAGCCTTTTGCTACATGCATTTGGGATTCCTCTGCTTTACCTATCTTGCTGATTTTAACAAATACAACACGTATTCCACCTCCCAAAATGTACAAAGAAATGAATGAGATCATTATTCTATTTAGCTCCAAACAGAGGCTTGCAGAATCTTGTCCAGAAAGAAGAAAGAGATATAAAAAGGGGGACTTCAAGCAAGAAAGAATATGCAACCTAAATTAATTATGCTGACTCAGTGATTCTAAAGGAGGAATCTTTGACCATCAAGATTTCAGAACAATACTGTCTGTCTTCAGTATCATCACAGCCTTGTTCTGAGCTGAACAAAGAAGTTTTTGCTACCACCAGAAAACTGGAGGGAGAGAACCACGGCCGACGGCGACACTTCTGTCCGTGGCCCTTCAGCCATGCCACTGCCGGGGCGTAGCGTCCTGGTGGGGGCGGCTGGGCCTCAGCAGGGCGCGCCAGGGGACAGCGGGAAGGGCAGGAGTCTCCAGGACTTTGTCTCGGTGGTGAAGCTTGGCAGGAATGTTCCACCCACTCCAGTGGAGGCCTCCCTCCAGCAGAGGGACTGGACAGGTGGTCCCTTTGTTGAAGATGTTAAATGAAAATGAAGACATCCATCATTGTTTGGTACTAATGGTTGTGATCCTGGTTTACTTACACCATTGTAGCTGTTGGTGCAATTGCAATGCCCTGAGCACAAAGGTTAAGGTGCAACAGTGAGAGGAAGACAGAGAAAAACATCTCCATTGCCATCTCCTGACAAAGCTGCTGGCTCATGAGCAGCCTGTTTCCACAGTCTCTGACTCCCAGGTTGATCCTCAAAGCTTAAGTTGCTCTGGGAAGACTGTTTTGGAAAATTGCCTGTCTGTTTTCTCAGGACATTTTTAGGTTTGAGGATCCATTCAAAAGCCAGGGATTTTGGAAATAGGCTGCCTGGGAGCTGACAGCTTTTCTTCCATATGATGTTAGAGATAGCTTTCTCTGCCTTTCTCCTGCTTCCTCTATGCAGCCCTTGAAAACAGTGCTATCCTAATATAATAGACTTATACTGGTATAGTGTGCCAGCAGGCCTATTGTTTAGCCTATATTCCTAATGTGGTTGCAGCCTCTTGGGCAACCAAATTAGACTGTATAGAACTCTTGTTGACCAATGCATTGTAGTGTTGCTGTGTGGGTCAATGCATAATATCTGTACCCAGTAAAACGGAAATGTCCTATTTCTAATTTTGTGACCTGGATTTCTTTTTCTAGGTACATGGTTCATTAGCCTCAGTAAGCCTTCATATTGACCATATTGGCAAAGGCATTTGCCTATCATAAAAGTCTACAGATATTGAATCGATGGAATCTATGCCAAGAAAACCTGTTTAAGAAGCAGCTGTTGTTCTCTGCTTCATTTTAACTACATCAGCTTAAAAGGACCTGAGGATCAGTCTAAGTTAGAATGAAAATGAAGTACCACTAAACTAGTCTTGGGAATTTCTGGTATGTATTTGGTCTTCTTGAAAATGGAATCAGACTCGGTTTCTGAATAACAACAGTACTAAACACACTGCTATGAGAAATAGTAAGCAGACATGGCTGTATCTCAAGTTAAGGGTATCACATTCTGCATCTATGGTATAGGCCCTCTCCTTTCTTCTTGTCTTGTTCTCAGAAAAAGCAGCTAAAGCAGGAGGGTATAATTTGCAGAAGTAGAAATGAAGCAGGCCGTTTAGCACCTAGAAGGTAAGATTTAGTTGTGAATGCCTGGCCTTTGGCCACTTATCATGCATTAACAAATGACAAAACCATTTAAGAATGCTCAAAAGGGAATAGGGATAGAGAATTGGTAAATAATCTTGGGAAAGTATTTTGGGAAGAGAAGAAAACATCATGAGTATGATGAGGTAAGAAAGTAAAACTATATTCTATATATCTTTGTATTCATATGGTGGTACTCCACTCAGAAAGAGGAAAAATAACCATCATAGTAGTAATTTGTATTGTGAACGGTGTGGAAGCATCTGACACTGCAGTGTTCTTTAAACTAAACAGCTATGGACCTGACTCATCCCCTGGTTAAACTAACAGAAAATGGAGCCCATTTCATATCTTAGCTGCGCAGCAGGATACCAGTATACAGCCAGTGTACATCCCTGTTTAGACTTCTCCAGCATGCACAGATAGTGACCTAAGTCCTTTTTCTGAGGCTGGAAAGAATATTTGAAAATACTAAAAAACCCCCATAAAATATGTGTCTCTTGAGTGTCAGGAAACCCTGATAAGAGGAATGCTGGACGGATGAGGATCTTTGCAGTTTGGGACCTGTTCTATGCAAAATTTGCATGTGGTTGTTTTCAATAGAAAACTGCATTTTCTGAATAGAAAACAATATTTATGTAAGAAAATGAAGGCTAGTATTCTACATCAGCTACTTAGTTAAGTAGCTAATGTAGTATACCTAGAGACTGAGGACATACTCAGCATCCACACTATGCTGTTATAGTGCTATTATTCTACTTTCAGCATCCTATGGAATCCTGAGGTTTGCAGTTTAGGGAGGGGCATTTAGAATTCTCAGCCAGAGAGCTCTTTGGTCTCAGTAAACTACAAACCCCATAATTACAGAGGACGTTGAAAGTGGAATAATAGCATTATAACAGTGTAGGGTGGAAATGGCCTAAGTAGCAATCATGAATACAGAAGAGTTAACTAGATACACTCACCAATAACTATTCTGTATTAATAATCACTATGTAGTCATGAGTGTGACACTATTGCCATGATCATAATTACCCCCAACCTGCTTTACCAGGCATCAGCTAAATGGGGAGAAGGAGGTCCCTTCTGCTGATGATCAGGAGCACAGGAGAATGACATTTCCATCAGTTTGCTGGGGGCAGGAGGAGTTCAGTCCAAGATAGCTCACTTAGTTAAGTACTCTTAACTAAGTAGTTTATATAAAATTCTGGTCAATATTTCTGTGCAGAAATATATCTTTCTGCACAGAAACACTATTTTGTGTCCAGAAAATGCTACTACCTGTACAGAAAATGCTGTTTTCTTTTCAAAACAATCATGCATGCATGACTTTTGCACAGAACAGGTTTACAACCACAGGATTTTCTGGGCAGGAGACAGCATTTTCTGTATAGGTAATAGCATTTTCTGGACACAAAACATCATTTTCTGTAGAAATAATAGCATTTTCTGTACAAGTAATAGCATTTTCTGGACACAAAACATCATTTTCTGTAGAAATAATAGTGTTTTCTGTACAGGTAATAGCACGTTCTGGACACAAATGCTGTTTGTTATGCAAAAATACTATGTGCACATTGTGCACAGAATAAAACTTGACCATCAGTAGTCTTTGAAAACAAGGCAATTTTCTAAGACTTTCTCACAGCCAGAAGGAAATTGCTAAAATTACTTGCTGTTTCCTTCTAGAAAAAAAATTAGCAAAGAATTACACACTCCTATTTTCTAGTCTCACTATAGCATACTGACTGAATCAGTGGTTATATCATGGTTGACCTACCTTTTAGCAATTGATATGGGTATGCCCTAGTTAGAACTAAAATAATATAGGTATGATAAATACCTAGTTAAAATAAATTGACAGCACTATTTAAAAGAGTACAAAACATATTGCAATTTGTATTGTATTTATTACTGAAGTCTGCATTAAAGGTCAATGTCTGTTTTGAAACAATATTTACTAGCTCTTCATTAGGAAAGATATTTGGTATGTTGGTCTTCAAACTATCCAGAAAAAGGGTTCTGAAAGGAAATATCTGCTTGTCCAGAAAGGTGGTTCTGTAGAAATGACTTGGATCATCACCTCTGTTTATGGCTGGGGAGCAACAGAGAGAAATCTCCTTATTTGTTTTACTGTCCTTTGTACTGGGCCCCCAGAGAGAGATTTTATCTAGCTTTCTTTCTTATCCTGCCATGTCAGAGTTTGAGAAAATGTATTTCCTTTTAGATGACTAGAAAAAAATGTATCAAAGATTTTTATTTGCAGTGGCTACTTAAAATTAAGCAGAATTACAAATAGTACATTTATCACTGGCTGATTCAATCTATTTATAGTGGGCTTGTTTTTTCTTCTGTTTTGTGGTGACCTTTGTCTTTAAGCAAATAAAGACTGGTCTATTGACTAATTATTGAACTGACCTTTGGATACAAAACAACCAAGAGTGAACTGTCCCACCTCCTTTGTAAACAGATATTGGTTTTGTTTCCAACAGGGAAATACTAAATATTATGACTTTTTCCATGTGGATCCAGGGGGTTGGAAATGTTGTTGAATCCCTGGAAGACTGGCATGATGAAATAACGAAATGAACAGATATATACATATGTCTATTTTTGAAACGTGGTGCTGGAGGAGAGTTCAACAAATACTCTAGACTGCTAAAAAGACAATGAAATGGATCCTAGAGAAAATCAAGCCTGAACACTCTCTAGAAGCCAAGATGACTAAACTAAGGCTGTTGTACTTTGGCCTTATCATGAGAAGATATGACTCACTAGAAAAGACAATAATGCTTGGTATGGTGGAAAGCAGTAGGAAAAGAGGAAGACTGCATTACAGATGGATTAACTCAATTGAAGAAGACATGTCCCTTAATCAGTGAGACCTGAGCAGGGCAGTCAATGAAAGAATGGCTTGAAGGTTTTTCATTATAGGGTCACCATAAATTGAAGCTGATTTGATGGAAGTTAACAACAACAATATTTGTGGAGTGCTAGATACTCCACAACTCTTTCTATAAATGCAACATACAATTTGGAACTCAGTGTTAGAGAGAGAGAGGCTTGTTACTGGAGTAAATCAGTGCTTCTTAACTTTTGCTTTACTGGAGACCCCCTCTAAATATAATTTGTTGGTGGAGACTTCCAAGACGTAACTCAAGATTTAAATATTTAAATTTAGATTTTAATATCCAAATATGTATTTAAATATTAGAATATTTATTTATTTATTAAAGGTTTTGAGAAACTAGATTCAAATCTTCACCCAGACATTGGGTGACCTTGGGGAAGTCACATTCTCTCCCCCTAAGAGGAAGACAAACGCAAACCCCTTTTGAACAAGTCTTGCAAAAAAAAAAAAAAAAAAAAAACCACCTGTGAGAAGTTCACTTTAGGACTGGCATCCAGTGACTTGAACGCACACAGCAACAAGTGTCGCTGAGGGGAAAGGTTTTTTCCAGCCATCATGTCTTTCCCCTTGCAAACTGACTTATGGCAATCCTCAGGCAAATCTATCATAATTTTTTGGGTTTCTTTTTTTTGCAATATTTGTTTCTGTTGAGGCTGAGTAAATGTGACTTGCCTAAGGTCACCCAATGGGATTTCATGACTGCATGGGGACTCAAACCCTGGTCTCCAGAATCATAATTTGATTGCTGCTGTGTCGCTTTTGTCAGGGACTCATAATGGGGGATGCAGGTGGGGGACCCCTGCCCTACTGCTGCATTGCTGCCACATTTGTTGGTGTCCAGCAGCAGAGCTTCACAGATCCCCTGTGAGCACTTTGTGGACCCCCGGTGATTCACGGACTCCATATTAAGAACCACTGCTGTAAATCTTTTGTCTTTTAATGTGGCATTTGCCTTTATTAATGTGAAGATTGGAACATTCCATATTTTTCATTGCCAATGCCCCTTTTGTGGAGTGTAGACCTCAATTTTCAGCTACATTTTTTTTTCTTATTAAGGGCCTTGCACTTTAGTTGTGTGGTATAGTGGTCTGAGTGTTGTACTATGACTCTGGAGACCAGGGTTCGAATCTCCACTTGGCCATTGAAACTCACTGAGCCTGGGAAAGTCATTCTCTTTCAGCCTTAGAGGAAGGCAAACTCCCTTTGAAAAAATGTTGCCTAGAGAATTCCAGGATAGGTTTGTATTAGGGTTGTCATAAGTTGGAAATGACCTGAAGCTGCCTGACAACAACAAGAAAGAATGTGGGCACTATTTTTTTTTTAAAAAATAAACAGCAGTTGTATGATACGAAAACATCACCTGGACAATGATAAGTCAGGAGAAAGGGTTTAGACCTTTCTCTTTGCTTTGATACTAATGGGAATTACGCCTAGTGTTAGTTCCTGAAGGATAGCTCATATTGGTACAAATGGCTGTGACACATAGTACTTTGGATTTTTTGTTGGTTCTTTGGGGATAAGCAACTCACCCTCCCTCTCCACTAATAATCTGACCCTAGTTTTTGCCCTTGTAATGTCTGTTTTATAATATAAAAGAACACATTATGTTTTATAATATAAAAGAACACAGCTTTAGACAGGTACCTGTCTTATACCTGGGCCAATCTATCCCAATATTGGCAACTCTGATTGGCTAAGTGTGTCTGCAAATTTCCATCAGGATTCTTGCCTAACTATGTAGACGTTCTTGGGGTTTCCTTCCAAGCGCTAGCCAGATCTAACTGTTCAGCTTCCAAAATCAGACAAGTGTGACACCTCAGCTCATTAATTTGATGTGTGCCCTCAAGTTGGTTCTGATGTATGCCAAGCCTAAGAAGAACCTACCATGGAGCAGGAAGGGGTGTTTCTTGGCAAGATTGGATCAGGATAGGTTTGCTATTGCCTTTCTCTGAGGTTTGGGCCATTTCTGCACTACACTGTTATAGTGCTATTATTCCACTTTCAACATCCTATGGAATCCTGGGGTTTGCAGTTTAGGGAGGGGCATTTAGAATTTTCAGCCAGAGAGCTGTTTGGTCTCAGTAAATGACAAATGACAGAATTACACAGGATGTTGAAAGTGGCCTAATTGCACTGTAACAGTGTAGTGAAGAGATGGCCTTAGAGAATTTGACATGCCCAAGGTCACCCACTTGGTTTCCATGGCTGAGCAGAGATTCAGAGCTTGGTCTCCTGGAGTCTTAATCCAATTCTCAAATCTGTGTTGATTCTTTGTTCATTAAATTCTTATGTATAATTAGCATAATGTAAAGTTTAGCTTTTCTGGCTACATGAATAGATTTCAAAGTCCTTCACACAATTTTAAAATTTCTGTCACTTGGGAAAATGAGTGTTGCTCCACTTTTTTTTAAAAAATTTTTTTGGGGGGGCAGGTGGCTTGGGGATTTCTGAACAACTATTTTCCTTCTTCTCCAATTTCTAAAAAAGCTATTTGATTTCTGGAGGAAATACACTTCCTTCCAACTATAGAAATAGTTTTCTGAAAGTCTCATAAAAAGCATCTAGGTCACTTCTGCAGTGTTCACTTTATTCCATTAATATTCTGAACAGAGACTTTTGGGCTACAAGTCGTCTCTCATCTTCCCCTGAGAATTCTGAGGATTCAAGGTACTGGAAATAACAGCAGAAGATATAAGATGACTCATGGAAGGTCAAGTCTTCACAGGTATTTTCTCCTTTTCTGGGTAGTGCTCACTGTGCTGTAGCAGGATTATAGTTTCAATATGCATCTTAGTTAAAGACATGGTCTGCTTAAAAGGTTTGCCTTGAATAATCAATAACGAAAACCTTTGCTGAGAATGCAATGCTCTGATGATTCGTATTCTTTGCACACATTGCTTCTGAGCAGATTTCTGAAGTGTCAGCTTTAGATGTAATGTTAGCAATCAAGACAATTAATCAGTCTAAATCAGTGGTTCTCAACCTGTGGGTCCCCAGATGTTCGTGGACTTCAGCTCCCAGAAGCCCCAGCTACTATGCTAAATGCTCAGGGCTTCTGGGAGCTGAAGTCCACGAACATCTGGGGACCCACAGGTTGAGAACCACTGGTCTAAATCAACAGTATTGATATTCATCTTTTTACCCTATAGTTAAGAAACAGATATAAGAGGAATTAAATTTTGAGGAACTGAGAAAAAAGTGAACTTGCATATTATGCATTGCTATATATATGTAGGAGGCTCATAAAAAAAAAAGAACTTTCCTCCTTGAGTAGCCCTAATTTAGAAGCCAATGAATCATACCATATTTAGGGATTTTTTTCAGAGGGTGCAGGTGAGCATGACTCCCCATGTCAAATGGATATTATAGCCAATTCCTGGAGTTGGATCCAAACTTGCCACTTAGATAAAAGGGGTCTTTTCAGATCCACTGAAGTCTCTCTGTTGAAGGTACGAGGTACAGGAAGGGTATATTGTTCTCATTTATGTCTCCTTGCTCTTCAAGCCCCCAACATTGGCTGAGAAAACAGTCCTTCTTCATCTTCCAGATTAGTCACAGAGGATAGAAATGGGGAGGAGACATTGGTAAAAATAGCCTTCTCCCCCATTCCTCCAGCAGGGCACGACTCTACTCATTACAAGTCTGAATCCATTTCTGTACAGCAAGGATAGGAAACTTCTGGTCCATGGTATGGAGGCAACCTGAGAAGCACACCGTATAGTCTATAGAGTCTCTCTCCTTTCTACCATTCCCTCCTTCCAGGCAATTAAGCTAAATAAAATGTCTGCAGCCTTCAGTTGAAGGGTTTCTCCAACTGTAAGGCCCTTTTTGCACACCAGTCCTGTTGCAAAATGGCCTTGGGAGCATTGCGCGATTGTGAAGACCGTTCCACATGATGTCCTTGCAATTGCATGATGCTCCCGAGACCATTAGACACCGATTGTGCATTATATCATTTCCGGCTCGTTGCTGAAAATGATGTGCGATCGTGTGTCCCTCCCATGCCCCACCTGCTCTTACCTTGTGTGCAGAGGCTCCAGACGCATGGCCATCACACTTCCTCCCCCAGCGCAGCCTGGGAAAGTACCCGGCTGTGCTGCAGAAGGAAGAGGCAGCGCGCTCACACTTCCTTTTGGCCAACACAGAGCTGGTGCGGAGGGGAAGCGAGTGCATCTTGCAAGAGGCTTCTCGCATGATCCCCTCACGACAACACCAGAACGAAGTAATGTTACCACCGTGTTCTGGCCTGGCCTTTGGTGAACCAAAGATATCATTTTGATATTGCAATTCGGCCCTACTTTGCCACCAGCCAAGTGTTTGTGAGGCCCGCCGAACAAGCGCAAAGCTAGGCATGGCTGCTGCTTGCTGCCCACACCAAACCAAGCCAGATATTGCCAGATCTGCTTTAGGGGACCTCCCGAAACAAACACCTTCATTATAAATGCATGCTACCACAAAGAGATCCTCTGCCCTGAGAGGGCACCCTGGAGAGTTAGGTACTTAACTGCCGAGCTAGCCGCATCTACATACCGGCCATACCATTGTCAACTCGGACTTTAACTCAATCATGCAAATTCTGACCTTTCAGAGGCTTTGTCTCCAACCCAGAACTTATTGTTTTCACCCGAGACCAGACTAGCCTGTGGTCGTTCTTTCCCCAATAAATATCCCCTACCCTGAGAGCTCTTTGGAACTCTCGCCGGATCACTCTGGACTTCTACTCTGCCTTGCTGCAGCTCGGTTCAACAGATTCCCCTCGGCTGCCTCGCCGGGTTTCCTCTTCTACAATTGGCTTCCCCAGGACTGCAGGACAGGTGGCGTATCACCCATTTCCCCTTGAACTCTATTTTCCTTTTCTAGTTAGCAGTGTGTTTGTGCTTTTCTTTAATAATTGTTTAATAAATCTTAATTGCTATTGGAACTATTTGCCTCCTCACTGACCTGACGCTGCAGACATAGGGTAAAAGATCCTGCTGCATTACCCTGCCTCTCGTTAGCCAAGAGAGTGCTCCAGCTAATTTTCCCCATCTTGCTAGGTTTTGTTTGGTTATTTGGGCGCCCCTCCCGGGACCCCCAAGTCACAGGGTAACAGTAAGGTGCGGAAAAGGCCTAAGTGTAGTGTGTCTGCTTTTGAGGTAGTGTGGGCCCACCCAGTTTTTGCAATTCACCTCTGGTATGTGGCCCTTGAAAGTTTTCCTAGAATGGAGTGTAACCCTGAGCTCAAAAAGAATCCCCATTCCTGCAATATAGCAGTTAGAGCAAGAGTGGGGAACTGTGGCCCTCCTGAACTTGCTGGGATTATAGCACCCATTCAGTTCCTGGGAGCTGGAGTCCAATAGTATCTGGAGAGCCACCTACCAAACCATGTGTTAGAGTAAAGCTCAACAAAGGTCCAGCAGAAATAAAACATTTTTAACATATGTTGGAAACAAACCATAGTACAGATACAATAGATCTTTCTAGAGGGTGGCAGAGACTTCCGCAGCCTATATCCTACCATCAATAAACCACATTTTCTTCTAGTGAAGGGTAACCTTGCTACTGCATAACTTCTGATGAGTTATAGATGCTGTTCTGGGATAACTGATCACATAAACATGAAAGCTTATAGCTGATAATAAACTTGTTAGCTTTTAAGGAAGTGCAGTATTCCTGACCGATTATGTCCATAATCTCTTAAAGAAATAATTGATATAGGCCCAGTGCCTAACAGTGCCATTTGCTAAGACAAAGAAGGAGAAAAAAGCAATGCTTCCTATGATGCTATATTGTTCCAGGATATTGTAAATATCTTCCGCCAGAGATGCACTGGACCCTACAGGCCTCAGACACTGTCTGATCCTGGAAGCTAAGCAGGGTGAGTTCTGGTTTGTACTTAGAAGGGAGACTGCCAACAAATTCAAGGTGCTATAGGCTGCATTTCAGAGGAAGGAACTGGCAAAACCACCCCTGAGTACTCCTTGCCTATGAAAACGGCATGGAATTTATGGGGTCGCCAGAAGATGACAGGTGACTTTAAGGTGCGCACACACACAAACAGAGTTGCACTGCACTAGCACAACATAATCACCATAGTGAATGCTCTGCATCATATAAGTGATTGTGCATAGCTGTTACCCCATTGCCTCTGCATTACACATTGTGCAATGTGCAGTGCATATCGACACACTGCTCTAAGTACATTGTTGTGTGTCTGCAGTGGTTCTACATGTGGAGGTCTGGTCTTGCTACTATCAGCTGGATATGTGTTTCACATTCCCCCCAAAAGTCATTCTGCATGCGCAACAACTTATGGCTGTGTATGCTACCAAGAGGATTCTTTTCACGGAGTTGAATGGGGCAGAGCTAGTCAACCACTCACACAGAAGAAAGTTGCTATTTCTCCCTTAAGGCAGAGGGTCTTTTTTAGTCAGGGTATTGAATACATTTGCTGGAGTGTTATTTACATAAAAAAGCTTTGCCTTGTATGTTGGATAGAAGATCCTTTCATTTATTAGGCCCACATTTAGATTTCTTTTTAGCCTCTATTGAAACGAGAATAGAAGAACAGCCTTTACATTACTCAGCAATCATTAGAATGGCAGAATATGTAAAGCAGGAGTTTTAAAATAGATGCTGACCTAAATAGGGTAGCCAGATGGCATAAAAATTTAACAGCCATCATCTCTCAACAGCAGCTGATGGGGATGCTGAGAAAAAAAAATCTGGGCACTTATTTAGATAGCAAAATGGGAGCTGATGGGTGCCAAAGTACTTTTGGAACTCTGTCCCTCACTCTTGTAAATAAGCATATTCATGACGTTTGCTGACACATAAGAGAATCTGTTTTGGAAACCCATCATTTCTACCTCCAGCTTTCAAGCCTAGCTATCGTGAAATGTAGTACTTCAAAACTACATATATTTTCAAGGATAAATAGAAGAGTAATTTGCCATTTGTATCACATTAAATCAGACTTTCAGTTCAATCAAAACAGCTTGCAGCTGGATGTAATAATCTGATTTCCTGACACTCAGAGAAAAATTGAAGCCCTTAAAAAAAACCCTGCTGATCTTCAGTATGCAATAACATTCACTAGCCATTTCTCACTCTGTCTTAACATTTTTAAATTTAGTAAACTGGGCTGGAGTGGAATATCAAGAAAGAGAGAGCATCAGACTAGTTGGAAACATTTCTCTGGTAGTGTTTCATTACATTAGAACCATGAAACCCAATGTGTAGCTGAATGTTATGACTGCATTTGCTTTTTTAAAAAACAGATATTTTATTAAGTATTCTATCCAATAAATCTCTCTTTACTATTTCCATTGGTACAGCCATACAGAGGCATACTCTTCTTTGTGATACTCTTAACCAGGAAGGCCTTGTCTTTCCACAAAGGGTAATTTCTGATTTAAGGAGAAAGATGAAAGTATGACATTTTGCTTGAGTGCATGGCCTGCATAAGAAACAAGTCATATTAGTTTTAGGACAACAAAGTTATGTGGATGTCCAGGAGAGAACAATTTGTGCAATCAGAGGTGTCTGGAAGTTTCCACTGCAGTTGTAAGCTACTCTTTAGATTGATAAATGACTTGCCTGCCAAGCCACATAAGCTATAGCTGTGTTAGAAACTCTAATCAGGGACCCTTGCACACTCCACAGTTACAGCACTATAATTCCACTTTAACTGCCATGGCTCTAGCCTGTGGAATTCCCAAGGGCTCTTTGACTGAGAATTCTAAATACCCCTCGCTACACTCCAGATCTCAGAATTCCATAGGATGGGAACTATGGCCCTTTCTGCACGAGGTGAGTGAATCACTCCGTGTCGTTACTTACCGGCTCTTCTTGGGTCCGAAGTAACGCACATTGTACCTTGAGCCCTTCCGCAGGGCTCCTCCATTGGTGCAGGGCGAACCAGAGCAGTGCGAGGTCTGTCGATCCGCATTGCTCCGGCTCAAACTGGCAGCTTCCAGTGCCTTCGTGGGAGTGGACCAACCGCTGAGGCTGGCCATGCCCACAGCCCGCCCTCCGCTGATCGGGCTGAGGTGCAGAACTAAGTTAAATAGTCCGCACCTAGTCCGATCCAAGGTGCGGACGACGTCTGTGCCAGGATGCCTTGGCCCGTTTTAACTGCCTTGTGTGGAAAGGGCCTATAGCTCTATAACTGTCTAGTGTAAAAAGGGATCCAAGTTGTTTACATTGTGTCCTTATCCTTACATGGCTTGTATAACTAAAGCTAGTGATTGTGTTATTCAACTGTTCAAAGGACAAACTGTCAGTTTCCATTCTCTTGAACTTATATTTTTGACATTCAAATTCTGTCCAGCTCAGATTTTTGTATTTTCTCCAAAAGCAAACTAAAATGTAATTCATCTCTATTTGCATTGGCGAAAGTTGACAGATACAGCAGTTCTGAAAATGAGGAGGAACATTTTCTATCTGCCTGCTACATAGGTATTAAAATGAGAAGCCCATTAGGAAAAAAAGAAAAAGTGGCAAATCTAATTCACAGAGATTCAAAGTTAGATGTTTAAAAATTAAACAGTCAACGTCCTGGTCTGGATGGGTGAATCTTTTGTTTTGCTCACATTCAAATATTTTAAATATATTGTTTGCAATCTGAATATGCAGTTGTGTGTGATTTTTGGTAATTTTTTTATAAAAAAAACACAATCTGGAATAAAATTCTCACTCACCTCTGCCTTTGACATAGCTTTACTATTATAATTGATTTCTCAAAAAGAGGACCCAAGGTATGTGATATAATCTCTGCTTCTTGTGGGAGTGTTTATGAGTATCAGGTGGTCTGGCTAGTAATGCATCTTGAGACATGAAATACCGTAGATCAGTTGGTTTATGTAACTCTTCAAAATCATTCTATTAATGAGTGGTAGTAGGCTTAACATTAATGTTAGCGTGTAGTAGCACAAAAATACTGTTATTTGATTTGACTTGAGTGGCAGGAAAACAGGTTGTCATTCTACAGTCTCTCACAACATATGACAGGATTCCTCAGCAACAGAAGTAATGAAAAAAATACACTGCTTTAAAGAAGGGGCGGGGAACTAGTTTGGAATGGCAGACTTGATTCCCATCTCTCCAAGTCCCCTGTTTTAAGGTGACAAATACTAGGAATAAGCTGTTCTAAAAATTTAACTGCAACAAACATACTTCTAGCCAAGACAGATTTCAGACAGGATTCCTGTGGGGTGGTAGCTAAGTAATGGTCTTCTCTTCTCTACTGTTGGCAGGAGAGCTACAGTTGGCCAAAAGGTAGATTGCTAGATTGCAGGCCAAATCTATAACCACGCCAAGAACATGTTTTCATGATGTATCTTTATGTGCTTTCTAAATGATCAGTATTAACAAATGTTAGCCCCCCGCCTTCCATCGATCATCCAAAATTTGGCAAAGGGTAAGATTTGCATCTTGCTATGACAAAAACCAGCATGGCTAGAGCCAAGCTGGAGGCTTCACTATTTAAATATGAGCTTCCTAGATCAACATCATAACTGGGAAAATGCAAAATTATGTACAACTAAGTGCCTTACAATGCAGTTCCTATATAATTTTTTAAGATTTGACCTTGTTACCTTGTATACCTGCAATAAATTATTACCTAGTATTCCTGTAAATGAACCGCTATCCAATTTGTTTTCTTATCCACATTGAAGAATAGCCATCATTGCTCTTACAACTTTCCTTATGCCCATGTTTGCATTTATTTTAAGCTATCTCTGATTTTGAAACAAAATATTTTAAATCTTTACATGCTGAGGATGAAATTAAAAAGGAAAATAAATACTTGTATTACTGTGTTGGCACCGACCCATATTAAAGTGCATGTCATGAATAGAAGGAGACTTATGGCACCTCTAAGACTTGTAGATTTATTGCAGCATGAACCTTTTGCTATTACAACACACTTATAGCTTATACTATAATAAATTTCTCATTGTTACATGTAGCACAGAGGTCAAGTCAAGATCCTCTATGAAGCCAGAGGAGTATAAAGTTCAGTCATCCTGCTTAAGTCGAGTTCTGGGCATCACAGAAGGAGGATGGAGCTGGCCAGCCTAGCAACAGAAAAGAGTTTTCCTCATGTACTCCATGACCAATCAATGGCTGATTGTGCTGGGAAGGTGGAGCCATATCCATGAGCCATGTGTCAGCCATTGCACTACTGATCAAACACCTGCTATTGGTAGTCCCAACTAGACTAGATCTCCACCTAAACCAGATTGAAACATCGTTCACCCATACTCCAATTACCAGCAGAAGGGACCTTCTTGTCCTTATGCAGCTGATACTCAGGAATTTCAGTGGGGGAGGGTACTACAATCATACTAGTGTTGCAACCATCACTAAGCAGTGATTATGAATGTAGAGCAATTACCAAACTTCACTCAACTGTAACTGTTCTGTATCCATTAGCTTAAAGCCGAAAATGGTGTGCGGTCATGCAATTCTCCCGGGGCCCGCGCACACTTACCTGGTGTGTGATGCGTCAGGAGCTGGGTTGGTCATGCTTCCTGCCTCAGCGCTAGCCTGCAATTCCCAGGTTGCGCTGTGGTAGGAAGGGGCGGGGTGTTCATGCGGTGCTCGCGTGACCAGGAAGCTGCTGCAGAACTCAAGCAGCAGGGAAGCGGCAGCGTTCCTGCTGAGGCTTTTCGTGTGAGATGCCCCGCCCAGCCGCGTGAACGAGTAACGTGCGAAAAGGATCTCAGATAGCTAAGAAGCCCATTGTGTGTCCTTGTGCCAATCTGAACACACCAAAGAAAGAACAGGATAGAGCCACAATCACAAAATAAAAGCTTGGTCTGTGCTTCATTTTCATAAATTCCACATCTCTAGTCTAGTTGCTTCATTTTCTTTTCTTTTCAGGCCTAGGAGAAGTTTGATAATAGCTCCAGAAAGATACTAACTTTTGAAGGTTCAGCATGCAACAAGAGACATTGGCAGGAAATGGGACTCTGGAGTGTAAGATGAATAATGAAGTAACTTCAGACAAATGGATGTGAATTCCTAATAATAGTGCAATAATAAGCAATTATATAGCAATTTCCGCTTTCAAAGTACTTGAAGAGCATTAACTACCATTACACAAATGGAAGCAAGATAGCTAGCTCTTTTCCTGCATTTGCATAAAAACTGTGTTACCCTTAGTAAATTATATGTGAGTAAAATCACATGTGAGTAGTCATGCTTTGATGACTATATCTACATAAGTACATAAGACAGGATGGGGTTGAGGGGCAGGTGGTTACAATTTTTTACATGTGTTGTCATATAGTTAGCTCTTCATATCATCATCATCATCATCATCATCATCTCAAGAGAAATTAAGAAGAGTCATATGTTTTAGAACATAAATATTTCACACATTTTGAGACTGAAGAAATGATGCATACGCAATACAGAGAGAAATACAGCTCCATTATTTGCACATTTATTTAAAAAATATTGCAAACTTTCCCAAAGTTTTTGCCCAGTGCAATTTAAAACAACTAACAATTAAAACATTTAAACTGACTGAGACTTTAGCCAATGGCTTCAGTGGGAGCTGGAGTCTGCCAATAATTATTTCAGGGTATGAGAGATCCCCATTTGCAGCTTGCAAGTTGTCACATGCATTCTTTATCTCCAGCCATTGCTCACTGATCCGCAAATTATATTTTGAATATTAAGGAAATATGTTAGTGTGCAGCTAGGATAGCATCAACCAGACCTTCAGCTGATAATGGCAACATGTGATTAAATGCATGTGTGGATGGACCAACAAATACCTATGGGGATGGGCTAGCTCAGGTGTAACAAGATATATGGAACCTTTCATGTTTTGTTTATACACAAAGCACTTTAAAATATCTCCACATTTCCCTGATTTGATTTAGATTTTGATTAGTTGAGCCTGGGTATTTTCTATAAAGAGGTGCCATAAAAATCAGAGTGGGAACTAGAATAGTGCCTATCATCTTCCAAATAGTAATAGAAAGAATTTTTTTTTAAAAAAAATTCAAAAATGGATGAAAAGTGTGTTTCTTGAATGTTGGGAAACTATGATGAGGAGCATCCCAGATTAATGTGAATCTTTGCAGTTTGGAACTTATACAGTCCCAGATTCATGTGTTATTTTGTGCAGAAAACAGGATCCAGTATTTGCTGTCATGTACTTAAGTATACTTAACTAAACAACCTCTCCTGGCCTGACGCTACTAAACCTGATGGAAACATTATTCACTTGTGTTCTGCCCACTGGAAGAATGGATTTTCTTCTTCCCATGTAGTGTCACAATCATTAACAAGTAGTGATCATGAATACAGCACAGTTACAGTTAAGTGAAGTTTGGTAATTGCTCTATATTCATAATCACTGCTTAGTGATGGTTGCAACACTAGTATGATTGTAGTACCCTCCCCCACTGAAATTCCTGAGTATCAGCTGCATAAGGAGAAGAAGGTCCCTTCTGCTGGTAATTGGAGTATGAGTGAATGATGTTTCAATCCGATTTAGTTGGAGATCAGTCCAGGAGAGATTATTTAGGCCCTTTTCGCACCTTATCCATTTGCGTGACGGGGGAGGGCGGCTCACGCGAAAAGCCTCATTCGGAATACTGCCGCTTCCCTGCTCCTTCCTACCGCAGGTCGCTTCCTGCTAGCGCAACCGTTGCTCTAGTGCCCCGCCCCTTCCTTCCGCAGCGCAGTCTGGGAGCTGTAGGCTGCGCTGGGGGAAGGAAGCGCGACCCGCCCGGCTCGCTGAAGCACCGCACACAGGTAAATGTGCGAGGGTGCTGCAAGCATTGCATGAGTGCGCAATATTTTTGGCTTACAGCCAAAAATAAAAAATGCGCGCGCACCCCGCTTTAGCCTCGTGAGTGTTGCGTGAGTGGAAGTGCATCATAAAGAGCAACGCTCCCATTCACACGACGCTCAAGGGGCGCTCACGCAAAAAAAAAAGGCATGCGAAAGGGCCTTAGTTAAGTAAACTTAGCAAAGTAGCTGATCAAGAATACTGATCAATATTAGATATTTTCTGCATGGAAAATGCTATTTTCTGTGGGGGGAAAAATCACATGTGAATTTTGTGCAGAATTAATCCCCAACTACAGTATTTTCTGTGCAGAAAATGGTGGCTGAGATCTTGCATCAAGAGACATAGCTACTAATGATACAGCTCCGCCTACATGGCTACAGCTCCCAATGCTGCTTTCCTCCAAACTTGTCTTTTAAGCCAATATAACCCCCACAACAGAGGAATTTCTGAGGCTTCGGAATGGAGTAGGGAGTGATGATATCCCCAGCCGTCTCCAAGTTGTAGGGTGCAACTGTAGCTTTGTCGCAGCAGTAAGAATAGTGCTAAAAATTACTTGTTTCGTTTTAGAATGAAATTAATGAAGAATTACATCCCTACTTCCAGCTGACATCCCTGAATCATTCATGTCTAATATAGTTCTGTGTTTTGAAGAGCACAAATATCTGATGTATCTCAATGTTCCAGGCATTATAGAATCCAAAAGCCAAGGGAAAGGCGCCTTCAATGTACTAACAGTGTCAAATAGGACAAACTAATATAAGAAATATCACAGAGAGGAAATGAGGATAAAATTCATCAGTCAATATTAACCTTATTAGGGGCCAGCAATTTCATGACCAAGCTCCCCAAATCTTAGATATATGACATTTCTGAAGTGATCAAATTTAAATGTAGCAAACAAAATTTTTGAATACACAGCCAGAATGTTTAGAGAATGCTATCCCAATCACACATTTCTACATTAATTAAACATTTCAAAACAAATGTAAAGAAGTACCTAATTAAATTCCTTGTGCAGCTGTTGGTGTACATTTTGTCTTTATTTTGTACTTTGTTGAAGGTCTATGAAAAATGTCAGTAATTATGGATACTGATCAGTAAACAATGGAATAAAGGCAGTAATTAAAAAGCACAGATGCATTTGGAAAAAAAATACTTATAATGTGTAATAGAGATTGGCACTCTGTGAGAAACATCGGCATAATCTTATTGACTTGCTTTCTAAGTTCGAGAGTTTCTGTAAATTGGGGGCAGTTGTGCACTTTTTTGGGGGTAATTTAACACACGCACACAGAAAAGCATTCTGGGTATTTTCTCTTCTAACATTCAACACATACAAGTATAAGCCTTTCTGGTTTAAGATGTTCAACAAGAAGAAAAGAGAAAGTCATATGAGGACACTGTGGCTACATTTTTCGGACTGTTACACAATTGTACCAAATGTAGTACCACTGAATATAGTACCAGTAACCAAAACAGTGGCATGATTGTGACTTAGAAGGCAAACCTCAAGAATGTCATTCCTTATGGGGGATCATTAGGTCAAGGTCAAGAGCAGCTCTGGTCAGTTAAGCTTCTTGGTTGCTTTCAGTGGGGAGGGAGATATATATATAACTTGAATCGTGTAATTCACTTCATATGTATAATATGTTGCCATGTCTTTTTATGGTAGCATGAAAACATTACTTTTTGGGACTAGAACTTTCAAAATCCCCCATCTGATATGAACATTGATTATGCTGGCTGGGACCATCTGAGATCTGTTGTCCAAAAGTTAACTTTTGCAGACTTTGGTCCTTGGTTATACACAAAGATGTACCGAAATGCCACATGTCAGGATCTTTGGCCAAAATTTGCAGTGTGTTGTAACAGAAAATAAGATTCCCAGATAGGAAAAGCAGTAAAGAGAGAACAAAGTACAGGTCAGACAACTCAGATATAGAGGTTCTAAAATAGAGATTAATATATGAAATAAATTAGGTGGAAATGGCAATTGTTTGTTTAAATCTATAATATGAAGGAATGACCAGGTGATAAAGAACACCATGGAAGGGATAAAAGATAAAGGTGTGAAACTATCTCTGAATATGTTCATAAGACAGTAACTTGACAATAAGGACAGATGAGTGACATGCTTCATTGGGTGAGGATAATGGTTTGAAATGTAAAGAAAAACCTTGTCTTGAACTGACACAAGTCATTGGCCAAGGTCCTGCATAGCAGATGTATCTCCATAGCTACATTTCCCAATGCTACCCTCAAACCCTACTTTTTCAGCAGTGCAGCCCCCATAATGCAACCATTTCCACGTTTCTGGAGCACAGGGATAGAGTAATAAGCAGAGATTCATCCAGCTCTCTTCCCTTGCAGATATCTGTTGTAGCATGTCCAAGTTACAGGAAGAGAGCTGGACATGTCTCCCACTTACCCCCTGCTCCCTAGGAACATGTAAATTGCCATGTTGTGTGGGTGGTTGTGGGGGGGCTGCACTCTGAAAAGTGGGGTTTTGAGCAGAGCCACTTTAATGTTTTTGCAGGCCCCAGGCAGTCTTGTATTCGTCTCCCACCTCACCTTGATGTGCCATTAGGGATTTTTTTTTGTAGCGCCTAAAATCCCTGTTTTTGTAAGCCCTAAGTGCTGTGCCTTAAGTGCTGAATGGATAAGGTGGCCCTGGGTTTGAGGGGCTTTTGGTTGTTGCATGTACAAGGACCACAAAAGTGATTTGTGATAGCCTGAGGTTGACTTACAACATTGTAATTATTGAACAGGATGCTAGCATCCATATTTCAGAATTAGAGAGTCAAGGTAGAATGCAGAATTAGAAAGGGAAAAGAAGCCAGCGTATGGATTTTGCATACCCAAAAGTAAAAGGATTAGAAGGCTTCTGCAGGAGAGTCGTGTGGCTCATTCCTTATGATTTAGCAGTGGGCCTGATACTGTAAGCCTTATATCTGCATTAAACAGATATGGTGGTATGATAATATGCTAAAGATTGAGGACTCTAGTACTGTAATTCAGGGGAGTGGACTAGAGCCCTGTGATAAAGAATTTTAAGTATCTCACCAAACTACAAATCCTAGAACCAGTGATGTAAACTTGAGTCGACTGACTCGGACTCAAGTTGGACTTAAGTCATGTCATTGACTCGACTCAGACTTAACTTGGCAACAAAGATGCACTGAATTGACTCGACTTGACTCAAGACTTGTATATTTTTTAGTCACTGATTTGCTGCCATTGATTCAGTAACATAACACATTCATCCAGAAACCTTACTACTCTGAAAAATGCTTTCAATCTGTCTCAAGTCCAAAGTGTGGGCACATTTCTCAGACAGGAAAAAGCAAACAGGCTAGGCAATGGGCTTGAGGTCTGCTTAAGCAGACTGTCCCTGCTGCATATTCAAGGAACCTTCTAAAACTTTTCCTAAGAGCAGAAGGCAAAACTTCTCCCCAAAACATAGGACATGTTTCTCATAGAACAGTGTGCTAGGAGTGGGCTTGAGGAGGAAGGATCCTTCTTTTTACAGCTTTTGGAGCTTCAGTAATGGGCAGTAAGAAGGATCCTATTCCCTACTTCTGAAAAATCCTCCAGCTTTGGAAATAGGAATTAAGAAGGATCCCATTCCCCACTTTCAAAGCTGCAGATTCTTTTAGGCCTATTGGCACAAAAGCCAGCAACTTCAGGAAGGAAGAGTAAGAGGGATCCTATTCTTCACCTCTGAAGCTGTAGGTGACAAAATTGCAAATGTGGAGGGCCAACTCTGCTTAACTTGTTAAAACTGACTTTATTCAATTTTGTCCAGAAATTCTGGAGTATAGGTTGGGGTTTAAAGTTGGCTTCCAGACTTGAGATTTGACTTGAGACTTGACTTGAAAGTATCTTCAAGGACTTGAGACTTGACTTGAGACTTGGAGTAAAAGGCTTAAATACATCACTACCTAGAATTCCATATGGTGGAACCATGAGAGTACCAAACCACTGTCACTATGTAATGTAGCCACAAACTGAGACAACTGGGTACTCTCCAAACATCTGGCAAAAAGCCCATGAGAGGGAACGAGAATTAGGCTAAACCATTGTAAGTTGATACAGGGATGGATGGTATGGAGATCAGATGGGTGGCAAAATCTCATTTAAATATGGCAGCAAGTTTTGCCTTCTTGGGCAACACTAAGTGAAAGAGTCTGCTATAATGGCAACTATAATGTCAGCATAACGTTTGAAATGTGTCTGAAGTATAATAATTTGAACGTTTGCATTGCAACAAAAAGTCCTTACATTAGTTGTTCATACCCTATTGTTGGACACCATAATGCACAGAGGAATAAAGAGACCAATATTAAAGGGGGAGTTTAGACAATTTTAGGATATCCCTTTGTTAATAGCAGATATTCAACTGTACGGACTTTAGAATTTAGCTGTGTATACCGTTGCCGCAGTCAGTCAGGTGACGGTCCCTGACGGAGCTTGGCAACTGAGCCTGGCTTAGGTTCTGATGACATAGGATACAAAGCTGCAAATATAAATACAAATATTTTCAAAGTATGTTATAGTGGATAACAAGAATTCCAGTCATTTTCGTTTCCCTCATATACATTGCAGAACACACTCTTTTTAATTACTGCATAAGTCTACAACATTACCCTTTTGAGCTATCAAACTGTGTTTTATCACAATGTTTGTTGAAATATGCTGTAATAAACCTAGCAGATCGAGGATTTTAATTGGGATTTTTTGTTCTGTTATTTTAAAAAACATGGTAATAAAAGAGATGAATCATAGGAATCAGTTTCCAACTTAGAAGTTTTGCTTATTTTGTAAATATGAATGCTGTCTCCCCTTCAAATAACAGTTTGTCTCTTTAATAATATATTTCAAGCTGTGGCTTGAGGTTCATGCATTCTCCATATTTTTTTATATCCATTCCTCCTCAGTTTCCAGAGTTAAAAGCCATATTGCGTTATACTTCATTTTCAGCATATTCAAATCTTCAGACACAAAATGGTAAATGGCATCAGGAAAAAATTCCTTGTTTATTCATTAAAAGAATATAAAGGCAACATGCAATTGAATATACAAAATGCAAAGTAATTGTAGTTTTAGATTAAAAAGAAAATCTCTGGTTGTTCAAATAACGAATCAAATGACCCAGGTTTGTAGGATTAGTTGTGGAGATCCTACTAATCAAATATTTGAATATCTCTGGAACAGCATTTAAAAAAATCTTCTCTGCCTGTACGACTCATTAAGATATTGTAATGAATGTGACAAGTTCCATTTCTTAAAATAAAAAGTAACACAGAATAAGAAGCCAGTGCAATGTGTTCCTGAAATCAAACATGGTGCAGAGATGAGGGGAGTGTGATTCTTCAGATGTTGTTGGATTACAACTCACATTGGCCCCAACCAGTGCAGCCAGTGGTGCAGGACAATTCAATTTGTCTTTTAAAGACATCTGAAGTCCTTCACAGTTTCCATCTTACCACCTTTGTCTTGAGAAACACATTGGAATAACCTCTCATTCATATCTTTCACTAAGCAACATTTTGATAAGGCATTAGATGTTGCCAATTTTATGTTCTTTAGTCCTTTGGCTGTCAAGTTCAACAAATTATCACTGGATAATCAAGCATAATTTTAGATTTGGCGATCAAACCTATTTTTATATTAAACCAAATAAAATCCTGAGTAGATATGGGCAAATCTGCCACTTTTGGTTTCTATCACATTTACATTTTACAAACATTGGCAAATTCTGTTCTAAAATCAACTGAAATAAAATTTGCACTCCTCCTAGGAGATGTGCAAATCTTTTCAATTCTTCTCGCATTTGCAGTTTTGCAAATTTTGTTAAGTATGGGTGAAAAACAAACAGAGATAAAATCCTCCTCTAATCCTGACAAATATGTCTTGCTCAGAACTAAATATTGGCTTTCTGGTTAAGTTGTTTCTATACTTCCTGCTCCATGATTGAACCCTTAGCTCTAGCAAATCTGAAAGATTAATGGGCCACAAATTTAGATAAGCACTTTATTTATAATGGGTTACACTTTGCACAGGGCTATACTGGAAATATATGCACTTTGATCCACTGATCCAACCGAAGCAAAAAATTTGAATTTAAACTGGTTGAAGATACCACTCACAGAACTTATGTGAGGCTACTCTAGACTTAGCTGCTTGAGAATTGATGGACAACAGTACCAATCAGCTTAAAAATAAATGCGGATCCAGCCAATGAACTGTTGTATTTCAACAGGACATGCTTCTGTCCTGTGCCCACAGCCAGCCGAGGTTCACAGCTCTTCAATAGAGTCTTTAGCACAGCCACAGACAAGGTTTACAACAGTTTGTCAGTCAGCTACAGTTGGTTGTTTCAGCAGTCCAAGTAAGTAATAAATTCCAAGTATCAGTCCAATGGAATACCTGTCCTGTGCCAGCAGCCAGCCAAGGCTTTCAGCTGTCTAACTAGGCTACTATCAAGAGCCAACAAGCAAAGTTTGTCTTAAGTCATAGTAGATTTAGAGAGACAGTCCAAGTTTACCATAAATCCAGAAAGAGAGAGCAAGGAATTTGAGGATAAGCTGGGCTGCATCCACTGACAGGATCGGTTGGCTACAACAGTCTCCTCCCATTCTGGTTTCTCGTTTTGTAGACTCAGAGTTTTATCTAGCTGTTGGCCTAATTAATGAGTCCTTATTATATAAACATAGCAGATGCCCTGGGGTTCTTCCTTTCCCACCTACACTGGCTGCTGTAAGTACTGTTCCTCTTGTGTCTCTGGGGTGTGGCTGTTAGAAAGGATCCTATTTGGTCCTGGGATGGGGCATAACACTACCCAGCAGCATAGTCAGCACACAAGGCCGGGGTCAGGATTTCCAAAAACAAGAGTCAGGGATGTGAACGAAGGATGTGTTGCTTCCATCAGTAATAGCAGTTGCCTGCAACAGTTTTCTCCCCCTCCCCTCCCCTGTATTTGTGAACCAACAGGCTCCCCCAGCTGTTTGCCTAATTAATACATCTTCTCTATATAAATGCTCTGAGGCTTGTGGGCCCTTCCCTTTTCATCTACGCTGGCTCTAGTACAGTGGTTCTCAACCTGTGGGTCCCCAGATGTTTGTGGACTTCAGCTCCCAGAAGCCCCAGCCACTATGGTCAATGCTCAGGGCTTCTGGGAGCCGAAGTCCACAAACATGTGGGGACCCACAGGTTGAGAACCACTGCTCTAGTAAGTATTGTCCTGCTCATGTCTTTGTGTTGTGGCTATTGGGGAGGGTCCTGTCTGTGTTTGCACCTGAGCCCTGGGACCGGAGCATGACAGCTTCCAAGTCAAGGGCAGAGGGAAACAGACCCAAGTGGTCAAGTCTCCATTAATAAGACTCTCCTAATATTCATAGATGAATGTAAGGAGATAAGTCTTTTTCAGTATGTTCTCATATCTTTCCCTTGCCACATGGAAAATCTGGATCTATCAAGATAGCCTCCCGGCTGTGGGTGTAAGAGCAATAGTACTCTCTGTACAAAAGACTGCCAACTTTTTCTAAATTGTTCAGGAGGAAAAGGCAAAGTAAACAACCCAAACGATGCAATCATGCACAAGAATGCTGGGGGAATATTGCTATCTGGGGTCCATTCAGTATTTTCTTTTATGCTTTTTATAACAGTTGGGCTTGTCTATCCTTACAACCTCTAAGAGAGTAGAGCAGTAGAAAGAGCTATTTTATTATTAAATCACTGGTACTTATATATTCCCCAGATTAATTCACATTAATTAGGGGAACATAAAACAGAACTGTAGGCATTAAATGACATGTGGGGCTCTAGATACCCAAGACTAATTGCAATACATCAACCAGGTACAATACAGAAATAGCTCAGAAATATGATACTTTATTTTTAAAGCTCCCATATAATATATTAACACTCTGTACAATAGTTTGACACTACCGTCCTAAATGTTTACACTGTTCTAGATAGAGATCTTTGTAGTGGATATTAAATTGTCAGACAGCACTGAATAAAGTTCCCAAGTGAGCAGTCTGCTTTGATTCATGAACACTGAGATATTACGTAGGCTTTCTTTTTCAGATTTTTTTTCTTTGTTCATTATTTTGAATTGGCCCAGGTGGACTCCCCACAGTTGGGTAAAACATGACTTGTCATTTCTTTATCTTCCGCAAACTTGCGTTTCACCCTCTATATCCCTTAATGTTTGTGAAACAGAGCACAAGTAGCTACTTGAATGTTGTCTAATGGCCAAGCATTATGCAAACAGATAATAGAGACCATTTCAGCTCAAACAGTATTTTAAAAACTTTTAGTTGCCATGTTAGAAAAAGGCACAGAATAGTGATCAAACATATCAGTCCATCTGCTTTGTTTTATGCATTCTTGTCTTGCTTTGCAAGTCTGTGGGAAATGAGGTACACTGAAAATACAGGGAAAATCTTTTTACAATAACTAGAACCAAATATTAATAATGGTATATATGCAGCCAGATCTAGTAGTAAGTGTTATAACATGCACATGTGCAAACAGGCTTTCTTCATCTAGATCACCCTTCTGGACTGAATCTTTGGCACACAAAAGACTTTGTGCTTGCTGAGTAATTCTGTTACCAGTTTGTCTTTTCTTCGTTCTTTTAATATTTCTGTCGCTTGTCCCCTCCTCTTTGTCCCCATTGTGCTGCATGTAATCTGATTTTATTATTGCATGTTATTCTCTGTTGGATTGCTCAGTCAGCCATCTCCATCAGTCTAATGACTTCATTCAACCTTGTTTATTATTCTCTTGTTATTTCTTCTCATGAGTTTATATCAATACAAATTTCTTCTCATATTATGCCTCTCTCAGCCCCATTCTGGTTATTCTTCCCCAGATTATCTTGCTAGTTAGTTCTCTTCTGCATTGTCATTAGTATTTGATAATTTTGCTCTATCTGGTTTGTGTTTCCATCTGTTTCAGTCTTGATTAAGTCTGTGATTTTCTTCCTCAAACTGTTAATTCTTCTTCAAATTTTGTTTTCTTTGGCCAGTTTTGTTTCAGAGACAGTGTTCCCTTTCAGTACCTCAAATGTCTGTTTCTCCCCTTTTCTATTCTATTTCTCCTAAATCAGCACATTTCCAAAAGTGCCCACAAATTTTTCTTTTTCTTTTCAGGGACTTTTCTAATTTTATTTATAACATGTCTTCTTAGACTTTTCAGGTTCTTATTTATTTGTTTTCTATCATTTTCCTCTTTCTTCTTCTAATCATCATTTTAGTTGTTGTCATTCTCCTTTCTTCAGGTGATTTTAGTTTGTGCTTCTCTTTGAAATCAACTGCAAGGGTGTTTGCTTGATGGCCCTTTTCTCTTTCTATTCAAATTACTTGCTACTGGTATTTTTTATCTTCTATTGGGAAATATGGATATGTTCCAATATTTACCCATCTTTAAATCTGCTGTTGGATTTCTCTTTCTTGGATTTCTTCTTACATGTTACTGTAAACATGTAAAGCTCTGATACACATACAGCTCCTTCTGTGGTGGTCCTAGTTGAGAATGCCTGCCATCATATTCACTTTAGAATAAACAAAAACAAGAAAGGAGTTAATTACTACATAATTAACTCAATGTACCATCTGAGTCTTGCTAGGTTATGGGCAATTTTCCATTTTGACATAATCTTCATCACACGTTCATGACATCATTTTATGCTTTTTGGATTTTGGTGGACCAATCCTTTCTTTGTTTCCTTCTTACTATCTGAGCATTCCTTCTCCATAACTGTTAAAGATCTGTTAGAGAACTCTAACTCTTTGTACTGAATTTCTTCAAGGATATGTCTTGCCTCTTCTTATGCTTTCAATTTTATGTCTTTGCCCTTGGTCTTATTTTTAATTCTTTAAACAATAATGACCAATAAATCAAAGCTCTACTTCTCTTTTGCCTTTGTCATCTTCTCTAATATTCTTTTTGCCTTTTCTCATTTCTAATGAGATGTTTTCTCATTAACTAGATCACAGCCAGTCCTCTTTGGTTGTTCCATGCTGCCTCTCGTTATATATCTGCACTTTATCCCATTCTGGGTAATGTTCTATCCTTTCTTCTCTCTAAAAATGGAATCTTGGGACCCTTGATGCTTTGCCTTTCCTTCTCTTATCTTCATTCAAGGTACTTCCGTTATGAACATTTAAATGTTATGTCTCTCTTTCCCCCCTGACTTGATGTTTGAGATGAATTTACTAGTTCAAAAAGAAGGCATCTTGCCTCTGCTGCAAACTATTGTTGTTGTAGCTTTATTCATTTGAGTAGCGACTAGCTGACAGTGCAGCCAAAATTTAAGAACATGATAGCTGATATAGGAGATTTTTAGATTAGTAGTTACTTACGGTTAGTTTATTAAGTTTTCCATATCATCATGACTAGCCTTTTTTGTTGGCAACCCAAGCAGAAAGTGGCTAATCTCAAAACTTGCAGGTTCAGCAGTGACTGAGGGTCTGCTTAAAATGACATAGTTACATTTGTTGGGATAAAACAGGCCACAGCTAGTTGTTGGTAACTGCTGTAGAGGCTTGGCTTCAGCATGGATCTAGATACGGCCATCAGTCAACCCTGCTAACTGGTAGGAACCAATTCACTCAACTCACCTTCTGGATACGGAAATCCGCCTGTTGGGTATATCTTTGGAATGGCAGAATTGGGATTCTACATGCACACAAACCACTGTGCTCCTCCAAGCTGAGCATGGCCTGGTAGCCCATGTCCTCAAGGTCCCATTACAAAACCTCCGACTGGGTCAGATAGGCATCCATGTCTTGTCAAACTCCAACTGGATCTGGGGCCCATACTAAATCACTCAAAGTTGTGACAAAAAAAAAGTACTTTAAAGATTCATAAATGCTATAAAGAAAGCCACAGAACCAGAAGCAGGAATACAGAGGAAGGGAGTAGGAAGATGAAACTCTGTGCTGACTGTTAAGAGGAGTGCAGGAGACTGACTTCAGCTGGTTTGCTTGTATCCAAAGCCTTTGCCTGAATCTCCAGGCATGCCCACAAACCAATAGGAAGACCCTAATTGGCAAGTTTTCCCACCTTTCCCCAGAGCCTCAGAAATTGCACAGGCCTATGAGAAGGAGAAGCACCCATCAGTGGAGAAAAATAGCCTTTGCCTCACTCTGTTCCAATGTGGCTCACAAATTGTGCTCTCCAGTAGGTCAGAAAGTGCGCTTACTAAAAACAACATAACATTTTCTTGCATGGCCCTACCTAAAAACATGGCAAAGTATTCTGCGGAAATCTCAAGCATTCTTTGCTAGAAGTAAATGTGATGAAATTAATGAAATTTACTTCTGTTCATGGGATACAGTAGTGTGTGGCTGGAATTATGTTGAATAGTCCCAAATAGAGTAAACTCATTCAACCAGTTGTTTAATGATGAGTCGACATGTTTAAAAGATCCAGCTAATTCAATGGTTGTGCTGTGGTGGGGAGTAACAACAGACCTCTGTTTTTTTAAATATATACTCAAGAAACAATATTTATAGCCAAGATCTTGCATTGGGAGAAGTAGCCAGAACAATGTAGCTACATCTCCATTGCTACACCTCCCAATGTCACCCCCAAACCCATACCTTTGAAGCCATGTGGCTCCCCCTTCTCCAACAGAGAAATTTCCATGACTCTGGTAGCAGAGCTGAAGGGATATGGTTCTCCAGGCAAACAAAAAGTTAATGAACTGCTGGGGATAAGTTACCTTTTATTGGGGGTCAGCATCACAAAACATCACAGGTCATGGGAGATAGTTGCCCAATCATGGGGAGAAAGGTGAGAACCTTTGAGATGCTTTGGTCAAGATGTTTTAAAAACTCTCAGGAGACCACAAGGCAGGAGAGAACAAAGAGAACAAAGACATCAACCAGAGGAGGTATATTGCTGGCTGCAGGTATGTCCAGCTAGGCTTCACCTCCTGGCTCTGCCTTTGCACACCATCTCACCTGACCAACAATGTGAATAGCTAGGATGTTTCTTAATCACGTTAGGATTTCTTTTATTTTGAAAGCTCTGGTTGATATGATGTAGCTATCTGTAACTTGTAACTACTGAGCAAATCTGGGTGGAAGAAGCCTCCCATTTAGAGTCATACTTGTTCTACATTGCCTGTTCTTAGAATACATGCTTTCCTGTAAAGAACTCCCTGTTTCTCTCCATTTATACATGTTTCTTGGTGATACGTGTAGATAGGATTCCTCTCTCCCAGAGGGGGTGGGGGAAGGAAAGGGATCTCTAAGCTTAGAGATTGTTGGCTCCCTTGTGGCATCCCACTGTGCTACTAAGACTGGGATTTTAATTTAGTGGGTGGTGGCAGCATTTAATTAATGGAACCTGGGGAATTTCCATCTCCTATTCAAGGGCAGAAATCAGCACTGAGTGGGAAAAGGACCCTGGGTCCATGACAAGGTGATGAGCAATGATGTGTCTACTCCTATCCCATTTGTAGTACATCCTGCAACAGGCCAATAAATACAGTATAATTTTAATATTAAAACAGCTACTTCCTTATTTTGCTTTTACTGTCATTTTGAGTGACATGGTGGGGAAAAAGAGTAGATATTTCAAGACTAGGGAGATGAGTCTAAACCTCCCTCTTCTGGGATTTTCAAATGTTGTCAAGTATATCAATGGAAAATCAAACTAAACTGAAATTAAGAAACTCATTTTAATCAGTTTTTCTCCATCTGTTTTGGTAAGCCAACTAGGAAAATTTGGGCTTATCAAATTTTAGTCAGATGTCCAAATCAACTGTCTGTCCTTGTTTCTCTTGAAAATGCTGATGTCAAAGACATAAATGGAATCCCTCTCTCATTTACTATGTATTAGCACTAATACATTTTTCAACATTAATCCTCTGAGCAAATGAAACATTGATAGTCTGGAACACTAATGGGATACGTTAATTGCAAATGGTATAAGAAAAGGAGATTAGCAAAATGCAGACTGGAAAGAGAAAATGAGATTAAAAGTGGCATTTTGGCAGCAGTCCTTCGGGCTATATAAAATACAAGATGATTAGTCAAGGAGAAATGGAAAACCAATAAATGAAAAAAAATGATGAAGAGGTGGGAAGAGCTAGAAGAGAGAGTTGTGAATGGAAAACTGGGTAAAGATTTGATCACTAGTAACCAGGTGAATATAATTTCAACAATACACTTTATTGGATTGCTGTACGTAACCATAAGGAAATTCACACAATTGTGCACATTTGGGAAAAAAATGCATAAAAGGGGGAGTGTTCATTTCGGGGTTTTTTCATAAGAAACAAAATAATATTGATAGAATGAGATAAGAATTGGACATGGAGGTGTTAAAAGAAAGATGTATCCAGGCTGGCAGATCCCTACTGATAATATTTACAGATCTCAATTGAAGTGATTCATCTATTCATTCATCTATTTGTAAAACTAACCTGCAAAATGTAATATTAAAACAGCAGAATAGACTGATAAAACCATCAAAATGTTTTTTTAAAAAAAATCAGTATTATACCATTCTTCCTTAAGAATCATTTAGCTTTTTTGAGTGTCAGGTCCATCTTCTAGGTATTTGTTGTTATTGTTTACCTTCAAGTCATCTGTGACTTATGATGACACCAAGGTGAACATATGGAGTTTTCTGAGGACTATGTGTGTGTGATACATCCAAGGTCACTCAGTGGGTTTCCATCTCCAAGCAGGGAATCAAACCCTGGTATCCAGGGTTGTAGTCAAAACCATAAAACACTATGCCATGCTAGCTGTCCTTCCATATGTACACTGAGTATATTCAGAGAATGAGGAAAGCAGAACAATCCAGCTCATACAATAAAGTTGCTTAAAATATATGACTGGGCTACATGTGCACATGAGTACAAGACCATTTGTGCTGGAAGCATTTCATATGATTTGGCCTTTTTAGAATTGCTCAATGTGTGGAGCTCTGGCTGCATGTGCACAATTCACATATATAGAAGTATGCATTGTAAAAGTATGCATTATATTTATAATACATACTACTTCTTGCAGTGCACATGCATGAATATCAGATTTCCTGATTTCGTTGGTGGTCCAGACATATCCTTGTGTATTCTTAGAGTATCATATAAGCAGACATTTTGAGTAATCTGCATTAATAGATGGATTTGAAGCAAAACACTGGGGCCTAGACCAGCACAAGACCAAAGATTAACCAAGTGAATCCATACTCAATGTAAGAACTGATGGGCTGGGAAGAAGGAAGGTGGAACCATTGATATCACAAGGGTGTTGTCAGCTCTGAAAAGATGAGATCGATCTTGCACATGAAACTAGATCCGTGCATTTCTTTGTGTTGTCTGATGAATGTATAAAATGAGGCTACCAAAGATCATAGCATCATAGAATTGTAGATTTTAAAAAGTTCCTAATCATCATATAGTCCAACCCCTTACTACTACAGTAACCCACTACTATAACCCTTCTGGAGGGAGCTGCTTAAATTCATCCAGTGAAACACAGTCTGACACCTGAAGAAGTCTGTTTTGCTGTCAAATGTATCTTACCATAAAGGAGTTCTTCAAAATGTTTATTCAGAATCTCCTTGTAAAAGAATTGAAGCAATTTTTTTCTTCTAGACATTAGTCCTTCAGATATTTAAAGATGTCTGTCAGATCACTTCAGAATCTTCTCTTCTCTGAGCAAAACATACCCATCCCCTTCAACTGCTTTAAGAACGTTCACCATCTTGGTTGTCCTGTTCTGGACATGTTGTTACTGTAGTTTCTAGTCCGAACTTGTGGTATATTAGATATCATTCGATATCAAGGATTTGGCCTTCACTACCCATTCCTCTCCATGTGCTTGCGAGGCCCCGGACAAGCACGCACACAGGCACGACCAAAAATAGCTGAACTATTCAAAACAAATCCAGGCAGGCCAGTATTTGCTGGAATGCAGCTTCAGGAGACTTCCAGGCAAGTACCCTCTTTAGATCACATTATGTATGCATACAGTTTACAAAAGACTCCCTGCCCCGAGCAGGCAGCTTGACGAGCTGAATACTCAACTGTCAAGCACTCTGCATTTGCATACTGGCTACTCTATTGACAATGCTGTCATAATTCAAGCATGCAAGGTACTGACCTTTCGGAGGCTTTGTCTCCAGCCCGAAACCCATTGTTTTCCCTGGGAATGGACTAGCCTACAGGCACATTTTGCCCTATAAGACCCCCTGATTTTGAGCGCTTCTTTGGATTGCTCGGATCACTCTGACTTCCATCCTGCCTTGCTGTTGCTCCATTCGACGAGCCTTCCCCTCAGCTCCACATGCTGAGAATCTCCACTTCTACGGACTTTTCTTCAAACTGTCCGGGCTTCAGGACATGTGTAGTATTTCCCATGCAAAAACCCCTCTTAAAACCCTCTATCCAACTCCTACCTTTCTTTCATTAGGTCTGTGTGAGTGTGTTTGCATACATACATTGTGACTGTGTTATCAAAATAAAGAAAAACAATTTTAATTTACTTCTGTTTGCTCATTGACTCGGCCTGACCCCATAGATATTGGGTTCAAGATCTCGCTAGGTTGCCCTGCCTCTTGTATTGCTTAGCTTGTGCTCTCCTAATTCCCATTCCCCATTGTGAGCACATTGAGGTGTCCCTCCTGGGACCCCAGAAATCAGGGTAACAATGTTCTAGTTTGTAAATATCTTTCTTAAACTGTGGCTCCCAGAACTGAATACAGTACTCCCAATGAGTTCTGCCCGAAGTGAAATAAAGCGATTATTCTACTTCCCTGAGGTAGACACTATACTGCTTTTGATGCAGCCTAGAATTGCACTGGTTCTCCCCTCCCCACATGAGAGCACACTGTTGACTCATATTTAGCCTGTGTTCTAAGATCTTTTTCACATGTACTGCTGTCAAACCATATCCTGTATTTTGTGCATCTAATTTTTCCTTCCTTAATGTAGTACCTTGAATTTATCCCCAGTAAAATTCATTTTATTAGTTTTGGGCCAGCTGTCTAATCTGCTAAAATCATTTGAAATCCTGATTTGATCTTCTGAAGTATTAGCTTCCTTCCCATTTTGGTATCCTATGCAAATGTGATGAGCATGGTCTTTATTCCAGCATCTAAGTAACTTATAAAAATATTGAACAACCAATGGCCCCAACAGGATGCACAGGATAAAGCAAAAAGCTGTTGGACTTAAAGAACATGAGCATGTTTTCTAATCAGGAGATCCAGTTCTGCTGAAGCATTAGTTCTACAGCAGATGTTGTACATACAAAGGGTCTCATATTCAATCTCTGAGATCTCCACTAATGACTGGAACAGACTATCCCAGTGCTATCTGTTAGAATACAACTTCCTATGTTCCTACAAGCAGGTTGATATTTTTTTCTAGCCAGCCTGCTTTTAAAAAAAATATGGCAACATTAATTGGCAATAGGTTTCTACCTTATGGGAAAGGTCCATTTCAGAGATTCCTTCTCTAGGAAGAAGTCTATGGCATTTTCTTCATTGTTTGAAGTGGGATATAAAGATTTAAAGACTGATAAAGACAGGTGTAGTAAACCATATTGCAACCACACTTTCTTGCAAGGGTGGGGAACATGGGGCCCTCCAGATGTTTTTGGATTGCAGCACTCATCAACCTCAGGCAGCATAGCTAGCTGAGGTATGAGTTGGTTTCCAACAATATCTGAAGGATCAGGCATGCCCTTTCCTCTGTTTTATTTTCTAAGAAGCTGTCCATGTCAATGTTTCTGATTTTTTTTCTATACAAGTTCTTGTTAGTGGGTGCTAACAAAAGATAATAAATGAGTCTTTACTCGGGGTCAGAAAGAATTCTCTCTGTGTTAATTTTGTGAATCTCTTGTCTTTTGAGCCTCAAGCCAAAGATCTAGGTGAGACAACATCCCTTATCGTTTATAGAAAGATGGTGGCAATTTCTATTGGCAAATTCCAGACAGCTACAATATTGGGGAACACGGCCAACATTTTCACTGCAGCTTTTGTAAAAGATGGTGGAACTTGAATACATGATATGTTGTACCTGAATGAATGATGTGAACTTACACCAATTAGAACCAGGAAAAAGGCAAATTTGGGGGCATTTAGAATAGTTGTGGTATTTTTACCTAAAATCTAAGCAGGACAATTTTCTGCACATCCACAGAAGTCTTGGCAAAAATTTCTTTCCTAGTAATTGCTTTTCCAAGCACCAGAGAACAAGACTGTAGTAGCTGCTGATGACTTCAGTAATGAAAAGAGAGAGGAAGCATTTGGCACAGAGACTGTGAAATGAGAATCCAACCATTGGCAAGCTGAAACAAGGGTTCTTTCATAAGATGAGCTAGTCAAGGAAAAAGCACATGGTAGCTGTGTGTGACATTAGTGTTGCAAAGTGTTGCCTCTGGCTTATTTTCATAAGATTCAATGTTCAGAAATACAGCTAGGAGATGGGACAGACATCATTGTGGAATAGTTGCCATTTCTTCCACAGATATGTTACTAAATTGCTGTAGCTCATGGGAGTCATTTTACTCCTCCACAGGTGAGAGTATTAAGAACACATTCTGCAAGTATTTCCATCGTCCTCTTTTCAGAGGAGGATACTGATGATCCAAATGACCAAAGTGCCATGAACACAGAATTGTTCTTACTCAACATTTATGGTGTGTGCCAAATGTACATATTGGGAATAAGGCAGTATTTGAAATCCTATGAATCAGAGACCCTACAACTCACAAATAATTCTTTCCTCTTCTCCTTCAAATCCTCATATTAATGAGCAGTGCTCTGCCCAAGCCTTTCTTTTCCTGTGTTCATGGGGTAGAGGTGGTTTGGGTGTACTTCCAGATCAATGGCTATTGTGAAATGTAAAAAGACATTCTGTAGCTGTTCTATCTTTTCTTAAGAGATTTGAGGGAGAGGGACAAAGAAGGGAGATGGTCAAAGCTGTGGGCCAACTGGGACTATATTATCTGGACCACTGCTAAAATTTTGTGTAAAATTCTTTTAGTGGTAGGATCTTTGAACTAATGTAAATTTTCTACCCAGTATTCCCTCCTTGTCAGGCAGGCAGCATAGGCTATTTGTCGAAGAAATCTTACACTTAAAAAAACCCAAAAACCTTTCGTGTATAATACATTTCTTCTGTTTATGTTTAAATTCCAAATAAGCTCCGATATCCTGGGAAATAAAACACTGCTTTTAATAGCAATAATATTCTTAAGTTTTCAAGCATATTTTCTTACCAACACTAGTAAACAGATATTTAGGAAGATTCTTTTCATTTATGGAATCTGGGGCATCTACAGTGGCTGGAACATCTGAAGTAATCATTTCTGACCATTTTTATTGGTTTGCTGGGTTTGAAGCAAATGAATCGGTCAAGATCAAGAACTAGGTAGAACTCTGCTTCCTCTCTGTTTCCATGACAAGTACTGACTGACCTGGCATGAATCTTACATAAAACAATGTTATTAAAAAGCAAGATTTAACAGGCTGCATTTTGAACCTCCTGCTTTACAGCTATCAGGATGGAAGTGAGGACTATAAAAGTGACTGACGTGTGCATTTGCAGCTTTCTACAAAGTGCAAGATGCCATTAGTCACTGATCATGGTTCTGAAAATATTCTTCCTACGGCTGTGCTAATGATTAAAAGATAAAAGAATTAACTTTAAGTGGCTTATTTACAAAGAATGTTGGTTATTTACACAGCTTGGCATGGCTTAATGTTTTATCATAAACATTTCGTATCCTGCTAAATTAAAGGGATATCAACCCCAAAAGATTGGTGTGATTTGTCTGAGAACAACAGATTGAATCTTCTTACATTTTTAATCAGTATTTCTGTAAGATTAGGGCTGCTTCTCTCACTCTCATGCCCTCATGCTAATATATCAAAGTGAAACTGTGCATTGGACACATGATAGGTAAATCGTTTTCTCCCCCTAGCAAAGATGCAAGTAGTCCTATGGGTCTATCCATATGTCTTTGAAAATGACAGGTACGCAATCCCCATGCTTTCACACTTGTGTGTGCAGTGCCATGCCCACCCAAGAACAGTCCTCAAATATAAACTGTGTGTTGATCCATGTCAAAAAATTGATATAGCAGTTTTGTTTTGTTTGCAAGAACCTTTTGGTGATCCTCACCAGCATAAGTATCTTTGTGCTGAAGTTGTACTTTTGGGGACTTACACAAGGACCATTGTTTGTAATGGCTGCATTCATGGAATTCTGCCAGTATAACTGTTGTGCAAGCAATTGCACTTTTTAACCCAAGGTGTCTCTTAGCACACTTTGGTTAGGGGACTACTGTTGGTTCCACAATGGGTGTGGGCATTGGTATGATACTAGTGGTGTGATGTGCGTAGTGTGAAATCTAGTACACAGGTGGCACAGCTACACTGAAGTATCTTTGTGGCACACAACCCTCCTGTTGGATCTTGGACAATATCTCCATTAGGATAAGGCATTTTACAAAGCTAATGGGTCTTAATTATTCATTGAAGACTCCAAAATACTTTGCCTTAGAAGCAGGGCAGCTCACAATAATATCACTGGGGAATCTCTCCCCCCACCAAGCCTACTGTGATGATTGCAGTTAATAGCATAATTATTAAGCTCACAGGAAACAGGGAAGCCTGGAGAGGGGTGACAAATTATATCATCATCCTTACTACTGGCACTGTCTCCCAGTCCTATTATACCCCATCAGTGCTGGCTGGGTGTGAGAGAATGTGTGTGTGTGTCTGCGTGTGTCTGCGATAGCCCCACTCCCCCCCCCCCAGGGCAGATATGTACTTTATGCATGATTTTAAGATGAGTACACATGATTTGGTCTTAAAAGTAAATCAAGCGCTTCATAATGCAGCAGATGAACAAACCACTATATATGGAATTCATGTAAACTAAAATCTAGCTTCTGGGACTTAAGTTTCATTTCTTGCTAGAACTGGTTATTTAGAACTGTGTAGAACAGAAGATGCTGCTGGACGGTATCATGGGCAGGTGTGCATCTTGGGTATGATGGGTTAGAGTGGCCAAAGATCATCCAGAAAGGAAGGAAGGAAAGTTTGTTCTAATCCAACTGGCTTTGCACATGGCCTTGAAGTAAGTGACTATAGTGCTATAAGAACATTGTATTTCAGTTTTAACAGATGGCACTTTCTCTGTGAGATCTAATTTTCACTCTGTAATGTCAGAGGTGATTCTCCTGACTGGGAGGAGAAAAATCAAAGCAGAAGCAAAATTTGTTTGTTCAAGAGTAAGGAATATGGGTTAATGTGGTTGTTTTCTAATGGTCCAGAAGTTGTGTGGCAGAGATCATTTCATAATGTTAAAACTCAACTGTAGCTGTAGCAATCCCTATGACCAGCTAGCACAGTGATGCTCAAGATTTGACCAGTACATGCTGCTATTATTAGCACTCAAGCCCTACTATGATATTTAATTGCCATGTAAGGCTTGAGGTTTCCTTGGGAATTCAAGGATAGATGTGTATGTCCGAAAGATGAGATCCTAAGATGCATTCAAATGTCTAGGATTCTGTATCATTGGCCTATTTTTCTTACCTTACCTTACCTTCTTTCTTTCTTGGCCTATGAAGTAGAGGTTGGTGGACTATCCCATGAATAAGCACAAGATATACTTTTTAACAGTATGACACACTTCAAGTGATGCACCAGGGGATGGAAGCCACATAGCATAAGAAGTGCCTTCTCAGGCGTGTGGATGGTTGTATGTTGAACACCTTCCCCAGAAAGCTTCACTGGATCCTTATTGTTGTTGTTTTGGCTCCAAGCTTTTTAGAGTCTTGTCTTGTTGCACAATGCTATATTTCTGGTATTGTAGACTTTTGGGAAGAATGGAATAGTTGCATTTACATTTTAATTATGTTATTCTTTCTTGTAAGCCATCCTGGAGATATGATTGATGGACAGCATAAAACTACCTATTACAAATAAGCAAAATAATAAATAGATGGAAATGAGTGTCTCACATGTTCTAGAAGTGTTGAAGATGCTAACTGAATATTTTGTGCTGAAATATTACATCTATCTATTCTTTATCTATCTGTCTAGGGAATTTATAGCTTATTCTTCAAGCAACAGTCTCTCAAAGGGCTGACAAATTTAAATGGTAAAACAAGGTGAATCAATGAAAATGACAATCACATAAGAATATAGGGCAGTATGAACAGAGCATAACAATAAAAACAAAATTAAAACATTGGCTTAAGATCATAAACTTGGCATATCAAAAGGTCTTTCTCTGGAGTTGAATAGGCATGAAGCTTGGTACTAGGTAAGCATTCATGGAGAGAACATTTCAAAATTCATGCCATCCCAAATGAAAAGGATCTTTTCAGCAGCCATCTAACTTCCTAAGACAGAAGGACTCTGAAAAATAATTGTACGAGGAAAAGTTAATAGTAAAGTTTCAAGAGAAAGGGACATCTAAACTATTGCAACTCAAATTTGTGGTCCATGAACTGATGCTGGTCCCAAAGCCATCTGCTGCGGGTCACAAATAGCCACCCATCCCACAGCAGATAGCTTTAAGAAGCACTACTCTAAAGGACCCTTGTCCTCAGCTGAATTTTAAAAGATTAATGTCACCATCTTGAATTGAGCTGAGAAATGGCAGGGAGCCAGAGCAGTTTTCTGAGTCTGCTGCAATTCCCAGGTTACATTCTGTACCAATGACTTGCAGTTTCAAAGGTTTTTTTCAATGATAGCCCCATATATAACTGCAGTAATCCATACTGCAGCAATCTGGATAGAATATTACTCTGTTGACATATTTGGTTTAGGACAGGTTATATCAAGTGCATCAAATAGCTGATGAAAGGTACTTTGTTTCACTGAAGGCAGAGATCTAGGAATATTCTCAGATATCTAATAGCCCTTGAGGAGGAATCCAAAATAGGCAAACGCTCAAGGAACCACCCCACACTCATCAACAGCAGCACTGAGGTTCAGTTTGTCAGCTTTCATTGAGTTCCTTGCTGTTCTCAGTGACTATATTCAATGTAAAGCAGCTTTAAGGAATTTCTGGAAGCATGTTGGCCTCAAAACATATGTGAGACACTTATTTTTGAATCTGTAAGAGATGCTGAATAATCTGTAAAAGGTATTGACTGAATAACTTTATTTGGGACTTTAAAATTAGTGTAGGGAGTATAAAAGAGAAACAATGAAATATTTATAAAATGCATTTTTGGATTGGATTTTGGATTACTAGAGATTTACAAGGAAGTTTAATATTAGAGTCTTGCAGTAAAACTCTTTTTCAAGCAGGAAAGGGAAGGTTGCTGCCAAGATCCTTCTTGTTTAATTCTAATTTACCTTTCTACTCTTTCATGGCACAGGCAATAAAAATCAAAGATTTCTTCCTCTTCCTTGGGTCTCTTGTTTAGTCAGAGAATATCTTTTCAGAGACAGTGTATCTTCTTCAGTATCTTCTATTTTTGTCTGCTGGATTGACTGTTCCACATGGAGGTTAAGTGAATTGCTTGAGGTCAGATTGTGAATGAGCTCTTCAGGTTTAATTTTAAGTAAGAGTCCATGCATTATCTCTTGCTTCTAAGCCACATGAAATACAGCTAAGCTACTAGCGAATATTACTGTTCATCTTGGAGTAGTTATGTGAGGAATAGTGATAAAATTAAGAGTGGATCCACCATCCCTGCAGTGGCAATCAAGAGGGTATGACAGACTATTTCCATGTCATTTAATTCACTTACATAGGAATTCTATACATTTTGTACAGTGACAAAGATTTTAAGCACTAAGATCTGCACTTTGCTGATTTTGTTAATGGAGGCATTTGCTGTCTGAGGCATAAAGATATTTCATGTAAAGAAGCAAACTGGACTAGCATTTGAATCTTACTTCAAACTGGTCATGGAGCAAGTTCCTCCCCAGGGATGCTACTCAAAGTGGTGGTCCCTGGACCAGTGCTGATCTCCAGGCCATTGCTTGCTTGTCCGTGGAACACTGAGAAAAACGGCTAGTGAAATTTATGAAATTATAACATCTAATTTATCAGATGATAGTTTTGAATTCTTCCATACTCAACAGAATTAGTGGCAAACATGGTATTTTGTGCACTGCAAGGATGTAGGTATCTGTGTGCAGCTGATCCTTGAAACTTGTCTCTTAGTTTTGCATTTACATCAGTTCTGGTTTCCTTTTGATTTCAACTCCTCAATTTCTTCCACACATTTTTGTTGGGAATAAGAGTTTCCCAAGGTGTTAGCCCTATTGGGAAATTCTGTGGAAGCTAAAACTGCAAGGATTCAGCCTCCTTTTTAGCAGAGTAGCAGAAAAAGCACATCTAAATTTGTGAATGGCTTTTCTGATCTCAAACTGACTGAAGAAACAAAAAAAAAATGCAGGCAGCTTCAGGTTACAAACTTAGAAAAGTTTACTAATAGCTTCTACATTTACATATGTACTGGGGAGCCTACATCCTAACTAGTAGTTAATGAATAGTAGTAGCTTCATTTTTAATTCACCATCTTCTGATGGAGATGCGAAGCATGGTTGGAGAAGAAGAAAAGGAAGCAAAAAAATGGAGGCGAAGAGAGAGAGAAGAGGGGGGTCTAGTTCTTTTATAAGACCGATGACCCAAGCAACTGTTCTGGGTTACATGATCTGATCACCTGAACACCAAAGGTATTTATAATCATGCAATTAAATGACAGAAAGGCAAATGGTGGAGCTTTGGCATGCAAAAGAGAAAGGAAGCCCTATGCTAGCTATGCCCACTTGCTCTAAGAACAAGATGGAGGGAGAGAGAATGCTGGAATTTTTCCAACAATTTTTTGCTCAATTTACCATTAACAATTTCTGATTATGCTGCAGAAAACTTTTTTTTTAAAAATCTCTTGAGTGACTAAACCATATCTAATTGGTTTCAGTACATGGCAGGTTACATTTGCACAACCATTTATCAAACTCTTAGTACCCCACCCCACCCAATGGAAAAGCACATGGACAAAAGTGTGAGCTGAGTTGCTTCATTCTCTGGAATTTTATCATAATGTATTTGGAATTTTACACATTAAGTGACTCTATCCTGACAAAGTAAAAACACTTCCCCCACAAAAGTCAATGGAAGCTTGATCCTCCTTCTAGGGTCTGCTTGTGTTCATACGTTCATGCTTAATGGTGAATTCCGGCTTCTTAATTCATAGCTTCTGGCTACAGTGATGTGCTAATACACTATTATCATCATCATCATCACCACCACCACCACCACTACCAACAGCAACAAGAACAACAGCAACACACTTGTTTTTCTTCACAAAACATGCCATGGATAACTTAGTCTAGTGTTTCTTAACCTTTTCTTTAGCAGGGACCCCCCTCTTAAATATCTTTCATTGTAGTGGAACCCCAAAACTTAACTCAAGATTTGAAACCCCTAAGTGCATTAAATATTTATTTAAAATTGCTTGTTAAGCATCAAGGATTGGGAGAGAAGCAAAAATAAGTAAATGCATACTTCCCTGAGAGGCACTGGATGGGAGGGAAGACTTTTCTCCTGCTTTTTCCTGCTAGTTTAAGGATGGAGTGGATTGAACTGCAGTGTGCAGATACAGGCAGCCAGCCAGCCAGCATTTACCTTTCTCTCTCCCCACCTTTTTCACCCATTTGGTCTTTGAGAAACACTCAAGCATCCCTCTTTTTTGCCACCTTCAGCAGGAAGAGAGAAGACTGAGACAGGCAAAGGAGGGCGGGAGGGAAAAAAGGGGGAGTGGAAGGCAAAAAGCAGGGGTGGGGGTTTGAAGTAATCCACATGACAAGCAATGCACAGGCCCAGCCAACCTGCCTGCCTTTCTGCTTTCTTTGTCACCATTCCATTCTAAGGGAGGATGTGGGCTGAATAGCTAGCCTTCCACAGACTCCCTGCAAACTGTTGGTGGTCAGTGAATCCCAGATTAAGAACCTCTTGCTTAGTATTATGCCAGAATTTAGAATTATGGGTTTTCAATGCCCAAAGAAACCAGCATGAGATGTTAGTTTCAAAACATAATTTGCCATTATAATTATTAGTTATGTTAACATCTGCTTGCCCTCTAGCTGCTTGCCCTCTAGATGTGTAGATATCCTGCTTGATCCTTATTCAGTGTGGTATGTTAGGCTGAAAGACAGTTGTGAGTTTAAGGTCACCTAATAAGTTTATTGTTGAAGGAAAACTAGATTCCAGATCTCTCAAGTCACAATCTAACCTCTGGCTTTCTAGTCTGCTGATGAATGATGAATAAAGTGCTGACTTTCTTTCAGTACAATAAACCGGAATTACCAAGCAACCCTCATCTGGTTGTTTATATGTTCAGGTAAAGGGAGATGCCAAGGGGCTCCAGATATAAGAGGCTGGGTGGCCATCTGTTGGGAATGCTTTGATGTGTGCTCCTGCATAGCAGGGAATTGGACTGAATTGGACTCCCTGTCTCTTCCAACTCATGATTCTATGATATAACCATGATATTTGTTACTAGGGTTTGCAAATAAAGAGTTACAAGCAATGACAATTATTTATTTTCTGAAATAAATAGCCTTTTTGGTAATCAAGATATAAGTAAACTACACTTCAAAAGTAAAAGTAATGAGCTATTTTGTTGGTGTAATAAATAATGGTTTCTACTCACCTTTTACTTTGTAAGGGAATTTTAGAGTAATTTTGACAGAAATTTTTCAAATGGTATTCCATTCTCTCACCAGTTCTGAGACCACTGCATAACCAAATAATAATGAGCAATAAAACTAGTAACTGAGATACTTTTAAAACACTGGTGCGAGGAGAGAAAATTAGTTATTTTAGAGGACATAATCAGTGATGGAAATCAAATGCTGTTAAAAAGCAACTTTCCCAGCTCTCTTGTTTACACTGTGGTTTATTTAATAAGCCAAAGTATCTTCCAAATATTCAAGATAGTGAAATCTAATTTTTCTACTTTGTTCCCTTCTGTTCCTTTTCCAGCTCCAACCACCACCAAATCTTGGCTTATCTGCTCATGAAGAAAGCAATGAAGAAACAGAGCATGCAACAATATAAAATATTTGTTTCTTGAGTATCAAAGGCAAGTAAAAAATTCAGAAGATAGTCTCTCTCCTACTTGGATTTCAATTCTGAGGTCTCATGAGGTGTGTGAAGCTGAATAAGTTTCAACTCAAAGACTTCATTTTCTTTTGAAACTTCCCATTCTCTCCCGCAGTATGTAGTGCTTCATTGAGCGTTTCTTATTGTTTACCTGTGAATGTGTCAAACTCTGGGGCAATGCCAGAAAGAAAGTCTTGGAAGCAAAGACCCAGGCACTTTAAAGCAAATGTGTTTCAGTCGTTGTGTGCCTTTGAATCATAATGCATAGCATTTATTTAACACTTCAAACTGTTCATCCATACGCATAGGGAGATGTCTAATACAAGATCAGTCTGCTTCACTGGCAGCTGCTGGCTTTCATGTCTTTAGGACAGTGAATCCACTCATGGTTTTAGTGCAGCCTTTAAAAGAGCTGTCAAAGCTGATCCTTTCTTTCCTCTAAAAAGATGTAATGTCTTGGATAGCTCCTTTAAAGTTTGGAAAGAATCCCAGATTGGATTAACCATGCCACTGACATAGAAGCTATCACTCCTAACCAGTGAGTCTGCAAGGCCAGTGTTGTTAATAACCATCCTGAAAACTAAGCAAGGTGGTAGTTCAGAGTGAAAGACAAGGGGGCACCTAATGCAACCTAGCTGGTTCTTTATATAGGTAGGATTTGTGCTATAGATTGCTTTAAACACACTGGATTCACTTATTTCAACTTCCAAGCATGACACATTGGCAAAGGTTAGATTCACATCCAAAATCTTTACCTTGTAATTGTGAGACCTTGGTAGGACAGAACTTAATGCAACTCTTAAACTATTTTCCATGCACTCATCCAAACGATGAACTGACCTTTGCTCCAAAATGAAAGGATATCAAATCAAATCAGAGTTGTTTGGACTCCTTCTGACCACTATCAATTAAAGAAAACTACCCAAGTTTTCCAGTGCTGGCTTACATAACAACTGAAAGGAACTAATTATATGAATAATGAACTTGGCAGATTCCAAGCTGCTGTATTAATCAACTCAGAAACCATCTGAGCAGAGTGGAGAAGGCACAATTCAGCCCCACCTCCTATAAGCACGCAAGTTATTATATGGTTGGACACTATGCCTGTCTACCAAAATGTATAAAGCAGGTGTGCACTCTGATCCCTGCAGATTAGGTGTAGCACAGGCACAAACTCAGTGGCTTACGTATATCATGATGGATGGTACAATGTCAGAGAGTACTCCTCCATAGTTCAAAAAGGACTTTCAGCTAGTAAAAGTATAAACGCAGTGGTTTGAATCCTGTTGGCATTCTCAACTGGAGTAGACCCACTGAATCAATTATTAAAGTATGCGTTGCTATTAAATGTCATCAATTCAGTGGGTTTACCAGTTAGGACTACCAGTAAGATGCAGGTCTGTATATGTGTGTGTTTTAACACACAAAGTATTTAAATCAAGTCATTCTTTTCAGAAATGTAACACCCTTCTCTCTTAGAAAACAATATAATCCTATGATTCAATAATAGAAATTTTGCTTTTCTGAGGACAACTGTTAAAAGATTTAACAAACAATGGCCTTTTCCGCACTTTGTTTTCACAACGGGGCAGAGCATCCTCCAGCGAGGACGTTTGCACTTGGGGGTGGACTGGGTCTGGACTACTTTCTGTAGTTCCGGACTTCAGTCTGCTCCGGAACGACCAGAAGTGGTCACTCGCCATGCTATTGAAAGACTGCTTAAAACAGGTCTTTCAACAGCGTGATGAGCCCCACTCCGTGGCTGTGCTCCGATGTAGATTTGCAGTCTCGCACCAGTGCGAGCCTGCAGATCTTCTGGGGGCGGGCTTTAGGCTGGCGAGCTTCACTGGTTGGTGGAGAGCCTCCACCAATTGGAAGCCGCCATTTTCGTCCCCGGAGCAGTGTGTTGCGCAGCCACGCACCACTCTGGATCAGCCTGGATCCTCCAAGGGAGCACGCCAGTCCGGTAAGTAACAGAACAGGGCCTTTCTTCGCCAAGTGTGAAAAAGCCCAATGTCTGCAAAGCCAAATTTGATTTGTGGCACAAGCTGTTTGATCATATTGGGTCTCTGAGCTAAAGGAACCTGCATTTTGGAGCTTGAGTTGTCAAATCACAGATTTTACAACTTTGCTATAATGGTTAGTATAATATTGTGTGACTGGAGCTAAGAAAGTCACTTGAAAACTGCAAACAGCGTTTACCAATTTCAGTTGAGACAGCTTAAATGCTGAAAATTCCATATACTTACAAGTTGAACATATGCAAATTGGGCTTGTATCACTTAAAAAAAGAAAAGAAATAACTTTCTACAGTATCGCATAGCATTCACTATTACTGTCTTCACGTGTTTTCATACTTTTTTACTGCAATTGACTTTTTTACTTTGGATTTTAAAAATTTGGTCTCATACTGTTGCTTTAAATTATTCACAGTTTCTTCGTTACATTTTATGTTTTCATATTTTATTGGTTTAAATCCTATTTTTTATACTGCCTAGAGAGTTTCAGCTATTGGGTGCTACAGGAATGTATATGATGAATAATAATGGCTATTTTAGCTCAATGTAACAATATAAATAATTTTTTCTCTCCTATTATTTGGCTTGAAATGAGATTTACTTTTCATGCAAAAAAGGTTAAGGTGAGGTTTTTGGATTTTGAATTGATTTGGTTCTCTCAGACATTTTTTCACTGAAATAAATTTTCTTGAATTCAATAGCTACTGTGTTAACTGGCCTGCAGATTGCCATTTAATTTATCAGGTAGCATTTGACAATTTGGAATTCCTAGGATGCTGAAAGAACAAAGTGAATACCTTTTAGGTCACTGAGCACACTTTCTCTGATTTGCATGAGGGTAGAAAGTTTAACTAATTGACTGTTTTATTTAATCAGGAAACATTAGCCTATAGAATCTGCTTCAACATGCATCTGTTTTGTCAGTGCCAAGTGATTCCCCAGGGCGAAGTTGATATTCATCTCAGTGCCACTGGTTTTACTTGATAATAAAGACAATCATTACAGTCTTCTTTCATCTTCATTTCTCTGATTTACTAATTAGCGAAAGCCATGGTGTGTCTGGCCACCTGTTGGCAATCCTGTAATGTCTACTGCCTTTGAGTCATCGCCTTTGATAATTTGGATGGAAGGGAGAAAACAAATGTGCAATACATCAAAGAGGAAGCTAGGGCTATTTATTTTAGTTCAGTGCTTTGTCATTTACTCTTTACGTCAGAAGTTGTCCAAGAGGTATTCTGTCAATCTGTCTTTTCATTCAGTAGCAGCCAGAATCCATATTGTGGTGATACCTTTATAGCTGGAATGTGCTTTCAAGTCAACTCTGATTTATGGTGTCTCTACCCTAGGGTTTTCTTGGTCAAGATTATTCAGAGGAGGGTTGCTATTTCTACTTGTAAATCTGAGAGAGTGTGACATGCCCAAGACCACCCAGTGCATTTTCATGGCTAAACAAGGATTCAGTTCCTATCTCACAGAGGTCTAATCCAACAGCCAAACCACTAAACCACGTTCGTGCTCATGCCTTTAATTAGGCCAACCAAAAGATGCAAAATGCATTGGACTAGCTTTCAAAACTCACAAAATTCATCAAGCTAAAATGGCAAAAAATACATAGGGGAAAGGAAGTGATGCTATTGGACTTACAGCTTCTGCATTTTTCCTTTGACAAGTAAGTGTCCATGGAATAAAAGGTTAGGTCACAAAGCCCGTGGCCATGAGGTGACTGGAACAAAGGCAGTAAACCAGGGGCAAAATTTGCTTCTCCATTTGAAATTACAAAGCACCCTACTCTGAGAACTGTGTGTGGCTTTGCCCAGGGTGAGGCCCAGAATTCTGTGTTGGAAGATACTCACACCCCTTTTCTGACAAAGGGGACTAAACCTCTTTTTGAATGGAGAAACAAAACTCTGTTGGTTTTGGCCCTGGCCATGGATATATGTGGTTTAAAATTTTCCATCCACAGATTCTTCCTCAATAGCATCTCAAAACAAAAATATGACTCCAGCACCATGACTTCCCTTCCCTTCCCTTCCCTTCCCCTGCATGCTTTATTTACTGTTTTCACCTGATGAAGAAGCCCTTGAGCCTTGAAAGCAAGCCTGATTATTTTGAGCCTTTTGGTTTGTCTGTCCTCACAATATGGGCTTTGGATTTTGTTTTATGGCTACTCCTGCAATTCATTTAGGAAAAGAGTCTCAAAATGATATAAGATTACATAAGACAAGCCATGTTGGATCAGACTAGAGACCTATCCAGTTCAGCAATCGGTTTATATGGTAGCCATGTGAGTGCCTACAGGAAATCTGAAAGCAGACATAAGTGCAATAGATTTCTCACTTGTGTTTCCAGCAGCTGTTCTACAGAGACATGGTAACCTAGACTGGATCCAAAAAAAGGATAAAGAGCCAGATAAGGGACATGATCAAAAGTGGTGTGATGTGATCAAAACAACTGGCCAAAAAGATACTACTAACAGAAAAGTAGCATTTGAACCCCCAATGAGTTTCATCAAAACATTGGACTTAACATTAACTTTGCAGATACCCTCAAAGCAATTGCTTGTTTATTTGTTTAGAGTGTTTCTCTATCACCTCCTAGCCCACAAGGGCTCTGAGGTGGTGAATTAATAAAAACCAATTAAAACAGTACCAAGATAAAAACATTTAAAAAACACATTAAAATACTCTCTAAGAACTCCTAAAAGCAGCCTAAAAACAGTCCTAGAGTCCAGTTTTAAAATAATTAAAACAATAGTTTCAAATATTGAATGCCATGTGGGACAGCATAGTTTGATTGCCCAATGGAAACTTAGGCCCTTTTCGCATGGCATTTTCAATGCGAAAGGGCCCTTCGAGCATCACGCACATGTGAGGAGTGGTCCACATGATGCACTGACATTTGCACGACGCTCCAGGGCCTGACAGGGACCACACACGCATTTTTTCATTTTCAGTTTTAAGCTGAAAATGGTGCATGGTCACGCATTACTCCGGGACCCTGCGCGCACTTACCTTGTGTGCGGAGCCTAGGGAGCTGGGCCAGTCGCACTTCCTGTCCAGTGCAGACTGGGAAGGTCCCAGGCTGCACTTCGAAAGGAAGAGGCGGGGCTCTCGTGCGAGCAGGAAGCTCTTGTGGAGCTGAAAGACCCTGGATGCGAGAGCCTCTTTCTGGAGGCTGCTCGCATGAGCACCACACCCCAGCGCTGAAAATAGGTGAGTTGCGGAAAGGGCCAAGAAGAGATGTGGACAGCCTGATGTCCTTGGGTAGAGAGTCCACAGTTGAGATGCTGCTACAGAGAAAGCCCTGTAATGTGTATCGACCAACTTAACTTCATGAAGTGTTGGGACACACAGTAGGGCCCCCTCTGAAGATCTCAAATTTCTGGAAGACTCATATGGGAGGAGGAGGTCTTTCAGAGATTGTGGTCCCAAGTTGTTTAGGACTTTGTAGGTCCACGCCAGCAGCTTGAACTGAGCTCAGAGAAACTGGGCAGTTCTTGAGGGACTGGTGTTATATGGTCTCTAAAATGCACACTTGACATCACTCTGGCTGCTGCATTTTGCACTAAGCTGCAGCTCCTGAACACTTTTCAAGAGCACATTACAGTAGTCTAACTGGGAGGTAACTAAAAAATGATTTACTGGGCAGATGTGCCTTCTTCTAGAAAAGGTACAAGTGGCGCACCAGGTAAAGCTGGGCCAAATTGCTCCTGGCTGTTGCAGCAACTTAGCTTTTCAAGAGCAGTGCTGGGTCCAAGAGCACCCACAATTGGCTCTGAGTGTTTGGTTTCCTAAAGGAAACCACACAGAAGCTTTCCTTGTTTAATATTTGGACAAAAGGAGAATTTTTTTTTTGTCCATTCAAAGAGAGAGTGAAAAAGAAAATTTGGAAGCTGAGTATGATCAGCTGGCAAAGGTATAAAACATATCAAGTATATATTCTATATTATTATGGCTTGGGAGTAAACCTTCATAAACAAAGGACTTTTAAGTAATTATCTGTACAGATGATTGCATTGTTAGACTTCATTCCTAAATGAATTAAATCCAAAGTATGTTGAATGACATTTTATATATATATATATATAGAGAGAGAGAGAGAGAGAGAGAGAGAGAGAGAGCCCTTAACAGAACTCAGTGTTCCATAAGTTCCCTAGCTGTCAATCCACATTCAAATTTCCTTCATTTCCATAAGACTGGTCCACCAGTCTTCAGCCTTCAGCATATGCTTTGGGGGAGGGGGTGTCAAACTCAACTTCATCCTGGGCCACATCAGCATTATGGTTGCCCTCAAAGGGTTGGTTGTATCTGTAAAATACTGTAAGAAATCTATAATATTTCTGCTCCTCCTCTCCCCTGTGGCTCTTTCCTGTTCCCCTCTGTACCTGGTGAGACTGATCCCCACTTTGTGGACCCCTGGCTGCTGGTATTCTGAAGAGGGGCGCAGTAGCCAACACTCGCAATCTACTTCTACTTCTGACTGCTCCTCTGTCCAACTCTTATGAGCTGTGTGAAGCATTGCTATGGTAACCTATGGCAGCACTCTGATGGTGAGACTTGAACAGAAGAGCAGTCAGAAATAGAAGTAGATCACAAATGCTGGCTGCTGGGCCCGTCTTCAGAATACTGGCAGCTGGGAGTTCATAATGTGGAGATTGGGCTCACCAGGTGGAGGGAGTGCTACAGCTGCAGGAGAGGTGCAAAGGCCACATGAAATGGCCTGGTAGGCTGGATTTGGGCCACAGGTCTTGTGTTTGACACATGTGCTTTGGGGTATTTATTATTTATTTTAAAAACTTCTACATAGGTACTAGCAAGATGTATAATAATAACAATAAAAACTTTTCTTCTGTGCTTATGGCACTCTTTAAAGTACAATTCATATTAATTATACTATTCAAACATTTAAAAACAGTGTTGGTAGTGCTGCAAAATAGCAGCATCAAGTTAATTTGTTACCTTATTATCAGGATCAGTTTGTTTTAATTGCTAAGTCCCTAAATATGCCAATCATACCAAAGTAGATCCATTTGCACAACCATTTATAGTAAATCACTGAGAGCCAATGTGATGTAGTGGTTTGAGCAGTGAACTATGGTCATTTCAGCACTGGCTTAAAGAAGCGGTGCAGAGCACCCTCCAGAGAGGACGTCTGCACCTGGGAGCGAACTGGGTTGGACCTACTTAATGTAGATCCACACCTCAGCCCGCTCCCGAACGACCCGAAGTGGTTGTCCAGCGTGCTTTTGAAAGACTGCTTGAAAGAGGTCATTCTAAAGCACAGAAGATGCCACTCCGTTCCCGCACTCTGGTGCAGATTTGCAGGTTGCATCAGTGCGAGCCTGCGATCTGCCGGGGGCGGGCTTTAGGCTGGTGAGCTTCAGCGGTTGGTGGAGAGCCTCCACCAACCGGAAGCCACCATTTTCATCCCCAGAGCAGTGTGGAGCGGCAGCCACACACTGATCCGGACCAGCCTGGACCCAAGCGTCGAGCCCAAAGATCCGGTAAGTACCGGCACGGGGCGATTCCCTCGCCCCGTGCGGAAATGGCCTATGACTCTGGAGACCAGAGTTCAATTCTCTCTTGAGCGATTTCTGCACTAGACTGCTATAGTGCTGCTATTCCACTTTCAACATCCTATGGAATCCTGGGAATTGCAGTTTAGGGACCTGAGGTCCCTCCCTAAACTGCAATCCCCAGGATTCCATAAGATGTTGAAAGTGGAATAATAGCACTATAACAATCTAGAGTGGAAATGGCCTTGGTCATGGAAACCCACTGGATGACCTTGGGCACATCACACACACTCTCAGCCCAAGAAAACCTCATGATAAGTTTATCATAGAATTGCCATAAGTTGGAAACGACTTGAAAGCACACAATAACAATATTAAATCACATTTTGATATAATTTGACTATAAAATACAACAATGATGTTACAACAATAATCTAGATTTTTAAAAAGCTCCAAGGAGCTCCACTCTGTATTATGCATAGCTTGTTTAATTACTCTTAGTTAATATTTAATTTTTTTCTGCTCCTTGGAAGCTTTATTGTTCGTCTCAGCTGACATTCTGTTTATGACCTTTAAAAAGTTATTAACTTAGCACAGCCAATCACAAACTCTATCATCCTATTCTTTTTCTATGAAGTCTTTAAAAAATCCCCCCCTTTTTTTTTTGTTAGAGCACTTCATTAAAATAACAGGGTGACTAGAAAAATGAAATGTTTACATATTGAACTGACTGGTACTGGCCATCTTTCAACTGGAGGCAGCCATCTTTCAAAACCTTTATTTGGATCTGGCTCAAAGCCACTACTAATAAATCAATCAGATAATCACTTGAAGAAAGCATGTCTTGAAATATTATAGATTTATCTATGACATATTTTTCCTTGATGTCACAAAAATCACTTCTTCAGTCAGATTTAAGAAACCTGCAGCAAGACAGGATTAAGGGAAATAGGAATTTCCCTCTGGAGCATACTAAAAGAATTTTGTATCTCATATTGCTATGATTCACCAATGACCAAGGCCAGATGTTTTGTAATTATATATGAAATGACAGAGCATCAAGGTGTTGAATTTTACAGTGACTTTTTGAAATGTAGCTATAAATCCTTTGAACTGATTATGAACTAGATGCCCCTTAATAGGTAACTTCATATAAAATGATGATTTAGCAGAGAGGTAGTAGAAATAAAACAGTTCATATCATTTTGGTGGGAATTTTCAGTTGCTTAAAGATTTTAGCTGGCCAGTTTAGGAATTTGCTAAATGAATGTACATTTGAAATAAAATAGCAAATCTGCATAGTTTATATAAATTGCTCCTCCATTTTTCTCTTTAATGAATGAAACAATTGTTCTTAAATGTTCATTAATTCCCTTGAATTTCCATCTGTCCTTTGCCCCAAAAGCACATTTGCAAAAAAACATGTTGATTTCTTTGGCTTTGTTTCATTACTTAATACTTATTTTACATTCAGGATACAAAACCTTGCAAGGCATTATTTGAAAATATCTGAAAAATGATTTTTTAAAAAATGTGTTTCCTAGATTTTGAGAAACCCTGAAGAGGAGAATGCTGGACAGATGAGACTCTTTGTAGTTCAGGACTTATTCTGTAGAAAATTACTACAGTTTTTTTTTTTTTGGATATAGAAAACAGCATATTCTGCATAGAATATATTAAACAGAAAATAGTGTTTTCTGTATTTTTCACATATGTCTCCACTTACAGCATTTTCTGCTCAGGAAAACAGCATTTTCAGTGCAGAAATATTCTCTGAGCAGAAAATGCTGTTCTCTATTTTAAAAGAAATGCCAATTTTGCTCAGAATAATTCCTGAACTGTAATTTTTTTTTCAAAAAATTTAAAAATGTTTTCTCAAACACTTTTTTGCAGTGGGAATAAACTGCTAAATCATTACTTCCTTCAAACACAAAATTAGTGAAGACTTAGGCCATTTCTGCACTGCACAGTTATCGCGCTGTTATTCCACTTTCAACATCCTGTGGAATTCTGGGGTTTGTAGTTTACTGAGGCCAAAGAGCTCTCTGGCTGAAAATTCTAAATCCCCCCCTCCTAAAACTGCAAACCCCAGGATTCCACAGGATGTTGAAAGTGGAATAATTGCACTATAACAATATAGTGCAGAAATGGTCTCCTCCTTTTCCTCCTCTGAGGTCTCAGTCATTCTCTCACAGTGTGGTTGGTAGTGGAAAGCCCTCAGGCAGTAGAGGAAGCACGTGGTCCTATGGGACAGGTGGTAGGAAACAGGAGAAGGAATCTGGTGTCATCTTTCCCTTCCTCCCTCATTCTCTCTTCTTTCTCCTGTGATTCTTTCCAGAGGGCAGCTGATGATACAGGGCCCTGTGAAGGAAGATCAGACAAACCAGCTGTGGAAACCTCCTCACCTTTATGTGGAGACCAATTGACACCTTGAAATACTCTGATAATTAGGAAACCATTTTGTTCAGATTTGCTTAGAGATGAGGTGGAATGAGCTATAGCCCTGAGTGCAGTATTTCGGTTTGCATACAAATCTGTGCGTGTATATACAAACCAGAGCTTGAGAAAAAGTACTTTTTAGCATATAAATTCCAGAATCACACAATCAGCATGGCTGATTTCTAAGCTTTATGTAGAGGTGTAAACACCCTTCCTTCCAGATATTTGCAATGTATGTATGAACTCCAGGAATAGGACATGTAGCATTGGGGTGAAGTTAGGCAGCAGAGGCCCAGTTATGACTTGAGAATCAATTGCAGTCTTTCAGGAGTGCTTGAACAGAACTCGAAAGAGCAACCAAAGGATGAATTTAAAATGCACTGAACAAACCTAATTTTGTTCTGTTTTTTGCTTTTTCTTCCAAGGCATAAATGTAATTCCGATATAAATAGCTATCAGATGCATCATTTTTTCTAGTAATCACTTCTCTATGTGTTGTTCATGAGCTCCCCACAGTTCATTAAATGCAGCCAGAACTCCAGCATTTTTTTGCTCCTAAACGAGGGAATATTTTCCTTGAAATCTTTATTTGAGAAGCTACAGCATGTTCTTCCTTGATACTTAGGTAAGTACCTTTTCTGAATGATTAATTATATTCAGACTTTACATCCAAGTGTAATTTTTCAAGGGACATAATTGGATGCAAATTGGCCAGTGTTAATCATTAGATATCACTAATTAAAAACAGAAGCTGTAAGTAATGGTATGATTATTGGAAGAAATAAATGAAGCAAATCAGGTAATACTTTTCTTCAGGGACTCGTGACTTGTGCCTGAGCCTCATTAAATTGTAGCATGTGAAGGTGCCCTGCTGATAATACAGACTGCCTGAGAGATGTATTTGGAAGTAACTTAAATGTAATATATGAGATCAGTATCTGAGAAAGGGGGGGAGGGGGACATTCCTATGGCTCAAGGACTTTGCAATTTCATGAATTAGGAACTTTAAAAAGTGAAATTTAATTAGCCAGAAACTAGTATCACATAGTGGAAAAAAAAAAAAAAGACTGAAAGGCAGGAGGCACCAGCCTTCTTTTTCTGACCATGTTTCTGAAAGTCAAAGACTTTGTGCTAAAAATTCAATAGATTTGAAGAAAAGACTTTTTAATGGCTTGAAGATGTATGCTTATTTATAAATAGTTTCTAGACCAGCATAAAAGAGAAGGCAAACTTAAAAGGGGCTTAAGCCCTTAATATGATGTGGAGGGAATGAGTCTTTAGCTTTATCACATACTTCCTCCATCATGTGTATCTGTCCCCTCTATGACCATCCACACTCTATGCCACATATTAGAAGGAAAAAACCTCTGCAGAGGCAAGCTACTGCAGTCATGGTAGTTTTTTGAAGTCACTATGTGTTAGAGGTATTTGCATAGCAACATATGGATGCAACAAAGCAAGTACGCTGAGCCCTGCTATCTTGAAGAAAACTATTGCCTGAATAGGGTTTTAGTTTGCCTATTTCATGTGAAACTTGGTAATTATTTCATAAGATGGTATCTTGTGAACTGTTTAATGACATTGAATATTTGGGATTTATAGTAATTTTTTTTTAATGTGAGTGCAATCTAGCCGGATGCAATTGGTTTGAAATCTAGTTAATTTAGATGAGAGACACTATGAAATTTTGTCACTGAAAATCAGTAGGATTTAGAAGTGCTTTGCATAGCCTACTGTGTTTGGAAATTTATAAGTGGATAGATTTGTTGATTGTCCTCCTCAAATTCATTACTTGGAATACTATATTGTGGTGTGCCTTCTGTCTGACTCATGGCAACCACAAGGTGAATGTGTCATGGGGTTTTCTTGGTTTTCTTTGTTCAGAGGAGGTTTGTCTTTTCCTTCCTCTGAGGCTGAGACAGTGTAACTTGCTCAAGATCAACCAGTGAGTTTCTATCACCTAGTGGGGATTCAAATCCTGGTATCCAGAGTCATAGTCCAAGACTCAAGCAACTACACCTAACTGACTCTGGGAATATCATATGCCCATTTTAAAAGAGATCATCTAGCTCTGTAGATTATTTTTATGCTGACTTGCTGTTTGGAGATACATTTTCTTGAGATTTAATTTCAACTAGGGACAACCTGGGGTTGGGAGAACCTTTATTCTTTTTAACCTGGAATTTTCCATTTGAAAAGAAAAACAGTAATACCGTGCCCATCCATTAAGGTTAAGAAAGTTCTTCTTTGTGCTCCTAGAATCTAAAATCAGCTGCTGAAGCTTGTTCAGGAAACTTTATCAAACTATAGAACATGCCAAGAAAGGAAAGAGCTTTTCTGGCTATGGTGCCCTGATTATGGAATAGCCCTTTCCTTTGAGGCTCTATGAACACCTATATTGCAGTCTATCTGGTGCCAGTTTGTGATGTTTTCATTCACCAAGGCGTTTTATGAATTATGAATGCTTTTATGAATTAGATATGAGTGCTTTTATGAATGACGGGTTGTACGTAGTTTTAAAATGGTTGGACATAAATTCAATTGAACTAGAGTGTACCCATTAAATCACTGGCTTTTAAGTAAGTCTTGGCTTACCAAGTTTCTGTTGTGAGTCTTCTGTGCTAATTGGGATTAACGGTTTGTTTAGGCTTTGCATTTCTTTTAATGATCACTTACCGGATTGTGGATTACAACTGTGAAAGTCTAAACGGAATGGATGGTGGGAAAAATGTTTTAAAGAAATAGAAAACTGATAGATTTTTTTTTTTAAAGAATGAAGGGTGGGATGAGATTCTGTTAAACACAGAAAGAGGGCCTTTTCAGTGGTGGTGGTGGTGGTGGTGGTGGTTGGTGCCATTATGGAATGTCTGAGATGCAGGATGTCAGTGGAAACTGGTGCCTCTGATGTTATTGAGGTGGTGAGCCCACACTGTGTTTTAGTCTGAACTTCAAAGGAGCAATCCAAAATGCTGAACCTAGTTGGAAAATGGAACTGAGGCACCAGCTGCTCCTAGTATACCTCCTTTAAACTCTGGACTAAAATTCAAAGTGAAATCATCCCACTGGGGTCACAGCCGCCAGATTTCACTGCTGTGTACCTAGATTAGGATCTTTTCAACATCATGGTCCTTTCACACTGCACAATAACAGTGCTATGGTTCCACTTTAACTGTCATGGCTGTTTCCTGTGGTGTCCTAGGATTTGTGGTCTGGCGAGACAGGAAAGCCCTCTGGGAGAGAATTCTAAATGCTCCTCCCTTAATTGCAAATTCCCAAGATTCCATAGGATGGAACCATGGTGGTCAAAGTGGAATCACAGTGCTATACTTGTGTAGTGTGAACGGGTCCCGACTGGAAAACTTCTTTAAAAAAAAGTCTGCAGGCTTTCCAAAAGGTTTTACATCTTGGAACTAATTGTGTCTTCTGTTGCTCAGTTTTACTGCTCTTTTTAGATTCAGTTTATTTTGGTTTTATCTTGATTTTTGTGTTGGCTTTATTTATTATATGGACTGCACCTATATGTTTGATTGTGATTTGTGTTTTCTTGATTTTAAAGCTCTGTGAACCACCCAGATGACTTGGTTAATATATGGGCTGCATAGAAATGTCACTATAGATAAATATCTTCAGAAAAACAAGCACATTTCTGCAGTGATGTGGAAGACAAAAGATAGGTTTAGTGCATGAAATTCAGTTTCTATAGGACTGAGTATACAGATATGGGAGGAGGTTATCATTTGTCTTATATTGGGAACAAAAGTTCTTATATTGTAATAAAAGGGATAACTGAGATTTCTCTCTTTTTCATTCAAAATTACGTTTTAAAAATATCTTAAAAACCTAAGAATGGAAAGGGATTAATTAAGTCTGTGCATGAGTGTGTGCACGCGTTTGTGTGTAATGGGAGGTGAAGGAATAAAAATAAGTAGCAAAATAATTGTGATTCATTCTTGGAGAAAAGAGCAAAGGACAGAACAACTTAACTAAAAACTGCCCCCAAAATATGTAGTGCCTCCATTCCTAGCTAGGACGAAGTTGTCTGCCAAGAGCACAAAACCCTTTTTCCTTCACTTATCATTTCTGAAAATCATTAGATTGTGGCAATCTTTTCCAACCATTTTCTTGTGTTTATGAAAACACGAGTTGATAAAAGCATGGTAGCATCAGCTGAGGGCTTTGTTGATGACAGAATACTTCCATGTAATTTGCCATACTGGTGTTAATGTAAAATCACTTCAGCCACACTGACAGCTATGTTTCCTCCAATATCAATGCCACCAATATCAGTAGGACTTGCTTCCTAGGACTTCAACCTTAGTCTTCCCTTTACCCCCAGGCCATCTATACAGTCATAATAAAAAGTTCATGGAGCACAGCTTGATGCTGACCTCAGGAGATGCAATGAGAGGTGCTCTTTTCATTGATAACAATGATGGAGGAAGAGGAGAAGGAAGAAGATGGAGGTAGGTTCAAAACTAAGAGGATATAAATAAAATAGTGTAGTTTTGTGACTGTAGTATTTTAACATAACCCCCTTTCTACTGAGGGAGCCTGGAGGTAGGATCCTGTGTAAAGCTGAACTTGTTTCCATTGCACATGGCTTTATCACAGCAGAAATGTAGGGAACTTCTTAATGAGCCAGTGCTTTCAGAACTCACTGCATCTTACCAGTTGTTCCAAGCTAATTTGCCAGATGCTTGGTAAATAGAGCAAAACTCCCCCTGGATGAGGGCCTAAAGGAGCAGGTGCCTACTGAATGGTGACAAGACCTGATTGAAGAGTTTGATTCAGGATGCCATGAACCACTTCAGCATCAAAAAAGGAGAGATGTGCAATTTGAGCATCATGTTTCCTGGGTCCTATAGTATCCCTAGATTCTGATTATTTCCTCATCTTCATACCAGTCTTTGCTTTCTGTAGCTTTGCCTCTTTGTTCCTCTGTATTATATGTGTTATATGTCACTTTCTTCCTCAGCTTCCTCCATTCTGTCACTCTAGGAAGTTTAAAATATTTTTTCAAAAAACAAATAGATATGTATATGATAGGGTACATATAAGTGATCAGAATTCAGAAAGATGGGTTAATTTGAAATGCTGCAGGCACAACAGGGAGGTTGCTGAAATTCAAGACACAGGGGCCTAGTCAGATAGGGAAAAAACTTAAAAGATGGAAGCTAGAATGGATGACTCATATGTCACATTCTCATTTATAAGCAAAACAAAGCAGAATAATTTCTGAGGTAATTTTAAGATAAACAAAGCTGAGTGCTGTCAGAATAGGTTGGACAAAACCTGTAGTCCAAAGAAAATACGTTGTGATGTAAATTGTTAAGTGCACCTGTGAAAAGCCGTGTGACTCTAGCTGAGTCATGCTGATGGGCAATCAGGGGAGAAAGTTGTATCAGATATGGGGAGAATGCAAAGACTGGCCAGGATTGCATCAGCTAGGTATCTGTATAAATGTAGCTGAGTCCTAGCCAACAGTGCACACGGTGCCTGAATGTGTATGCTGGAGGCTCTGCCAGAAAGAGCAAGCTGAGGAATGCCGGGATGCCTTCTGGAGATTCTTGTAAATATGTATATATTGTAACTCAAGAATAAATTGCCTCCTTGATGGAAGATAACAAGTGGTGTGGGTGAGTTTTTCCTGGCTACAGTGCATTGCTGCTAAGATATTTTGTATCTTTTGTACACTTGACTCTGGTACAATCTTTTTGGCCAGAGCTCAGTGGTCGGGAAGGAAGTGCTATCATGGTTTTGCGTGGCTCCCAGCATCCCCATCCCTCTCGGACAAGTGCATGGGGTAGCTTGAGGTCGGTAAAAGAGCTGAGAATGTGATATAGCTAGTGATCTGAGACGTATGGCACATGTGTAACATGTATTCAAGGGGGCAGTCTAACAGGATTAATAAACGAGTCTAACCAGAGATCTTGAAGTTTGCAATAACTAGGTTCTAAGTGAAAAGCTTATAAAAAGATGTCCCTCCTGTTGGGCAGAGCTCTCTTCTCAGGAGTTCCCAGGAGGCTGACTACTGTAAACATCAATCTTGCTTGCTCTAAAACAGTTTCTCTGATTTATTCTTTATTCTGTTCTGATAATCTTATAAACTTTGTGCACACTACCACTTGAGGAGCTGTGTTGAATCCTCAGAAGGCAGACTAATAATCCGGGCTTTGGATTGTTTAGTTAATTAAAGGTAATATGATGGACCTCATACTTTCATAGTCCAGCAGAAAGCTGGCCATTATATTTTAAACATCACAGAACTGTGACTTCCTTCAATATCTTCTCACCATTCTAATAACATAAAAATCAACACTAAACTAGTCTAGAGTGGGGAAGTGATTGTATGAAGAAGATAGGAGTGGAAAATGCCTGTGGTAATTCATGAGCTCTGTCTTTATGCTGCCCTTGCTCTGGCTGCAACTTGTGGCCCTTCAGATGTAATTGTCTGAAATCTTTTATGAGGAAATGATGTTTTGCCCAGATGGAACTATACCCTGTCTCTCCTCTAACCTCCTGTAGAACCCGTCTGTCTGATGCACCCGTCCCAATACAACCATTGCTTGTGGAGAGGGAGGGGTAGTGGGAAGTGTCTGTCTACACTCTATCTGCAGCTGAATGTACAACAAATGCATCCTCTGGGAATTCTGAATTCATTTTTCATTTGGATATAGGGACTCAGTTGGATGTTTCTCTAGTGCTCTCTGACTTTACATTCAGCACTAAATGACCATACTGGGGCTCCCATAGGAGGCATGTGAGTTTTGAGGGAGTTAGAGCTTGTTGTGCATGGGACGTGTTAAATTCCTTCCTTAACAATGGCCCAATAAAAGATATAAACCAGTGATACTAACGAACTAGGTCCATCACTAATAGAATCCCAGCCTTTGTCTATATTTGTATCTTGTTTGCATTGCAGCTCTGCTTTAGCCTAAGGTGACTAATGAATGAGCAGGACAATTATGATTATCAGGAACATCTCAGATGAATATATCTGATGTATATACAAAACAAGTCCACTTGGCAATGTTTGGGATTTTTTTTCCCCCTCTTGAATCTTTTAATGGTGGATAGGTCATGCAGACTGACAGCAGATGGTTCAGTCAACAAATTCCATAGGGGAAAGGATTTCTTTCTTTCTTTTTCTTTTTTTTTGCATTGAACTTACCTCTGCATTTAAAAAGATTTTCAAAGTAGGGTGAAGCTTAAACTATCATTATTGGGTAGGATTTCTGCAATTAAAATGAATGTATTACCTAAGATGTTGTTTTTGTTCCAGACTATACCAATTTTGATCAATGATATTTTATTTAAACAATGGCACACTGATTTATCAAAATTTATATGGCACGGGAAGAAGCCTAAAGTAAAACATACAGTTTTACAAGATGTTAAACAAGGAGAAGGATTGGAATTGCCAGGTTTGAAATTGTGTTTCTCTGCATGTTGTTTGGTCCGGTTGAAAGACTGGATTCTGTTGACAAGAGATTATTGGACCTTGAGGGGCATGCACTGAGGTTTAAGGGGCATGGGCATTATGATATGATAAAACTAAAGTGAACATGGGTTCTAATAACCACTATGTGGGAAAAGCATTGTTGAGAATATGGAAAAAAATATAAACCAAGTTTATGTCCTAAAACATCTTCGTTGATGATTTTGCAAGAAACTTTCTATAGGAAGGAGACAACAGCAAAAGAAAAGTGGACATCTTATCAATACTCTGGAAGAATATTACAATTCCATCAAAGGAGGACTGGCTAATCAGGTTACTAGACTTAGCTGAAATGGACAAATTAACAATATTGTTCAGAGGGGAAAAAAGAGTAAATTTCATGGAAGACTGGAATCGTTTCATATGCGCTTTGCAAGAAGAAAGAGTACAACATATTGACTGTAGGATTCAGCAATTAGTATTTTGGGAAGATTAGCAGTGGAAGCATTAGACTGATATTTGTAATTAGAGAACTTTTTTAAATACTGCAAGTGATACAGATCTACATTGGGGAAGCTTGAAACCATGTTCTAAAATGTCTTTCATGTTTCTTAGTTGTTGTTATTAGGTAGTGCTATGTATGGCTTTTTGTGTGTGTGATTGGAAATTTAGAGGATGACGTAATTTGAAGTGTCTTTTTGATTAGTTTTGTTATTAGGTTATGTTAAAATTTTAACAAAGTACACATGTATATATAAATGAACCTTCATCTGCATTATTAAGAGTGGATCCTTATTGTCCTTCTGAGAGTTTGCAAATACTTAAGGTAGCCTGTGAGAATACTTGTTAGCTTTCAGAAAGCTGGCACAACTCATTATAATAGTCTTAATGAGCATTCAGCATAGCAAGTAATACACAGGCTGGCAACTTATGGTCTCAGGGATGACTTACATTGCTACTTGTGAATATTTTCAATTTATGTATATATAATTCTGATTCACAAGTTATCCATTTTGAAGGAACTTCACATGATTGAAGGAAAGTGCAGTCACACTGCTGACCCTGATATCTACATCACATGCCAGCACTGATGCATAGCATACCCACTTAAGAAATAACAAGAGCAGGTCATATGGTTTGTGTTCAAACAAGGACCACTTTAATTAAATTATTTATTTTGTGATCTGCAGGACAGCAGACTAACGAATAGCCTAGATGAGGCAGGGGTCCTATCATGAACTTGCCCTCAGTTCTCTCCCAGTTAAGTACTCAGGCCTTGAGTGTATATGATAACCTATGGCTTGTCACCATAAATATAATTAGAGGAACTTCCCAAGAGACCTCCCCTCAAATCCCATGATTTAGAGAGAGGAGGTACCTTTTTTCACTCCCTACATCTTGTGATTGAAGGTGCAAGTGCAGAAGCAGGAGATGCTACTCAGGCCCTTTGCGCACCGGGCTTTTTAAACGGTGCAGAGCGACCTCTGACGGAGGTCTTCTGCACCGTAGAGTGGACTGGGGCGGACTACTTTTTGCAGTTCCGCACCTCAGTCCGGTCTGGAGCGACTGGAACTGGTTGCGCAGCATGTTTTTTAAAAACTTCTTTTTAGAAGTTTTTAAAAAGCACGGAGTGCGCAACTCCATGTCGCTCCGTTGCTGCGCTCCGGTGCAGATTTGCAGGTGCGCACTAGTGCATGCCTGCAGATCTGCCATGGGTGGGCTTTAGGCTGGCGAGCTTCTCCAGTTGGTGGAGAGCTTCCACCAACCAGAAGCCGCCATTTTGGATGCCGGAGCAGTGCGGAGCGATGAGCTCACACTGCTCCTTATCCTGACAGACTCAACCAGATGCCAAAGAAATCCGGTGAGGTCCGTTTTTGCGCGGTTCCCTTCCCACATGCAGAAAGGGCCTTACTACCTACTGTGTCTTAACACACAATGATTATCAATCATGTTAATCATGTTAAGTACCTATAACTAAGTAGCTGACCTAGAATCTCTGCTATTGTTGTTGTTATTATTATTAATCAAAAACAATAATCAAAAACAGTTTGTATAGCATCCCATCTCTTGACCTACTGCAGGGTAGACAAAAAACTTCCCAGTAAGGGAGATAAAAATTCTTTCCTGGGCCCTGGAGATTCAGCATGCTATAGTAGCTTGAGTATTGGAGACCAGAGTTTGATTCTCTGCTCAGCTATGGAAACTCACTGGGTGACCTTGAGTGCATCACACACTCCCATCCCCCAGAGAATCCTTTGATTGTTTCACCTTACAGTCTCCATAAATCAAAAACAACTTGAAGGCAGACAACAACAACAACCCGAACCCTAAAGTCCACCTTCTAGAGCAGTGGTTCTCAACCTGTGGGTCCCCAGATGTTCGTGGACTTCAGCTCCCAGAAGCCCTGAGCGTTGACCATAGTGGCTGGGGCTTCTGGGAGCTGAAGTCCACGAACATCTGGGGACCCACAGGTTGAGAACCACTGTTCTAGAGCCTACAATGATCTGAACTATTGTTGTTGTTGCTGTTGTTGTTATTTTATTCATTTATATCCTGCTACTCCCATAGTAATGAGACTCAAGGCACTTAACAATATTTTGAAAAACTTTGAGTAAGAATAGAAATATAGGCTTTTCTAAAAAAAGAAATAAAGGTAAAACCTTAAAAACATTAAAATTCAGTAAAAGACACATACAGACCTTAAAACAGTGCAGTATTAAAAGCCCAGACAAGTCAGTTTCCAAAACAAAAATGTTTTAATTATCTGCTGGAAGAAGAACAAGGATGGGGCCATTCTGCTTCACTAGGAAAGGAGTTCCAAAGTCTCTCCTTTATTCCCACCAAATGAGCCCAAGAATATGATGAGACAGGAAGGAGAGCCTCTCCAGATGACCTTAGAGCAATAATGTGAAGCAGAAACCAGAGATAAGACCCTTTGGTTTGGAAAAAAGGTTTTATTTCACCGGTAGCCTTGGCAGCGATAGCTCTCAAAAGAAACCGAGCCCCCCTTATTTGAGCTCACAAGCATTTATACATTTTTCCAGTACAGTCATCACATGTTCAAGAAAGGAAACAGATGTATACAAAGGTTCCTACCGTTCTCTAGCGTAATCTTACAAATGTTGCAAAGTAAAGGAAGCATAAGCGTAGCATGCTACATTCCATCCTCCCTAGCATTCCATCTTACAGAGTTCTATTGTATTGTTTTCAAACACAGAGGGACTTCAACTGCAGAGAAAATTTACTGCTTTTCCCTCACACCCAGAGGTCATCTAGATTGACTCACCACAAATGGGCCCAATAAAGGGAAACAGGGTCCTTCAAACACCATATAGGTCTTTATAGGTCATCATTAGCACTTTGAATTGCACCCAGAAATGGAGCAGCAGCCAGTGGAGCTGTTGCAACAAGGAAGCTATGTGCTCCCAGTTAACAATCTGGTTGCAGCTCTTTGGGCCAGTTGATGTTTCTGATCACTTTTCAAAGGCAGCCTCACAGTGAGTGCATTACAGTAATCCAAAGAGCACATTACAGTATTCTGAACCAAGGGTGGGAAGGATGTGTAGGAGCAAAAGATGAGGTGGGTGGCAGGGGAAGAAGAGCAGATTTGGAAAGCTCTCATGCCTTTCAAGCAGTCTCTCACCTCTAGTGTCTTCTTTCTGATAGGCCCAGTAAAAACTGCCCCTGAGCCATAGTTGCAAGAGGGCTGCATGAGCACAGGCCTGAACTACACTCATTTACAAGTGCAGTTGAGCATTTAGAAATACAGTTTAGGTACCCAAAGAAAATGGGCAAGCAAAGTGACCAAATGTAGGAAACATGAGAGTTCTAGGTGTGAACAATTTACAATGTCTCACTCCCTGCAATGCTAGCATTTGGAAACTGAAGGAAATTTTTTTTGGGGGGGACTGTGGAGCATGCATTATGTTACGCTTGTAGCTACATCACTGGTGGACACTTAGAATCATCTGGAATACTGTGTCCAGTTCTGGGCACCTCAATTCAAGAAGGATATCAACAAGCTAGAGTGTGTCCAGAGGAGGGAGACCAAAATGGTGAAGGTCTGGAAGCCATTCCCTTTGAGGAGCGGCTTAAGAAGCTGGATATGTTTAGTCTGCAGAAGAGAAGGTTAAGAGGAGACATGATAGCCATGTTTAATATTTGAGGGGATGTCATGCTGAGGAGGGAATGGGCTTGTTTTCCACTGTTCCAGAGACTAGGACAAAGAGCAATGGATTCAAGCTGCAAGAAAGGCGATTCTACCTGAACCTCAGGAAGAACTTCCTGAAGGTCAGAGCTGTCTGGCAGTGGAATATGCTGCCTCAGAGTGTGGTGGAGTCTCCTCCTTTGGAGGTTTTTAAGCAGAGGCTGGATGGCCATCTGTCGTGAGTGCTTTGATGTGTGTTCCTGCATGGCGGGAGATTGGACTGGATGTCCCCTGTGGTCTCTTCCAACTCCATGATTCTATGAAAAACAGAAACTTGGACAGGCAGAAGTCTATGAGCATAGTCTTTCTCCATGAAAATGATAGTCAGAAAGAACATGACATCAGGGGTTAGATGAGCTGCTCACCTGCTTATTAACCACAGGAGGCCCTCTTCATGTGGGGATTGTATGCTCAGACTTGGGAGAAAAACCTTCACAATTTTTTGGGGGGGCTCTTTCTAGTTATTTGCCATATATTTTTAATGTTTCTCAAGACAGCACACTGATCCAAATCTTATGCGTGTGTCTCCCTGTATACAACTGCCAATATATTGAGATTGTGGCTGTCTTCTGTAGGAGCAGGACATTTACTCAGAGACAGAGCAGAGGAACATCTCAGTTATATTGCTCTAATTATGGTTCCCAGAGGGTCTCCCTGCTGCTGCTGATGGGACGATTTTGATGCCAACTTAAGACCTTGGTATTTACCTAAGCTTGTAGGTCTTACCAACTGTAGCCTAGTTCTGATTTAGTACAGCTGATTTTATTTTGGATGGTGGGTTTTATGCTGCATTGTTTTTATTGAATGCATCCTGCCTGAAATCCATGGCTACAGGATAGATTAGAAATATGTTAATAAAACAGACAAACAGATGAATTAAAGGTATCATTAGGTTTCAGTAGACATGACAGTTTTTTTTTTAAAGTATTAGGCTATATCTTTAATTTTTTTTTAACAGATGTTTGCAAGCATTGTTACTAGAAAGCAATTCCCACTGAACTCAACTGGACTTATTTTTTAGTAAACATCCTTTTAATTGGATTATTAGTTTGTCAACATTAAGTTGTCAGAAAAACTGGGACTGATATAAAATATGAGATTACAGATGATTAGGGTGAAACTATATCTAATGTTGAGGCTTGGATCTCTTAATATAGTTTCTTAAACATGATTATCTCTGTATTATACGTTTGGTAGGCCTTTCACATTTTATGAAAAATGCCATGGTTTTGAAATGCAAATAGTGCTGGATTGCTTTGCTCTTTCTACAGTAATTAAAAAGGGACTTCTTTGCTCTGCTTTATACACATTCTAATTTCTATCATGCAGGAAATCTAATCTATTGCAATAGACTTTTAATTGGGTATCTGAGTTTATCTGCTGTGCCATGTCCTCCTTTTCTTTGAAGATCTAGTGTGTGTGAAGTGAGAGGCTTTATAATATATGTGTAGATGCCATAGCTAGTTAAGGGAGCCAAATCATTTTTTTTAGGTATTTCAGTATAGCTGATTTTTTTAAAAGACAGTGAGCATTGTCAAAAGTTTGTATTGGTGTTTCCACTGGTCATGTTTAAAGAGCCAAAGAAATTGGCTATTCGACATTCTAACTCCAATCACTTACCACTGTAGCTCTTATAGATTGTGTGCATTAAAAAGACATACTCAGTATAACATGTAGCACACTTTTATGCCCTATCTGTTTCTAGTTCTTTAAAAATCAGCCAAATTATGTTAGTACTTTGATATCTAATTCTGGATGTAATCCGGCATGGCCTATTTTCCATATAAATGGAATACTGTGTAGTGAATATTAGACATGATTGAGAATTGCATAAAAGAAAGTCAAAGTTTTTCATTATGAATCAAATAGCTTATTCAGGGAAGTTGGTAGCAGATTTTTTTAAAAAATCAAAACAAGTGAATGGGACTTGTACAATTAAATTAAAATTTGATAAAATGACTACTGTTTCCTATACATTTATAATTGATTTTGTTTTATCACATTATATAATAATAGTAGTAGTAGTAGTAGTAGCAACCAAGATTCTAGATCAACTAGACCGGTATACTTTCCGCACGAGGCTGGTGAATTGGTTTGTGCTGTTTCTTACCGGATTTTTTGGGCTCGAAACAAGGTGGACTTTCCCTCATTTCCTTCTACACAGCTACTTGCGTATGTTCCATTCTGATTTGGAGCAGTGTGAGTTCATGAATCCACACTGCCTCCGCCATGGCCACTCCTGCAACTCCTCTCACCCCGCCACGTCGGCTGTGATTGGCCCTTTTTTTTTTGCATGGTTTAGTATGTCATTGCATATGTGACTACGTGCATAAGTGCATACTACCCCTGGCCCCTCCCATGAGCCCTCCCTTGACCACCAATTCGCATTGGCATGAATGTATGTGACTGCACCACTGTGAAAGTACGAATCGGATTGATCTGGAAAAGTGGAAAACCAGTTTCTTTCGGTTTTCAAAGAGCATGCTTTACCACCACATGGGGGCGCATTTAGTTGGAATTATGTGTGGAACGAAGGTAAATAAACTGAACCTAGTCCGCTGCAACGTGCAGAAGACCTCTGTGGCAAGATGCATTGGCCCGCCTTAATAACTGCGTGCCAAAAGGGCCTAAGTTGTGTTCTGGCCCAGTCCCCCACCCCCAATTCTGATTTATTGGCGAGCAGCTGCTGCAAGCAGGAGGAGTTCATTCTTCTCTTGATTGGGGCACAGCAGTCAGTTATTTCCACTTCTGTCCTGCATATGATCTCTTGTGTGACAGTCAGAAACAGGACTGTCACTATTGCAGTTCCTCCACACAGTTCAGATGAGTTGTGAGACAGGGTGAAAACATCAGTCTGTTGTTCCCCGATCAACAGGAGAACAGGCTTCTGTTGCTCACACTGATTGATGCTTGGTAACTCAGGACTTGGGGTCTTTGACGATCCGTGCATATTCCCTAAGCTATTGAATACATAAGGATTGTGAATACAAATCAGTTATGAATGCATAATGCTAGGTTACACATTCATAACTGGGATTGTGAATTCCAGTTAGCAACAGAAACAACCATTTCTGTCCTTTTTCAAGTCCAAGGTCCAAGACAGCTTACAAAAGTTGAAATAGATGTAACCAATAAAATTTCATATCATACGTAAGTTAAAAATACAATTATACTATCAACAGACTGAAAAGCAGTTAAAATCATGTCATTAAAAAGAATTGCAGTACCTCCCCCCCCCCGCCCATAACTGTGTGACTGGTACGTAAGATTTCAGTTATCCTCTATGAGATGTAGTCCAAAAATACATACTTTGAATTTAACAGTAATAAAATAAAAGTTCAAGCAATAAAGTGAAATAAAGCAAAATATAATATAGTAGATACAGTATTGAGGGAAAGTATAGAATAGTGGTTTGAGTGTTGCACTGCAGCCCTGAAGACTAGAGTTTGATTCCCTGCTCAGCTATGGAAACCCACTGGGCATATCACATACTCTCAGCCCCAGAAAACCCTGTGATGGGTTTGCCTTAGGGTCTCTGTAAGCTGGAAATGACTTGAAGGCACACAACAACACCAGCAGCAGCATATAGTATTACATGGAAGATGACAGGGAATATAAAACTGAAGAAAATGGTTTCCCATTTGCTTTCACTAATGTGCTGTCTCACGTTGTCCATGCTGTCTTGTGTTTCCTTGCTGTACACAGTACTACATGTGCTCAAATGCTACACAGTCTCTTAGTAGTCCTTTCTTATTTTTTATGATCTGATTGCAGTAGTGTCCTTCTGCAAAATTCTTGTGCTTGCACAATAAAGTCCTTGTCCTTATCTGGTATAGTCCCTTGTAAAATCTTTCTGTTTGAGTCCTTGTGTTGTTTGTAATGGTCTCAAAGCGGAAGAGTTGTGATGTTGGCAATTCTGATAAGCCTAAGAGAATCCATAATATTTTTCCTTCAAGTGAGAAGCTGAAAGTTCTTGACTTAATCAGGAAAGAAAACAAATGTGCACTGAGGTTGGTAAGATGTGTGGTAAGAATGAATCTTCCATCTGTGAAATTCTGCAGAAGGAAAATAAATCTGTTCTAGTTTAACTGTTGCACCTCAGACTGCAAAAGATACCTTCACAGTGTGTGATAGGTGCTTAATTAAAATGGAGGAGGAATTAAATTTGTGGCTGGAAGACATGAACAGAAAATGAATTCCCATTAACATCAACGTCTTGCACCACAAAGCACTGAGGCTGTATGAAGATATCAGCAGGGCACCCCCTTAAATGAGTGCCACTAAGCTCTTTACTGCAAATAGGGGGTGGTTGCACAGATTTAAGAACAGGTTTAGACTTAAAAACATAAAACTGAGTTGAGAGGCTGAGTTGGTCAATGAAACATCTGCTGCCACACTTCCAGAGCAGTTTAAGAAGTTTGTTGAGGAGCAAGATTATCATCCAAAGTAGGTGTTCAATTGCAATGGATCTAGGCTTTTCTGAAAACAAAACAAAACAAAAAAATTAACCTGCTCATTAGAACCTATATTTCTAAAACTGCAAAGGTGGTATAAAGCATGGAAGGAGAGATTAACTCGGGTCCTGTGTGGTCACTCTGCAGGGATATGATACAGTATTGAGGGAGAATGTAGAATAGTGTGCTTATGCAAGAGGCTATGTGCTCTTAAAAATAAAAACAAACTTTATTTGCCTATGGCCCTTTTCACATGGCATTTGCCATGCAAAAGGGCCTCTGGAGTGTTGCATGATTGCGAGGAGCATTTCAGATGATGTCCTCGCAATCGTGCAACACTGCCAGGGCCAGCAGGTGCCGATCACGCACTATTTCATTTTCAGGTTGTAGCTGAAAATGGTGCGTGATCGTGCATTGCTCCAGGGTCCCACATGCACTTACCTTGCATGCGGAGTTCTGGAGCCGTGGCCCTTGTGCTTCCTCCCCCAGTGCAGCCTGGGAAAATATCTGGCTGTGCTGCGGAAGGAAGTGGTGGAGCTCTTATACTGCCTGCCGGCATCTCCTGCAGAGCCAAAGCAGCAGGGACACGAGAGCCTCTCTCAAGAGGCTGCTCGCGTGATCCCTGCACCCCCAACCTGGAAAGAGGTAAGGTGCGGAAACGGCCTGTGTTTTGGCAGCATAATAAGAAAACATGGGGAACAACCACCTCATTTACAGAATGTTTTGCCAGTGCTTAATTCCAGAAGTTAAAAAATATTTGCAGCAGGAAGGGTTGGAATTTAAAATCCTGTAAATAGTAGACAATGTACCTGACCATTCTGAATCTGTTTGATATGAAAATGAAAATTCTGATGTCTTTTTACCTCCCAATACGACTTCATTGATTCAGCCCTTCGACCAGGGCATCTTTTTCCTTTTTATCAAGGCCACCTGGTATCTGATTGCATTTGGTCTGCAGTCGAGGCAGACCCTGATGCAGTGCTGGGAATCCTTCACTATTGCTGATGCCATAACTTTCATCAAAGTGGCAGTGGATGAACTGAAACCTGAAACTATAAATGCCTGCTGGCAAAATTTGTGGAATGAGATTGTGGATGATTGATGGAGAAGTTAGGGCAATCATCCAGGAAGCCAAGGAACTTGGTGGAGAAGGATTTGCTTAACCTACTGGATGAGAAAGTGGAAGAACTTATTGATGGCCATGAAGGAGGAGGAACTTGTTATGATGTCTTCAGAGGAGGAAAAAGAAGAGAAGGCAGCGGCGGCAGTGGAGGGGGAGAACCAACCATGTGGACCTTAGAAAAATTTGCCAAAGTGTTTCAAATTGCATTGACATACAGACATTAAAGGACAAAATTTGGAGTACAATCCTTGGATGGAACATAGAATTAAAGTCACCTGTACGATCCACCAGTAGCTTGCAACCTTTGCAGCAACAGTTTGATGAGTTAAAAAGAAAGAACACCTTTCAATTGCAATGTTCTTGCAAAAGGTTTCAGGGAAAAAACCCTCAGAGGATCCTCTTCCGTTAAGATTGACATTGCCTGCTCTTGAGACTGAGATCCAACCATCAACATCATCCTGGGGCTATAATCCAAGATTGCCTTATGATGATCCTGCTTCTGAAGATTATCTGTCTTCTGATGTATTGTCAGAAGGTCAGTACTAGCCTAACACTATGGCACTGAGCCACTAGCATTAGGCTACTATTGACCTTCTGCATACAAAAGCATTTTGGTTTTGAACGACAGGTTGTTAATTTTTATGTTTTTCCCATTGTACACTAGCTTTGGACTGCAAATAATGGCTACAAAACCTCCTTTCTCTCAGAAGCTAAAGTTTTGTCAAGTTCTGTCAAGTTCCAGAACCTCCTCTCCCAGCTGCATACTTGTCTCAATATCTACATCATTCATCTTATTGTAAAAAAATAGCATTGTATTATTCTTGGTTTTTGATATCCATGGTAAGTTGTGGAATGTATTCCCTGTGGTTATGAGGGACCTACTATATTATTGATTGGGGCAAAAATCAAAATGCAGGCATTTTTTTTAAAAAAGAAATTTATAGATCAAATTTTAGGGCTATATCATGTGGTTAATTTGCAGATTGTCTCCAAAGCATGGCAGCTTCAGCTTGGATTGTCTGATGGATTGTGTTGAGAGCTCCTAAATGTCTACACTGCAAATAATAATTATCCAGGGCTTTCCCAGATTGAAAGTATCAGCAAATCAACACGTGAGTCTAGTAGTCCAAGGAATTAAAATGGTGAGGTAAGGCAGGTGCTTAAATAGTGGCACATTACCTGGTGTCAGTTACAAGCTATCAAGATTCATTGCTGAAAGTGAGAGGTTGCAGTGTGGTTTGGACACCTGCTGTGAATACATATGAAGTCATAAATAAGTCTCTCCTGATGGTGGTGGTTGTCTAATGTGTCAGAAAGGTGATCAACCGCCCTAGGGAAGTGTGACAAGGGTGTCTGCACAGCTACGTGAAGTCTTATTCTGCAGCAGGTGCAGCATGTCATTAGAGGTGAACCAGGTGGTGAATATTTTCTGTGCTATATTCTAGCCCTGTGTGCTGCGTCTGCTTCTTGCATCAGGAAGAAAGCAGCCAGCAAACAATAAATTCTTGTCAAATTCTTTGTCTTAAAGAAGAAGTGAGAGCTAGACTAAAATTCCCATAAAGACTTCTTACTGCTCAAATTACAGTCAACTTGTTACAATTTGATTTCTTTCAATTGGTACAACAGTATCTTATTGGTTATAAGTCACTGCTTGAATCACTAATATTTGCTACCTAGGACTGAAAGTATAAGATAAATGTGAGGTATTGAGAACAGACTGTATTTCTCCATGTGACTTTTTCCACTGGCAGGAAGGGCCATCATTTCCTTTTGCTTTCCCTGTAGCAGCACCCTCACAGTATAATCTTTTCCTATGACAAGTCAGTTTGGTTCCATACCTTCTGAGTTTCCCACAGGAAAATAACACTGTGTTAATTTACTTGTCATTTGATCCTTAAAATTAGGGGTGGCTACTGTTTTTAAACTATTGTTTGTAAATTATCTGTGGTCTGGGAACTACAGAATTTTTAAACTGGAAGTTTTTAGCCTGTATGTCAATGAATTTATTCATGGATTTAGTGTTTTATACATTTTTACCTGCTATACATCACCAGAGGGGCCCTGAGGGGTTGAGAGGCAATAGACAACTGCGTGAAATCGATCAGTCAATCAGTAGTCAGGCTCTGCACCTCATGTTTTCTGCAATGTCGTGGGAGAAAGGAGTGATTCATGTAGAATCTTTCCTTGGACATTTTTGCAGCATCAAAGCAAGAAGTTCTTCTAATATCATTGGGTAGGAGTATTCCTCTTCTTTTTGCAAGAATCTCATGGATCATGAGTAGTATCACAAACGCCTGATGAGATGCAGATGTTTCAGGTATAAACTTTGTTTGGGGTGGGAGGTACACCTTTTGGCCATGTGTCCACCGCTATGTCATCTGCTCTTCCTGTCCATGCAGTGGGGAAGAGTTTGAAGAAAGAAGCCTTATCTATGTGCATTGGTTTTCCCCATGGCGCAGAATTCTTTGTTATTTTCACATCTCACCACACCCTTTATATGCATGAGTTGTTGAAGAAGTGGGATTGATGCAACCATAAGGTGCAGCCAGCAGAAATGGTCCCGTAATCCCCCTCATGTGATAACTGTGTGAGGGAATAATGCCACATTAGGCTATACTGTTAAAAAATGTTATGCTGGTGTGGGTCACTGTGAGCAAAACTAAAAAATTCAGAAGCAAGGATTGAAACCTAGATTATAAATATACACTAGAGGTCTATTTTTCCACCAGTACTTTTATGGGGTACAATCCATTCATGCACATTAGTCTTCTTCCACACACTGCTGCCTTTTTCTGTTGTGTGTAGACAAGGCTTCAGGCAGTACTCCAATTGCAAATTGAGAACTGGTGTGTTAAAGACACAACATTTTAAATGCCCAGGCTATGATTGCATTCTCCACATGTTTTTTTTTAAATCATGTTTTTAATATATCTATGTACATCCTTATAATTACTGAGATAATCTTGTTTTTGTGCCCTGTTTGTTTTCATATTATGCTAAGGTTCTATAGAAAAATAACTCAAAGGAATGGTCCTTGACCTTTCCTTCATAAGCATCCTCATTAATGATTAAAAAATGACCATGCCCTTTGCATTCTGGTGCTTAGGGAACACAGGCCATTTCCTGCTACCCTTTCCCAAGATATAAGCACCTCCTACTTAGATTTCTGCATGAATGGACAATTGGCTCTTATTATGTATGCAGCTTGCAAATGAGCATGCAAATATGAGAAGCAATGGATATATGGCATTGTGTGTTTATCTAATGCCCAGATTTGCTTTGTATTTCTTTCTGGATACAACCTTGCACAATGAGATCAGTCCCAAATTAGAGGACTGGCAGACCATTTTCCATTGGCTAAAACGTATCGTAACTCCTGTTTAATCATTTGTCTTAATAAGAATATTCCCATGAAACAAGCTGCTGGGATCACAAAGGCTGAAGAAAAAGAAGAAGGCGACATGCAGTTGAAATCTTCATTGGTTTCATTAAACCAACACACCTGATATTTGGATATACAGATTGTATTGTTTATAATTAACTTTCCAAATCAATCATGTGTTTCGAAGCATTCCAATTCCCTCTGTCTTTCTGCCTCATTGACAACTTCGGTCACATTCAACAACAGCAAGCTGGGATTTAAATGACAACAAAGCCAGAGACGACAATGACTTGTTAAAACAACATATAACAGGTGACAAACAAGGAAACTGACTTAGGCCATTTCTGCACAACAACGATCTTCCGTGTCGTCTCACTGCAGTCCCGAGTCCAGAAGGGAGCGCCTCAGCAATGCCCTTCTCTGCACCCACTCAGTCGATGCGGAAGAGAAAGCAATGGCACCGTGTCTTCCTTCTGCAGTGCAGCCGGGCTTTTCCCATTGCTGTGCCTTGGAAGGAAGCATCGCCGATGTGCTTCCGCAGCTTCCGCGTGGCCAGAAGTGACAGGAGCGCTGTGTGTTCACAGATGCAAAACAGATTTTTGCGAAAACTGCGCAAGCATGTTGCTCCATGACAGGATGGCAGCGGGACGGTGACGACGTCATGCAGAAGCGCGACCTACTGACTGCTGCCATCCTGTGGCAGAAATGAGACAGTGACGTCAAGTGGAAAGGGCCTATGTCTGAACTGTCAATTCAACTGCTTCCAGCCCCATTTAGATCTGATTTTTTGTGGGGGGGGGGCGGGATCCAAATATACCATTTTATTACTGTCCCTATGATTGCTATGTGTAAATGATTTCATTTGGAATGGGAAAAAAGTTTCATACATACCACCTGACTGATATAAGGATGTGCAAAAGTCATCAAATACAATAGAAGGGAGAACTCTGCTATGAATCTCTTTTATGTGGACTGCATGTTTGTGTGCTTATTTATTTAGAAGACACAGAAGTCATATATGTTCCTTAAACTTGCCATTGCCAATAATTATTTTTCTGCTGAATCATTTCTCAAAGAAGATATGATAACCCCAGATTACTACATAGTATAAAAATACCAAAACATATGTTTTAGATTACCCTTTGAGTTTATACCAGTTGCATTGACATTAAAGACCCCAACAGCGCACATGAGGCGTCATCCATGCTTATATGATCAAGTGTGAAAGGTGTTGAGTTGGATGCAGGGTTTCCTTCCTCTTGAAATAGCCTTTTGTAGAGATCGGTCTGAGAGACAGCATGGTATAGTGGTTTGAGCATTGAACTATGACTTCTGAACAGCAGGGTTTGAAACCTCACAGAGCAATGGAAATCCACTGGCTGATCTTGGGAAGGCCACACTCTCTCAGCCTCAGAGTCAGGCAATGCCAAAGTTCCTAGTAAGAAATCTTGTTCAAATCACCTCCAGCAAACTATAATTCCATGATTCTTTGATTGAAACTGTGCCATTGAGGGCCTTTCTGTACTACACTGTTATACAGCTATTATTCCACTTTCAACATCCTGTGGAATTCTGGGCCAAAGAGCTCACTGGGGTTTGTAAGTTTGTAATTTGCTGAGGCCAAAGACTTTCTGGCTGAGAATTTTAAATGCCCTTCCCTAAATTACAAACACCAGGATTCCATAGGATGTTGAAAGTGGAATAATAGCACTATAACAGTGGGGAAGAGAGTGAGATGGAGGAAGAAAAGGAACTGGTTGTAAGGGTGGTGTGGGAAGGGGACATGGGGGCTTGTGCCTGAGCACAGCTATTCCCTTCAGTGTGCTGCCGAGGAGAGAGACAGAGAGAGGAAAAGAAGGAACTGGTTGCCAGAGTGGAGTGGACGGGAGAAGGGAGCAGGGAGCTTGTGCCTACATGCAACAGATACCTTCAGTGTGCCAGCTGGGGAGAAACTGAGAGTCAGGAAGAAAAGTTGTTGGTTTCGATGTCACCACAAAGGTGAGAACGAGAGGGAGGAATAGAGGGAATTTTATGCCATGACAAAGGTGCTAGGAGTCATTTGGGGAGAGGGTGAGCCCTGTTTCCCCATTCACCACCATCACAGCAAGAGCAGAGCTTCTTTCTTCCCTCCACATGAACACACTGTGAACACACTGCTAACAAACTGCTGAGAGAGGAGGGAAAAGGCACCAAGCTAACTACAAAAGCTTGTCTGGGTTCAAGCAAATGCCTCTTGCAGTCTTTTTTCCTTCCTCTTTCTGTGACTGCACACTGTCTTTGTTCATTCAGTCTGAGTTCAATGGTACTTCTGAGATTGTGGCCAGTGTGTCTCTTACTGTACAGTATTTGTCTTAACAAATACAGTAAACAGTGTAATACATATATAGTGTTTATAATGACTAAAATACATTTGCAAACTAAACTAAACAAAAACAAACAAAACAAAAAAACTTGAGTTCTACTTCTTAACCAATTCCACTTTCTGATAGGGCTCTGGTCCCTCACCTGTCAGATTATTTCTCCACTTATCAGAATCCAAGGCTGACCAGTGCAATGATACTTCTATGCAGATCTTTGAAATTATACCCATCTATGTTGTTGCTGTTGTGTCCCTTCAAGTCAATTCCAATTTACAGTAACTCTAAGGTAACCATACCAAGTCTGAGGTTAGTTAAGGTCTCCAAAGACACCAAATTATTTGGGATTGGTAGAACAAAAAGGAAAACAAAGAGTTCTAACCAGTCTCTCCAAATCAGGTGAAATGGTATCAAATGCAAATGGTAATAAGCTGATGGCATAAAAAATCCTGAATTTACATACATGCAGATAGAGTTTTTGGAAAATAGTTGGCAACAGAGATGTAATTTAGATACTTTAAATCATCCCCAAGGACTACAGCCACAAATAACACAAGCCTCCTAGTACATTTGCCCCTTCTGGATGATTCTTTAGTTGGCAATCACTGACTGGTAAATGGGTCTTGGGGTTACGGTGGATAGCTTGATCAAACTGTCAATCCTATTTTTGCCTGGCTTTTATGAAAAACTCAAATGCCATATTAAAAATCCTTAGTTAAAATGGAACAAATAGAACTGGCAATATCATAATGCCCATATTAGGATGCTACAAATATTTTTCACTTGTATACATTTAGTATCTGTTCGAGATGCATAATTTTTATATTTACTCTGAGCTCAGAAATAGGCTTTATTTGATAGGTTATTGTTTAAACAGATGAACTTAATATTAGCACTCAAGAAACAGTTTTGGCTATTCCTGTCTAAAGCAGACATTAACATTATTTGCAGGGAGGAAATAAGCTACAAGTTTCTCCCCTTCTGGTGATTTGCTTGGTTCTCTGTTAAAATAAATGTGCTTAAACTTCAATTAACCTCCTTGTGCAGCTATGCAGAGACTTTTAGGGGAATTTGGTCCTGGAAAGTGAGCAGCAGATGTTCCTTCACAAAACAAGTTTGCATAAATATTCCATTTGTGCCCCATGTCAAGAAAAGCAATTCCTTGCAACTGTATTCTACATAAAAAATAATGGGACCCATCTGATTCTGCCGAGATAGGGGCTTTATGTAGCAAATATCTGACCAGCAGACATCACAGGTCCAATTTGAAACTGATGAGATCATTCTAGCACTGCAGAATATTAGGATATATTGATGAAATGAGTCCATAACCAAGGCAAAGATTGTGTTATTTATTTTGATTTGCAATCAGTTCAGCATTACAGTCACAGAGCATAAGTATTCTTCCTCCAATTTGAGACGGCTGGATTTTGGAAACCAGTCTGTGACTTGCAGTGTGAGTTCTTGTGAGAGTACAAGTGGAGACAGGAACAGCAACCTGTCTTTTCCTAGATTCTGTTGGTGACATAAACCAGCATAAGTGGTGTTATGCATGTGTAGTAATTTTTTTTTTTGGACAATGACAAAGGCTGTGTCCAGGTGACAGTGGCCTAAGCAGAGTTGTGCATTGGGGAGCACAATAAAGTACAGAGAAAAGCATGTGAATGTACATTGCTTCTATGCCTCTACGCATTGCCTGTGTGCACTGTGCATTGTTATTTCACACTGGGAGACCCACTGTAATGAAGTGGTTTGAGTGCCTGCTCAGCCATGGAATCCCACTGGGTGATTTTGGGCAAGTCACACACTATGAATCTCAGAGAAAGACAAGGGCAACCCTCATCTGAAATTCGTCCAAGAAAACCCTGTGATAGGTTTGCCATAGGGTCACTGTAAGTCAGAAATTACTTGAAGACTCGCAAGAACAACAGATTTCACAATGGGCTGTCGGTCATTCACATTGACCATTGATCCACACGCATTGTGCTAAGTTGGTGTTCAGCACAGAGGCTTTATAACATTATTCCACTGGCAGATATTTATGCTTTGCTGAAGCAATGCAAGGCCAATGGCTCCTTCTGCTGTCTTCATCTCTTCCTCTATGTCATCTCAGTACTGAAGCCTGTGTTAGAAAAGTTACTTTAAAGGAATTAGTTGCAATTAAAGTTACAGGGCCCCAGAAGTAGCTAGTAGCTAGTAGCAACCATAAACCCTTTATTTTCCTATTTCTCAGAAGGAACTAAAATGTTACTTTTAGTAACCTTCTCAAGTTGCAATTGCAATGTAAATAGTTGTACCTTTGTTGCTGGAATTAAAAATGGATTGTTAAGTACAGAGGCCAGTGGTAAATATGGAGGCAGAAATCAAGTTCAAAGGCAGCAACAGAGCACTGAAGGGACCAAAATCAGGCAGCAGCTGGAATCCAAGTTAGCCTAGTCAAAATATGTCTGCTTAAAAGCTTCATTACTTTGGCTGGAAGGAATGACGTTATGGTGCTCATTGTATTTTAACTGCTTTGAAGACTGAATCGGCAGTATTGGAACTGGGAAGTCAGATGACTCTATTCAGGCTGGAAGTACCTATTCCTTTAATGCCTTGCTAGCTTGGCTTCTGGATAGATTGTAAGGCACAGCTGCTAAATGCCTTGATTCAACCCCCCCTAACTCTTCCCCCACAAAGTTCAAAAAGTTAAGTTTTGGAAGAATGAGTATGATCACAATTTGAAGTCATCCATAGCTGAACAATGGTAGGAGGAATCTCTGGATCCAACAGCATCATCCCACAAATGTAATGCTATGGATGCCTTCTTAAAACCTCTCCACTTCTACCCTCACAGGACTTAAAGAACTCAGGTTTCCCCAGGCTTCTATAAAGGAACTGACTGCTCTGAATATATGGATTCTTTATTGAACATCTTGTGTGCCTCAGAGTCAGTTCCCAGGTTCAAATTTGTGCTGAAGAGGAATACAGGTCAGTGGATCTGAGATCTGCTCATAAAGTGAATTTCATCATTTACCTGATCAGATGTTGGCAGCTTTTTGAAAGTGAAATAATGTCAGTTGCATTATAAATCCACTCCAGCTTAATCAATTAGTTAAAATTCATACAGCTAATCAACTGAAAAAATAGATTTAATAGAAATATAGTAAACTTAAAATAAAAGAAAAAAGGTAAAATATATCTAAAACAATAATACTCTTTGTATCACAGTAAGGACACTAATTGCAATTTGGCAGACATAAGTCAATTCACTAATAGGGTTATACAACTCATATAACTGTTAATTACATAGTTATAAAATATTCTTACAAAAAAAACCCCTAGAATATCTTTTTATTTCACCTACCCAGTCTAGAAAAAAAAAATCATGCAGTCTCAGGGAAAACAAATTTGTAAGTCAGTCAGAAGTGTAAATTCAATAAATTTTACTGGTCCAGATTAAGACTGTTATTCAAACTGGACATGATTCTTAGTGATGAACCTGTGTGTCAGATTTGTCATTGCCAAATCACTGTAAAGCAGGTATGTAGTTTAACACACAGGAAAAATAGGCAGATGAGGTTGCTCTGAGATGTACAGTCTCCTATATGTGAAATGTTATCTCCCTGAGAGTTAGTGGCAATTTTACCCAAACAGAGTTAGGACTAAACTGGACATGATAGTGATTAAGGTTACTTCTTATCTTGGAGACTCATAGGTAAAAAATATGGTGAAACAGAAAAGTGTGAGATGACATGAAAAATACAATACCTTTCCTGGATTTCATGGCAAGCTATTTCCATATGTGACCAAACAGTCCAGGAATAGTTTTGAACTGGTTGGGCCCAGAAGCACTCATATGGCTGGGCATGATGATTCTTCCATTCCTTCCATTTACTCAGTGGTAATGTAGTAAAATGTCTTGAATACCTTGAAGATCTGTGAATTCATTGATGCCTGCAGTTTGTCTAACAATGCAGACTACATCTATTCTGTGAATCATTTTATTGCCAGTTTGGTACTTAATGACCATGCTTTTGTTGATGAGCCTCTCTGTATTTAGCTGGATTTGTTCTCTGATATAGAGACACAGTTCACCACCATAATTCAATTCTTCCATCTGGTAGAACTCCCAGAGCTGTGCTCTTTGCACACAGACATGCAGGGTCAATGCTGTGCATAAGATTACAGAATAGCTGAAGCAAAATGATATGATAAAGTTTTAATAGTACAACTTCAGTACACTTTTAAATATGTAAATCTCTTCCTTTAACCAAAAAATGGTTTTTGATATTGTTTTATATACCTCTGGACTAATTGTTTTACTGTTAGAATATAGGAAAATAGGAAGCTGTCTTATAATGAGTTAGAAAATATTCTATATAGCCCAATGTTCTCTGGGATGCCTGTCGGCACTGTCTCTCCAGAGTTTTCTTTTCAAGCTCTCCCTAAAGATGCTGGGGGCTGAGTCCAGGACTCTTTAATGCAAAATATGCATTTTATCATTGAGCTACAATTTCGCCCTTCAAATGTTGCTTCTAAGACTAGTAAAATTAGCAGCTCTGGAAATCACCGTGTAGGAACTCCAATGAATAAAAACCACTGTGCTCGTCTGTTTGCAGCACTGCCCATAAGCAAGAAGAATTAATGTACATATCCATCAGATGACAACTGTGGCCTTCCACAGCATTTATAGTATGCCCAGATTTAAAACAAATTTGAGAACCTTGCTTTCTCCGGCTGCATAGGACATCTCCCCAAAAATTACACCTTTTTTAAAGAACACAACCATATTTCTTTTCATGATCATTATTAGCATAGTTTGTGGCTGAATGAAGGGATAGTAGCTATTATGCAGAAATTAAACTATGTTCCCATTCCTTCATAGTACAAAAAGTATATGTGTATTTGTAAGTAAACTGCATTTTGCTCAACCAGTGTTGGCGGGATCATTATTTTGTACATCCTAAGTGATGTGTAGAAGAAAAACAATTATTGGTTGTATTCAAACTGTCTCAATTATTTTATATTTTATTGAGTTATCAATAATTTATTTACATTACAGGACACATTATTTAATTTAACTGGTATAAATAAGGTAAATGCTTTTTGAAGTCCATATTGTTATTTAGCAGTAAAGTAACCTGTATGTCTGCCCTACGTGGAGGAAATAAGTAAATATAAGTAACAATTGGCTTCCATATTATTACTCTTTATGCAATGAGGAGTAAATCCTGTTTAACTCAGATTACTGGGTGGATGAAGCATGTACAATCTATCTAAATGTAATGATGGAAGAACATACCTCTATTTTTATTTTTTTTTTGGCAAGTTTCTAGCTGACTAAGTAGGATAGGTAGATAATGAAAATACTGAATCAGTCAAGAATAAGAACTTTTAAATCTCACTGATTTTAGTAGCAGAATTAAAAATGTGTTTAATTTTTTTCTCTGTTGGATGTTAATGGACTAGAGGTGGGGCATGCTACAGAATATTTCAGTGCAGAATGTTTCTTTTTCAAGTTCCATCCAATTGCACATGGATACACATTCTAGCTTCCTTCCTCAATCAGTCAGCATTTATTGCCTGCTAAACATGTGTAGTCCTCATTGAACTCTTTTGGGCGTTTAAAACAATTTAGGTTGTTTCCCTAAAGCAGTGGTTCTCAACCTGTGGGTCCCCAGATGTTTGTGGACTTCAGCTCCCAGAAGCCCTGAGCATTGACCATAGTGGCTGGGGATTCTGGGAGCTGAAATCCACGAACATCTGGGGACCCACAGGTTGAGAACCACTGCCCTAAAGATTTTGTCCCTAAAGCCTTTGCCTTCCCATTGCTAATGCTGCCCTCCTGAGTAGGGATGGTGTAATTGAACATGAACTAGGACTTAGAAAACTGAACTGGTTATTCTGTATGTTATAAAAGTGCCTAAATCTGGCTGGATCAAACCCATTTTGTATATACAGAGAAAGAAGGGCATCAAAATTATGCTAAAAATGACTCAGAATACCTAGCCAGTATATTGTTAAACAAGCAAAACAATCAGATAATGTATTAAAAAGAGACAAACTTCACATCTTGATCAAATTAAATTTCACCTGCTCTATTTCCCTGAATACTGTATCAATCTATTATTTTAATATACTTGATTGCATTTTAAAAATAATGTTCTAAATTCAATGCCGTCTAAAATCCTTGACTACAGATAGGTGATTGGTATGCATAACCCGCTGCTTAGAAGGAATTCAGAGTGTGGTCAATCCCTTGAGCATTTCACCTCCACAACTTCCCTTGGCTGCTACTGATTAATTGTTAGCCCGAATATGCTTGAACTGAGCCATTAATTATGTCTAAAAGAGAATAATTCTGGAATGATTTCTATAGTGAGAAGATATTGCTTGCATTATTAATTACATTCTCTAGTTGCTGTCACATGCATATAAATTCAAGAGAACACTTCTTTTTTTGTGTGTGTGACAATTTAGGATTTAGAAAAAGAAGTATTTTTATGTGCAGACATCTGTGGTTTTCCATATTTTAGTGGTCAAAGATACTACCTACTGATCCTGAGATCTGTGTATGGTGTTGCATGGCCAAAGGCTTTTTAACTGTTTTGATAGAGTGACCTCTAAGAGGTTTACATTTGGACCAGTATCCTCTTGGTACTAAAGGAAATCCTAATTTGGATGAAGGGCATTTAAAACTGCTATTATCAATTCAGTGGCTTGTTTTGGCCGCTGTCCAATTAAAAAAAGTAGTATTTTGAGGAGGCAGTATATATATTAGTGAGTAAGCCTGAAAACTTAATCAAGTTTGCTTGGCAAACCACTGAATTGGTTAGGACTTACCTCCTGAGTAAATTTACACAAGATGACCATGAAATGGAACAATACTGTCATAATTATGTGGGATATACATGCCCTTTAATTCTGAATAGTTTTGCAGAAATCATCAAGAGTAATTTAACTCACAACTCCTAATGTTTAGACTGAGCAGCATTTTCCAAGTTCTCTCAGATTTTGATTTAGGAAAGGTTTCTTGCAACAATGTGAGGAGCATTGCAGCATATTGTGGCACTCCCAGATCACCTAAATTACTAGCATGAAATTACCGGCAACTAGAAGAACTAAACAAGATGAACAGAAACAACAGCTCGCTGTCTTACATAATCAGTGAATTGCGGTGTTGCCTTTGCATCCAAAATGAGTACATATGTATTTAAGAACACTTCTTAAAAATGAAAAGCTGTTCAATCTGACTATTTCTGGAGCTCAGGGGAATTGCTACAATCAGAAGCACTTTACAAATGATCTCCTTCTCTCTCTCGCTCTCTCTTACTCACTCTCACACACAGCTGCAAAATCATCTGATAGCTTATTCACTGAGAATTTCAGAAATGGGTAATTAACAAAGAGTTCTTTCAAGCACTAGATTTTTCTAATGTATAATATAGCCTGCTTGTTTTCAGAGGTTTACAAAGTTCTGACAAAATATATTGGGAATTTGTCATATGCAAGGTCTACAGACGGAAGTTTTTCTGTGTGGCGTCCGCAGGAGATAGTTATAATGGATTACAACTGGGGTCTGTTCATACATATGCAGTCTTCTCTAAGCACATACTACAATTTTAGCATGTAAAAGTTTGCAAAGGGTAATTAGTTAATTGCAGCAGTGGAGTTCTGTGACTTAATTCTTTAGTTATGGCATGAGCATTTGTAGATGATGCTTACATCTGAAAAAAGGGGAAGGAAATGTCAAGCCCTAGGATGTGAAAATCTCTTTGTATGTGAATGATATTCACCACTGGGAAGACAGGAATCACATGAGGGATTTGTACTATTTTTCTGATCCCTGATTACTGGTGGCAGTGGGATGTCTCCCCACTTGCATTCCTGTGTTGGCTCCATGGAAAGGGAAGACCTGAAGTGAAGAGAGAGGCAGCATACCCACCCTTATTTCTGATCTTCTGAAAGTGTAAGGCACAGGAAATCACCCTTGGCCAAGTGGTGGCTTCAAGAATGTTCCCTTAGCAGGTGCCTGGGATGCCATTGCTCAGCCCATCACTTCACCTTTGGGTAAGTGATGCTGGCTCCCCAGGGCAAAGGGCAAAGCCATGGCCTTCAGCTCATCCCACACCAGGGCTTTGTGAGTAGGACCATGTGCTCCCAAAACATCACACAGACCTAATTTAAAAGTTATCTGCTTTTTCTGGCTTGCTAATGCATTAGCACATGCACATGCTAGGGATGTAAAACATTACCTATTTTGTTCTTTCATATAAGGAGGAACATTTCCAAAGGTGGCTGGCTCCTTGCTGGCTGAGGCAGTGAGAGTTCTGCGCATTTGGGGTGATGCTTTGCATTTTAGGACTTTATGTGTGAATTTTGCAAAGTTTTTTCCTCAAAGCCCACTGTGCTTTGTGCAAATTACAATGCAAAAATGTGTTTTACACCAATCACAATGTTTTAACCCCACTCTCCACCCCCAAAATGAAAAAAGAAAAAAGTGACTCTCAGGAAATATGTAGTGTTTGCAATTTTTTCCAACAAGATGTCTCAACATATTGAGACCACTTTTTTCACAGAGGCTGAGAAAATTTGTGAATGTTTTTTTTATATTCATAACATATAATATGCATGCAAAATCTTCAGATTATAGCTATGTGCTAGCAAATTTTTGTTTACTTCCAAAAACCATAATTATTTGCTTACCTTAACTATATACTTAGAAGATATATATTAGAACTTATCATGTAGATGTTCTTTATTTTTAGCCGCATCCTTGCTATTTCATTGCAAAGAGATACATGAAATCTCTCAGTGTTGAAGTGGTGACAAATCCTAATTTATAAGATTCTGCAGTCTGGATGAGATGATGATAGAGTTACTCTTAAAGGATTTCCCTCTCATTTATAGTATCCTGCAGAGAAAGAGTTTCTCTATTTAACTGAAAGATATCATATAGATATTGCATACAAATACAACTTTGAAAATTTTCAGAGCTCTGTATACCTTAAAGACCTTTCTTTCCTAGGACAACAGTGCAGTAAGAAACTTTGGCTGAAATTCAATATTGTAGTTTACAATGTGTAACTTTATGCATGTTTAACTATATAGGCAAGGCACCATGCATCCTTCTAGTGAATTGTGAAGGTGCATATCAGGGCACTAGCAAGGGTGTTCTGATACACATCAGACTATACCATTGCTCATCAACACTCCCTAGCTGGTGTATGGATGAGCATTGAGAGTCCATGATATGCATTGGCACTTATTGCTCATCAGTCTCCATGCACAAGAGTCACTTTGCTGGATATGGACATTGTGAAATTTCTGACTTCTGTCTCTCTACTTAGATATAAGTCTCATATGGAATTTCAGCCTTTATCTTCTATCTTGGGAGCTATTTTCTTGCTTAATTTTATGCAATTTATTAACTTTATGGTGCAGGTTATCTAAGGACTTGTCCTTTCTTTTTTCCCCTAAGTTCAGAACCATCTTTAGGTTTGAAGAGTCCCTAGAAATCCCTCATGTCCCATTAGGCCCACCTCCTACTGTTCTAGGTTGGTTGGCAGCAGTGTGTGGGAAGTCCTCTGGCATTTTAATTTTCCACAGTGCCCCAATGTGAGCTAATGCAGGTGCCCTGGACTGTGGCGAATTCACTGCAAGTAGTCAGTGGCTTTTCTTTTCCAGTCACTCCTGCTAGACATGCCCACCAATGGGTAACAGTTGTTAAGCTGGTATTAGCCCTCCTGGGACATTGGCAACCATACTTGCTGGTTACTTGGTCTAGTTTTTAATAATTTCAGATATCATTTTCAATGCATCATTTGAAATTGCATATCAACACAACAATGCAATTATCTCTAGATTATTCTCAGCAGTGTCAGGGGAAATATATGTCTAGTTAAAAAAACATGGTCAGACATAATAAATGGGTGAATACCACCCTTAGTATACAATAAAAGGCAAGAAAAGGGGAGTGTGAGAGTTCCCAAAAATATTTTTTTGGGGGGGGGGTAAACTTGCCTATACCTATTATGTGAAGATGAGGGGCGTAATAATCCACAAAAATTTATATCATAATAAATATGTTAGTCTTTGGACCATGCATTCTTATAGATATCTATTCAGAAGTTGCCACCTATGAAGGAGGCGCTGGGCTGATCTGACTGGAGGCAGCCAATCACAGCTCAAGGAGTGGTGTGAAGGGTGGCTGTGAGTGGAAAATAATTAAAAAAACAACAACACAGTGGCTGTATCTGAAAGAGCAGCCAGAATTTGGAACTGATATAGACACTGAGTGGATTATTTGACTAAGAAGGAGACAGTTGACAGGGATAAGATTTCACAGAGGTACAACAGTTAGAAAGGAGAATTGCTTCTGTTCTGAAGGGTTGTGGCGCAACAGATTGTTCAAGAGTTAATGTGTTATATTATTGAGTTTCAATAAACTTACATTTGTTATTTTTTTTTAAAAAAAAACCAACCTGTCTCTGGCTGTTTCTTTCAAGCCTGATAGGTACTCAGGCCATGCCTACCATAAAGAACCTTCACAGCAATGCAGCCACAGGTCCATGTTTAAGGGATCACCCTGAGGCCCTGGAATCCAATCCAGAAAGGAATTCATTGGGGAAACAAGGGCAGGGTGACTTGCAGGCCTGCAAAGGTTGAAACTGTGGGGCCAGCCTAGGAGAAGTGATCTGTCACACTCTACATATGTTTAGTAGGACTTCCTGCTATTTAAGTGCTTATATGATTGTCAGCTAAATAAGTGCTATAAGAATCTCAGCTTGTTTTACTGGAAAAGAGGAGTAATCCTCTGGATTTCCTCCTCCTCTTTTAGGCCTTCTTAGCAGGCTTAAAGTGTTATTTGACCATAAAGATTTTGATATTTATAGCACAATCCCATGCAAGTTTACACAGAAACAAGTCCTGCTGAGTTCAATGGGGCTTACTCACTGGGAAGTGTTTTATCATAAAAGTTGGGGGAATTTGAGGTCCCCCGCAATGCTGGCATCTCCTTAGAATTTGGGGAATTATAGCTCAAACAAGGCCTATGAGAGGAGAGTAATGGCAGGACCTTTTCACCTGTGTATACCATACTAATGGTAGAGAAAATTCTAGTTAAAATTAAGAAATCAGACACGCTTAAAAGCCATACAAGGTTAATGGAAAATGAAGGAAGAAAGGTTGGATAGAGAGAAATTGGAAAGAGTGATAGCTGTCAATCCTGAAGCAGAAGGTCAAAATGGAGTGGCTCAGACAGTTTGAGGGTAGTACAGAGGAACAGAGACCTGGTTGCCATGTACTATGTTCAAAGTATTACAAGTTACTGGGGTTTGAGCTAGGTTTTTATACTCTTGTTTCCTGCCCTGAACAGGAAATGCGTGGAGAACACTGACAAAGGAATCCAGAATGACTAATTGCCTTAACTCTAAGTGACCAAACATTGATGGGAGTCCTGACAATCTCTTAACATTTTGGTCAGGTAAGGTGAATGGGGAAGGTCTTGTAGGATATGCTCACAGTAGGGTTCCTGATTGCTTCATCTGAGCAGTGTTGCCTGCTATTGTTTTTGGGAGTGCTCGCACCTTAACAGTTTTTAGAAAGGTTTATCCCAAGCCATTAGCATTGGGCTTTCCTACCTAATCGTCTCTGAACTTATGACCTGGCCACGGTGAGGTCATCCTAACCTGGCTATGTGCTTATAGTCAGTAATTCTCGAAACATGCTTTTAGCCATAAATATATCTAATTTAGGAAAAATAGCACATCCCTCCAAATAAGGGTGTTGGGTATGGTAACAAGTGTACATAAGATTGCATTCAGAATTGCTCCCCACTGCAGGACAGGAGACTGTCTCCATCCCAGCCTTGTCCAAGAGTTGAAACTTGACTCAGCTTAACAACAACAAATATCTATTAGGTACCCTAGGCAGTTCTGCTAGATCTCAGTCATCCAAGATGCTGGTTACTTATAGCGGAAAATAATTGGCAACCCTGTGCACATTAGGAGGAAATTCTTCATTCCCTGACATTGACAACATTTTGATTTTATTTGAAACTTTCACTAGTCTTATGCCCTATGCTTGGTAACTTCAGTTTATTGTGCTGCACTGCAGGATATATCTTGGAAGTCTTGTGTGAGTTAAGGTTACTTTGAACAGTTCGGAGCTTTTCTGTCACTCTCAGTTGAGCTTTGCTTCAACCTGAGAAAAAAGAGTGTGTGAACTTGTTCCTCTCCTTGCACTGGGGCGATTGCTAGTCAGAAGGTGTTCTGCCAGTGCTGGAAAGTAGAAGAAACAAGCTGTAATTGCTTTCCTTCCCTCCATCACATCTTCCCTTCATGACATGACAGCCACTACTGTGAGTGTAGCACCAGCAGCTTCTATTTTTTATTTTATATTTATCAAGGGCTGTCCCCATTTGACTTCTTGCACTGCTGGATGCTGTCACTCAGTGTAATCAAACCTTGACATGTCATTCTTTCCAAGTAGAAATACCAAGTTTTCTCACTTGGCAGTAGTTGCTAGGGTACTTTCAAGGGCGTTGCTGCATATCTCCAGCTATTATTTTATCTTTCAAGGATTCTGCAGAACTCTACAGGTTTTGTTCTCACATTTCAGTGTTATTTTAATAGCCGTGTTGAATATTACACCGCATTTCCCTTCACTGAGATAGAACATTTTGGTAATAAGGACTTTTAAAAGGATTCAAGTACGGTGGCAATGACAACATCATCTCTTTTCACTGAGCTTTATATAATATGCGTGAGAACTTTGTTACTTGATAAAAGTTCACTTGGCAAGAAGAAGCTATATTTAAAGTGGCTTATATACCTGGTAAAATAGTTTAGTACTGACTCTTAGTAAGTATTAGGGCAATTTCAAAGCAATGTGCATCGCCCTGTGAGTTGAAGCAGATACTTACAGTGTAGCCACTGGAAAGTTGAAATGCAAGAGCTACTGCTTTGTGAAAATGCAGTCTTCATTTTCTGCCTGCATGCCAGATCTGCAGTTACAACCTTTTCACAAATGCAGAAGGTCAGGTGGATGGTACCATTTGTGAAAATTTGAGGTGATCAACATCGCTTTGGCCTTGTTAGAATGTAGCAGTGTGAAATCCTTCTCTCCCAGGATGCAGGAGTATAGGCTTCTTAATTCAAGAAGAGCAAATAAGAAAAAGTGAAGTGAGAATTTCCTGTCAGCCAACAAAAATGGGATTTCAGTCTCTCCTCTTTTCATATTCTCCTTAGACAAAAGTCAAGGACCACTTGGTCCCCTCCAGCCACTTCTAGTAGGATAGGCCTTTAGTTCTCTGGCTGTCTTCTCTCTTCATCTGTTAAACCACCAAAAAGGACTGGGGCAAACAGTAACCAACTGAAAAAAAACTAAGACAGAGATCTTCCCCCATCCCTTATATCATTTTAAAATAATAGAAAAGAAATTCTGTCCCCTTTTTTATATGCCTAGGTAGAACCAATGAGTGAGTAGCAATGTGGATTATAAATAGTCTTTCTACCTTTTTAGCAACTGTGTAACAGTTCAGATGTGTTGGTTAGTGTCTCTCTCTTTGGATTCCAGTTTTCTTGAATCATCTCTGCGTCTATATACTATATTTAATACTTGTTATTTATTTGCCAACTCCAAATAACTCCATTATTTGTTTCTAGACAGGTTTGAAAAATTAACATAAGAGAACATCAACAAATGGATGCATTAGCTAACTTGTATTTTGTAAAAAAAAAAATGACTCAGACTGCAGTTGGGATTTTACCCATTACTTCAGCATTTATTAAGATTTATTTACTTGTTGCATATTAGGTAAAACTAGGATGATATGCTCTTTTTTCCTATTACACCAATGTTTATTCTTGTGTTATTCTCCTTTCCTATATTGCTTGGTCGAAAAAACTCAATAAATCTAATTAAAAAAAAGATTTATTTACTTGTTTAATTAATTTATATACCACCTTTCTCTTTGCATGGGACCTATGGCAGCTTACATCCAATTTAAAAATAACATTATTTGTTGTTTTTTGTTGTACAAAATTATTTGTACAAAAGTGAAAAACAATTAAACAATAATTCTGTTAAAATAACAGTTAAAACAATGTGAAATAAATTGAATCATACTAAAAAAAGATAAAATCACAATCCCATTCAAATTCCTTTCTGCTACATGAATGATAAGACAAAGGCTTGTGTAAATAAAATGGTATTTGCCTACCCATGGAAGGAGTGGAGAAAGGAGGCTAACTGAACCTCCTGTGCAAGGGAATTTAACAGCCTAGGAGCACCCGCTGAGAAGACGCTTTTCAGCAAACATAGACGTGACGGGCACGGGACCAAGAGGAAGCCATACCACAGTCTCAAAACTTGGGCAGGCTCATACAGGATCTTTCACAAACCCAAGCAATATAGGGATTTAAAGATCTTTGAATTATGCTGGGAAATGGACTGGTAGCCAATGAAGCTGTTGGAGAGAGTTATATCTTCCTTATAACCAGTCCTAGTCAGCAGCCTGGCCTCAGAACTATAGGCTCACTGAAGTTTCCAGCTTCATATGAAGTACATGACAGAAATCCAACGAGGATGTAATAAGGCATGTGTTACTGTGGACAGAACTGACAACTCAAGGAATGGATGTTGCTGAAGCACTAGTTTTAACTGTGCAAATGCACTCCTGGCCACCACTGAAACTTGATCATCCAAGCTTCAGATCTGAGTCCAGGAGTAGATCCAACCTGTAACCCAGAGATTTCAGGAGGAGTGTAACCCCATCCAGCAGAGGCTGAATCCCTCTTTCCTGATCTGTCTCTGCCTTATCTGGACTAAGCTTCAGTTTTTTTTACCCTCATTAGTCCATTAGTGGCAACAGACTATGGCTTAGCATGGAGATAGACTTATTAGAGTTAAATGACAAAGAGAGAGAGAGAAAGAGAGAAAGAAAGAGAGAAAGAAAGAAAGAAAGAAAGAAAGAAAGAAAGAAAGAAAGGGATGTAATCAGCTTACTGGTGACAGTGAACTCCAAAACTCCAGATGACCCATCCCAGCAGTTTCATGTGAATGTTATACAGCATGGGAACCACTCTAGAACAATGTTCCTAAGTCCCATTCTAGAGAGGTGTCTCACAATTATACAATGGCCAATGGAATAAAAAAACCCACTGACAGGTCCAGCAGAACCCACAGGGACATACTTCCCCTGTCAAGTTCCCACCATCTAGCAAGGTGACCAAAGCTCTCCAAGTCTTACAGTCAGGCCTGAAGTCCGATTGCATTGAATCCAGGAAACTCTGCAGCTGGGAAGCCACCATGGACTCCAGAACTTTGTTCCAGAAAGGAATGTTAGAGACTGGCCAGTAGTTATCTAGTGCAGTGGTCTTCAGGGAGGCTTTTTTCCCAGTAAAACCTTCACCACAGTCTCTTTTAGACAAAAGGAAATATGCCTTGCTGCAGTAAGGCATTCGCCAGTCCCCTTACTCATTCATCCAGTCTCCCTCTGGCTGCTTTTATAAGCCAGGAAGGGCATGGGTCTAGTATTTATGTTATGGTTCTCACCTCTCCAAATAACCTGTCCATTTTTTAAAATCTTCAGGGCAAATGGAGAGGCAGTAGCAATAGGTCAGGAATAAGTCAACATAATAAACTGATTTCAACCCCTTTACCTAAGCAACTGCTACCTTTTATGTAAGTAATAACTGGGTTGTTCTCACTGATAGATCTGCACAGTATTAGAGTAGCCAAGGTAATTTTAAAAAGATAGTTGGTGTTTTAGCACTGCAAAATGAGCTTTTAAAGCTCACTTTATTTTTAAGATTTAAGCTAAAATGGAGGCATTTTTCTCCCTAATAAAAACTAGAGCTAAGCTCAGTTTCCATGAGCTTTGACTCTGGCATTCAAATTTCCATGCCCTTGACGATGAACATTTCAGAGGGCAACTAATCAAATTGTTTGAAATATATATCACTGTACTTCTTGTTCAAAACCTGAATTAAAGAAACCCTTTAGACAGGATTTTTTAAAAAAATATATTCAAGAGTAAGGTACAAGAAAATTATAACAAACATTGCAATATAAAAATGGTGGAGTCTTAAGTGAAATAACATAGATTTAAATAAAGGAAAATTAAAGTACCATGTCACCAGGGATGTGTATGTTATGCAAATACAGATCATTTAAGTGCCTGCTCAAGGAGTACTTTTTAAACAGTATGGCATCAAAAGAATAATCTCCAGAATTTCCAGCAATTTGACCCAACAAAGATAACATGATCTTTGACCATGTCTTTACCTTAGTATAAACCTATTCTATTATCTTATGGATTATAGATATAGTTATGGCATCATAATTATTTAAGTTCTTGGTAAGTGGGATGCTCACATATTTGATTCTATATTAAATCCTGTATAAAATTTAAGCTTACGTTGGTTTTGGAGTGGGATATTTAAACAAAGTAATTTTGATTTAGGGACATTTGCTTGGAAGCAAGAAAAATGATCAGAAGTATTTGGTGTATTTTTTACCTCAGTTAGGTATACCTCAATACTGGATAAAAAAAGAAAGATATCATCTGTGAAAAGATTTATGCAACGGGGATATGAATTGATATGCACACCATGGAAATCTGAATTACTTCTAATGATGTCAACCAAAGGTTCTATGGCAATGGCAAAAAGGATAGGCAATAAAGGACATCCCTGCTTTGTCCCCCTAAAAAGCCTGAACGGATCTGAATGTATTTCATTGTTAAATATGAAGACTGAAGAACTATAGTAAAGACACAAAATAATGGAAACAAAGTTATGTCTAACACTGAATTTATCAAGCAATTTAATGAGACATGGCCATTCAGTTCTATCAAATACCTTCAAGGCATCCACTGAGGCTAATACTGTAGGTGTCTTTGACATACACAGATAATGTATTACTTTCAGCGCTCTCCTGATCGAATCAATGATTTGACATCCAGCTTAGTCCAGATTAATATAGTTTGTGATAAAAAAAATTTAGACGTTTAGCTAATACAGCAGTGGAAACCTTGTTGTCCTTGTTCATTAGTGTTATGGGTCAGTATGAAACTACTAACAAAGATTGCCTCCTGATTTTGAAATTGTAATTTTTCTTGATGACTGCCATCTTTTAGAATCATATTATCCTTACATCGTTCTGAAAACTTTATAAAATTCCAAACCAAAGCCATCACCTCTAGGTGACTTTGCAGACTTAAGATTCTTGATCACATCTGAAATTTCCTCAATGATTATAGGAGCATTGAGTTATCCTGTTCCCAGTGTGGGACGATGATAATGTCCTATGGAAAGAGCCTCAGTCTTATAAATAAAGAAAATCCAAAAACCAATCAGCTACAAAAATACATGCTCTAAAAGTCTTTGCTAATTCCCTTTGAACACATCAATCTCCAGTCATTTTATATACATCCTGATCTTACAGAGTAAACACATTTACTCAGTTCTTAGTTTAAAAAAAAAGGCAGCATGGCAAGGCTCTATAGGGCTGTGTTAATCAGAAGAATTATTCACTTATGTGCTCCCAAGGTTTTATTTAGAAATTTTAAAAGAAGCAGGTGCTGACTTAGTGTCTGTCAAATCACTCAGGTGATATGCATGTAAAATTGACTCATACACTATCTCTCTAATCTGCAAAGCTGGACTTCAAGAAGAAAATGATCAATATGAGAATATATATGGTATCATGATGAAACTGTCAAGGTCAGAGACCCAGGCAGCCAGTCAGCCCAGAGAAGGGAGTGGGAAAGATAGCAAAGTCCCACAAGGAGAAGTCAAAGCAAGCAATTGCTCATAGGCAGTCCATTTGCCTAAGCCAGAACAACAAGCAAAAGCTGTAGGCAGAGTCCAAAATCCAGGGGTCTGGAGCCACAAGATCAATCCAAGGTATCAGGAGCCAGGTGCAAGAAGCAAAGAACAGGCAAGGAGAAGACTTGTAAAAAGTTTACCACAAGCAAAGGAAGGCTTCCAGGCAGGCAGTTATATAGCTCAGGCACAGGTGTGGCCAGTCACTGCTTCTTGAACTTAAGGAAGGCTCCCTTTGCTCAGCTCTCTTGAGTCTCCGCCTTGTTTGTGGGCTGATTGGTACAGGCTCCAAAGCATCTTCAGAATTGGATCCGTGTTGCCCTGAAGGAGCAGGCAGAGGAATGTCTGCGCCTGGTTGGTCCATGGCAGCAGGGGGAGCTCTCGAGCTGCAGGACTCCTGTCCAGCCAGAGCCACAGGGACCAACAGCTGCTGCTCGTCATCAGCAGCTCCGACAGGGGCTTCAGTTATCACAGGTACCATATGATGAGTTCTTGAAGTATACTGGAGTCACTAAGCATCCATTAGGTCTAAATCCTCAACTTTTTCATTAAGCCAACTTTCTATTTGATATACATTTTGATTTACCTAACATGCTATCAAAGACAAGGTTTGTATTGCCTCCTAATATAATATTTCCATCTGCAAAGTCACTAACCGCTGAAATAAATTTATCAACCTGTCCATGGTTGGGAGAGTGATAGGGCTGAGGGTGGTCTTACATACCACCAACAATCTGTTTGCAAGGATAAAAAGCCCATCCCCATCTCTCATCACATCCTTTATCAAAAAAGAACAAGATGTTGCAATGAGAATTGTGACTACTCTTGTACTAGTACTTCCTTCCGTACAAAACTGAGTGTTATATGCTGAGCATTTAAGGGCAGTGTTCTCCTATATGTGTGAGTTTCCTGTAACATGACTATGCTTGGTTCTAATTTCTTTAAAACTTTTAGAGTTATATAGTGTTTCACTATGATGCCAAGATCATTTACATTACTAGAAATCACATTAATGTTCCCCATCATTAACTGTCAAGGAGGGAAATACCACATCAGTACCACTCACCATTTAATGTCAGCTTAAAGTACTTTGTCAGAGCCCCTGACACTAGTAAAAAACAAACAAACAAGCAAGCAAGCAAGCAAACAAACTGCTTAGCAAACAGGCACCTAAGTGTCTGCACCAACACAAAACCTAGGTGTTGCACTGGAAGGAACCCCTTCCAGTCATCGTTACTGATGGATCTATGATTAGAAAGACTGAAAGAGAATTGCAGAAATAAGACAGAAGCTATTTAAATCATATGAAAGGGAAAGCTATAAGTAATAATAACAAATGATAAATTGTATAAATTAATAATTACAAATAGTTAAAGCAATAGAGAAATATAAAATAATGTATAAATAAATTAATTTCAAAGGAAGAGGGAGATATAAGTATGCACTCATACTTTTGGAGAAGGAAGTTAATGGTGAAGTCAAGAAAATCAAAGAAAGAAGATTATATGAAGATGATGGTAAAGAAGACTGAGGGCCTTTCTGCACTACACTGTTAAAGTGCTATTATTCCACTTTCAACCTCCTATAGAATCCTGGGGTTTGTAGTTTAGGGAGGGGCCTTTAGAATTCTCAGCCAGAGAACTCTTTGGCCTCCGGAACTACAAACCCCAGAATTCCACAGGAGGTTGAAAGTGGAATAATAGCACTTTAACAGTGTAGTGCAGAAAGGCCCTAATTGTTGTTTTATGACAATATTCGGTATGATATAATCAGAATAAAGAGTTTCATTTCTCCCTTTTTTACTATATCTTTTATTATATTTTTGCAGTTTTGTACTTCATGTAATCACTTCTAAATGGTCTGAGAACTAAGAATTGTTACAAAATGTGACTTATTAATTCATAAATTCTCTTTTAATAAAAATAATATAAAAATACTGATGGTTCTATGCATTTGGGGGTAAGTAGCTAGGGAGAAACAGTGTGGCCATTTCTGCACTAGACTGTTATAGAGTTGTTATTCCACTTTCAACATCCTATGGAATCTTGGGGTTTGCAGTTTAGGGAGGGCCTTTGAGGTCCCTTCTTAAACTGCAAACCCCAGGATTCCATAGGATGTTGAAAGTGGAATAACAGCGTTATAACAGTGCAGTGTGGAAATGGCCTAAGGTGTAGTGGTTTGAGTGTTGGACTAAGACCCTGGAGACCAAGGTTTGATTTCCTGATCAGCCATGGAAACCCACTGTGTAACCTTGGGTGCGTTACCCACTTTCAGTCCCTGAAAACCCCATGATAGGTTCACCTTAGTTTCACCATACATCAGAAATGACTTGAAGGCACACAACAATAACAGCAACAACAACAACAAGCTAGTGAGTAATTAAAGGCTACAACTAAGATAATGATTCTCCTGACCCTCCTCCACCTACCCCAGTGTTAAAAGAAAATATGAAATTGCAACAGTACTAAAATAAATGATCTGTAGGTAAGTTAAAGTTTTTGAGTCTACAATATTTTAAACCTTACTAAAGAATTTAAGCATGATTAGGTCAGTAACATGTAACCTACAATTATATAACTATTGAAATCTAGTGAGCATTAAACATTTGCATTTAGTCTCAAATTAGTATGTTTGCCACTTCCCTTTTCCACCTTTAGATGTCATACATCGTAACATTCTGCCAGGGAAAATGGCAGCGATTTCCCCAGAGAGGTTGAAAGAAATAATAACTTTTAACCTACCTGTCACAGAACCAATTGTAACTAGATATAAAACTAAATGGTGATGATTGCCACCCATAAAAGAGCGAGGAACACAAATTGTCCCACAAAATGTAAGATTAGTAGTGCTGTTTATTCTTGCATGTCACTACTTGCTATTCTGCATTCTCTCTATCAGAATTGTTTTATGAACTTGTTAATTTCAGATCCTGGGGTTTGGCAAGTGGAACATTGATGGATTCACAGATCACTGCTGCTTGATCAAGCATTGTAGCTGTAAGGAATTTTTCTTTATAACACACAATCAATTTCAACAGGAACCACTAGTGATATTTTATATTGGCTTTTCTCAAAGCTGCCATGATGGGATGAAATCGCCTTCTTTGTCTCAAAGTCTCAGGAGAAATATCCTGCAAGATCTGCACTGGGATTCCCTTATATTGCAAGAGTTGTAGTTTTTTAAAGTGCAATAATAACTGTTGTCTTGCTCAGGAAAATCATGAATCTGATTACTATGTCTCAAGGTAGCACCTTTTTTACTTAATGGGAACTGTGTGTGATAAACATATTCCACAGCCTGCTCACAAAAGATTAGGTTGGGGGATAATTCAGAAAATCAAAACAGAATTTTAAAAGATGGTTCATCTCTGCTTATTCAGGCATGCCATGAGGCATGTTAAAGTGGAAGTTTTAGTTTTCTGTGATGGCCACCCTTTCTTGAACTGACTGGGTAAGTTTATGAAGATAGTCAATCTTAAGATGGCTAGCTTCATTCACTGTAGATGGCAGATGGCAGAGCTGTTCACTATTGTTAGAAAGTTTTCAATCTAATGGTGTAATTGCATTCATTAAAACATTGATTAGGTCCTGCCAAAATTCAGAATGCCATTTTTGAAAGAGCTACTTTATGTTTCCTTGGGACTCACCATCTTGAGCCAGGGCCAAGTCCCTTCCTTGGCCATTTCCATACTAGACTGTTATAGTGCTATTATTCCACTTTTAATAGCCACTTTGAGGCCCCTCCCTCAACGGCAAACCCCAGGATTCCATAGGATGTTGAAAGTGGTATAATAGCACTATAACAATCTCGTGTGGAAATGACCCTTGAGCCCCCTTATTTGATCTTGGCCGTTTGTGTGCCATTTCTGATTCAGAAACCTATGTCTGGCTGATGACAGCCATTTGCTCCTGGATCATTTTTTTAAAAATCCGATTTTGTTCTGATGTCTCTGTTGCACTTCTCTTCAGACCCCACAAATACATTCTTATTTTGTATTTAACTAAATAAAGCTATGTGGCTATAATACATACACAGAAGTATGAAAGCAAAAAATTAGGCAGTCATCTTGGACTAGTGCAAGCCACACCCTAAGACTGGATTTTTAAGGACCCCAAAGCGTAGCACTGTGCACAAGACTATTATCAGTCACATGACTGGAGGAGGAGCTTACAGAGGACTAAGCTTTAACTTAGATGAGTTGAGCAACTTCTCTGTGCTTGATCAGACACTGAGGCCATTTCCTCACTAGACTATTATATATTAAATAATTCATATCTATATATATGAATATATAGTTTGCACTACAGGTTCTGCGGTTTCCTATAAATTGTATCTTGTGGGGTAGGATTATTTTTGCGGGCCCCTGCATGCCTACTTATAATGTAGAGATCTTTCAAAAGCAGACAGAATATTAAGTCAAAAGCACACTGATAAATGGAGGCACTTTTCAGACAATCATGAAAACAAGTGTGAAAAAAAGAGGAGACCGTTCTCTTTCTCCTTTAAGAAGATTTAGAGAAAAACTGAGACTTTTTCAAAGTTGAGATCACTGTCAGGTTCTTTGATTTATGTTAATTGACACAAAAACAAGGTTATGATTGCTGTCGCTGATTTTCATAATACTTCAAAGCAACTTCAAAATTTGATTAATGTAACAAACAAATGCAAAGCCATACCGCTCAGCTTGACTCTTGAATCGGGAGGTGCATTTCTTGCTACTTCTAATCCCGAACATAAATAGATTTACTGGGTCCCAATTAAGCCCTGACTTAATATATTATTTGTGTTTGCATTCTTCTCTCCCTTATTTTAATTTGTCCTCAAAACAGCTCCATGAGGTGGATTAGGCAGAGAGATGGTGACAGGTTCCAGATACCACTACTGAGTCTCAAAACTAAACTGGAAGTGATCTGAAATGAGTTCTCTCATCCATTTGGCTAGAAGTGTAATCCCAACTTGCTAACCACTGGATAATTTCTTCCAAGTAGGATGCAGCCAGTATGGTGTAGTGATTTGAATGTTGGACAAGCATTCTGGGAGGCCAGACTTGGAAACCCTGCTGAGCCATCTCCTGGATGACCTTGGGCAAATCACACCCTCTCACCCTCAGAAGAAGGCAATGGAAACTTCCTCTGAATAAATCTTGTCAAGAAAACCTTGTCATAGGGTCACCATAATTTAGTGATTATGAAGACATATAACAACAAAAAGAATGTGGCAACTGCCTTTAATGGTGGTATTCAATAATTTAGGGCCTTTCTACATTGCACTGTTATAGCGCTATTATTCCACTTTCAACATCCTATGGAATCCTGGGGTTTGCAGTTTAGACAAGGGCTAGTTCAGAAATGGCCTTAGTCTTCCCTCATTCTGTGGCTTGCAAGATGTGTTGGTCTGTTGTTTCCACCATCCTAAATCAGAGAAGCCAGTGTCTATGAGGCACTGAGATGGCAGAGAAGTAGTCCAACACATCTAGAAGATATCTGCTGCATTAGTACTGATGTGTGTGATATTATTGCTTATGAAATTACAAATTGCAACATTGTGGTTCTGCAAAATGGATTGCCACCAATTGTAGCACAGCAGTCACTGTCAAAAGCAATGGAGATGTTTGAACATCATGGGAAACCGGGATCCATTAAGGACAAACAATGTGCTGGTTCCCATTGTCCAAATGTTCAGGAATGATTAACTGTGGACATTCAATCTATGGCTTGTTAACTGTGATTTCTAAACCAAGCAGCAGCTGGCACTCTGGCTTGCATTTCACTCAACAGAGAAAGAAACTATAGAAAAACTGGATTCTCTCTTGCTTATCAGGAAGTAAAGAAGCCAGAACACCAATGGCTGTTGGATTCAGATGCAAAATCTAAGTCCCTGGCTTTTTCATCATTGCAAATGGGAACAGCCAAGCGGTACATTGCTTGTCCTAGATATGCTAAAGCTCCTGCTATTCCTTGGATTTCTGTAATGTTTTCATGTGACCATTGCAGTGTTGGCTTAGCTACTTTGTATGCCACCACTGTAAAGCACACATCTTTTGGGACCAGAGTGTGTATACTTATGGTAAACATTGGAATTCTATAGGTTTTTCCTTCTGCTTTTTGTGTAGATATTTAGAAAAATACAAGATATAAAATAGATCTGCAAATGTTTCATGGGCTTCACATAAGACAACATAGTAAAGGCCTATGATATAAGAATGCTTCTTTTGTATTTTATATACAGTTTGTGTTACAGTGATGAAGGGCATGGATTAAACATTCTCTAGAATAATTTATAATTCCTGGTGACTGTCTTCTTGCAATGATATCCCTCAGGGTCCAATTATACCTGCAGTTTGAAGCACATAAGACCACTGATATCTTCAAGGATATATGGAAGCAATGCAGATCATAATGCCCATTTAAGTATTAAAGGGAAAAAATTGAGAAGGTAACCTGGAAACTGTTCTCAAGCTTGAATGGATTTTATATTATTTTTCTTTCTGGCCCCTCCCTGTGGATGGAAAAAATGACATTTTTGTATATTGCAGAAATAGGTAGAATGGAAAGATAATTTCTCAGTTGTATGAAATGAATGGCCTTAAATGACCCTGTGTATTAAGGAAAAGAAAAGATTGAGAATCAGAGTTCATCCATTTTCCTTAAGTATTAAGTGGGCAAAATAATGGAATGGGAAAATTTTATAAGAATCTGCCTTAAACAGAGATGTTGAGTAAAATCTCCCAGTTTCTTTCCCTAGAAATAGGGGGAAGAGAAACTAAGAAGAAATAACAAATACACACATATTTTGTGGGTGGAGTTAAACTGCATTGTAAAGCAGGACCACAGGCCTCTGGCTGTTTTTGCCACCTGCAGACGTTCCTAGGTCCTGCCACCTGTTTTTCATTCCCCCCCCCCAAAATGACCCATTTTTTACCTTCCTGTTGAAAAAAAAGGCCTAAAGTTGTTGCGAGAGGATGTGGTGATTGCACCCCCCCTAACAACAGGGAATGTGAAGGGCATTTTGATCCATTTTAAGGGGAAAAAATCAAGGTGGGGGCATGGCAGCTGGCTATATCAGAGTGTTGCTGCTGACTTGAAAGAGATGGCACACCATGTCCAGTTTCTGTTTTGGTCTATTTTTGGTTGTTTTTACAGGGACTAGGTGAGGAACAAGGGAAATCTCACTACCTTTTGGTGGTTCTGAAACATTTTTGGTGATTCTGGGATGAACTCCCCCCCTTTGAGGAACCACAAAAAAAGGACTTGGGGCTGCATGTAACCTGTAGGTCATACTTTCCTCCACCCTGAACTAAGGGCTGTGTACTTCTGCCTGGAAATCATATGTTGTATAGTTCAGTGATGTATTTTCTCAAAGTCAAAGTGTTCCCAGGATGTTATTAAATAGCTTGGTGTAGTAGTTTGCTTGCAGAAACCCACTGGGCAGTCTTGGGCAAATCACACTCTCCCAACCATAGAGGAAGGTACCCCCCCACACAAAACAAATCTTGCCATAAAAACCCTATGATATGGTGACCATGAGGAGAACATCAGTTGGAAACAACTTGAAGGGACACAACAGGAACAACAATTCTACAACTGATGTAAAATTGCATGCAGAAAAGGGTGACCCAAATCACCATGGAGCTGACAATGTTTAGGGTACTTCCATTTAGTAGTGAGTGGGTGAAGGATGAGTTGGGTAGTAATGTGGTGGAGATGGGTGAAATTATCTGTGATGGGCAGCAGGTGGTCCTTCTTCCATAATTTTAGAACTCCAGAGTGTCCAATGAAGCTGAAAAATGGGAGATTCAGGATAGACAAAGGAAGTACTTCTTCATACAGTGCATAGGTAAACTTTGAAACTTGCTGCTACATGTGGTGCAGTGGTTTGTCCTCCTTCCTTAATATCTGTTTCTATACTGTTCCCTCTGTCCATAGCTGTTATTTTAATGCATAAATATGGTATATGCACACACATGTTTAGTGTATTGGTTACTCTGGCTATAATGGCTTTGTTAACTTTCTGAGCTTTCAGTCTTTTTAAAAGTATTTTCCTCTTTGCAGATACATTTCATTATATTTTCAAAAGGCAACCTTAAAGCCCACCCCATATGAATTTGAGTGCAACAAATGTGAGTCATGTGTTTTGTGAGTTGCAGTTGACCATATAGCTATAGCACATAATGCTTATGGAACTGAGTTCTTGATAACAGAAGAAGAGCCATGTTGAGTTTAGTTCAGCATGATCTTTGCATAGTAGGTAATCAGTTGTTCCCAAAAGTCTGCCAAGAGGACATGAATGCAACCATGCCCTGTACCTTGGGCTCCCCAGAAATTGATGCACAGAGTAATCCCAGAGGTGGCCATCCTGCCTAGTAGCCACAAATGCCCCCATCTTCCATTTGCCCAATTTTCCTTTAAAGCTGTCCAACTATCACTCCATCTTATGGGAGTGAATTCCACAGTTCAACTGTGTGTTGTGTGAAGTACTCTCTTTTATCTGTTCTGAATCTCCAAGCACTCGCCTTCATCTGATAATTCCAGGTTCTAATATGTTGAGAAAGCAATTTGTTAGCTATACTTCTTGGAATACAATTCCCAGTGGCCCATGCTAGCTGGGGAACTATGGCAGTTGCAGTCTTTTCCAGGTTGTGATAATGATTCTGATGTTGCTGCCTGCCCTGATGATCTTCCAAGACTGCATAAATAGGTCAGTTATCAATTGCCAGCAGCCACAATACCCAATTGGAGAGCTTTATTCAGGTTTGCAGGTCACAGTTTGTTCAAGCCGAGAAAAGAGACATGAAAGTATGATCAGTATGAAAGTATTGGTTTGATTTACTCATTTATTGTGTCATTAATTTAATTCCATTAACAAAAGCTCTCCTTCATCTGGAACTGTGCTCCTTATTTTACTGTTGAGGCCTTTTTGTGACTATTCCTTATCCCATGTCTGAATTAGTAATCCTTAAATCCTATGAGGCTATGATTAGCTAATGCTCATTCATTGTCCCTTTCTCACCTGGCTCATTCGTGTGCTGAAATGGTCTTGAATACATTTGTACAGAGAACTGAAAGCACTCATGCTCAGGCTAGAGAATGATTGTTCATACTGTAATGGAACACAGAGGCCTTAATGCAGATGATACAGTTGAACAATTTACTTATTATTTTGTCTCATTGATATAATTTACTCACTCACATAATGAGCCTTCTATCATTCCATTTTTGTGTCAGCTATTTAATTATATCAGTAGCTGAAATATGACCTATTAAGGCTGGAACACATTTAAAGGCTGTAATGATCAGAATATTCTTCATTATAGTTCCTGAATTTGAGATGCATCTGTCTATTGATACGATAACTCTCAAGTGTCTTTTCCAATTCTTTGGACCCTGCAGCCTGCTGTAGTATTCCAGGGGGCCCTGGACAATGACTGGATGCAGTCCACAGAAGCGCTCCAAAACTGATCAGATCACATAGGTTTGCCTACCATGTAATAATAAAGAAGACCTATTTTTCTACCTCTGTTCTATCCTTAGGTAACCATTCAGTGGAACATTTTAGGGTGGTCAGGAAGTTACTATTGATACCCCACACAACATAGCCAGGGATGAGTTTTAAAGTTTTGTTTATCCTCCAAATGCACCAAATGAATCATGCTATATAGTACCTCCAGCTCTTGTAATATCCCAGGAACTATCCTTTGCTAAGCATACTGAGAACAAAGTGCATTGTTAGCTATACTAGAATTTCTTCTACTTGGCACTGATTTATCTCCATTTGTTTGATATTATTACCAATAACATTATGGGTTTTTAAATTGTCCTTTCAGTGTCAATACAGTTCAGCCATATTTGCAATGCAGTCCTGCTCACCTACACAGAGATAAGCCAGGTGAATCATGAAGGAATTACTCTATAGAAGATCCAGCTTTTCTAACATCCCTGGAACTATTTGTAAAATACAGAAAACCTGGGGCAGAATCTATGTATTGTCCTATATAGTGATTAAATGATTTCACAAACAATTTTACCTAGACTCTTCAAGGCATTCAAAGCATGGATTGTAAATGCATGTATACAAGGAGGAGTACAAGCTCTGCCATCATCCACCTGACTGGCTGAGACTTGAGGCCTGCTAAATGTATTTTGCCACATGAAAAGAAAGACAACATGGCATCTCTTTCTAATCCACAAGCTGAGCAAACTGGCAGTTGAGTTTTACTTTGGTGATGGGATGGGATGGCATCCTTCACCACACTAGCTTAGCAGCTAATGGCAGGTTGCAGGACAAATTTAGTTCCCTGCTGCTCCTTGCTTTCTAGCTCCTTTATTCTGCTTAACAGTAAAATGCTACTACTACTACTACTGCTACTACTACTATTTTTATTTCTTACCTGCTTCTCCCCATCATAAATTAAAATACAACTAAAAACAAATAAAAACCATTTAAAATATAGTAATTTAAAATTCATAGTTAAAAATTGACTGGGTAGTCATGCCAGAAGAGATAAGTCTTGAGAACTTTTTAAAATTCAGGAAGCATGTTCTCTCGGCAGGCCATTCTACAGTCTAGAAGCAGCCAATGAAAAGGTCCTCTGGGTGATTGTTGCCAGTCTAGTCCTAGCTGGTTTAAGTAAATTGCCCCCAGAGGACCTAAGAGTATGGGGTAGACACTCAGTAGGATCAGCTTTAATTGGAATAGATGAGCCAAGAGGAAGGCTCCCATGTACAAATACATATGGGAAGGATTCTGTGCATACAATCAAGAACTGCAGTAACTACATTCCTGCTTACATAAAGAGAGCCTTGCACACATGTAGAATTCTGTAGCTATTCTAATGAACGTATGTTAGTTACCATTTTCATTGTCCATATTTTGAATGTCAGAAGAGGGCTCCAACATCTTTGGATATTCATACATGTGTATCTGTTTCCTTTAGTATTTTGAACCAAAATTGGCTACATTTCAACAGCATTGTGTTACATGTGGTGTTTTTAAGCTTTTCAGAATTCTTCCATCATGACAACATGTTATAAATATAAATGTTTTATTATAAAATGCATTGCCTGGAAATTTAAGAACATAATATCTGGTATGATGAGGGAAGGAGGATAAGTACACAACTTTCCTATCCCCCCCCATGCCCTTATAACTGTCAAGTACAGGTTTTCTTATATCTGGTATACTCAAACCTTCACAGCAGGGATTAACTGGTCCCCTCTCAATTATGAACAGTAAACATCACTAGGACTACATACAGGCTAAACTACATTATTTTTCATTGAGAAAATAACTTTTCCCAGGAGAAGCTGAAGAAATATTTATTATGTGGATTCATGGAAATGCTGATAGTAGAGACTTGTCCAAATGGCTGTTCATAAGAAAATATTATGTAAGCAGGAATGCTTTTCAGGTTGCCCACATGAAATTTCACCTAGTTATTTGTTTATCATTGGATAACAGGTATTCCCAATTCTTGTCTCCTTGTAGCCAGTGTTGTTGTGATTATCTGTTTAAGGATTTAGTAACCTCAAGTGCTAGGAAGGTTGTAGCAATAGCAGAAGCTGAAGTGAATTGAACTAGGACAGGGTATGGATGTGTCTTAAACCAAGCAGATGCCTCCTATTCAGAGAATGATCTCCTTGATTGGTTCATGGTTCACTGCTGACGCAGCAATTTGTAGAAGATGCTGACTGTTTAGCAGTTATCAATGCGTAAGCTAGACTTATACATTTATAGCTGTTTGGTACTCATGTTTATGACTGTGATACCATTGCCACAATTACAAATGCTCCCCACCCTCCCTTAACACCCAGCAGCTGCATTGTGCAATTCAGGTCCATTCCTCTGAAGACCAGGGTACTGCAAGGTCATGTTTCCATCCCCCCTTCACCAGCAGTTTGAGGTGCAATGACTCCTCAAACAGCTGTTCATAAGAAAATCTGTATGTAAGCAGGAATGTTATGCAGCTTTCCAGGTTGCCCACATGAAATTTCACCTAATTATTTGTTTATCGTTGGATAACAGGTGCCCTGATTACCAACAGAACAAACCTCTGTCACTTGGCATGGCTGCTGGTTGTTAAGGAAGGCTTGAGGAGTCTGAGAGGTGTAATCTTGGTCTATATCAGTGGTTCTCAACCTGTGGGTCCCCAGATGTTTTTGGACTTCAGCTCCCAGAAGCCCCAGCCACTATGGTCAATGCTCAGGGCTTCTGGGAGCTGAAGTCTAAAAACATCTGGGGACCCACAGGTTGAGAACCACTGGTCTATATATTTGCCATATGACTAAATACCCTGTAGGCATCAGATCTTGATTGATTGTGGACACATGGTCAGGTCTAGTTAGTATTTGAAAGGTAAACTGCCAGGCGATACCAGGTGCTGTAGGCTATAGTCAAGGAAGGCAATAGTAAACCTCCTCTGAATAAATTTTGCCAAGAAAACCCTAGGATTAGAGTTGCCATAAATTTTAGTTGATGTGAAGGCATGTAACAACAACAACGACGATGTATTTGCTATGGCAACAAATAAAGGGACTCTTGAGTAACCTTTGGAGTGCTTTGGTCCCCAGAAGATGTGGAACAGCAAGGCTCCTTTCGCTGAAATCTTTGAGTGAATGGAAGACATGACAATTTCAGTGTAATTCTATGGAACTTTTTTCAGTATAAAAACTGTGGCCCTTTCTTCACGAGGCCAGGAATTGCTTCGTGCCGTTACTTACCACTTCTTCTGGGCTCGAAACAACGTGGACTTTTGCTTAAGCCCTTCCTCAGGGCTCCTCTGTTTGTTCCAGGGTGATTCGGAGCAGTGCGAGGTCTTTAGATCCGCACTGGTAAGGTTGACAAAATGGCAGCTTCCTGTTGTTTGTGGGTTCAGACCAACTGCTGAAGCTGACCGTGCCCACAGCCTGTCCTCCGCTGATCACAGGCTCGCATTGGTGCGAATCTGTGCATCTGCACAACCGAGCAGGAATCAATTGGCATGCTCCGGAAAATTTAAAAACTGCTTTTTTCTGGTCTTCACATAGCACGCTGGAGGACCACTTGGGGGCATATTGAATCAGACTTAGGTGCAGAACTAAGGTAAATAGTCCGAACCTAGTCCGATCCAAGGTGCAGACGACCTCCGTGACAGGACGCATTGGCCCGTCTTAATTTCCTCGTGCGGAAAGGGCCTATGATTGGAGACCAAGGTTTGAATCTCCACTTGGCCACTGGGAAACCATAGGCAAGTCACATTCTATCAGTATCAGAGAAAGGCAAAGGCAACCAATCTTGTCCATGATAGGTTTGCCTAAGGGTTGCCATAAGGCTGTTTTCAAAGGGCAAATACATGATGGCTGTCAGTAGCACTTTGTTGTGTGTCTTCAAGTCCATGACTTATAGCAATCCTAAGGTGAACATATCAAAGTTTTTTTTGGGGGGGGGCAAAATTTGTTCAGAGGAGGTTTACTTTTGCCTTCTTCTAAGCCTGAGAGAATGTGACTTGCCCAAGATCACCCAGTATCTGAGTGGGGATTTCCTATCTCCAGAAGCCTCAAATAAATAAAATAAATAAATCTGAATTTTTGAATATTTAAGTAAAAATTTGAATACTTAAATCTAAATTTAAATATTTAAATCTTGGGTTAAGTCCTGAGGGTCGCCCTCAACAAATTATATTTACAGGGAGTCTTTGTTAAAGAAAAGGTTAAGAACAATTGGTCTACATAAAACCAGCAATCTTGCATAACAAAGCCATGTCCCTACTTCTCTTGTGAGATTACTATTTTTTTTTTTGCACATTTTTGCAGTGGGAGGGTTGATTTTTGCTATTGACGATTGTTGCTTTTTGTGCATGATTTGCATTGCTCAAGATTTCCAGATTTTTTTGTAAGATTTTTTTGTGTAAGATTTCTGCTGTGTAAGATTGCTCTTTCTTTTCTTTTCTTTCTTTTTTTGTAACAATCTTGCAGACACACCATGGCTGTCTGGAAACAATGCTCTTTGTGCAATCTCTACAATGCTTGTGCAAAGCATCATGTGTATTTCCATGCTGAATAATTTCCCAGAATTCTTCAGGATATGTGACTACTGGGTGAAAACGGCACAACATTCCCACTACTGTATTATTCTTCCCAGCTGGGTTACCTGAGTGTTGAGAAACCCATTTTTCAGCCAGAAAACCAATAACAGCAAGTATTTGTTTCATCCCTAATTTGTCATTGTATACTTGCGTAGTGTTAGAATGTGGAGGATGATGAAAATATGGTTAAAAGAAGAAGAAATACCAGTAAAAAGAGCATTAGCTACGAAAATAGCATTTCAACTTTCTTTCCAGTACTTCAGAAATAATTACTGCTGTTTAGAGTTTGACACGGCGGAATTGGTTTTTGCACTCTAAATGTTAAGCATAGAAGGAGACAGAGATGGATGCTTGTCTGTCAGTAATCATTTTTAATACTTTGAAAAGTCATTAGCTTTACAGAGTGATAAAAAGCAGAAACCTACAAATTAGCTTCTGTAAAAAGAATTCTCTTGGCCTCTTAATGATGACAAAGAACTGCTTTCTCATTTGTTTCTTATTTAATATTGTTTAGACTCACCTTCTCCTTCACTTGTATTATTCCTTTTGTAATTATAAATGACAAGAAGAGGCTTGAACTTGGAGTTAACTGTGTCCTCCTTTATAGTTTCAATTTGTCAAACTATTTCCTAGTATTATGGAATGTCTCATTCAGCATGGAAAGTGCTGACTCAGCCACAGATTACTCAGCATTAGACTGTGGGCTTCATTTTTATCCTCAGCAGTAAATGGCTTTTCCAGACAACAAGTTTACCTGCTTTACCTGAGATTTTTTCAGTTTTCCTCTGTAATTTTTCGGTTATGACAAAATGTCCCTGTAAGTATGCATTCTGCAATGCGGGGCTACTTCCTGCCATCACCTGTAGTCTGGAATGGTAACAAAAATGCCCTGTGTTTTCTCTCACACAATCGCCAATCTACTCTTTGTGAGGTATGTTTGAGGATGTTGTTTGGTTTACTTTTAAAAGTAAGCTGACCTGATTTGTATTTGTCAGTTTATATGCACATTAAAATGCATTTTTAATGGTTTTTCCACTCTTTCCTTCCCTTGAATTCAATGGGAATTCAAAGATAAAGACTGTGTATAATTCTGTGTGGTTGTCTGAATTAGGAATGCAATTCATGGGCCCTCATACATGATTTTTTTTTGTAGCAATACCTTTATGCTATTTTAGAAGTACAAATCAATAAAATCATACTCTTTCGTTGACATGCATCTGGGAGTAGAAATCACAGAAAGAAAAAATCCACCTTATTGAACTCTTACTTAACTGTTGAATATTGCTGCAAAGTGACAATTCAAGATGACTTCCTTTTACCAAAGGCAGTATGCTCTGATATGTCAGTTACCTCTTGCAGTTTGAAAATTTATTTCTCTCTCCTCTAACACATCTGTCATTTCCTTGACCAAATGTATCAAATTCTGATATATGACAGGAAATTGTTGTTCTCTTCTCTTTCTCCATTATCCTTCCTCAAGGGGAACAAATACTGCAGACTTTTTGTAAACCATGAGAGAATTTATCCGTGGCCTCTATAAAATGGTATTTCTAATACTTATTTATTATGGGGTTGATCTGGACCTTAGTCGCACTTGGAGGTGACTCATTGAAATCAATGGGAAGTAAGTTACTTATAACAAATTATATTTATTTCAGTGAGTTGCAGCATGTCCTACTTTTCTTCCAAGAAATTCAAGGTTCCCATTTTTGTATTCCCAATAACCCTACAAAGTAGCTTTGACTAAAGAAGAATCAACTGTCCAAGGTCACCCACTGATTAGAACCTGGACTTCTCTGCTTGAATCCAGAACTCTTAACTGCTTCATTTATAGTGGTTATGGCAAGTCTTTCAAGTATTCAGGTATGAGAATAGAATACTATCCATTTCACTAGTGTTTCCTATATTCAGAAATATTGATACAAAAACTTCTAGACAGAATAAAACTTTGAGTGCCACTTGTTTTCAATGCTACGTATGCTTGTTATCATAAAGCAATAAATTACTTAAGTTGACCAGTACTACAATGTGGTACTGTTGTTTGCAACCTATGTTAAAATTAGCCTCTATACAACTTTTGCCCTTGAAATCCTGATTTGTTTGTAATATATAAATGTAACAAATCTCTGGGAAATCAAGTCTTGGGAAGTTCTTTTTTTAAAATAATTTTATTTATATTAAAAGTCTTGGGAAGTTCTGTTACTATTTTACTGCTATTTTTTCAGTGGGTATAGTTTAAGTATAATGTTGGATTGAGCCCATTTGTACCGCATAAGAAATTAATAATGAAAGAATGTTATGAGTAGGTCTGAAGTGAAATTACTCTCTCATTTTTGATAATGGAGAAAAAAATTACTTTTAGGTGATTTTATGTACTTCTAGCTAATAATATTAATACTACTGCTAATAATGGAATTGCTTCCAGAGGGCCAATTACTGTTGGACTCAAGTTGTCTTCTTTGCCCAGACACCCTGAATCTCAGTTTATAGGTCTTCATATTTTATAATTTTTTCAGTTTCTTTGTCTATGATTCTCCTGTCCTTCAACCAGGCTTACAAAACATCTAGATGATATTGCGATAGCAGGATCTCAATAGCGCAAATACAAATACACACACAGCCTGGGCTTACAGCCACTTCAGGATGCATTTATATCAATGTCAACTAATACATATTGCCAATTAAGTTATATTTCACCAATTAAACCATATCAGATTGTGTGTGTGTATTAGTAACATAGAATTAGGACTCAAAATGCAGTTTTATGTTCACTGTATTTTCATCAAAAATCTGCTACTGTTTCTCTTTATCTTAGCAACCCAATTTTGGTTTTTGTGTTGGGGGTTGTTGCTGTTGTTAAACAACTGGAACTCAGTAATACAGGCTGATCTATTGTAAACCACCCAAAGATCTTTCAGAGTAAGAATGGAGACAGTGCAGCCAAGAGGCTATATGCAGCTCCCAGGTGTGGTTTTATAACCATTAGGTCATAACTGATTTTAACTTGTTTTTCCTTAAAATGCCCCAAGTCATCCTAAATCTAGGATGTTGAGGACAATTTTGCCACATGTTTTCTCCTTGGGTCATTTTAGACCTGGAAAGGCCATTTTTCCCCAAAGGAAGTGATCTGGAAGTTGACCCTAGGGGAATTTGGGGAAAAATTAGTTTTCTAAAGAATGAAGCAGAGAGTTCAGCCCTCCAAGTTTTCCTGGCAGGTCAATACAGCCCTCTAATCAAAACAGCTACTCTTTTTTCGAGTGGATCCCAGTCTACTTTTTTCCCACCCTGGTCTAAGATTTGTTTCACAATGCTGTTCTGAGAATGACATGGGTGTCTCTGAAATAACTCACTCTGAACTTATAAGAAGGGTGGGAAACATGTAAGACAAATACATATATAATAAAATATGTGAGGGCTAGTGGTTCTATTGTTTTTGTAGTGAGCAGATGATGAAAAGTTCTGCTTTTATGAAAGATACAAGCTTACATCTGCACAAATTTCACAGGTATTGCTATCTGCTTTCAGCTTTATTTTAAGTGGGCTTCAGCTTTTTCAGACCCCAGGAGAGTATGCTCTCATTATATCATAAATCAGCTTCTTCTTTCTCTTGCTGTACAGAGGGTTACTATGCATTCTCTTAAACAGATCAGCAAGTTCTGTGTAGTGATTCAACCCCCATTTGCTATTGAAGCAATAGATCAACACATTAGTTTTTTTTAAACAACAGAGTAGTTTCTGTCCAATATAGACATGTTCATTTTGCTTCCTTCAGAAATTTAAGCAAACAGAAATTGGATAATCTTTTATATCTTCACAAGGAAGCAATTAGCTTTAATACTTTGTACTCAGGAAACTATAATGTGGGTGGCCATAGTAAAACAAGAAGCATGAGTGTTAGTGTACTTCCTTCCTCACTTGTAAGATACCAAGAGCACAGGTGTGAAAGTTTCCTGCTGAGAGATAATCAGCACTAAATTTGTGGACAGCTGATGAATGTTGCTTTATCTCATGGGCAAAGTGTGGGTCTCTGGATGTTCTTGGACTGTAGTTCCCAGCATTTCTCACCATTGGCTCTGCTGGCTAGTGCTGATGGTAGTCACAATCCAACAGATCCAACAACATCTGGAGGGCCAAATTACCTCTACTTAAAATTTAGCACTCTTAAGTAACATTGGTTTTTTAAGCTGTTTTGAACTTCACTTCCCAGAAGTCCTAGCCAGTATGGTAAAGAATTGTGGATTTATAAATCAAAGTATCTGGAAGACCAAATTTCCCCAAGCCTACTGCAGTAGATTGCTCTAGAAATGTAAATAGGACACCTTACCTGTCCATCCTATTTTTTCAGTTTCTTGGATATGAATTTATCCTGTTTCTAAAGCTGAGCTGCTATACAGAATGCTGCTCCTACATTAAGTTATTTCCTAATTCAGAATGAAAAACAGCAGTTCACATTCTGGTTAACTGGGCTACCTGATAGGAGCATGCATAAATTCTCAGTTAAACTGTTGTTGAAACTCTAGTTCACCACCATGAAATACAAATATTAGCTTGTTGAGCTTTATTAAACCCTTGTGATGTGGGCAAGCTACTTAGACAAGGAACTTCTGATACGTTTCTTTTATTTGTTTGGGTCTATTCTGTCAATGACTTTTTGTAGTTTTAAATGTGGTTGCTGTTCCTTATCCGTATGCATATTTAAAACTGTTTTTCATTGTTGCTGCTACGTGTTTTTAAGTTGTTCCCAGCTTACGGTGAGCCTAAGGTGAATCTATAATAGGGTTTTCTTGGCAAGATTTGTTGAGAGGGGGTTTGCCATTTCCTTGGATTCCATCTGAGAGAAGGGTGGGATATATATCAAACAAACAAACAAACAAACAAACAAACAAACAAACAAACAAACAAACAGCCTTCCTGTAAGGCTGACAGGCTGTAGGGTGTTTTGTTTTGCAGGGATGTTAGTGGGAAGAGATAGTTCTCATTTTCCCTTTAACCGAAGCTTGAGCTGGAAACTTCAGGTTCCAGCTGGCAAAAATTAAGGTGCATATGCATGGAGATTGGCATCCATACACTAGCATTACAGCCATGGGGATATCTCAGAGAAATAGATTCCCCTGAATGTTTACCAAGAAAAGATAGGGAAACCATAGCTCAGTGGTAGAACATGGGCATTGCATGCATAAGGTCCCAGCTGCAATTCCTGCCATCTCTGGGTAGAGCTGTTAAAATTCTTTCCTGAAACTCCACTGTTTCTTCTGTCTTTCCCCACTTGCATGGAAGAGCCATTCAGGAGGGAAAGATAGAATAGCTGTGCTATGTCTTTTGATTGCTAGCAGTTGCTAGAGTCTTTCATATAGAAGCACCTCAGGTCTTATGAATGGGGAAATTTGGCTTTTTGTCCATAGAGCTCTCTTTATCCCCTCTTCTACCAGACATTAAAGTTACGGTTGTAAAATTTAATACGTACAAGGCTGCTCACTCTGGGATTTTATAATAGTCTAAAATGTTTTGGAAATGTTTTTAAATGCTCTAATTTAAAGCACTTCTGAGAAACGTTTCGTAAACAGCTTCAAAATTGACTCTGAGGGGATTATGCAATGAAGGCCATTGGCCTGGGGCATGCTGGGATAGCTCTACTATCCAATTATATCACTGTATTAATACCACTTTACAGTAATGACCATTCAGTTAGACTACCTGGGGGAGTAGCCTGTTGTTGTTGTATTTGTTCAAGTCATTTCTAACTTATAGCAAGCCTGAGGCAACCCTATTTTGGCAAGATTTGTTCAGAGGGGATTCCTCTTTGCTTTCCTCTGTGGCCGAGACAGTGTGATGTGCTTAAGGTCACCTATTATGCAGCATTTTACATCATTCCTTCTGCTTTAAATACTGCAGATCCCTTTTGTCTACTAGCTGCAAAGAAGGTCCTTAGGTCAGTAATTATCAGAAGGTTTACTCAAACCTTTGGTTGTTCAAAAAGAACATTGACTCCTAAGACAGCTCCTCAGATAACAGAGGGACAGAGTAAGTGGCAGGAAGGAGGACAGTCAAACAAAATAATCAGTCAATGTTATCAACATTATCAATCCTGAGTCTTATTCACACTACACATTTATATTACTATGATTCCACTTTAAACTGCTGTAATTCCATCCGATGGAATCCTGTGGTTTGTAAGCACAAAACTCTCTGTCTGGTAATTTTAAATGCCTCGTCCCCAAAACTGCTGCTCTCAGGATTCCATAGGAGGAAACCATTGTAGTTAAAGTGGAATAATGGAGCTATAATTACGTAGTTTGAATGAGTCCTTGGTATTGCCTGTTCCAGGTTATATCTGATGTACTCAGCTGAGTATAAATCAAGAACATACTGGAATGAAAAATATCTATTACTTTTTGTTTTGTGTTTCAGTTTGTTTCAATGTCAAGACAGGAAATTGGTTTTCTATGTTTACTGCTTAAACCTATGCAGAATGGCTGGGATTGTATTTGTCTAATCACACCTCTTTCCAAGTGTTAAACAACAGGTCTGATATTTTAAAGTCTGTCAAGCTAATGCAAACAGAATCTGAGCAAAAATGATGTGTGTGCACATATGTGTTTACTTTCTTTCATTTTAAATGTTTCGATAGAAACAGGACTTTGTGCTAGTTACTAGTGTTGTGCTTGTAGCTCTAGGTAAATCCATAGTTTGTAAGCACCTGAGCACCAATTACAAGCTATGGATTTTTTTTAAAAAAGGACGTGGATATACAGATCTCCTATTGCCACTATCAGTGGCATCTAGTAGCTTCCATATCAGTGGTGGAATTGAATTATTCTGGCTTTTAGTTCCATCTTGAAAGGTACTATTCTGTTTTGGGGACAGGGCTCAGCACCTTGGGTAGTTCATTTAAAATTGAGACTAAAATCTAGAGCAAACTTACTGCCCCATGTGCATGGAAGCCACCAGTTGCTGCTGGCCACTGCCAATTGCTGAGTCCAGCAACACCACAATCAAAGAAGGAAGGAAGGGGGGCTACCAGGACAAAGCTTCTAAAACCAAAATAATTGCCCAAGTAGCCAGGTATCTGGAAATGAGACAAAGGAATAGAGGGGTGACTAAGGAAGATATAAGGACTAGGACATTTCCAGTTTCATCAGTTATAGTATTTTCCAGATGGCTCAAACATTAAGTGTGCTGACTGCCTGAAAAAAAAAAAAAGCAAACTGCTGACTTTAGTGCATCCCATTCCAGGCAGTAAGCTTGGGGGTGGGGATGGGGTCAGAGAAAATCATGAGCAGGGTATAAGGTGGGAAGCCAAGCTCTAGCAGGAGGACAGGCCCAAACAAAGGTCAAGAAAGCCAGGAGGTTTTCATCCTATGTGCACTTGATAGAGTCCCAGTCCAGATCAGGTTCCCATACCTATTATTTATTTCTAGTAAGATGATTAGTACCCATTAAAATAATGGCTAAGTTACTCTTAGGCCCTTTTCGCATGTGGGAAAGGAACTGCGCAAAAACGGGACTCACTGGACTTCTTCAGCGTCCGGGCGAGTCCGTCGGGATGAGGAGCAGTGCGAGCTCATTGGTCCGCACTGCTCTGGTGTCCAAAATGGCAGCTTCCGGTTGGTGGAGGCTCTCTACCAATCGGAGAAGCTTGCCAGCCTAAAGCCCACCCCGGCAGATCTGCAGGCGCACACTAGTGCGCGCCTGCAAATCTGCACCAGAACGCGGCAACAGAGTGACACGGAGTTGCGCGCTCTGTGCTTTTTGAAAACTTCTGAAAAAGAGGTTTTTAAAAAACATACTGTGCGACCAGTTCTGGTCGCTCCGGAGCGAACTGAGGTGTGGAACTGCAAAAGTAGTCCGCCCCAGTCCACTCTACGGTGCAGAAGACCTCCGTCGGAGGTCGCTCTGCACAGTTTTAATAGCCCAGTGAAAAGGGCCTTAGAATCCTCAGGAACTAGTCATAATAGCTCAGGGATTCTGCTGTCCAGCCTGGCCTTGTTCTACTGACAGGTGGTGAAGAGAAAGGAAAAACACTGAACAATAATGAAGATTTTGATTGGAAATCTTTAGTTATAATGACCAGTGTGCTTGATATAATTTTCTGGAGTCAAGACGCCCAGATGGAACATATGAAAAAAGATCTCTGTGTAACAGATTGTGTTGTTATTGGGATGTCGCTGAAAATCTGCACATTCTATTAAACTACACAATTTATTAAAACATAAGATGTTGAGATTTTGAACAAATGTTTGCCTCCAAATGTGAGCTTTATGACTCACGAAAGGGTTATTCACTCAAGGGATGGGATATGACTGTGAGCAGAGAGTAAAAATGTTGCACAAGTGGCTGTACTTTCTTAGAGGTCACAAAACTGCAGAAGCACTCACAGAGGTCTTTCTTACCCTTCTGATTTAATGAGTGGAAAGCTAATTGACTGTTAACACAATGGGCAGCTAATTGTACTGGTAGTAAAATTGATTGCCTAGTAGTGGGATCCAATAGTGGGATCCAACTATTCTGTTTTATATTTACACTGCTCTGAAAGTTTATAGGATTTTGGTCTGCAGACTGTGAAACCTGCCCAGTTTTTGTCATTATCCACTCTTATTAAATGAAAGCATTTGAAAGATAATGCTATTTGCCATTTTGCTGATCATGTTTTATTCTGCTTTGTGCTGGTTGAATGGCTATATACAGATAAAACCGCTTCTATGCTGGCTAGTGAAAATCTTCATTCAACACAACATGCCCTGCCTTAATGTGTTACCTATACATAGATAATTATTATGCATTTCTATGTATTTTGTGATTGTTGAATTTCTTTTCCCTGATGTGTGAAGACTGCACAGAAATAATGCAGCTTTCTGCAGTTTTTGACAAAGATGGAGAGAGAATATATGCAGAAAACCATAAAAAGGAAGATGTCACAACTTTCTTATCTTCTGAACCTCTCAGTGATTTAGGATATAATCAGATTAATTTTCAATGTGGAGAGTCACTGTTTGCATTCTAGAGTTGATAAGTGGTCAAGAGTTAAATTGGAATTGCTGTAGGAATGGATCTTGAACTTCATGTCTTTTTGCAAATACTGCAGAATGGTCTATTTCTCCAAACCTTATAGCTTAGGGAGACTGAATTCCCAATGATGGATTTCTGGGAGGTTATTTTCCCCCAGGATAAATGTGATATGTCCTTACATCACCTTTCAAAATCTAAAATAAAACTAAACTTACAAAACCTTTTTCTGTACCTACAAGCATTTTCTTTAGGTGACTGGTTTGAGAAATATGAAATGAAAGGATTAGAGAAGAGGTAGAAATGCAAAAGTGGAATGAGAAGCCCCCACCCCCATCCAGCCATCTAGAGAAAATATTTCAGGGTAGGTTGTTTATAGAATAATAAGATACATAATAGGAAAACTATGCAGGAAAATTCATTCCAGCCAGTCACTGTGAATTCATTTAATAGCTCTTCTGAACTTGGATGTTGGATTTGCACTTAATTAGATATTTTTGTGTATTGTTACAACTTTTCTCTGAGTCATTATTAGGTTTCCAATGTCACAGTGTGAAATTTCATTTTAATCTCTCTTGGATTTTGACAAGTCTTTCTCTAGCATTCGCAGTAGGGAGCTGACAGTGTTTAGATTATATTCCTCCCATTCTGCTCTTATCATAGATCGCACTTTCTGCTTTTAACTTTTTTTTTTTGGTAGTACTAATGGTTGCTTTCAATGAGTTTGCTTCACTAGTAACCTTCTGCATACAAAAAAGTTGTGGTCTGTGATTCTGATTATGATGAAATGAATCATTTGAACTCCCTTTTCATTTGACACTGAATTTTCATAATTTGCTTAGTTAAGGTTTGCAATGTTACATCTCCTTAAGCATGTGTGTTTGTATACGAAAACAAATTATTTTTTAAAAAACCCTAAGAAATAGAATTATAATGAAGGAAGACTGCACAAAAACCACACACCTGAAAGTCTGGAAATTGGGTCCCATACAAAGGTAGATAAAGGTAGCACAGAAACAAAATAAAGGAAAATCGACGCTGTTACCTTAAGCAAAGTGAGGCAGCTTCTTCAGGGAGAAGATTTTGGTTATCATGAAAGAGTAGATGCTTAATTAGTGGTTCATATATATTTTCTACCAGAGATGGGCAGCGGGGCTTGTGAGCTTTTTCTGCCCTGCATATCTAAATAACTTGTCTGGTTTTGAGTATGATGCACCTTGACTTTATGTGGTATAGTGGACCAGATCTCCAGAAAATGATGAGGAGGTTTAGTGAGGAGTTTTAGTTTATGCACTCTGTACATGAATTTTTTATGCTGAAGATATGTATAATCAAGAAATAGCCATTTGATGATTAATCAAACTGTCCTATAGCAATAACATTAACAACATAGTTTTTCCTGCAGTTGAAAACAGGCTATGAAGAGTCAAACATACTTGTAGAGATAAAGATGTTCTGAGATAAGCATACTTGTTGAGATAAGGATGCTTTGCTGAGTGGGGCATTGTTCCCTTGGCCTGTGAAAATACCGGACATTTCAGAACAAGGGAGGAAGGGTATTTAAAACTCAGGAAAAAGTCAGGTCACTGGAATGGTACTGAGTGGATGCATTTGTCCCTAATCGAGCTCAGGAACTCGATCCATGTGATGACATCTGGTTCATTATGAGGAGCCTAGTGAATGGTAGCTATGTCAAAAACAGGTTCAATCAGCTAAAGGGGTGTGAGCTATTTTTGCCTTTCAGTTTCTTGCTCCATTCCTTTTAAGATCTCTGTGTTTACTAGAATTCTAGGAAACTAGGGTTCAAATCCTGCTCAGCCATGAAAATCCATTTGATGACATTGGGCAAATCACACTCTCTCAAGATGAGGGGAATGCAGTGGCCAATCTTCTCTGAACTATCTTGTCAAGAAAACCCTATGATGGGGTCACCATAGGTCCAAGTCAACTTGAAAGCACATAACAACAACAACAACAACTCTTTTTGTTGCATCTGTAACTTAATTTCCTTTTGATAGACCTTTCTTGACCTGGAACCTGAATGCATCTGCAACTCAGAGGATACCATTAATTCCTCTGCCTCAGGCAGTAAAGGATCTAGGACCAACCCTGGATATTGGTAAATGTGATGAATAAGCAAGCTGGAATCTTAAATCACTTCCTTCCTCTCAAACAGAGGACATAATTGAGGACATTAGATTACTCCTTTATGTGCTTTCCTCTCCACATCTAAAGTAGAGATACTTTTAATAGGGATATTAATGTTAATGCTACTGTCATTAAATTATTGTTATTTAACCCAGAAACTGAACTACTGCCACCCTTTACAAATGGATGCTAGCTAATTTGAATCAGCCATGTCCTGCACTATGACTTATGTGTTTACATTTTTAAGGTAATTGGTGACAGCCTACTTCCTGTCCTCCCCATCTCTCACCCTCTTCACCAAAACATCCTTGTAAACAGTAAAGTTAATTGCCTTTTAACAGCCTGTCTGCACTTAGGATAACTGACTGTAATGGTGGTACATTATGAATGAGGCACACTTTTGAATCTATATATAGGCAAATTCTATAAGCAAGGAATACTATAAAATGTCTACTGCTCAGTCTTGAGGATTGTGTATTTATTTTTAAAGGTATAAGGCAAAGAGCAGAGTGGGAACATTCAGAAAAAAGTCTTCACCATAAAGGAATCCTTGTTTGTCTGTCTGTTTGTTTGAAGTATTTCTGTATTGCCTCTGAACCCACAAGAGCTCCTGAGGTGACGATCAAATAAAACCAATTAAAACAATGCAGTGATAAACAGTTTTAAAAACACATTAAAGTACTCTGTAAAAATTCCTAAAAAGGAGTTTAAAAGCAATCCTAGAATCCAATTTTGAAACAGTTAAAATAGTACTTTCAGACACTGAATGCCATTTGGAGCAGAAATATTTTGGCTGCTCATGGAAGCTTAACTCCTTGGGTAAGGAGTTCCACAGTCAAAACACTGCTACAGAGAAAACCCTGTTATGTGTACCCACCAACCTAACTTCATGAGGTGTTGGAACATGCAACAGGGCCCCCTTAGATGACCTCAAATTTCTGGCAGGCTCACATTGGAGAAGGAGGTCTTTCAGATATCTTAGCCCCAAGTCATTTAGGGCCATCACCTTGAATTAAGCTTGGACACAAATTGGAAGCCAGTGCAATACTTGCAGGAGTGGTGTTGTGTGGTCTTTAAAATGCATACCTGACAGCAGACTGGCTGCTGCATTTTGCACTAGCTGTTTTTCTCATACAAAAGAACTACTTTGCTTAGTGCAATGACATTCTGTGAAAATGCATGTCTGCTGAGGAATCTTGCAGAACTGAAAGGGAAATAGACTCCTGTCCAATGAACAAATAGGTTATCTTGTTTTGCAGGACTGAGAGAAAAGGAAAACATAGGCAAAATGCTTTAGAAATTTAAAAGGCCAGAAATTTATTGTGGCTGTTGCGGAAAATTACAAGTGTGCAAGTGTGTGTTAGTGACAGAATAGCAAGAGCAACTAGACAATGAAAATATGCAGCCTGGTTTTCCAACTAACAGAAGTACCCATCATGACACTCATTAGAATAGTCCTTGTTGCATTACACAAGAAAAGCTTCAAACATCATTGTGGAGTTGTCCAGCTTGGACACATAATCTCTGGTGTTGTTGAAGCATGGATCATGTAGGTATGCCTTCTGCCTTCTTGTGATGTATTCTTTCAGGAGATGAAGCCATTGATTTGGGGTAGTTGAACTGAAGTTTAAGACCACCCAATGACTGAAGATATTACTGGCAGGCTGTAGGATGATCTGAATTGATTAAAAATAAGAATTATTTGACAACAATTATTTGAAGATACAGAAGGAGATTAAAAGTGAAATGGAAAGATGGAAGAATTTAAATCTGTCTCTCCTGGGAAAGATAAATGCTTTTAAAATGTCCCTACTACCAAAGCTTACATTTCTCTTCCAGAATTTACCAATAATAGGAAGAGAAAAGATTTTTAAAGAATGGGAAAAAGAATTATGAAAATTTATTTGGCAAGAAAAAAAAAACCAAGAATAAGATTTAAAATATTACAAGATGCAAAAGAAAGAGGAGGTTTTGATGTACCATCACTAAAAACCTATTATCAAGCATGTTGTTTAGATATGATTAAAGACTGGATACAAGTAGAAAATACACCAATCAAAGAATTGGAAGGAATAAATAATAGGTTTGGATGGTATGGATATCTACGCTATGACAAAATAATAGTGAATAAAGAATTTAATAATCATTGCTTTCAGAAGACACTATTGAAAGTTTGGTTACAAATAAAGCATAAATTTTATAGAAGACTTCCAGTGCAGACCTCACCTCAAGAAGCATACAAAATTGCTATAACAAAACAAGGAAACTTATTAACCTATCAAGAGTTATTGAAATGGAAGGAGATAAACCAAGAATGTGTACAGAAGCAGAATTAAAAGCTACAGGGCATGAATTTAATTGGTTCCCATGGACACAACTTAAAGAGAGATTTAAAATGGATCAAAAATTAAATGGATTTGAGAGAAAAAAATGAACTAGATTTATTGATGAGGGGGGACCAGAAGAAAAGAATTTCTAAATTGTATAAATTATTGTTACAAAGAGAAATGGAATCAGAGGTTGTTAAAGATACAATGGTTAGGTGGGCACAAAACGTTGGACATTCAATTGAATTGGATACCTGGGTGAGGGCTTGGAAGACAGATATAAAATTTACATCAAGCTTAAATTTAAGAGAAAACTTTTATAAGATGTCACAGAGGTGGTATATGATACCAGAAAGACTGCAAAAAATAACTAAAAATGGAAATGCAAGATGTTGGAAATGTGATGAAAAGGTGGGGACATTTTATCATATGTGGTGGTCTTGTAAGATAGCAAGGAAATTCTGGAAGGAAATTCACGATGAAATTCAAAGAATTTATAATGTAAATTTTGAAATTAAGCCACAATTTTATCTGTTAAATACTCTTGGACAACAAACAGAAATAAGATGTCATCAGAAGACACTGTTATATCTGATAACTGCTGCAAGGCTGATATATGTACAATATTGGAAAGAAAGGAAATATGTTGATATAGAAGAAGAGAAATTAAAAGTCCTGGATATGGTAGAGACAGAAAAGTTAACATTTTCTTTGAGAAATAAACCTATCCAGAACTTTGAAAGGGAATGGAGAGAAGTTTTGGATTGGATAGAGACATAATATAAGAAAAGAAATAAGAATAAAGCAAGATTGTAAGTAATGCAATGGAATAATGTAGCAAGGTAAAATAATAAAGTAACAATGTAACAAGTTAGTAAGGTAACAAAGCAATTGTCTAACAATGTAAGATGTAACAAATCCCTTGAGTAAGCAACAATTATGTATGAATGGAATGGATACACCCAGATTCAACTGGAAGACAAGCTTGAAAGTGGGGAGGGTTTTTTTTATTTTTAATTAAAATCTTTAATAAAAATATTTTTTTTAAAAAAAGGTAGCTCTTGTATTTCAAAAATCAAACAGCCCTAAGATGCATACATTCAGGGTCACCTTAATATCCACATCAGTTATCAGGTGACTAGGTGTCACATACTCAAAACTATCTTGAACACACACACATTCTTTTTTTTTAAAGTAGACTAAACTTCTCTGATGGGATCGAGAGTGTTGTAGGGGTTTGAGTTTTGGACTGCGACTCTGGAGATGTTACCATACCCTACCGCCCCTCCTATGGGATACACGATTTTCATAAATTGGAAATATTAATGACCAGATAACATGATTGGGATCACACTGACCAGAGAACATAGCTGGGGTCATGCTGACCGGAGATGTGTTCTAGGTCATGAAAGTTCAGATACAATTATGCAGAAAACCCCAACAGGGATGGATTTGTGCTAATCCCTTCACTGCTTCAGGCTGTTGACATTTTTTTTTAATACAGTGAAAGATGAACTGCCCAGACTGGTGAGCAATCAGAGACCATCCTACAATCTGTCCCTATTAGGATCTTCCCTATACACCCTACCTGACTGAACATTAAGAGATTGTCACGAGTCCCATCAATGGCCCTTTGCACATGGGGGATGGGGAAACAGGGCAGCGCACGCAGGGACGGATCTTACCTGAAAACGGGTTGCTCCGTCCCTGCGGGGAGCGCGCGTTCGCCGCTCCACGCGCTGGTGAATTTCGGCGGCGTTCGGTGGCGCCCAAAATGGCGGCCGGCGACTTCCGGCGGCGCTCCGCCAATCAGGGCAGCGCGCCAGCCGGAAGCCTGCCCCCGGGCAGCTCTGCAGGGGTGCGCTAGTGTGTCCCCGCAGTTTCAAATGGGGCGCTGCAACGGGTTAGTGCGCTCGCGTTTTTAAAAACCACATAAAATGTGGTTTTTAAAAAACGCGCGCGCCACCCCTTGCAGCCGCACTAGCGTGGTTTGAGGTGTGGAACCTCCACTTTTCAAACTGCTCTAGCGCGCCCCACGGTGTGGACGACCTCCGGATGAGGTCGCCCTAAGCCGTTTTTTTACCCCGTGTGGAAAGGGCCAATGTTTCATCACTCGGGAGTTAAAGCAATCAGCCTATTCTGTACCCCTTTGTCAGTGCTGTAGGAAAGCCATTACAGCTTTGTCAGTGCACCACTTCAGGGTGTGAAATAGGATATAAAAACCCTAGCTTCAACCCCAGCCAATTATAGTACATACTATGTAGGATGTAGCCCATACTGTTGCTCTTCCATGCTACCCTCAGACACTGTCTGAGCCTCTCTGCTGAGACCTCCTTCTTCAAGCTGTAACTATCACTCTTTCTACCCCTAATCTCTCTCTATCCAACCTTTCCCCTCTCACTTTCCAATAGTCTTGTATGGTTCTTAAGAGTGTCTGGTTTCTCTTATGTTTGTCAATTCCAATAAAATACTTCATTTAACATTAACTGGAGTCCTCTCTATAGTTAGTACTGGTATATGTAGGTAAAAAAGATCCTGCCATTACCCTCCTCTCACAGGCCTCCTTTGAGCTATAATTCCCCCAAATTTTAAGGAGATGCTGCCATTGCAGGTGGACCCCAGCATCCCCCAACTTAGGATAAGGGAGGACTTGAATCCATGCTTGGTCATGGAAATCCACTGGGTGCTCTTGGGAAAATCACACTCTCTCAGCCTCAAAGGAAGACAAAGGCAAACTTCCTCTGAACAAATCTTGCCAAGATCACATTAAGCTTACCTAAGTCAGAAACAACTTGGAGCCACACAATAACAACAAAATTCTGATCCTCTGCCCACCCCTGCCCCTCAAAAAAGCCCTGTGACTTTGAGGGATGCAGTTTAGAATCTGCAGTGATCTATGCATTCTTTTCCTTAAAAACAATACGTTATCAAGTATACGTCTCTCTGTTTCTACAATTCCATAGACAGAGTGGGATGCATGTCTGCTTTTGAAATGGTTTATCATTCATCAATGGACTCACCCACTCTACTTCTGAATCTTGATTTAAGAGCTCTTCTATTCAAAGTTAAACAAGGCTCATATCCTAAACTGTACAGATACATAAAAACATGTACAAGAAGCTCAATGCATTCAATAGGAGTTAAAACCTAAGGCTGCAACCCATACTTACTTGGTGTAAGGCCCACTGAAATCAGTGTATACCTAGAGGTTTGTACTATAAACCAAAGTGTAATGCTCATATAACAGTCTGATTAATTCTGAGAAGAAAATTTCACAAATTACATAATTTAGGAAATTTTCCTGTGATTAACTCTCAGTTTAGTGATAGATTTCATTGAATAAGACCAGCACAGAAGGGTTCCATCTTTAAGAGCCCATTAGTGGAGTGTTTATTTACATGACTAGAAAAAGCCGCAATTTCCAGGAAAGCATAGGCATCAAGTCATTGTAAATCTCATTCTTCCATGTAGTTTAGATGGAAACAATGCTACAGAATGTATTTGTATTCAAACACTCAACAAATATTGATAAATTTCAAGATCTTGGGTTTTATTCCTTGAAGAATAGCTTCAAGTAAATCAAATGCATCATGAATCTTGAATTTAAGTACTATGCATTGATTTTAATTGATCAATAAAAAATGATTTGTATGAATACACAAATGTGTAGGAATTGCTGATTTTATATTGGGTGCTTATCAAGAAAAACAATGCTAGATGACCTGTAATTCTTATTTACCACATTATTTGTTGAAACAGTAGATGAAACTAAAAACAGTGATTGCTAGTAGCTGATTAGTAATCTAACAGCATCTTATATTCCTTTTAAAAATATGCTTGTTTGAATTATTGGAAAATAACAGCAACAATGCCTAAACCAAAGGCCAAATACAGTCTTCAAAGAAGACGTGGCTAAAGTACAACCAATGTAAGCAGAAACAAAAGTGGGGAATATGCAGGATGTCAACTAGTTCAAGGCTTATTGAGTAACTCCATGAAGAAGGTCTAACTAAGGTATAGCATCTGTATCTGTGGGACACCACTGCTGATATAATGAATGACAAGATACCATGCTGTATAAAAATGAGTCTGTTTCAGTCTGATTTTTAGAAGTTCTGGGTTAGTGTATCAATTTTTCTAATTGCTATTTGCCACTTTCTTTAATAACAACGTTTGACAGTAATCTGGCCAGGCTCTTTACCATCATTTGATTATTTGCAAATGAGTTGCTACAAACAAGATATGGCATTTTTTATGAAGCAAATCTTTATATAAACTGTCACATAAGGGATTACAATCTTTTTCTGGACACTGCAGTCTCTCTAAAAGATCAGGTTATTTCTTGAGAGTAAAGGAAGCTGTTGGAAGGCAGCTACCTGGTCTTCCAGCTGCTCTGGAAGGCCATGTAGCTGCTGCAGATATGAGTGCCTTTGCCTGTTTTTGATTGTGAGCCAACTGCACTTCTTCCAAGGAGGGCGGATCTGGCCATAGTAGCTCATACCTTACTTACCTTCAGAGTAGACTATTGTACTGGGGTTGTTCCTGCAAACTATTTAGTAGCTACAACTAGTATAAAATGTGGCCGCAGATTATTGTTGGTGTGCCATTTAGAGATGATGTATCACAACTCTTGGAAGAACTGTGTTGATTTCCAGCTTGCTTCTGGATTAAAGTCAAAGTGCTGGTTGTACCCTACAAAGCCCTAGGCTGACCAGGATAGCTGAAAGACTATTTCCTCCAATATGATGTTCTTGTGTGCCTTCAAGTTGTTTCTGATTTAGGGCATCCCTAAGGCGAACCAATTACAGAGTTTTCTGGGGACTGAGAGTGTGTGATGCACCCAAGATCGCCCAGTGGGTTTCTGTGGCTGAGTGGGGAATCTAACTGTGGTCTCCAGGGTCACAGTCCAATGCTCAAACCACTATACCATGCTGGTTCTCTTTCTCCAATCTGACACTACTTTAAATCTGAGATCTTCAGAAGCGGCTCTTTTCTGTTGGGCTGATGGGTACATATAGCAGGAGTTTTTTTGTAGCAGTATTCTGATTGTGGAACTCTCTCCCAAAATATGTTATCTATTTGCATATTTGACATCTATTTGAACAAAGATATGTATTAGATTACAATGTGGTAATAACAGGAACTTGCAAGATCTGAATGCCTCACATAAGCAGTGAACTCCTTGTCTATCTGTCCTGGTGCTACAGTTCTAGATAACTATCACCATAAGTACATGGTGCTTTATCACAGAAGAACGATAAATTGTGTCCAGGAACAGGAGTGTTAGGCAAACATATTTTCCAAAGCAGAGAGACCGGCCTGAACACAAAACAATGAGATGGTTGGAGAGATCCACATATACTTGTCCAGGCCCTGTGACAAAAATTATATCTTTGAACCTGATTCTAAAGTCATGAGAACATCCAGAGATTAATATTAATTATAATTGAGCACAAGGTTTTCTTTAACACTTAAAAACAAACAAGCCCTGAGATCTGAACACAAAATACCTCACTCCAACAATATGCCATGTAATTTAAAGGCATTTTTACGGACACATAATGGGGGAAAGTGTTTTCATTTACTACATTCTTCCCAATCTTTGCTACCTTTTTCACTCCCTGGCAGTGACTGCAGATGTTCCAGTGGGTAGTGCAAAGGAAGGAGCAAAGAACTGAGGAGAAGAAGGAGCAGGAAGAAAAAGCCCACAATACACTGCCATATGTTGCATCCTGCGTACCTGGGAAGAAGGTCTGTCCGGAGTGTGTGTAAGAGAGTATGGATGCACACACAATAACAGATGAGAGGAGAAACAGGATGGGAGAGATGAAGGAATAAGATGAGAGGAGAGAGAGATGGAGGAGCAGAGGATAAGAGAGACAAGCAGAGAAAGAGAAAGAAAGAATGTATGGGTGTGGGGGAGAGGTGACAGAAGAGATGCTGACTAGACACCGAGCAACTAAATTGAAGATAGAGGAGGAAAGAAGAGGAGAAAACAGGACAACAGAGGTGAACAATATAACTGATAGTATGGAAGAAGGAGAAGAAGGAGAAGAAGGCTTTGAAAGAGATGAGACAAGCTAAGACAGACCAAGTGACTAGGGAGAAGGGTGGGATTCAAAGTGGCCTGAACCAAAAGTGATAGGGTTGATAAAAACAGGAGATATTTTGCAGACAATATTATTTTAGCAAGCATATTTCTGGCCAGAGACAGGAAACAGTGTACTCAATGATGCTTAACAGATAGTTGTGCTGAAAACAGAGAGTTTAAAAACAAATGTATTTATTTATCAGCAATAGAAATGCTTAGATACTTTTATTGAATGGTATTGTTGCATTAAATTATTAAATTAAGGGTTACTGGTGGAGGTTGAGGAGGATTTCAATTCATATTAATTATTCCAGTCCATCGTAAAGGCTTGCTCCATACTCCAACCACAGGGACAGACAACTACTGACTCTGTCTTACCTTGCTTGTGCATTTTTGTCTTTGAAACAACAGAAACAAATGATGAAGTAAAAAAAGAAAATTAAAAAAAGAAATCTATATATTCAAATTAAACTCTGTGTGTGTGTGTGTGTGTGTGTGTGTGTGTGTGTGTAGGCATGCCTGCCTTATTCTATATGAAGAGCATTACTTCTATTCTGTCAGTCTGAAAAGCTGATTAAGCGGGAACTAATTAAAAGCAGTGTTATTGCTAATTAAAATGTGGTCAATATATCATTTTTAAAAGCTCATGTAACTTAGCTTCAAGGAAATTAAAGAATGCAAAGATTTTGAAATGACCCTTACTCAGTTTTTCTGCTGCTGCCAGCACGAAAGAGAAGGATTGCACTTCATAAAAAGGAGAGAATGGATATAGTCTGGTTAAAATGTAGAAATGAAATTTTCAGCTATAATCAGTGGTTTCACTTCAAACTAATGTGTGGACAGGTGGATGACTCCCTCCCTTCCCACAGCAGAAACTCTTCTGAAAAATGTTCTACAGCCTTTGGGGAGATCAGCCTGAATATATTGGGCATACCTGCTAACATGTCACAAATGAAAACAGGGACACGTGTGGCCAAGCAACATCAGAGGGTGGTCAAGATGGGAAAAGTTATTAATAAGAACACACATGCTATGGCAGGCTGCAGCAGTTTGCTTATGCCCAAGCCTACTGTGAAGGGCAAGATTCTACTCCCTTTCCTCCTCTACTTTTGCACTTTAAGTTTTCAGCAATGGACTAAGCTGAGGACAAAGGAGAAAAGGAGAACAGAGATTTTAAAAGCACCTGAAAAAGTGGGACTCCAGAGGATTAGTTAGGACCATCCCTTCAGTCAGGACATTTGGTTACAGCTGTGCTGTGTGAGCAAAGATGGAAAACCCTCCCCCATCACAAATCTCTAAGGATCATGAAGAGAAAATATACATATGAAAAACAAATATATTACTGGGAAAAATAGCTATAACCTTTCTATCTCTGCCATTTTCAACATGTATTTATTTGTTTTTGTGAAACAATATCCAGTCATATGAGCTCTGTTTACCACCTGCAGCATTAGAATCGGGATAGAACCCTGCTGTCTCAGTGTGGCCTTAGCCTGTTGTAGTGTGTGCAAAATCCAATTCACAAGAAAGGAACAGATATCTTTTATTAACTCCAAACTAATAAACTTTAAAATGGCAATATTAATTAATTCTGAACTCTTAGCAAGTTTGTACTAGAGCCAAATTAATACCATGTGTTTTAATGTATTATGGTTTATAACTAATTCTGTTCAAATTAATATAGTAAGCCATTTATTAATATTTATGGCCATAATCCCCACCCCCATTTTGCCCTCTACCTTGATATTCAGAATTAATTATTGGATTTCCCCACCCCTACATGTGGTTGGGCAATTAATGTCCTTAGTGACATACATACGCACACTCACACACACTGTTTTGTCTATCTGTCTATCTATCCACAGTGATGGAATAAACTCATTATATGGAAATAATTTCCAGTGGTCCCTGTGTGATGAGTGATAATGCAGACATGTGAACTAGCTAAAGAAAAGAATGGAAAAAGGAAAAAAAAAAGAACTGGGTAATGTAGGAATGTAGGGAAGACACAGGTTGAAAGATTTAGGAAACTCAGCTGTTTGTTCAGTATATATCAGAATAGATTCCATGTTTAACAGGTACGACTTTTCCCACAAATAATTCTGGCTAGATATAGCATTCCTTATCATCTGGGGATTCTTCATTGTGATTCTGGGAAATTTGTATGTTGTATTTTCTGTTCCTCAGTTTTATCTGAACCTGGCTTTTGAACAAGCCATTGTGAGAATATGCACCATATTTCTATATATCAATAGTTTGTTTAGACCATCATCCAACAAGTTGTTCAAATTCAGATTATGGGGTGAGTGGTAGTAGTGGCATATTTTTTTCTTTTATCTTAGGTTTTCTTGTCATGTATGCAGATTCTCTTGATCTGCAGAGACAGCCTTTTATAGAGTTCAGCTCAGTAGGTGGTGCCAACCACGCACAAATAAGTTAATGGTGCACAGCCATCCTAGCTATTTTGGTGTAAGAGGCAGAAATTCTGAGAAGCACCTCCCTCTATCTCTAGCAGTCAAAACAAAAGAATAAGAAAGTGAACAATGTTCTGCCCTTTTATGGTATCCTAAACCTGTTGCTTGAAACAGATTTCAGTCTTCCCAGTGGCCGGGGTGGCCTTGAAAGTTATTTTGCTAGTTTGCAAGAAAGTATTTTAACATCTGCACATAAATGTCTTCCAAAAAGTCCATAAAAGTGTTAAGGTAGTATGTGTGTATTTGTTGGGGTGGGAATGGGGCTAGAATTGGTGATGATAGCATTAGATGAACCACAATGAGCTGATGATACAATGCCTTCAAAGATGCAAAGAAGTTCTACATTACAATGGCTTGCACGGTGTACAGTATTGATCAAGTACAATCTTGCAGTACAACTAGAAGAAATCTCAGGTTGCTATACCTAGTTGTCAAAGGCCTATTCAGGCAGTATGAATGTAAGGGACATGAATATCTGTGTGAGAGATGTGCTAGTCTCTACCACCTCTGTTGTCAACTTCCTCATGTGAAGAGAAATTTCCTGAGGAGACTTCCTCTATCCATGGAGATTCTCTAAATGCCCAGAACAGAAGAAAATTAGAGTTAGGGATAATACTGAAAACCTCCAGGGATAGAGAAGATCCTCTTCTTTCAAATGCCACTTTCCATGTGAAGAGTTGGAGCAATGATGGAGGGAATTGACTATTGGACTCTCCCTCACTTTGGTTTATTTTCCTTACATTCATAATGCCTGAATAAGACTTCAGTCATACTTTCTTTCCAGTCATTTTATGGTTTGTTAAGTCAATTGGTAGCAGATACCCATTTGTATTCTATTAGTACAATGCACATTTGCTGGTAGAAGGTACATGTGATATTCATCTAAGAAAGAAGAGCTACATTATAGGATCTCTCTCTCTCTCTCTCTTTTACAAAAATCAGAGCCATAATGTAAGGATTTAGCAGTGCATGTAAACACCTGACTTTTCTTCGCCAGCACTGCTTCATAAGAATTGCTTTTCAAGTTCCCTTGTTTAAAAAGTTTGAAAAACATCATCTAGAAGGTAGCAAAACAAACCAAGTAGAGGGAAAATAGGGTCAAAAGCTTTGTTCTCTGTATTATGCCCATTATGACAATATAGTAGAAGCCACTGGTTGATTATAACAGTCATGGTACTCCAGAGTATAATCTTGCATGAGAACAAATTGAATGAATGAAACAAGCTATTACTTCCTTGTCATCTTGGAATTCTGAGTGTTTCATTTTTTCTTGAACACCTACTTGCAAATGGAATAATAAGATTGGGTTAGTATTATGAAGCCCTTGTTCCCTTCGCAAGCTTCCATAAAATTCATGAAATTCATTTTCTTTCAGTTGCCAAGGAAATGATACATATTTCTCTCCCTGTTAGAGAAAAGGCTCATCTCCTGATGCTGTATGGGAAATAACAGGAAGACCATTGTAATCTCAAGGAGGTGTAGGAATGTCCTGACCCCAGTTTGTTCCTCCATATTTTAAGCTTCTGTCTGCTACTGCTAAGAATTTTGCTTAACTAGGTGCACTAAACTTCTTCCTTCGATGTATCTCATATGTGTGTTAGCTTGGAATGTAGATAAAACATAAATTGCAGCTGATATTTGCTAATTGGCACTTGCCCTTGGCTTAAGCTTAAGATCAACAGCCAAGTAGTACTAGACAGTGGGCATGGGGACGAACCTGAAAGATGATCATGTATTTGGTCATCTTGACAATGAAAAGGAATCTAGCTCATTCTAGGTGTCTATTTGATTGATGAGCTTGATAATTGAAAGAAGTTATCTCAAATGTGTGAGGACTCTCGAACATTCAGTGGAAGATGTCCAAGTCTCCTGGGGCAGGGGGTCTACATACTCCCTGGACTATGCTCTGTGTGGGAGCGGAGCTCAGCATGGCTGTCAGCTGCAGTGCTGTGCATATTGGCTACCAGAAGGGGTCTTCTTCTCTGCTTCTGTTCAGGCTTCTGAAGCAGCTGATTGAAGAAATCTTGGCTTGGATGAGAACATCCATCTTTATGTTATCTAGGCATGATGGGCTTAAGTGGATTCCATCTGTAACTGTATGCTAATGCTGCTTACATTCTTATGTTGTTTAAACTGCTTGCTGTTGAATAAATCTGAGACTTTTTCACCTATAATTGGTGCCTTGGGTGCCTCCAGACCCTCTAAAAAGAACCCCCCTTGCCTTTGGTGAACTGGCCAATCACCTTTGGCAGGAAAGATGCCTCACATCCCAAGACTGCAGAATAGAAGGAAAGTATGCTGTGACATTGTCTTTCAGCCAGAAGATCAAGAGTCACTAGGAGATTGGACCACCTCTCTGTCAGAAGGACATTGTAGCATAGATCATTCATTTGCCAAAAAAGTGATTGTTTTCTTATCCCTTCTTTACCAAAAAATGCACTCACCATGTCCATTTGCTAGTAGAGAAAAGGTTTCAGAGCTGAATGGAAACACGTGCTGTGCCGTGTTGGTCCAAGATACTTTGCTGCCTCAGGAAAGGGATACAATTTCTAAATTCCATGTATAACCAAACTTCCTTCAACATTATTCTTTCAGGGCTCAAATATGGTGGAAGAAAAGCCATCCTCTTCTGCTGTACTTGAGTACAGGAGTCTGAGCATGGAAGCAACATGTAAGTGCCACACATTTTTGTTATCATTCAGAGCTGGCTATATGGGGACAAGTTTAACAGTTTATGTTTAATGTTTGGTATTTGCATGTAGAAGTACCTACATATTGGTTTGATTCAAAAGGAGAGAAATAAATCTTCTAAAGAAAGGAAAAATAAAAAAATACAGAATGCATAACTTCATTGTCAGCAATGGGAGAATTGCTTATTTTAAAATACCTATTTGTCTATGATTTTGGAGAATTTTAGCTGCATTTTTTCTACAGAATGCTGATATGCTATATCTGTACAGGGCAATCTAGTATGTAATGAGGAATTTGCCTGCTCTTATTTAACACACACTGTGCAGACTTTGATTTCTTCCCCAGGAAAAGAGAAAGCATGGAAAAGTTTAAAAGGAAAAGAAAATCATGGCTTATATCCAAGAATTTTGAACAATTTTGTTTTTGTGCAATTATAGCCTTTTAAAAATCTTGACTGTTATTAAAAAGTTTGTTATCTTTGTGTAAGATTCTGCAAGTCTGAAAGGTTAAAGAGAAAAGTTGAAGCTCCTGCCATTCCAAATGCTTTCAAAATGTCAGTGTAATTAAGATATTTTCTTAATTCTGTTCTTGAGCAAGTACTGAATCTTGAATATGATTTACGAAAATTGTTTTGAGAAGGTTGTATGTAGGTTGGTGTTTTTTATTTTTGTTTGTTTGTTTTGCTCTGACAGGAAAAGCAAATGCTCTTGAGTTTGTCATTTTTTTTACTTTAATATCTCAAAAGGCCTAAATTCAATTGCCGCTGGACAGAGTAGAGTAGATCTATTAAATCCAACACTTTCTGTAAATTCCATTGTTTCAGTGGGTTTACTCTAGTAGATACTAGCAACTGGATTTAAACTAAAATGTGTAATTGTAATTGTAATACATCTAAAATAACACATTGTTAAATTAAATATAAGTCAGAAAACAACAACCCTAGGTCCCTCTTCTCCACTGCTGTACTCTATCCCACCAATATATTTCATGTTTATTCAGGAGATCTAATAAACAGGTGAAGGCCATATATCAATTGTGGGAATTATGGGGTCCTTTGAATGTTGCTCAACTGCAATCCACAGTGGCCCTCATCATCATAGACATAGTAAGGAATGTTGGGAGTTTAGGGCATCCCTAAGGCGAACCAATTACAGAGTTTTAGTTTGGGAGTTTTAGACCAATAACATGTAGAAGACCACATGTCCTCTAGGAAAGCACTCCAAGAAGCTGGTTTGTTCCCCCTATACTATAATGGTTGCTCTCGTTTAGTTTGTATTATTTTATCACTTCCTTTCGAAAACCCAGCAATCCATTACCTGAATATCCTGATACGTGTGATTTCCAGTGATTAAATATGTTAGGGATTTGTGCCCTGATTTTATGGTACGCCCTACCTCAAAATATGGCAGTTTGGATGTATTGTAGGGTGGAACCTATACCCACTGGTATGGGAATGTGCTTCCTATAATTTAGGGTTGAGAAAGGAGCCAAAGCAAGGTGACATGATAAAGTAAACACAAAGGCCTATATGCTATTGGTAGTTTCAAACAGAAATGAGACTCTATTTGAATCAGTTGATGAATGGTGACTCAATGCTTATGTGACTTAATGCTTTTGATTCAGTAGGTCTGCACTGCCAATAAGATTTAGGACAAAGAAAAAAAAATCCATCTCTGTTCAGGCTGCTGTTCAGATGTTACCTACTGATGGGTGACTTAAGGCCTCTTGAATTTCCTTCTTGTAGCCCTTTATCTTTAAACCAGAATTTAAACCAGAGTTGGAATGCATAGCCCATATACTGCAAGATATGTTCTAACAGCAGATTGTCATTTGTCCAAATACAGCATTGTTCTTTGCTAATTTAAGGGTCTTTTAATAGGGTGGGTATGCTACATTTTTATTCATATAGTTATGTTTCAAAAATTTTGTTATGCTTTTCAAATTAGTAGTGTTTTAATAAGATTCTTCTTGTATACCTTCAAGTCATTTCTAGCTTATGGCAATCCTAAAGTGACTATCACAAGGCTTTCTGTGACTGAGATTGGCAAACATGCCCAAAGTCACCCAGCGGCTTTCCATGGCCAAGCAGGCAACTGAATCCTGATCTCCAGGGTCATAGTGCAATGCTCAGACCACAACACCATGCTGGTCCTCTGTTAATAGGATAGCTAACTCTTTTTAAAACTTATTTGAGCATCAGGTTTTTTTTATTTATTTGGTTATTTTAGCTGAAAAGAAGATCTGAACAACAACAGCTCCTGATATGAGCGTGGCTATATTTCAAGATTTTCAGGGGAGTGGTTTCTCCTAATCTCACCACCATCACAGTGTTACCCTGCTTGCTTGGGACTCCCTTAAGGGGATTCCCAAAAGCTGTCAAAATCGTCTCTTGTGGGGAAAAATTAGCTCTGAGCACTGTTCTAGCAATGCAAAGAGGGCAGGGTAATTAGGATCTTTTTAACCCAATGTTTACGGGGTCAGGCCTAGTAAAAAATCACACAAATTATTCAAATTTAAGTATTTTATTGACATAGATGTTAAAGTCCCTACAATCATTCAGCTGCACTCACTCCAACAGGCATACAAGACTATAGAAAGTTAGAAAGAGGTGAAAATTAAGGGGGAGAGAGAGAGAGAGAGAGAGTCATAAAGGTTTGATTTAATACTGTACCAATCCAGAAGTCTTCAGCTGGGAGAAAACGATCTCAGCCACGCCTTTAGAGGCTGAGGGGAGCTTACCAACTTCATGGTTTTGCAGATCTGAGGCCCTTTCCACACGGGCATATTGCCCACGCTAGGGCGACCTCTCCAGGAGGTCTTTTTCACCACGGGGTGCTCTAGTGCAGTTGGAAAAAGTGAGGCTCTACACCTCAAACCACTCTAGCACAGCCGCAAGGGTGGCGCTGCGAGTTTTATAAAAACCACCTTCCCAAGTGGTTTTTATGAAACTCGCCCGTGCTGCTCCGTGGCAGCCCTCGGTGAAGAACTGCAGAGACGCGGTAGCGCGTCTCTGCAGATCTGCCCAGGGGCAGGCTTCCAGCTGGTGCGCTGCCCTGATTGGCGGAGCACCGCCGGAAGCCGCCGGCCACCATTTTGGGCGCTGCCAAGCGCCGCCAAACGCTGCCAAGCGCCGCCGAAATTCATCGGCATATAGAGCGCTGAAACCGCACTCCCCACAGGGATGGAGCAACCCGCTACCAGGTAAGCTCCACCCCTGCGTGCGCCGCCCTGTTTCGGCCCCCCCGTGAGGAAAGGACCTGAGAGAACTCCCAACTCTAAGCTCTCAAAACTCCAAAAAGAATCTTTCCAAAACTACAAATCCAAACTCCGAAACAGAATGGGAAAATGCGCCTAGTTATAGTGTTGACCGATGTCCTGTGAAACCAGATGGCTACAGTTTTATGAAGATGGATTTCAGCTTTGTAGTTCAAAGAAAATACAGCCAAGCATCCTTGTAGTTTCCTGCAAGATGAGTTTCTCAATGGAGACGCATACCTTAAGGTGACACATTCCAGGCTGTTTTGCATTGTTTATTTGCTCCCAGAGATTTATTGTCTCCTGATCGCTGCTGAAAATCCATTACAATGGCCTGTGAGCCATTTACAAGATTACCCAGGATATGTGACAGAAAACCAGCTACTCATTTGATCTATCTCCATAGCCACTGCCTACGTGTCCATCCAGTATATCTCTATGGCTCACTGTGTTTGATACAAAATAATTAGGCTCCTCAGGACATAGTTTTTAGGTGGGTTAGGGGGCTTACAACAGGCATATTTATTTATTTGTTTCATTATTTCATTTCTCTGCTGCCTTACTCCCTGAGGGGAACCCAATGTGTTAAGGGCAGGGAGAGAACCTTAGTGAGGGCTGATCTCAGACAATGCTTTTCCCTCCCATAGGACATTCTCTGCTTTCTTTCCTTCAGCAGGCAAAGGCGTTTTTGTTTTCCTAGGCCTTTGGCAGTTAACTCACTGTTGCAGAAGCTCTTTCAGTTGGGCTCTGCTGTATTTTTATCATTATTATGATGTCTGAACTGCTTTTTTGATTGTTTTAAATGAATATATTGAATATGAATGTTTAATAAGTTTTTAGAAAATCTGTGCTATTATCTGTTGGTTTCACTGTACTGGAAGAAAGGCCAGATATAAATGTAATGAAATTAAATAAATCTCTCCCCCTCCACATATTTAGTGGAGTATAATATGTGGAAGGTTCTAAAGGTTAGAGTAGCTTCTGAATGTGTGAGTGCAGGAGATAAAAGATAACCCTCTTTTGCTCCTTCAACACAAAGCTGTGCAAGGAACTGTTTTATGTCAAGGAGCTATCTTTCAAAAATGCTTTTTCTGCTATCATTCTTGGCAGATCCTTCCCTTTCCTTTATATGAGATCAGACTGGCTTTTTCATTTTTTTCCCCCTCCTCTGACTGTTTCCAGCTGATTAGTTTAAAACAGGCAGCAGGGCAATATCTATTAAGTGGGGTTTGGAGGTCTTTTTCAAAGACAGTGGAGTGAATGTAAAAGGGGTGTTTCTGTGACAAGAAACAGAACAGGAGGAAAAAACGCAAGACAGCCAAAAGAAAATATTAAGCAATTGGCTCTAATATGGTGGTGGACAAAGCATGGCTTACATGCCATCCTCCAGGGCAATGTGGGATCCCTCTCCGGGGTAAATAAAAAGGGATTTTTTTTCTCATTTTATTTTTTTGCTTGAAAAATTCCCAAAATGACCTCTAGGGAGTGTGAAGGGCATTTCTACTACATATAGTGTCTCCATGGGCCCCATAAGAGTATAAAATTGTTTTAGAAAAAAAAATTCAATTTTTTTTGCCCCAAATACTCTTTAGGGGTTGTGGGGGCACATTTCCACCCTGTTTTTGGTGGCATAAGAAAGCTCAAAAATGCTTCTTATATCCCCTAGATGTCAGTTGCTGACAAAAAGTTTTATTTTTCCCTCCACAGTATCAGGTGTTGTGAGGTGTGTGTGTGTGGCTCTCCAGTGCTTCCTGAGGCTCCCTAGCCTTTCAGATTTGTCCATCCCTGCTCTTAACATGATATACAGAGCAAAATCATCCCAAAGCAATTTATATGTGCTTACCTCCATGTCTGGCCTTCAGTCTCTCACTTTAAAAAATGAAATTCTAAAATACTTTGGATTTTACACAACTTTAAAAAAAATGATGTGAGTTCTACTGAAGCCTGAGGTTACCATGGCAAATAAAAAAAAAACCCTAGGGGTTAATTATATGATACTTTTTAGCAACATCTGTTCAAAATCATGACATCCTACTGAAGCAAAGGAGACTTTATTGACTCTTATTTTCAATAAACATTCCAATGCATCTGGGTTTGATTAATTTATCCATAAGCAAAGTTTAGTTTAATTAAAAAAATCCGTCTTCTTCACATTCAGCAGGTGCTAGCATCTACCAAACTTCAAAATTCCAAGTAAAAAGAATGTGGTACTGCATTACAGTCACAGAAATCTGGAGATAGCTCTCTCCTAAGTAGTCACTTGGGTCCGGATAGAGCACACTACAGCCTACAGGTGCCTTGTGAGCACCTTTGAGGCCTCTCATCTGAAAGCTGTAATGGGGATCGGAGAATAGGATCAAACAACTGTGTCTGGCTCTAGTTTAATGATGCCTAAGTTTCTTATTTCCCCAGAGGCTGTCAGCAGATCTTGTACAATGCTGATGCAGAACAGATAAGCAAAAAGCAATGCAAAAATTGTATTGTGCACCCATCTCAGTTATGCATATTCAAATGTAGAAAAATGGAGCCACTGCAGTTCCCTCCCCCATCAGTTTTCAGGTAAAAAGAAATATAATTGGCAGTGTTTAGCTTTAAAATGTATAATGCTTATACCATTTAAAAATGTTGCCTCAAATTAAGCCATGTTCCATTGATAGGTTACCTTTTATCAGACTGAGGAATATTGGATGGAGTGTAGTGTTCATTCTCATTCTAACAAACCATGGCTTGAGGCATTAGTATTGGCATCCTGTTAATTGACAGGATAAAGCCTACCTTATGCCTGCATGTGTCTTTTTTTGGTTGTTATTCCCTTGCACCTCCTGCAATTATGAACCTCCACCCCCAGACTTACTGTTGCGCTGATATAGCCTGTCCATGATCATTCCATAGGTGGTGAAGAGCTGGTAAGGGGCAGTTTGGAGAAACTTCTGGCTATGGCCCCAAAGCCAGATGCAGAATTATTGCATTATCCACTAAGACTTCCAGAGGACCCCAGAGGAACTCAGGAGATGATGTAATCAACTATGGCAACCAAGACACATGCTTATCCAATCCTCCTTTACTGTTCACTAGCTACAGAATGACCATGGGGGATGCTTCAGTAGTTCAGTGGTACATCTAGGGAATATTGAATGACTAGCTGCAGCATAGTTCCACATGTGGAATTATGTTACTTTGTGTCACACAGAAGTGTCATCAATCTTTTGGAAAAAGAACAGAAGAGCAAGATAGCCACTGACATTGGGTCACTTTCTGATATGTCAAGGAATCTTTAAGGAGGAAGTCTTAACTCAGAAGGAACTTTGTGATATTGGTAAGCATAGTCAGCAGGTAAGAACATGGTATATTTTTCTAGAATATAGAAAGACTTATATAATAACAACATGCTGAAACCATTCATAACTGAGCAGGGATGGGATGTTGGCCTAGACTGTTACCACAACACATGGGTGACTCAGCAGTCCATCTGTGATGCCAGTACCTCCACATGACAATGGGGAATTTAGCTCAAAATAAGAAGGCCTGCAAGAGAGGGGTAACTTAACAAGATCTTTCCACCACAGCTTATGGGGTCATGCAGGAAAGAACCAGCCAGAGATTCAGAAGTAATCTAAAAAAAATTTTATTGAGAAATTCATATATGCACACAAAAGATCCAAACATTCATGCACTCATACAAGGACTAACCAAAGGAAAAAGGAGGAAAGTTGTGGATAGAGGAATTTTAGGGTTTGGCTGAAAATTACCAGTACACAGAGAAGCAGGGAAAAGCAGCAACGTGGTTTACGTAAGCACCTAAGGATAGTTCTCATTCGGGAATCTAGGCAACAGCATTGCATTCTGCAAGACGAGAGACTCCACTGACCCACTCAAAACTGAGGGTTTTTATACCTGAAAACTACGCTGCGGCTATGGGTCTGAATTGCTCTCTCAGTCAAGTGGACAGTGGGAGTTACAACACAAACAGTGAGGTCTGGATAGTGTTAATGGTCTTAGTGTTTAGTTAACAAAGGGGTGATGGCTGTCATAATAGCTCTGTATTGTGGAGAGGTTGAGAAGACAAAGCAAGGATACGTTCAGGTGTGTGGGATCAGGGTTAATACAGTTACAGTTTGGTGGGAACTCTCCTTTTATGCACAGAGATGTCCAGCTTCAGTGTAAGCCTATTGTCTCCAGAGTTGGTTCATAATCTGACAGACAATGACTTCAATTGCATCTAGAGGGGGTGTGGGCTGACCTCCCTTACAGTCTCACATTTACAGTCAGTAATTATCCTCTTTCTAGCTTGACCTACTAGTCATCTCAGGTTCCATTTTATATTGATGCCAATTAATGTAGTTGCCAATTAAATAATATTTGCCAATTAAACCATATCAACGTGGGGGATATGGGGGGCCATAACAGGACTTGAGTATGTTCTTCATTTAATTAAAGGTAAAAGGTAAAATCCTGAATTTTTCACACACATTCTATTTCAAAGGATTTTTCTTTCCTAATAGCCAGCACTGTTCAGTGTAAGTAGGATATGACATAACATGAGGTAGGATATGGCATAATGATTTGGAAAGAAATGTCCCAGATTTTTTTTTCATTGGTTTCCAGCTTAGATGGCACTCTTAGTGCCATCTCTGGAGGACAATCCACTTTTTATAGTTATCAGCATAAGTTTGACAAAAGAACTATCCAGGGTCTATGTGCTTTGATACAAGGAAGGAGCCACTTTGCATAGGATTCAATTATTGTATGAAAGAAGCAAGCATGTCATTGTCACCTAATTGAAAATAGGTATTTTCAAATCTGATACAACAAAGACAAGACTGTATGACTTGGCCTGAGGAACTGAAAAACAACTCTCTCTCATCGAGAGAACTTTCTGCCCAGAAAAATACTGATAAAATTATTTTCTTTTGCTTCTTTTCTTCTCTTCACACTCTTCTTCTTCCTCTCACCTTGCTCAGAGGCTGAAAGGACTTTGCATGAGCACTAGACAAAAATCACTGCATGCCAGGTAGGGAATGGGATGGACTCATCTTCCTACCACTGGTGGAAGCATTTTTGTGAAAGTGAATTTAGAGTGAGAAGTCTGAGATTTCTCTTTTCCTTTTTTTGAAAGGCATGGAAGAAAACTACAGACCAGTGTCCCATTTAATTTGCCCAGGATTCCATAGCATTGTGGCAAGGAAAGGATTTGGTAACAGAGGCACTGAGCTACCACAACATGCACATATGGGGTAGTGGTGGTTACTTGCTGTCAAGTCAACTTTGACTTATGGTGACTCTGTGGATGACTATTGAATTTGGCGGTCTGGCTTGCAGCAGCCGCCAGTGTATCAGCTGATGTGGAGAAAGCAGCAAGCTAGGATAATGGGATGTGGGGATCACATGTGGGCTGTGCATTGCCAGTGATCTGTGCATTGTCCACACTTACTTTATATGTGTGCCCACATCTCTGTCCACAGACATATATATGGAAACTCAAGAGATTTTGTAAATTGCACATCAGCTTGTAGTGAACTATGGGAGAATTACAATACTCTCTCCCTCTAAGCAAAGTAAATATTTAAATTGCCTGTGCAGTATATCATGAAATTCAAAAGCTTGGGTGGATTTTATTTTTCCTGTTGCCACTCCTAGTGCTTGTGAATTTATTGAAAGATTTATAGATGCTTCAGTTTCACATGGTTTATGATGATGAATAACTTTTGTCTGTCTCTGGGAGGCAAAAGACTTTAATCTCTGTTTCAACTGCATTTTTATGTTTAAAAAATAAAAAAGTAGGATACATAGTCAAGTCATAGAAGTGAATAGAAAACAACATGGATAACTGTTCAGACCTATTGGATTATATTTAGCATTGTAGAGGTCCAATTGTAAAGAAATGGCAAATATGTATCATCATGATATCATATAGATACTCCTAGGACCATAGAGTCATAGAATCATAGAGTTGGAAGGTGTCTCATGGTCCACTGAGTCCAACCCCTGCTCAATGCAGGATCTGCAGCTACAGTATTCCCAGTAGGGAGCTGTCCAGACTCTTTTTGAAAATGTACAGAGAAGGAGATTGCACCACCTATTTAGCTAGTTGGTCACATTACTGAATTGTGCTTACTGTCAAGAAATTCCTTCTAATGTTCGATCAAAATCTTCCTTGTAACTTAAAACCATGAGACCTGGTCCTGTCCTCTGGAGCAGCAGAGAATAGGCCTGCTCCCTCCTCTAACAGCCCTGGAGGTATTTAAAGAGGGCAATCATATAGCCCCTCAATTTTTCTTCAGTGAGCTGAGCATGCCTAACTCCTTCAACCTTTCCTCATAAGTTTTGGTCTCCATGCTCCATGTCATCCCTCTTGCCCTTCTTTGAACCTGCTCTAACTTGTCTATATCCTTCTTAAAATGAGGCACTCAGAACGGGATGCAGTACTCCAGATGAGAACTGACCAGCACAGAATATAATGGGACTACTACTTCCTTTGACTTGGAAACTATGCTTCTATCACTGCAGGCGAAAATAGCAGTCTCCTTTTTTGCTGCAGCATCACACTGCTGGTTCATGTTTTACTTACGATAAACAATAACCTCAGAGTACATTTTGCATGTAGTACTGCTGATCCGTGTATGCCCCACCCTCTACCTGTGCCTTTCATTTTTGTGGCCTAAATGTAGAATTTTGCATTTGTCTCTATAAAATTTCATTTTATTAATTTCTGCCCAATTTTCTGCTATATCTAGGCCCTTTTGAATTCTGTTCCTATCTTCCAATGTGTTAGCCACCCTTCCCAGTTTTGTGCCATCTGCAGACTTAATAAGAATTTCCTCCACACCATCATCTAAGTCATTGATAAAAAACATTGAAGGATAGAACCCTGAAGTACTCCACTTGAGGCCTCCTTCCAGTTTGAAGCACAGCCATTGATGATGACTCTTTGAACACAGTTTTCCAGCCAATTATGGATTCATCTGACAGTGCTCCCATCTGTTTCCCATTTAATAAGTTTCCTAGTTAAGATATTATGGGGGAACATATGAAATGCTTTGTTGAAATCCAGATAAATGACATCCACAGCATTCCCCCCATCAATGAAACTAGTGATATGATCAAAAATAGAGATAAGCTTAGTTTGGCAAAACAAAACCATGCTGACTCCTACATTGTTATTAAGATACTCGTAGACAGACTCCTGTATAATCCATTCTAATATTTTTCCTGATATTGTGATCAGGCTGACTGATCTGAAGTTTCTTGGAGGGACACTGTTTGCTCTTCTCCAGTCTTTTGGCACTTCATCTGTTCTCCAAGATCTCTCAAAAATGAGAAATGACAAATTCTCAAAAACAATGGTGAGTGGTTCAGAGACTATAGCAGCAAGTTCCTTCAGTAGTTTCAGATGCAGTCTGTCTGGTGCTGGTTAGCTAGGTTAACCAGGTGATTCCTGACTAACTCCCTATCAACTTTGATTTACTGTCCAAAGTCCTTGCCAAGGTCTTTCATGCTCACAGTACTCTTTTGGGGAAAAAATTGAAGCAAAATAGGCATTGTAGAATTCTGCCTTTTCATTGCTATTTGTTATTGAACAGTGGCCCCACTAGCTCTTTGGTCATTCTTTTTCCTCAAATATTCCTCAAAAATTCCCGTTTTGTTGCTGCTTGGTTGCCTAACCAGTCTGAGCTCATTCTAAGCATTAGCTTTCCTTATACCAGTGGTTGTCAACCTGTGGGTCCCCAGATGTTTTTGGACGTCAGCTCCCAGAAGCCCTGAGCATTGACCATAGTGGCTGGGGCTTCTGGGAGCTGAAGTCCACAAACATCTGGGGACCCACAGGTTGAGAACCACTGCCTTATACTATTCCTGCAAGCTTGGGATACCCATCTGTACTCTTCCTTGGTGATTTGTCCTTCCTTGTATTCTGTATATGTACTCCTTTTTCTTTTCAATACTTCCTTGAGTTTGCTGTGCAGTCATATTGGCTTTTTCAGATGTTTTAATTCTTCCAAAGGATTGGTTGTGACAAGGTTTTTTGCAACTCTTTCAAGAACTTCCAACCTTGCTGGGTGTCTTTTTCCTTTAGCATGTTTAGCCATGGGATTCCACCCAATAGTTCCTTGAAATGGTTAAAATCAGCTTTCTTGAAATCCAAGGTCCATGTTTTATTTTACTCCTCTTTGCCCTATCCCACAATTGAGAATTCTAGCATTACATGGTCACTTCCCCCTAACTCACCAAGTACTTTGATTCCAGTCACCAATTCCTCCCTATTGGTTAGGATCAAGTACAGGACTGCTGATCCTCTTGTTCCTTCCTCTACCTTTTGAAATAGGAAATTATCAATAAAGCACATCAGGAATCTATTGGAGAACCTATGCTTAGCAAAGTTAGTCTCATAGCAGATATCAGGGTAATTGAAATCTCCCATAACTACTAATTCTTGCATCATGGAAATTTCTGAGATTTGTTTCTGAAAAGCAGCTTCCACTACTATTCTTGGTTTGGTGGCTTGTGGTGAACTCCTACCACAATGTTGGATTTATTTATTTATCTATTTATTTTTATCCAAATGCTCTGAATTGGTCCACTCTGCTCACTCTCATGGATTTCTGTACAAGTGAATTTTTCTTTGACATATAATGCTACTCCCCCTCCTTTTCTACCACATCTATTCTTTCAATATTCCATTCATGGAAGTTACCTCAACAGGTCTCTGTTAGACCTATAAGGTCATATATTAGGACTTTAAGCTCATCTTCTTTGTTTCCCAAACCCTGTGCACTGGGTGTATAGACATTTGCAACTCTGTTCATTCTCACCTATTAATTTACTTGTTTTCAGAGCTATTAATCCACTTATTTTCTGTGGATTCTATTTTCTCTCTCAGCTTCTCCTCTAGAATTTACATATTTTTGCTTAGATCTTGCCTTTGAACTGATATTTGGGCTACTATTTCCCCATCCCCCAGATTTATTTGAAAGGCCTCTTGATCAGACTTGCCACACTATTACCTATTCTTCCCCATCTTCATTAAGCACAGCTCTTCAAGTTGCCTGCTGATTTATGGTGATCCCTTGAATTTTCTAACATTTTCTTTGGCAAAGAAAACTCAGAGATTTCTTTTTTACCAGTTCCTTCTTCTGAAATATGGCTGACAGCATCTGCTATTTGTTGGAGGTCTCCCATGCAAGTACTAACTAGGGCTGACCTGGCTTAGCTTTCAAGGTCAGACATCTGGTCTACTCCCTTTAGGGTATTTAGGCCCCAGTACTGTATACTCATCCTTTATTTATTCTAGAAGCATGTGAAAATTAACTCTAATGGATACTTATTTAAGTGGAAACATTTTAATGGTTTCTGTTTAAGTCTGAGAATATTGCCATTCTAATTGTAATTTACTGAAGTTGCCTGGTAAGGAAATGCATACCCCATTTTGCCTTTGCAAAATGTGTGGGTTGGAATGGCAATTATAACAAAGCTGCATTAGTGCCCGGTATCTTTAGGCATCTTCCAAAGCCCCATCATTGCAGTGAGATCTACCACTACTGACGCTGTCACCTTCTTCTCGGGGCAACGAGTGGCACATCTATCTTTGTTTCTATAAATCTTGGAAAGAGGAACAGCAACAGTGAAAACAACAACTGCATCAACAACTCCTCAAAGCAGTGATACACATGGCAATCTGGGGCATTATGGGAAATGGGAAATGGTAACCATCTGGGATAGATCAGTGAAGAGTTATCTCTAGGTAATGCTACTGGGGGGACACTGAGTGGCAGCTGACCAAGCAAAAGTCACTGTGTTGATGATTTTCTCAAGGCATAAGCTATCCCTGCTTTAGTTGACAGCTAAATGTTGCAGCTATTCCTTGTGGGAAAAGACGGTAACTACTCTCTACACAGCCTGATATGGATTGCTAGGATCTCAGATAAGGGCAGGAGCCTTATCTGGAAATGTCTGCATGCTGTACAATTGAGCTGAATTGAAATGTGGACCTTCTGTGTGCTATACAACTGAATTGTTGCTATTTCCTGCACAGTTTAGCCCATTTCTTGCAAAAATGGCTAGGCTCTGTTTGGAAGCAGAATATCACCCACTAAAATGGTTTTACACAATATAGAGATACCATGCTGAAATGCTTTAGGTCAGTTATTGACAGTTGACAGGCAAGATGAAGATCTGAAGAATGAATTTGCTTCTTGAAAGATCCCCTCAAAGGGGATATTGTCAATGCAAATTTATCTTCTGGAATTAGGAAGAAAGCAGTACAGTTTAGACTATGTGTTGTATTATAATACAGCCGCCACATGCTCTTACACACACCTTCATTGTGTCTTTTTCTTCTTGATGAAATTGGGAGTGTAATTAAAGTCTGTGTGGGCTACAGTGGGCTAGATAGCAGTACCTGATTTGGTCACCAGTTAGTCATCTTTGTCTTTTATATTTAGGATTTATTCCAGATTCAATTTTAAATATGTGAAAACAAATCCAGAATTCTTGGTAAGGATGTGTGGTAAAATAACAATCTTTGAGGTTCATGTTTTCTTTATTGAATAATGCCTAATGATGTAATTGGTATAACTAACAAACACACAATTGCCTTTTCCTTCACTTTGAAATTGTTTCAGAATAGAAGTGGATTGTTCACTGTTGGAAATGAACCAAATTGATATCAGAGGGAGGCAATCTTTTGGATTACTTTCAACAATTTACTTTCGATGTTTTGCAGATCCATTTCTATCCCAATTGAGGACAATTACTATTGTCATGAAATTTAATTATAACTGACTTAATCGTAGAATCTCATAATAAAAGTTAATAAAATTTGTTAACATAGATAGGATCTAACTAAAATCCAGGCCATCCTAAAAGTTCCTGATTTTACCATAAAATTCTATGCTTAAAACATGAATGATTAAGAAGGCTTTAGGAACAGATGGAGGTATTTAAAACAAAGTTTGGAAAAGATTTCTTTAAAAACTGACAATTCTCAGAATCTTTATTTATGTATGTATTTCTATTGCTATTGGTTTAGTGTAAGTCACTGTGTGCTTTGAAAAGGAAGCAATAAAGATCTTGTTTTCATCCCAGTTCCAAAATCCAGAGTCAGGTTAGTAAGGAGACAACAAGAATTCTAATACAATTTTAAGCAGCAGCATTACCTTGCAGGAGCTGGCAGATTCAGAATGAAGCAAAGATGCTTCAAAAATGCACAACCAACTATTATAGACCCTGTGCCCTAATGCAGAACAACCTTTCTGCTTTTCAAAAGTTTCAGGTGCCTTCAGCTTTCTGCTGAATCAATATCCTTCCATTGCCTCCAACAGGGACGGAAGCTCCTGCTAGTGCAAGTTCACCGAGAGTTTTCCATGATCTTGATATGTTCTGCCTGAACCTGGGCAGGGGGGAATGTGCTAAAGCTTCCTGAACTTTGATCTTGCATGATGTAACACTACTTACTGTGATATACTGTGGCTTTTACTTAATGTGACTTTGCCTTCTGCACTTTGTCTGATGTGACCTTGCTCACAGAAACTATGATGAGCATTTACCGAAGAAGGTTAACTTCTGCTTCGACTTTTCCCTCCCTGTGAGCATCATGCCTTGTCATAGCATTTGGTGAATACTGATAGTTAGGTAATCATCTCTTAGTTATGCCATAATTTAAAGTGCTTTTGTTTGTCTGTTGTACTATACAAATCCACATGCATCATCAGTGTGGCACCAAACTTTGTGTGTTATGTAATGGGATCAATCTAAGGACAACACTAAGAGGTTAGATCCAATTCATCCGGTGCTTCAAGTAACTCCTGAACAAACATTTCAGATTTCTGTATTTTTACTCAAGAATGCACATTTATGAGAACATTTTGACCAAAATTAATGCTTATGTTTAGGCTCACATCCCAAAGATTTTCATGGACATTTGTGAACAACTGGCAAACCAGCCTTTTCCTATCAGAAAATTGCTTTCTTTGGTTCAGTTTTTATAGAACTTAGCGTGACACAAATTTGAAGGTTTTTTAGTGATACCAGTCAAAGTTCTCCACTCAGACCGTAAGCAAAAATATTGAATGTGGGCAACACACACACAGACACACACACACACACACACACACACACACGGACACAAATTTCTAGCATGATGTGCTACCTGATGAGCTGTCTAATATGCTACCTAATGTCATGATCACCACAAGGATGGGTAGTTCTGGTATATATTCAATTCCAGCTGCACACCAGCTGCACTGTTTCATTTAGCTTCTTAAATCTGGTCTGCTAGAAAAATGAGAAGCAATTTCTTAGACATTTCTGCCACTAGAACTATACAGCCAGCTATGATTATTGGCCTTTCAGGGAGAAATAATACTCATGAAATCCATAGCTGCACTGTTCTCCTTGCTGTGGTTTTTAAGAAAAATCCATTTTTATTTTTTATTTTTTAAAAACTCCTTTCTCTATTTCTCTGATGCCCCCTTCCTGGGTATGGCTCATCATGATGTGCAAACCTGAGGCATATTACATTGTTACTGACTAACTCACAGTAAAGTGGTGGAGGTAGGAAATCAAAACTTACATTAATCCATTTCATTACATTAGTCCATTTCAGTCCCTCTAATCTTTTTGGCCCTCAAATACCTCTAAAATCATCTTAGTTGGAACGCTGTCTGTCTGAGATAAGCAACAGTGCTGAGAAAATCTTGTTTCCTCCTTTCATCCTAAGCATTTCTACCTAAGAGCTAATGGCTTGCCCACTTGGATGAAATTTAGAATATTTTGCCTATATTGCATATTTCCTTGCCCAACTGAGAAAAGCTGTGGAAGGGTGAGGGCAGGATGAGCCATGCAGGGCAATTTGTTATGCTATGCAATGCATCTCAGAGTAGCAATGGAAATAAAAATCAGTACAAACATTAGTTTTAAGCTATTAGATTGAACTTTAAGTGAAATAAACTTAAATCTCATTTTATCTTCTTCCCTCTCATTTGGCTATTGGTTGTGCCTGAATCTGCAGATATTATTTGTTATATGTTTAAATTACTAGCTTTTGCTTGAGAAATCCATTCTGTATTGCAGCTGTTTACTTCTGTTTACTACCACACATGGTAGTAAATGCAGCTTAGCTGCCCAAGATTGACAGGAGCTAAAGTTAATTGTTTTGTTTTTGAGAACTGTAGGTGTAGCATGAGTTTTTGGAAACATATACGGTATTTACGTTTACATTTTATTTAAAAAGAACAGAAAATGCAGTGGTGCCAAGGCTCCTTGGAGCGCAGAACTCAGAAGGGGGTGTTGGAAGATTCCTGTTCTATTGTTGTTCTATGGGGTGCCTCAAGGCTCAGTTTTGTTCCACATGTTCTGTAAGATCTACATGAAACTGCTAGGTGAGGTCATCTGGAGTTTTCGGGTTCACTGTCAATAGCATGCAGATGACACTCAGCTCTGTCTGTTCCTTCTGTCTAATTCCAAGGAACCAGATTTGGTCCTAAACCAGTGTCAGTAATGGACTGGATTAGGGCAAAGAAATCAAAGCTTAATTCAGACAAGACAGAGATGCTCCTAGTCAGTCAGAAGGCAGATTGGGGAATAGGGATTCAGTGTTCAGGAGGCTTATACTCTCTCTGAAGTCTTAGGTTTGTATCTAAGACATATTCCTGGACTCAAATTTCAGCCTAGTTTTGGCAGTGCACAGTGTTCTAGATGTGCCCTAGATGTGTTCTAGATGTGCCCAATTGCTTGAGATGTCAGATCTGGTCATGGTAACACATACCTTCATTATATCTCAGTGAAGTTATTGTAAAACAGTCTACATGTGGCTGTCTTTTGAAATTATTCTAAAATGTTATGACCAGGCTGCTGGCTGAGATTGATTAGGGGAAAATTATAACCCCCTTGCTGAAACAACTTCACTGGCTACTGGTCTATTTCTGGGCAGAATTCAGAGTGTTAGTTGTGACTTTTAAAGCCCTGTATGGCTTGAGTCCAGAATATCAGAAAGACCCTATCTCCTTGTATGAGCCTGTCAGAGTTGTTAAGATCTGCAAGGAAAGGCTTTTTTCAGTCCTACCACCATCATAGGCACATTTGATAAGGGGAAGAGAGAAAGTTTTCTTGGTGGCTGTTCCGGGTGGAATTCTCTCCCACAGAAGGTTTGACTAGCCCTTTCTTTTTTTTTCTGCTGGCAGGCAAAGACCTTCTAATTCAGACAGGCCTTTGGTTTATAATTTAGGTGGGAGCAAGGGCTTTTAATGAGATTAAATGTCTGCCTTTTTTTACTATATCTTAATATTGCTTTAAATTATTTTAACTATATTTTTAAACAATATTGTTAATTTTTTTTAAATTTTTGAACATTTTCTTTTAGCTGCAACCTGTTTTTAATCAGTTGTCTGCTGCCTTGAATCCTGCAAAGGGAAAAAGGCAGGATATAAATGAAATGAAATGAAATGAATAAAACGGGTCTCTGAGCTTTGTTTTTAAATGTGCATAATTAAGACCCCATATGTTAGCAGACCTCTCCTACATTTTGATAGGTGATCCAATCCTATTTGATTATGTTTACCCCTCCTTCTTTCTCTTTTTATTTATATCCATGAACCAGAGATGAGGAGGGGAGAGGGCTTGTCTTAGAGAGAATGAGAGAAATAAGAATGGAGATGACCAGTGGAGTGGCAGTGGTAGAAACATTCTACAGATGAATGTCAAACTCCTGCCTTTCTGACTGGCCATAATGGGCAGTCTCACTTGAGATCCTGGGGTCAATTACAACTCTTCTGGAGTAGTGGGACTAGTAATAATGCCAGCAGTGGTGGGACCTTAGCAGTTGCCTAAGGCTGCTGGCTGCTACTGATGAACCACTAAATGCATGTTCTTGTGCAGTCTATTTCATGATGTTGTTATGTGCCTTCAAGTCATTTTAGATTTACAGCAGCCCTATCATAGTTGTTGTTGTTGTTGTTTTTTTGGCAAGATTTATTCAGTGAAGGTTTGCCATTGTCCTCCTCTAACGCTAAGAGACTGTGACTTGCCCAAGATCATGTAGTTAGCTTTGTGGTTTAGCAGGTATTCAAACCCTGGTCTCCCAGAGTTTGAGTCGAGCAATGAAAAATACCTCACACTGGCTGTCTCTACTCAAAGAATAAGCCAAAGAACAGAACTTAAAGTTTGGTAGGCTTCTGATGTATTTCCTTATTGGTGCTGTCTCTTAAGACTTCTAATAAATTCTCATTTGTCTTATTCCAATATAATTTGTTGATATGAAAAGTGAATTGAACATGCTTAATGGTTTGAAGTTAAGAATTTGGGGAAAGATATGTGTAAAATAACAATTGCATTACAAGGATGGAATGAACCTTTAACTGATGCGATATGTCACAACCTATAGCAACAAAGTATGAAACTTTTGAGACCCCTTCTCTACACCTGTTGCAATTTTTGCAGCAGTGGAGAGCAGGTTCTTGAAGCTGGTTTGACTATGCTGTGTTGAAAGAGAAGGTCCAAAGGGAGGCAATCCTGTTTGTTGTTTGATGGTGGTTCTGTTTTATTCCTTCTGTAGTTTTTTTTGATTGGTAATAGCCTCAGGAAAGACAACCCATTTCCTCACACATACACATATTTGACTGATGCAGTTTACCACCACTAGATACAGAGAGGGCACCTAGCTTACATTGTCTTCTCTTCTCTTTTCTTTTCTTTTCTTTTTCTTATTTTTTGAGTGGGCAAGGAGATCAGACTTCCTGGAGGATGGATGTATTAATGAATATTAGCTACAAAAGCTAAATCTTCACATTTATGGCTACCATCCTAGGGACTAACAATAGAGAATGGACATAATATTCATCCTCTGCTTATAGACTTTCAGAAACATCTGGTTGTTCCTGGAAGGAGGTGCTGGACCAGTTAGACCAGCTGCTTCTTGGATTTTGCAAGTGCTGAATACTTTCTTGATAACAATTGTGGAATCCTACTGGTATTCACTCACAAATAAGTCCCACTGAGTTCTCTGAGGCTTGTGCATATTTACGTGACTTTCTAGTTGCCTGTTGACTTATGGGAACCCCATGAATTTCCTATGGTTTTCTTAGGCAAGGAATACGCCAAAGTGGTTTTGCCAGTTCCTTCAGTACCTGGTATCCACTGGTGGTCTCTCATCTAAGTATTAACCAGGGCCAACCTTGCTTAGCTTCCAAGATCAGACAGGGTCTGGTGCCTTTCCATTTAAACAGCATAGGAAAGAAACATACCCCACTATATTCAAAGGGGTTTATTTCTCCTTATAGATATTTAGGATGCCACTGTGATTATTTTTCTGAAATAATAGAAGACCTTTTTAGTTTAGACAAGAATTTTATAGAAACTGATTTTGTCTTCCTTACTGTGGAAATGTAAAGGGAAGACAATGTTAAAGAAGTGATGCCAGATATGATTCCTTCCTCCCTCTAGCTTTAAATTGGTGTCGTTTAGATTAAGTGAATGTACTTCAGTGAGAAAATTCAAATCTCAGATGGGATCTAACCTGAAGCAAATTGATCAGTACATTCTTGTAATTAGAAAATAGAAAACAGCAAGGTCCTAATGAGAATCCTGCCCTTAATGCCAGGCACAGTAATTTCATTCATTTTTTTACCTCAACAGATGGAATTGCTCACAAAATGCTGAAGACACAAAATATCAATTTGTTGAAGGGCACTATACAATGAAATCCGGGGAAATGACAATTGCATTTTCAGAATATATATCTCTCTATTCACTGATCTCTGTTATTTTCTTATCACCTGCTACCTGATTCTTTAACTGAAGATGGAAGAGACTGACAGGGGATACTCGGCCTGAAAAACATTTGCTTTTCCACTGAGTCCTGATCAGAGCAATGCATATTTACAAATATAATTTGCTGCATAAAATAGTTCTCTGTTAGTGGCCTCCCATAATGTACAACACTGATTTAAATTCTTCCTAAATTCATATATTCCTCTACAAGATTTGTTTAGAGAAAGTGTTGTCTAGAAGGCAGTGCCATTTTCTATAATCAGTGAGAATGACCAAATTGTTTGCTTTGTGTTCTAAAAAATGCAAAATGATTGCCTCACATTCATTTTAATACTAATGTAATGAGTAAAAATGTGCATTTTTATTCTTAACTGCCCAGGGAATGAGTTGCATTATTGGGTTGCATATGAGTGCGGTTAATAAATAAATTAAATGGAAAAGCCTTGCATATTTTAGGCTGTGCTTTCTCTTTATGATCTAGACAACCTCCACCCCCCCAGTAATCTTAGCCCCCTTTTATAGATGCTTTTTGCACTGCATTGATAACGGGGGGGGAGTGTAAAACCTTCCTTTATAGTTTTCTTGGAGTCTCAAGATAAGGTTAACCTTGTCTGCACAAATAAGCCCTATTAAATGGAAGACAAACTGTGTTGCCTAAGAGAAACTTTTAAACAAGAACACACATACACACATACACACAAGACCGATAAAAATATGTCCCTTCATTTCAAGGTGCAGTGCTAAAGGTGAGAATATACAAGGCAAAAGTTCTTCTGTAATTGAGTAAGCTGTGAAGTATGTTGAAAGCATGAACGATACCTCATTTTTCTCAATAAGGCAAGTGAACCTTTCATGTCTGTAGAAAGAGTAATACACTTACTTTCAAAAAGACCAGGGGAAGAGGAAAGAAATATTGGTAAACAAATCCCTGCAGTCCCATCAAAAGTGACAGGATAGTGTGTGGGGTTATCATGCTCAAGGATATGAAAGATAACACCTAAGTATGTGACTACATTTTGATTGATCAGGTTTTAAACAATGTGCTCATAAATATCCTGAACAAGCAGTGAAATGACAGACTATAGTTTTAATCTTTTTGCACACAGATGTATGTGAGCAATAATCTCCACTCTCATTCACTTTCTCTATTACACACTCATACTTAATTTATTTTGCACACATATTTAACTGCAACGAAAGAGAAATTCCTCAAGCCCTTGCTATAGTTTTGTCAGAGCTAGATTTGCTTCACAATGCTGTTTCTACAAAGGACTATGTCCAGCGCAACTGATTCAGTTCAGAAACATATCCAGTAATTTCAGCCTGGGCCCAATTTGGATTGGACTGATTTAGACAATTGGACCTCAAAGCTCTGAAATCTGGATCACTATTTCTCCTGACTTGCACTGTAAGACTAAAATGGCAGCGCTCTCCTTCTCTCTCTCTCTCTCTCTCTCTCTCTTACACACACACACGCACACATCCACATAATATTTGGTGACATGGTAATTTCAGGCAGGTGACTCCATGGGTTGTTATGTTAGCAGCTTTTTAAAAATTAGAAAGTTTTTCAAAACCAAAAATAATTTTTAAAAGCTATAGTAGACTGATCAGTCTCAGCAGTTTATTTCACACTGCTTTTGTCCTCTTACTGTCCTCTTACTGTTCCTTTAAAGCACTGATCAGCTAAGTCTGTTAAAGTTTAACCAAATGACAATGGTGACATATACTTCAAGAGGGTGGGTGGTTTTTAGGTTTATTCTGCCAGCCAGTGAGATCATTGATGCAACACAAGGAAGAATATGCTTTACAGTCCAAGTGGTGACTTCTCCCTGATGATTCCTCTTCTCTCCCTTAAGGCATTTGGTGATCTGAGCTAACTTTGGAAATTTCCTTCTTATAGATCCATGCTTCCCATCTCCCCCAGAGCCTTACCTGTCTTCCATTTAACACCTAAGTAAAACAACAGCAATGGGCAATTGGGACATGGGAGGAAATATAAGTTTTGCTTCCTGAAACACAGATAGATTCATCAAGTAGATAATTTAACAAGAAAACTTTAAGCTAGTCTATTCAATGGGACAAAAGGATATTACTGAAACATACAGCAACAATAATAATCAACCACCCCTCCTCACATCTCTTTCTCAATCTGTTACTAACAGAGAGCTCTGTGACTGGAGCGTGCTGGTGAGAATGGTACCCTGAATGCACATTTGAGTTGACAATAAGCACATGCTAGATTTTGTGGTCTCCACCACTCTGCATTATACCACCTTGGTATCTTCCTTGAATATTCATGTTGGAAATACACTTTCTAGCTCTCCCCCACTTTTCTTAAACTGTCTGGTTCTTGGCCCGAAGTGCTTCAGATTGTGGCGTTCCAAGCCAAAAGTGAATGGGCCACTCCAATACACTGTCGAGTAGGTACAAACTTTTAGGACTCAGCCAATTATAAGTTTTCTTATTCAGGATTTGGCCAAACTGATTGTGCAGCCCCACTTTACAGTGTCATTAGTGTATAAGATGAGACAGTGAAACAGTGAACCTGCTTCTAGCTATTTTTACATTAACCCTGTCTATATACTCGTTGACATCCTCAAAAAATTCTGAAAGGTTTGAGAGACAAGATTTATCTTTGCAAAACCATGTTGATTCTTATTTCCAGAGGACTTGTCCTTCTGTTACATGATAACATGTGAAAAGCATTAAAGATAAAGTTAATATAATTAAAACTTCTGGTACAGGGGTCCAAAATCCTGCAGCAATACAGCTGACTTATTACAAGGGACACATAAATCCCCTGTTGCAACAGCTTCACTACTTATCAGTCTGCTTTCAAGCAGAATTCAAAGCGCTGATTATGACCCATAAAACACTACTTAGCTTGATTCCAGACTATCTGAATGAAAGTATCTCCTATATCATCCTGTCTGAGTTTTAAGACCTTCTCCCAGTCCCAGAACCACAAAAGCTGGACACTGGAGGCAGAATTTTAAATAGTTTCTTCCATACTTCGGAATATTCTCCCACTGGAGGCTCAGTTGCTCCTCCCCATCATCTTTTCATCTGCAGGCTTTTGACTGTTACGTTATTGTGGCAAGATGGTCTTTTAATGGGTGTGCTGTACCTTTATCTTCCTTACCATAAGGAACTGCATAGAATTGGTAGTTTTAATAGGATTGCCCCCCCCATTTTTAAACTTTCTAATTAGTTTTTTTTTTGCTGTTCTTTGTTTTAATGGTTGTTGTAAGCCACCTTGGCTCCTATGCTGGGATATTAAATAAATGAATGAATAAATGAATACATAAATGTACATATTTTTAAAAGGCTACCTCATGCCTGAGTTCTTTAAGAACACGCGGATGAATTCTATCTGGAATTAGTAATTTAGTAATTTGTCACATTTTCTTCAGTACTATTTGACTCAGCTTCTGTGATGGTTATGAAAGTATCAGTTCATTCTGTAGTATCCACTCTACATCTGTAGTGAAGACCAGAGAAAGAATTCATTTAGCTTCTCTTTGATCTCCTTATCCTCCTGTGGTAGTCCTTTGATATGTCTAAATTCATCAGTGCCTTTAATTCTCCTCATAGTTCAGTCTTTTGTCTTGGTAAAACTGATTTTCATTCCCCATGACCTGCCTATGTTGCTTAATTTTTTTAAAAAAATTATCATTGATTCGGGCAAATAATGGAAAATTAGAACCGTATGTATGGTTTGTATAGAAACATGCATACATGCTTGCCACCACCCTCCAAAAACAGCAACAAAGTTGCAATCATTTCTCCAATAGAGATCTAGGAGTATTTCTTTCTTTTTCCATTTGCTTCGTTAGGTTCACAGTTCTCCTTTCTGCCACTACACTCTCATAATTCACTAGGGGATGCTGAAAGCATACTGGCCCAATCTGTTTGCCTTCTGTGACTCTCATGGATTCTGGCTGCCAAAGACACTGAAAAATTCAGATTTCTCATGGTGAGTCCATCAGGACATTAAGCAGAGGGCTGTGACCTCCAGTCCTTATTCATTAGAGCAGTCCTTTGCTCTTGCAAGAAGTCCTGCTCATTAGCATAGCACTAATTTTTCTGAGTAAGGGTTGGGCCCTTAATCATCCAGCTTGTGCCTTTCAATTCTTTAGGTATTCATGCGGTACAGAAACTGTCATGTTCCTCATTAAAAAGAAAAATAAAATCTATGAAATGCTGACATAACAAAATGACACTTATAATCAGGGAACAGGGAGGAGATTAGTACTTTAGTACATCAGCTTTTGAAATTCAAATACTTTGTAATTTATGAATGACTATTCTAACCTTTACCTCATGTGGTGTTCTCTGAATTTCACAGGCAGCTTAAGAAAGCTACGTCTCTCAGAGGGAAGCCATGAAAATTCATTTTTTTTAAAAAAAATCTACTTGGTTTATTATCCTATATATTAATATTGAAAGCATTTTTCAAGTCTGGACTGAGAGGCAGGAGATAAAGCACCACCAACACACAAGGGAGCAGGAGGAAGGCATCACCAGCTTTGAGAAACTCCAAAGTATACAGAAGTACAAAAACACAAGACAACAACGAGGGAGGCCAACCACTCCTTGCTTGGAAGGAAGTAACAGAGGATGACAGCAGCTAGAGATATGGTATTCTTTTTCAGTTCCAACATAGTCATGGCTTCCAGGGCAGGGTTGTCATGAATCTGATCTAGGTTTATTCCAGACTTTAAAGGGACAGTCCAAAGTGCTGGGCCTATTTGGAGGAGAAGCTTCAGCAAAATGGATAACTCCTTCAAAGTCAGGAATAAAACCCAATGCACTCCTGATATAGAAACAATCAGTGTGCCTGAGAGGGATCTCTGGATGAAGAATTTGGAAGAAAGCAGAGGGCAGCTGCATTCTGCTTTAGGATCAGCTTGAAAGTGAGGAGAAAGCAGTGTCATTGACGACTGCATCAGTATCTTTGACTGAAAATTTACAGATTACTTTTGAGCAGGCCAGAAACATTCAGTGGCACTACTGAGCTGCCTGTACTTCACCACCCCATAGAAATCTGGAACTCATGCTGTGTGGAAAAGAAGAGGTCTGCAATAGTTGCCCCTTCTTTTCTCATCCATGTCCCTGCCTGATCTTTAAGGCCATGGTACACTATAGGTCAGTGGTTCTCAACCTGTGGGTCCCCAGATGTTTGTGGACTTCCGCTCCCAGAAGTCCCAGCCACTATGGTCAATGCTCAGGGCTTCTGGGAGCTGAAGTCCACGAACATCTGGGGACCCACAGGTTGAGAACCACTGCTATAGGTGAACCCCTGAGGCCCTAGAGGGAAGGAGGATGTTAGCCACTGCAACTCCAGGTTCAGAATTTCGCTTGCAGGCATTTGGACTTTTCTATAGATAGGTAGATGACAGATAGATAGACAGACAGTCATCATCCATGGTGGGTCGCTCAGAGATCTGGTATCTAGCCAATCCCTGGAAATACCAACACACACACAAAATTGCCCTGAATTCTAAGAAATGCCCGTTAGCAGAAGAAATCTAGCTTCATCTAATTTCCTCCCACATCACTAGGAGAATTTCTGCTACATATTTTGATTCTAAAGTCTCTCTAACCAAAGGACAACAGATGTATTGGCATTTATCTCGATCAAACAGTGGGTAAAGGAAGCACATGCTCTAATACACACAGTGTTCCCTGACAGTCCCATTAATTTAAATGGAGTGAGCTGAAGCACTTGTTCATTTGATTTCATGTGGATGAGCTCAGTCAACTGAAATGTTTGAGATTGTGGTGTACAGGTCAGCATCGATCGCACTGATCAAAGCACACAGAGGCCTCTTAGTTGGAATGGTTGTATTCCACTGCTAATTAATGACATTATTTGCTCTTGTTAGGGATCTTACAGCAGGAATACAGATCTTCTGTTGCTCTTATAATGTAGCTTATTGCAGTGCATAAGCTTTAGGAATAATTTCAAAATTGATTTCACAATTTTTAATGTCTTAGCAAACTTGAAGCCCCATTTAGTAGTGTTGTTTTTTTTCTTGTACTCAGATGTATGTTCTCTATGAGGTGTGTAATAGGAAAATTTTTAATTATCTCAAACTAAAAATTGCCTAGTTCCCAGGAGATATTAGTTTCCTAGATCTCTTCAAGAAGTCTCAGAAAATACTTCTGAGGAGCATTTGTGCATAGACAATAGCTTGGTTCCAGACTTAGGCCCTTTTCGCATGGCATCTGCCATACAAAAGAGGGCCTGGAGCCTCAGGTGATTGCAAGGAGCAATCTGCATGATGCTCTCGCAATCGTGCAAGGCTCCAGGGGCCAGCAGACAATGATCACACACTTTTGCATTTTTGGCTTTCAGCTGAAAATGCTACACAATCGCACGTTGCTCCCAGGCCCCGCAGGCAGTTATCTGGCGTGCGGAGCCTCGGGAGACGGGCCAGTCTCACTTCCTGTCTCAGTGCAGTCTGGGAAGGTCCCACGCTGCACTGTGAAAGGAAGAGGTGGGACTCTCGCATGAGCAGGAAGCTCGTGCGGAGCTGAAGAAACGTGGACGCAAGGGCCTCTCACTCTGGTCGCGTGAGCACCGCACCCTAGCGCTGAGAAGAGGTAAGGTGGAAAGGGCCTTAGTCATGCTTAACTAGTTCCTTTGATGTCATTGAATCACAGACTTGGAAGGGATCACAACAAGCTATCTAATTCTAACTCCCTACTGTGCAGGAATATACAACTAAAGGACTCCTGAGAAATATCCAACCAAACCCCTTTTTAAAAAACTCCTGAGAAGGACTGTTTATCACCCTCAACAACAGTGTATTCCACTCTTACAGTAAAAGCTATTCCTAATGTTCAGGTAGAATATATTTTCCTGTAATTTGAAGCCAGTGGTTCATATTTCAGTCCCCAGAGCAGCAGAAAAAAAGATTATTCCATCTTCTACATGACATCCTTTCAATATTTAAAGATGACTTTTGTGTCACCTCTTAGTTCTCCTTCAAGCTAAACATACCCAGTTTCCTAAGTTGTTCTTCTTGGGCTCAGGTTCTAGACCATTCACCATCTTGGTTGCTCTTCTCTGGACACATTACAGCTCATCAATATCCTTTTTGAACTGCGGTGTCCAGAACTGGACACAGTGTACCAAGCAAGATCTGATCAAAGTCAAATAGAGTGGCGTCACTAATTCCCTTGATCTGGATGCTATAATCTTGATGATGCAGCCTAGAATTGCACTGGACTTTTTTGGCTGCTGCATCACACCATTGACTCATGTTTAGCTTGGTCTACTAAGATCCCTAACTCCTTTTCACTTGTGTTGCTTTTTTTTTAAAGGTGGAATCTTTTTTCCTCATGTGGCTTAAGTCAGTTATCTTCTTTCTCTTATTTCAGTGTGACTACTTCAAGTATCATGAAGGATGTTTCCAGATAAAACTGTAATTCTACAACCACTATTCTTTATATACAGAATTTTTCAAGATTCCTAGGGGATGTTATCTTCTATGTGTAAGATTCCTGTATTTTCCCACCACTTCTTGTTTTTGCCACAGAAAAATCTATTAAGGTAGAAGAGACAGAATAGTTGCACAATATCTAAGTGCCCTCTGCATGGAAACTGGCTTCAGCTCAGTAAGCTTTTTGTATCACTGTATGTATTGACCTAAATGTTTTACATCCAAACTTTTTGCATGAGCTTGATGTCAATGCATCAGAAAGTAAAATTACAATTCTATATGATCCCCAGAATATGACATATTATAGTAATACTAATGGAGGAGATCTGTGAAAATAATCCCTAGAAAAAGTTGTGGAAAAGACATAGCAATCAGGAAATGATGGCTTTTTTCCAGGTAAACATGCTTTGCCAAGCCTAGGACTTCCTTCCTCAGTTTTCCCTTGGTTCCGCTTTCTAAAACCAGGAAAGGAGCTAAGAAGCATTTGTGCTGGGTAACTACAGCTCTTCATGATGCTAAAATGTAAATAGTGGCAGTTTTTATAAAGAATGGTTAGAGAAAACTAATCAGGATGACAACATGGTTTCAAATCCTGGTTTTGTTCCTTGTTTTTATCAGAGATGGGCAACCTTTCCTCCATTATACATGGAACAGGAAGAAGTGTCATCTCGTTATTTGCCTCAGGCAGCAAAATGTCTTCAGCAATCCCTATTAGGAATGTCCAGATTTTGTGAGATTTACTGGAATCCAATAGGAGCATTATTAGAATGCTGTGTGTTCAAGACACTCAAAGTCATGGAAATTTGGCTGATGAATGATCAATATATTATTCTACACTAGTCCTATATTAGTTCTCTGTGAACTTCGTTGTGAGTGGGAATTATACTGAGATTGTACAGATTGTAAAGTTTGGGACATGGGACGTGGAAATAATGCCACACTGCCTCTGCATAGCACAGATTTCTGTTTACCACTCAATACATAGTAGCTATGAACTCTTTGAATAACTGGAAATGGAATGACATATTTTAGTAGCTTTAACAAGACTCCTAGATCAAGACTTTTTGAGCTGTTCTGCTATCAAGGAGGTAGTGACTCTCTCTGACTTGTTAATATAGACTTTTTTTCTGTTAGGATTTAGCTGTGTGGCACTTTGGTGAACAAATGGATTGTTGATTTAATGCTGCAAATAAGTGATTGCAATTTTGATTGATTTACATTGTAGGATCCTGCCCTGCCACCAGAATATTGACAGGAAGGTACGGTTTCAAACAAATGTTATGATTTGATACTGATGATTGGAATTTTAATATTGCTAGGGATTATGCAGTGAATAGCTGCAAATGAATGTGAACAAGAAGGACTGTATGAAGGGAAGAAGCATGCAGAAGCAATTTCCTTGCCTGGAAGGCAAATAGATTGGAATTTTGCCACACTAATTACGAAGAGTTACTTCGTATGCTTTTGTCCCAATCACTGCTATATATGCACATTGAGAGATATGTCAAAATTTGAATCTGTCACCTGAGCCCTATTCAGTCATTCAAAAGGCATGTTTTATCAGCATAGGAGGAGGATAAGCATGCTTGTCTGCTCCCCTTCTCTGGTTTCATCACCCTCCTGAGTGAAGGCCCACTGAAACTTGGAAAGTTTCTTTGAAAAAGCAATTAGTTACTCATCAGAATGTTCAAAAAGGTAACCTGTTACATTACCTCTGGCAGTGCTCATCATTTATTAATTACAATATTTATATCCCACACTTGATCATGGCATTTCAGGGGAATAAACAATCTAAAACAATTTAAAACAATCTGAAACATTAAAATACATAAAAAGGATAAAAGCCTATTAAATACAACAAGCTAAAACAACTAAAAAAGGCTGTTTTATGGTTACTTTCCAGTACTTTTTTGAGATGGAGGAAAAACTTACATCTGGTAACTGGAAATGTTCTTTCCAAAACGTCTCTAAAAATGCCCTAAAAAGTAACATTTTAAAGTAACTAGAAGCCATTAGTTGTTATGCCAATAAAGTACCTTCTATCTTACTCATGACACTACTTTGGAAATGCCATTTCATTAACATTTTTAAGGGTTTGCTTCTATGGTGAGGTCTGTGAATTACATATATATCGACAGCGTCTATTTGTCGTCAAAGCATCTATTCTTTAAGCCATAAAAATATATGCACATCCCTTGCACATCCCTTGCAATTGTTAAATCCCTTGCAATTGCTAAAAGTATTCCCAAGTAAATAGGTTGTCATGGTATTGTACAAGGACAACAGTGTGTGAATGAACCTTCCTTGGAAGGTTGTTTCGTAGCATGGAAACAGCTACTAAGAAATCCTTCTCTTGCTTCTTACGCCATTTCTGCACTATACTGTCATAGTGCTATTATTCCATTTTCAACATCCTGTGGAATTCTGGGGTTTGTCGTCTACTGAGGTCAAAGAGATTTGTGGCTGAGAATTCTAAATGCTCCTTCCTAAACTGCAAGTCCCAGGATTCCACAGAAGTGGAATAATCACACTGTAATAGTGTAGCATGGAAATGGCCTAAAAATAAACATTTCTGTGAGATGGTGGGATGGTAGACCACACTGTCAAAAGCTGAGATGCAGTTTTTATACTCTAGGGCCCATTCACACCACATACTTATAACACCATGATTCCACTTTAACTCTCATGACAACAAAGGATTTCTTATAGAATCCGTTGCAATTTAGGAGTATTTAGAAAGTTCAGAAAGAGAGCATCCCAGAATCTTAACTGCCATGTCAGTTAAGAAGAATCATAGTAGTTTAGTGTGAAAGGGCCCCAGGTCACACTGCTTCAGCATGCTTCTTTTGCTGTGTGTGTGTGTGTGTGTGTGTGTGTGTGTGTGTGTGTGTGTGAAACTATGCTTCATCTATCTACTTTTATTTTAAAAGGAAATCAACCACATGAGGGCCAATCCTCATGAAAGGCTCACATTACTTTTCCACCAAAAATACCCTCTTCATCAGCTTTTATTTCACTTGAAAGTTACTTCCAACTGGGTAAATAGCAGCTTCAGGGTGAAGTGGCAGGTGGGGCAGTATGGGGAGGGGTGGAGAAAGGGTAGTATTATCATGATTCAGAATACTATCCGGATTAAGGCTCTGTGCACCTATTTTGCTGTTTTTGCTTTCAAAAGAAACATGGAAAGTTTAAGCATTTTTTCAAAAAGTATGCTTGAAATAATGTGCAGCTTGGTTTTCCTGTCCCTGTTTTCTTATATCATTTGCAGAAGATCGCAGTTAAGTATGGATGTGAGCAAATCACACATCATTCATTTCACTGTCATCAAAATGGCCTGAATCCATATGGCAGGTACAGGCTTCAAGCTAAACACTGTAGGACCATTTTGAATGCCCCCCAAGCACTTTTTTTGGCCAAAGTGTCCACCACACCTCCTAGGGGCCAAGGGAGGCAATTTAGCTATGTTCCTAATTCCTTGCTGTTTTAGTTCCAAGAGAGACCACTGTTGTTGTTGTTGTTGTTGTTGTTGTTGTTGTTGTTGTTGTTGTTGTTGCTGCTGCTGCTGCTGCTGCTGCTGTTTTTTAAAGTGAAATGAATCAGAAGTTTCAATGCATGGGAGGCTGAAGTGGAAACCCAGTATGAGTTTGTTGCCAGATTTCATGCTCTGCCAGGTTACATTTGGATCTCAGCCATATATCACAGAAACTAGTGTGCAAAAAGCAGCAAGAACTGGCAGGATTAAACACTCGCTGATTTTGCAGATACTTCAAAAAACACATTTTGTTTGTTTGTTTGGGAAAGGAAATGTTAAACGACAGGTAGCATGGACTATTTAGCAGGGGCTATCAACTCTGAATAGGCTACCAGATGTCTAGATTTCATGCTTATGTGTGAGCAAACATCCCAACCCAAAACAAAGCTATAGGTCTTTTGGCTTTTCAGTACAAGTCAGCAGGGGATTCAAAGACCAAGATTTATGAATCTCACTTCAGACTGAAGACTAGAGCCATTTCTGCACTACACTGTTGTAATGTTATTATTGCAGTTTCAACCTCGTAGGGAATCCTGGGGTTTGCAGTTTAGGGAGGGGCATCTAGAATTCTCAGCCAGAGAGCTCTTTGGCCTCAGTAAACTGCAAACGCCAGAATTTCACAGGATGTGGAGGAAGAATATGTCCAGGTGGACTGTGTACCAGTCACTATATATATCACTTTAAGATCATTGCTCAACTTCTTCTTTTTTTTTTTTTACATCTTTAAGATGAATTTATAATAGGCAGCCGTTAAACAAGAGAAATTTTCAAGTGCTGGAATAACCTTCGAATGAACACCTATTCTCATCATCATCATCATCATTATGGATCATATTCTGTTTCACCTCATTATTGTCTCTGCCTCTCTCTGTAAGGTGTCAATGCTATACATCTTTAGCAGTTTTTATTCCATTTGAACTGTCAGGGCTCTACACTGGGAATCTTGGGATTTGTAGTTTAGTGAAATCTTTAGAATTCCCTGCTAGAGAACTCTAGTATTGCAGATCAAGAGAGTGTGCTTGAGTTCTGTAGCTGAAAATATGCAGACCCATATCAACCAACAAATCATAGGATGACATAATATGGAGTCATGCCAGCTGAAATAGAATCAAGCTACTACATCAGTGTCATCATACACACCATGAGAGAGCAGAGTTTTATCTTGGGGATAAAGTGGGATTTGAACTGCTGACTCTTCATTTCACTCACATCACTATTGCAATACACCAGGAAGATGAGAGAATCAGAGGGTTACAGAGGCACTTGGAGGTCATCAATACATTGCTTGATGCAGGAAATCTAGAAGTAAACCATCTTCTTCAGTCTCTTATAAAAACTTGGGATTTGTAGTTTGGTAGAGATACTTAGCCTTCTCTAATAAAGAGCTCTAGTGCACTCCCGTGAACTGTGACACTAGAGCTCTTTAGTAGAGAATTCTAACAATCTTTCCATGATACAACATTCTAAAATATTTAGAAGCAAAGTACTTGGGGAACATGTGACCAAACTGCTCGAATTTGATGCCATTCTGCTGTCAGAATTTTTAAAAGGGGGTCTCTGTACTTTCCACTTGGTGTAGACTTGTAAGAATTAAGAACATGCTCTTGTTTTTTTCTGAAATAAAGGCAGTATGAATGTGAGATACTGTACATTCTTTGCTGCAGAGGAAGTGTTACCCTGTTTACTGGGGGTCCCGGGAGAGACACCTAAATAACCAAACAACAACACACAATTTTGGGGAAAATTAGCTGGAGCACTCACTTAAGCTAGCGAGAGGCAGGGTAACTTAGCAGGATCTTGCAACCCAATGTCTACGGGGTCAGGTCAGCCAAGCACCCACACCGATGTACAGTAATAAAAATGATGTTTTATTGCAGACAAACAAATATTACAGACACCACAGTCACACAGCTAACTAAGAGATTGGAGATTGAGTTTAGGATAGAGATTTTTGGGGAAAATGGGTGATACAACACCTGTCTCGTCGTCCTGGACCTTGCGAAGAATCCGGGAGTGTGGAGGAGAAACAGCTCGATTAGCTGAGGGGAGCTCGCCAAATGATGCAGTAGCAAGGCGAGGTAGAACTCTGGAGCGGGCCAAATGATCCAAGGAATGTCTCAGAATTGAGGGTTTTTATAGGGTGAATTGAGACTGCAGGCCATGCCTCACTCGGGGACAACAATGTGTTTTGTGTGTGAGACAATGGCCATTTCCACACTACAGTGTTAAGAGTGCTTTAGTCCACTTTCAACATCCTGTGGAATTCTGGGGTTTGTAGTTTACTGACACCAAAGAACTCTCTGGCTGAGAATTCTACATGTCCCTTGCTAAACTACAAACCCCGGGATTCCATAGGATGCTGAAAGTGGACTAAAGCACTCTTAACATTGTAGTGTGGAAATGACTTGTCTCAGAAAGGTCACAACTTTGCATGATTAAGTCCAAATTGACAAAGAGGTAGACTGTATGCAAATACTCAGTGCTTGGCCTTTAAACTTCTAGCTTGCCAAGTTACTTGCTCAGGGCAGGGAGTCCTTTGTAAACAGCGTGCATACATAATGAGGGTGTTTGCAGAGAGGTCTCCTAAAGCGGTGATCTGGTTATTTCTGGCCTGCCTGTATTGTCTTGGGATATTGCAGCATTTGATGGCTGAGCCTAGTTCTGGGCTTGTCCAGGGGCCTCACAAACATATGGAGAGGGGTGGTGGGAGACAGCCAAAATGATACCTTTATGCTATCTCCAAGGAGGCCTAACCTGCAGTAACAGAAGTTTTTCATATTTTGCTGAAATGATTATTGAGCATTTCAACAGTTTTTTGATATATGCTCCTTGATCTGCTTTCCTACTGCAATCCTATTAAGGAGGCTTGGATTGTGATTTTTACTGCAGAGCTATGGAAAATATACTTCATTTACATTAGCATTATTGTAGAAGATTACACAGCTATTCAGCTACTATGCTGTATTTTACTGTACAACTTTCCCAATCCTCCTAGATTCATAGAGATGCTTCCTCCTGCTTTAAACTCAATAGTTAGAAACGAAGGTTTCATTGGTTTTTTTTTTTTTAAAAAAAGAGGGGAAATGGAATTATTTAATATTATGGGTAAAATATGGAAATTGGTGGGGGTGGATGGGAACATTTTTGAGTAGAAGACAACTCATTTCACAGTCTGTGGTGTCTCAAACTTTGCAGTGCCAGCAAAATGTTTGCAAAATAATAACCATACCTTCCCTGTGGCCTGATATGTCTTCTATACACACTAGATTTAGATTGCTTTGATATTTGCCCAACAAGTCCTCCAATTTTTCTTCAATGACATCTGAATTATTTAATGCCTCCTTTTATTATTTTTTGAGACCAGCTCTCTGAAACAGCTTGGCAGCATGACCCTGGCCACTATCGCATAAATAATGTATATCTGGTCTATATTTCAGGAAGTATGATTGGACCCATAAAAGTATTTGAACAAGACTGTTTGTTATTTAACCCTCATCCTCACAAAAACTAATCAAACTCACACAAGCTTGAGAAAGATAAACTAATAAATCTTTTTGAAGAGTTAGGGAAACCTTCACGTTTTGCTTCCAGAAAGTGGTGGCCATGGTAGTGGGAAGGATATGAAGCAGGCAACAAGGTATTGATCGTAGCAACTGTCTTTTGTAATGTTGAGAAAGTGTGATTCACAGAGCCGCTATTGATAATTATTTAATTTTCATGCGCAGTCACCACAATACCAATGATTTATCAACTGGAACAAATAAACAAATAGTCACTTCTTAAAAATTCCAGTGTGGAATGTTTTTACATGCATTTTATACAGAGTCAGAGAAATATGTTGTTTGTAAGTACAAAACTTAATAAATTTGAGACAGGTTTTTCTTAAAATTAACATGGGAGAAACAGACTGTGGTTTAAAACTGAACTGGTGTAAATATATACCCTGTATTATTTTTAGGCCAAAATGAATGCCTCCCAACACCCCTAAATAATGGCAAAGTCTAAACTTTTCCATTATTTTCTGCTGCCATTCTTTTTTCTTAAGTTGTTACTTCAGTTGTTTCTTCTTCCTGGAGTCATTCAAATGGGCAATTAATTCCTAGGGAGCAGGCAATTAATTGGGGTGTGGGCAGTAGATTGAAGGAGGAAATTTAATTGACTAAACAGGTCAATTGATAGGTTAATTTTACATCTGTAATTGTTAGCTCTCCAGCTAGGAGAGACTCTAGCTGGCAATGGCACAGATTTGGATCTGTATGAGCTCACTGCCATAAACCTTATGCTTTGATAATTTTGATTACTATATTTAAATATAATTAAAAATAATAGTTCTTTGGCAAGGAGATTTCCATCCTGAGACTAACTAGTTCATAGCAGGTACTAGTGCATTTGCTGGTTTTATTTATTGCATATATATCCCACTTTCCTTCCATGAGCTCAAGACATAGACATGGTTGTCTTCCTCCCCATTTTATTTTTATAACAACCCCTTGAGGTAGATCAGGTTGACAGAATAACTGACCCAAGATCACCCATTGAGTTTGATGCCTGAGTAAGAGCTACAGTCAAATCTTTCCACTGCCTGCTTGCACACACACCATCTCAACCATTACATACCACTGACTCAGTCCTTACTCAGAATGCCAGCCAGCACCTTCTCCTTGTTGAGCACTTCAGTGGTCCAGCAAGAAAGACAGGGAATACCAATTTCCCTGCCCAAGTGTCTTTACAGGGAAAAGTAAATTTTGAAGTGCAAAGCCTTTTACAGTAATTTCTCCCCTACAGTTTTTGGACACCATTTTGTTGTGGATGGTGTTAAGGCTTTGTCTCCTTCTTGGCAACTGCAGTCTATCCAGAATCATGTAATAGATACAACTGTTTAACTATCTGATGAACCTAAGTAAGATTTGACTGAAGGTTGACATCACAAAGAGGAACACAGCAATTTAGACTGATATGAAGGGTAGTATTTCTTGTCTCTAGATAGCTGCTGAGAAGGAAAGGTGAACATGCCCAAGACTGAAACAAATATCAGGAAAGGAAGGGTGGCATGGATGGTGAACTCCCCTTGAGAATGCTGCACAATTTTCTTCTGAAATGGACAGAAGCGTTTATGAAAACTGACACCTCCACCTTGGCTCACACATTCCATATGGATGTGACTTCATACTAAATGTTACTCTTTTATTATGTAGTGTGCTGGAAAGATATTTTGTGCATGTTCTTCCGAAAAGAAACCCTGCATGTTGCAGCCTGATAACACCCTCATTGTTCTCTACCTTTTCCTAGTTGAATACTTAAATTTGTCTTCTTTATGCACGGGACAGATTTAAATAATCTGTTAATTTTATCAAGGTTATAAATTGACATTTTCCTTCTCTGTAATCCTCTCAACAATGGATTGCATTTGAAAATGCTACTGCCTTTCTAGCCACAGTAATTCTATGTTGCTTCTTATGCATTTCCTTTCTTGTATTTTTTTTTCCATTTTCTTGCTTCTCATTATCATCACACTGACTGACAGCCAGTAACAATACTGTGGCATATCTCCAGCGCATTGACAATTTCTAACTAATAATACAGCATGGCCTTTTGAAAAATGACTGCTCTAGTTTACTTGCAGAACAAAAGCTAATTTCATAGTGATACTGGTTTTTAATCAGATGAAACTAAGTACCACAGACAGAGAGTTTGCCACTTAAAGGAAAAGCTGTGGAAATCTTCAACAATAGTTCATAGTGTTCCAGCATTCACTACATAATTTGCAGGGTAAATGTAAATTTGTTTTTGCATCTCTTGTTATACGAGTGATTCTGAATGACTGTCGCAAATAGCATTTCACTAAATATAAGCCTAATAACCATGTAATGCAGTTACCCTTTTTAATATACTTGCCTGTCTCGAGTGTTGATGGTAGTTAGTTTTGCAAATGTTATCCTGGTTTTCATAAGAGCAATTTATAATGTGGAAAAATGGAACTATATTAAGGCATTCATATGGCTTCAGTTTATCTCCTTTCATGGCATTTAAACAAACTCTTGTAATGAACTCTTGAAAATTCATGTAGGAAAAGAAGAAAAAACACAGATATCCTGAAATGTACAATAACTGGAAAAAATTGGTTAAACTTTGTAAAGCATTTGTGCTTCACTGGGTGGAAAGCATGCAGACTGATAACTTTTGTTTCTGTGCATCTCATAGGTTTTCATGTCCTATTCTTCAATATAGAATTCAGAAGGAGCTATTTGCCTATGATCTTAGAACAGTGCAAATAAAGGTCCAGTGTCATAAACATTACTTCACGGCAGAGGATGGTTAAGTTATATCATCTAATACATCTGGAGGATACCAATTCCTACATTGCTTTTAGTGCCACTCATCACTTAGATGTTTATTGCTGTGTGTATGTTATAGCAGTGTTCTAATTTCTGAAAAGAAAAGAGTGGGGTATAAATCATTTTAATAAATAACAACCAAATGAAGAATGCATATTGAACTTTCATTTTCTGCTCCTGTCTCATGTACAGACAACATGTACCTTCTCCAGATTCATTGGAGAAAACAGTTGGAAGTGACAGGCAGTTTTTTTTAAAAAAGCCTATTCTTTCTGAAATGAGTCTACAGAACAAGTTTAAAGTTCCCCCCTTCTTCAATGGAATCTCTTATTGTGAAAAACTAGGGGGAAATGACATTAATTTTTAAAAAAGAAAAATGAAGGAAATTGCCAGTTGCTGTAGATGTGTGTCAGATTTATCTCTCTGCCAACCTGTGCAGACAATGCCATATTTCTTAAAGCACTTATTTAAAAAGTAATTTCAGGTGAAAAGTAAGAAATGGCATTGATTCAGCACTTAAAGGACCTGATCCATATCTCCATTCCATACATGGAATTCTACTGTACATGCTGGCTCTTCTCTCAATACTGAAATGTGAGAAGCCATCTAAATACTTACTGTACTTCTTCTAGCACTAAACTGAATGGGGAAAGCATCTCTTGTGGCCTGCATTGGATTTGATATATGTGCAATTCAAAATTGATTCACAGAATATAAAGGGAATTTTTCTAAGGAAGAAACATGGATATACACCACTGAAACACCTTTTATCACAGTAATTTCTACTGCCAAAGAGATGAGGTGCACTTTGATACCTCACAATTGTAAAACTATATTTTTTTAGTGGTTATGGCAACATTCTATGAAATCCTGGGATTTGCAGTTTAAGGAGGGTGTGACCAGACCTGCTTTTTCTCCTCACTAACTGGTACGGCAGCTTCCTCGCCCCAGTCTGCTCAAGCACTTTGCCACTTTATACAGCTTTGGACTGCCCTAAAAACACCACCTTAATGCTTAAAGGGTAAAGCCTTTCTGTTGTTATTTAGAATCCCTTTGGAATTTATGGTAGCATGGTTCTGTTGGGTTGTAACTACTGAGAACCAGTCAGCTGAATCCACAATTTATGAAAATATACTATAATCTTTATTAAAACAACAAACAGAATAAATTAGCAGTTTTGCATGCATGTCCAAGCTCAAACAGATCTTCATAATGTGTTTAAACAGCATAAAGGCACAGATCTCACAAACGCACAGGTCTCTGGCTACCCTTTTTGTCAAAACCTCTGTTTGCAAATCTAGGGCACTCTCTCTGACCAGATTCAAAAGTAGACAAATTTCTCTTCTACCCCTCTCTTTAGAAAACACAACCCCTTTTGTTCAACCTCCCCCCAACCTTGGCTGACTGAAAATCTTTCTAGCTGATCTCTCAGCCCATCTTTGGGAAATCTGACTAAACCAAATTCAGGGCCTACTATTTATGCATTTTTTCCAGAGGTCTCCAACCCCTTTTTCACACTAAAGGTGTTTGATTTCTCTGTGGAGTGGTCATTCTGGTTGCCTAGAAACCTGCTGCTGCACAACTTTCTACTGCTCAAGATACCACTTCCCTTATACTCTGTCACAAAGGTGCATCAAGAATTTTCAGCCTGAGAGCTCTAATGTTTTCCCAGAGAGGATCCCAGGATATTGCCATAGGATGACATTAAATGGACTATAGCATTATAATCATGGAGGGGTAAAGCTGCTATTAAAGCTGTGCAACAATTTATTTCTTCAGTAGTGTGATAAGTAAGGATGTAGATCATTTATTTTATTCTACATGTGAAAGAAAATTTTCAGATGTTTTCTTTTTGTTGCGTGAGATAATGAGCATTCTTATTGTTGTTTTTCCTTATGTTGGACCTTTCCCCCCTAAAATTCATATTTTGCTAAACATTTTCTGCTAATTTTTTTTTTTTGCACAAAAAAACCAACTTTGTATACAAAGACTGTTTTCTGCATACAATATACCCTTTTTGCTCAAAAACATTGGGTATACAAGAAAAAATGAAGAAAAGCACTGGTCTTTTCAGTGCTATTCAAGGATTAAAAATCTCACAGCAGTTGACAGTGTCTTCATTGGGGTGTCTCAACATGTCCAGGAATGCTTGTTAGATGATACATTTCTCCCCTATCCCTAATGGTAGGCTATGGCAAAAACACTCGGCATATATTGTTCTGTTGATTCTGCTGTATACCTTCTTTGGATCATAGCTGTGGCATTATCTTCGAATGACTTCTTCATAAGTACTTAAAAATTTGAGCTGTGGCTTGAGTGGAAATGTAAAACAGGGTGATATTAGCTTTAATAATCAGAGTCCTTTACAGATCAGAGCCAGCTGCTTCATGAGTAGAATATGTCATTCAGTGATATAACACTTAAAGTAGTGTTCACTTAAAAGAATAAGAAGTCTGGTTAAAAAAATTGGAAAAGGCAGTCTGAGTGCTTAGGGTTGTCCATTTCCTTTGTAAACCATATGTTTCACTTAAGGAGTTCTTCAGCATTGTCAGCTATAAAGGCATCAAGAGAATATGTGTCAGAAACACAATAGCTATGCAGTATTCATCTCTACGATAGAAAGGTGACCTGTCTGTCTGATGGCTGCTAGACATAGGTTGCTTCTTCAAGGCAAGTACAGGAAGGTATGCCATGCATATGCTATTCTGTATTTACATCTGGTGACTATAGCTCTTGTGACCCACTCTGTAAAATGTGAGTTGTTGCACTATACCTAACCAAGTCTTCTTGCACTGCAGTAACTAAATTACCATATCCCATTGTTGTCATCATTTTTAAATAGAGATTGTATAGCTCTCTGTAAGGGATACTTTAACTGTGGATTCCTGCCGTGTTGGCAGTACCTTCTAACTCTGCAACTCTATAATTGATGGAGTATAACTCATACATAATGGACTAAAAGTATTGAGGCGGGGGCTTCCATTCCAAATGGCAAAGTAGATGCACTCCTGATCAGTTCTTGTGTCACATGATGGTAGTGACACATTAATGGGCTGTGTAAAAAATATAGGCAGGTTCCTCTCCCTGAAGAACTTATAACATGAATTTTGACAGCAGTGGTGTAGAAAGGAAGGAGATAATGGAACACAAAGTGAATCAGAGCTGGGGTGTAAATATAGTGAGGGGGTCCATTAATGTGAACCAAAAACAAAAATTCCAAATGGACCCCATAGCTGAAAATCTGTTAGAGTAACACTTCGAAAAAATGAGGACAGCAACAGGGAAATATGAAACATGGTAACAACAAAATTGGGCATACAGTTAGTGTTGGTTCAGTAGATCACATACCAGGTTTTCTGTGCAGTAAAGAAAGCCTGTGAATGCTTTGACATGCTGTCTGCTTATATCAGAGGAACTCCTATTGCCATGTACCCCTCAACTTATTTGTGCTGAGGTATGCATATATTGAATTATGAGATAAGTATGAAGTAAGGCACTCACAAGATACTTCACTTCTTCTCAAATGGTACCCCTCAATCAGCATACACTAGTTTAGGAACATGACTCAGCCATTCATAACGACCAGTCACAAATATATGCAATAATATACTACATATTTCTTGATTTGCTTTACAAATAGAGTACTAAACAACTATAGTCTTGCCCAACTAGACTGGACTGTCACTACAAGCCACCACAGATTGCTATAGCAAATGAAAATATTATGCAGACAGGGACAGGCTGTATTAGAATTTGTACACATATCTGAGGACTTCAGTGTCATGAAAGAATAATAAGTAGCATTGGAAAGATGGAAAATGGGAGCATCTTTGGAAGGCTGAAGAATGTGTGACAGAAGAGAACGCTCAAATATCTCTTGTGAAAAATTCTAGTGAATGCACACCAGGAAGAATTAAACTAATTTGCTTCACCTAGTCAGGAATCTTGGAACAGATTTAGCACTTTGGGATGCTCACATTTATTCTTGTTTGAATTTCAGAACGTAATAAAGAATCACAAGATGCCACTGATCCTAGTTCAAGGTGTTCAAAGTTGAGAATTGCCTCTTAAAAGACTTTCCTTCTTTCTCATTTTGAAAGACGCAGGCCTTGTCTTTTTTGCTACTTTGTTGTCTTTTCATTTTGATTTGATGTGACATCTGTGACACAACTGGGTTGAAGAAGGTTTAAATTAAACTCTTCTAGTGTACAGTGTAGTGATTGCATAGAGAGAGAGGCTACGGTTTAGCCCCAATATATATGGAAAACCAATATAGTTGTGTTATGCCACAACATCCGTGTCGGTCTACACTGTATAGAACTGCAGGCTGGAAAGAGTCACAAACACACATACACTCACTCACTTTGCTGGCATTCCAGAGAAGAAGCAAACCAAAGTGAAGTCCTTCAATCTGAAACCTGAATCAGATGATGTCTCATCTTCTGTCAAAGATTGATATTTTATAGTACATTGCTCCAGCAGAATGTAAAATTTCACCAGTTTATTTCTAGTTGTCTTTGTCATATAATACACGAAGAAAGAATCTCAGACAAAGAAGAAAAAAGCCAGGGTAACATGTTCCAGTAAGAGCCAAGGGAGTCTGGTAACTTTTTCCTGGAACTTTTGGAAAAACTCTTGGGAAAAGAATCTTCCCACATTGCTGCAGATACTCTTCAAGAGCAGGAATTAAATCTCAAGACACTTTACCCTTCAGAGTGTTCCAGATCAAAATGTCAGCTGCAAAAGAGCAGGAAAGACTAGCTGGTCTTCAATGAAACAAGCTAATTAAGCTAGATGTATCTGGTGCTCCTGGAAAATCTGATTCTCATGTGTCCTCCCAATGAGACCTTATACGTGTGTGTATCTTTCAATCTTCTTTCCAATAGGAAACTAAAAGATATGTGCATTCTTTTGTTAATAGTCTCATAGGCCACAAATTAAATAAATTCATTTTCAGAAATTTGGTCAATGCAAATTTCTTTTAAATTCTGGCCTTAATTATTTGTTCTTCTTGTTGTTTTTAGTTCAGTATGTGATTTGATCAAATACTGCACAAATTCAGTATTAGGTGCACTTACCTAGGAGTAAGACCTATTGAAAGCAGAAGCATTTGCTGTACATGCATAGGATTATTCTGCAGCTGGAAATGTTATTATTTTTCTCTGAAATATTTAGTATTGCTTTGTCTACCGTAAATCAGTTTATCTGAAAAACTAGATAATTTATTTTATTCCTACATTTAATTCTGATGCCAGCAAATCAGTTTAAAATTATTGTCTGAATCCATATGAGTATGTGAAGTTCAAAAAAAATTACAAAAAAATAAAATAAAATGAAGAGATAAGTTTGTGTTCTCGTATACATTGTACAGCAGACTTATTGGTTTATTTATATTGTTTTATTTTATATTAAGTTTGATTTATTTTCCGTAGATACCTCCTGATTCAGCTGACCTTTTGAAATAATGAATTCTTACGTGTTAACACACATCCCTTTATCTTACTTGATACCCAGAATAACATCCATAGATACACATTAATCTATGGCTGTATTTTGTTTTATATGCTGAGCACAGGAATCTTCTCTGTTAGGTGATTGAGTTATTGTTCCCTTTCTTCATTCATGAGCGTTCCAGGAGAAGACAATATTATTCAAAATGAATGGATGCCAAGTGTTTACATAAACATTTCATTTGTATGAGGAATAATCTCCACATAAGATGCAAGAAAGTCCATCACTTCTAGTCAACAAATTTTGAAGTATAACTGAACAAACTCTTGAAAGTTTCTTGGACATGCACTCCAAACACAACCAAAATCACACTTAAGAAGATAGCATTAATAACATTAATTAGAAAATGATTTCATTTTTCAACCTCTGTCTCCAGTTTGCACTGCCCATCCAGTATGAACCATGTTCCTTAGGACGCATGTGTCTTCATACATTTGCAAACTTTCTATTCATGCATTTTCTCATGTTTAGGGTCCATAATTTTAGGAAAAGGAGTGCAGAATTTAGAAACATGACTTGTTTGGACATTTTGCCTGAGTGATTTTGGGAGTGGTCCTCCAAAAAGTAATGTTTCCAAGCCTTGGTGCCATTCTTTTGTAAGACACTCTAGAAAGATTGTCAAGGTTAGTGGCTTTAGTGTCAGTCAGTGGGTAAATCCATTATGAATTTCAGTCTGAACTTTAAAGATTTTAGTTCATGGACCCAATCCTCACTCAAAACAGGACCAGCAACATGGATAGCTCTTTTAAAGTTTTAGCTAAAACATGGACCAGATTCACTGCCCTGATAATCTCAGAGCTACCATCCTCCACTGAGGAGTAAGATGGGATTAGAACTGTTCCAGAAGAGAACTTTTTATTGAGAAAGTTGGAGAAAAACTAATTTGCAAGTTAATTATAGATGGTAGTCATGTAGAAAGGATGAAGAAGAAAGAAATGAGGTGGCAGTGAGTCAAAGAAGCCTATACAGTATTTGAAGCAAAGGAAAAGCACTGAAAGAGGACAAAGGTGAGTGTGTGAGAAAAGCAGAAATCAAAATCATACCTTTCCTTTCTTACTATTTTGCTGAACTAGAGAAAGTAGGTAAACCTTGTCCTCCCTTCAAATGATTAAAATCTTTTGAGGTTCTGAAAACCTCAGTAGGACTACAAGTTTGTGTTATTTGAATTCAGAAATGTTGGAAGGTTAGGCATTGGCAAGTCCAAGAAGTCTCTGAGCATTCCCTTTTGGGTAGAACTGTTCCTTTTCCATCTTAGGCTATTACCACATGACAATGCTATTCTGCGTCATCACACTGCAGTCCTTGGTCTGAAAGGGAGCACATCAGCAATGCTTGCTTCCGTACTTGCTCAGTCCATGAGGAAGGGAGTACACTGGCACCACCACTTCCTTCTGTAATCAGCTGGGCATCTTCCATTGCTGTGCTATGGAAGGAAGTATTGCCATTGTGCTTCTACATGGCTGAGAGCAACAGGAACCCTGTGCGATCACAAGTGCAAAATGGATTTTTTTTCCGTTTTGCAAAAGCTGTGCGAGTGCAACACTTGGGGACAGGATGGCAGCAGGCCAGCTATGAGTTGTGCAGAAGCACGACCTGCCAGCTGCTGCAATCCTGTCCCAGAAATGGCTCAGCTCTGTTGTGTGGAAATTACCTTAGTCTGTTAGTGGAAAAACAAAGGCATTCTGTCCATGTTTGTTAAAATTTGACAGCTAATCTTTTTCCTGTGGAGATATCTGAGCTAAAATGATGGTATGAGGAGTGAAAATGGAGGTAAGCTTGTTCTCCCTGGCAACAATAGCTTCTTTACCTCTTCATCATGTATTGTGTTTTTTTTTTTTTTTTTTTTAAAAACCCAGCATCAATACAATGTGGTGACTGATAGTGATCTGCAGCCAAGGGACACATGGACAATACGGATTTCAATGAAAAGAGTAGGAGGAGAATTGATTTGGCAACTGACATTATGGCCATTTCTGCACGGGGTGAGGGAATCGCCCCGTGCTGGTACTTACCGGACGTTTGGGCTCGACGCTTGGGTCCAGGCTGGTCCAGGGCAGTGCGTGGCTGCTGCTCCGCAATGCTCCGGGGACGAAAATGGTGGCTTCCAGTTGGTTCCACCAACTGCTGAAGCTCGCCAGCCTAAAGCCCACCCCCAGCAGATTGCAGGCTCTCACTGGTGCGAGCCTGCAAATCTGCACTGGAGCGCGGGAACGGAGTGATGCGCTCTGTGCTTTTGAAAGATCTCTTTCAAACGGTCTTTCAAAAGCACACTGGACGACCACTTTGGGTCATTCGGGAGTGGGCTGAGGTGCAGATCTACAGTAAGTAGGTCCGACCCAGTCTGCTCCCAGGTACAGACATCCTCTCTGGAGGACGCTCTGCACCATTTCTTTAAGCCCGTGCGGAAATGGCCTATATTACGGGGCAGATAGCCTGTATAATGTTGGAAAGAGGGTTAAATTGATAAAGAGATGAAAAATGTGTGGAGTTGCAGGTTCAGACATTGTGGTAGACAGAAAGTGTCAGTGTGACACACCCCGTGTGGAATGTGAATATGTCCTTTTAAAAGCAAACTTTATTTTTTTTTCTACTGGCCACCTATCCCATCAAAATTATTGGAGTGAAGATGAGGAAAATTATGAAAGAACCCTATAGATTTCTGTTAGGTAGGGAATCCTCTTTCCCAATTTAAGTTTCATTCCTTGCTTCAAAATATAATACCTGTTTATGTTTCTGTGAGAAAGTATCATACAGGTGTTGCCATGTTATTTTTGCCTTCTAGGTGGCAATTCAGAATTCCAATAATTTACCTGTGGGATAAGACTTGAAGGAAGTCAGTAAATATTCCAAGTTTAGACCAAGTCCTGTTTAAATCATGTGCTCTTTATTGTCAGCAAACATGTAAGTGAATTAGGAAGGTTGACATCCAATTAACACAGTCCTTTGCAGGTTTAATGAGCAGTGATAAATTTAAATCCTTTCTCTGGCACTTTTAAAGAAAGTGTAATTACATGTGGAATGAACTAGAGAGATTGTTGTTCCATTGATTCATAATAAATTCCTCCTAATTTATTTGCATGGAGTCAGACGGCAGCTTCTTTGCAGTCAAAGCCATAGGTTATTTAAATAATTCCTTCTGTTGTAGTAATATGCAATAAAACATTAATTCCTACAACATGTGGGATAATAACAGAATAAGATGAGCTATAATACATTACTGGTTTTTATTTTTTGGCATTCAATTAGTATCATCTGTGCTTTGCTGTGCGTAGTCTTTTCTGGGATATCCTTTTTTAGTAGTGAGCAAAAAGGCTTTTGGTTGTCTAGGCAACATTAAACAGGCCTTATAAAACAATATTAGGCTTTTAATAATTAAGCAAATCCTTTATAAGCCAAATTGGCTTTGACCCTTTAACAAAAAAAAGATGTAAACAAGTTCTACTGGATCTTCTAAAAGTGTACTGTTAATTCATTTGAACAGTGAGAATACTGATCATGTGTCATCCCATGAATTCTTGCTATGTTACTTTCTTTTAGAATATTACATGTTCTTGTGAGTACTTGTAATCTCTGTTGTTCCCTTCCTTGGGGACCATATTGAACATTTCAAATCTGTGAGCCATTGTTTTGTTTTCTATATCTGTTGACAAATTTTAGTTAGAACTAGAGTAGATTCTGTCTTTGCAGCTTGAAGCAGTTCTATTGGTATGCCATCTGTTCCTGCTGATGTATTTCTCCCAAGTGTTCTGAGTGCAGCTTCCACTTAACATTCTAAAATTGGAAGTTCAAATGGTTCTTCTTTGAATGAATCTATTGTCCTTTCATCACATTATTTTGTTTCTATCATCTTTTTATTTCTACTTTATCTTTGGCCCTTTCCTCACGGGGGGGGGCGAAACGGGGCCGCGCACACAGGGGCAGAGCTTACCTGCGAGTGGGTTGCTCCATCCCTGTGGAGAGTGCGGATCCGCCGTTCTAAACGCCGCCGAATTTCGGCGGTGCTCGGCGGTGTTCGGTGGCACCCAAAATGGTGGCCGGCGGCTTCCGGCGGTGCTCCGCCAATCAGGACAGCACGCCAGCCAGAAGCCTGCCCCCAGGCAGATCTGCAGGGACGCGCTACCACGTCTCTGCAGTTCTTCACCGGGGGCTGCCACGGGGCAGCGCGGGTGAGTTTTCTAAAAACCACTTTCGAAGGTGGTTTTTATAAAACTCGCAGCACCACCCCTGGGGCTGCGCTAGATCAGTTTGAGGTCTAGAGCCTCACTTTTTGTAACTGCGCTAGCGCACCCCCTGGTGAAGAAGACCTCCAAGAGAGGTCACCCTAGCGTGGGCAATATGCCCGTGTGGAAATGGCCTTTATCTACTTTATTTCATCTTTATCTTGGCTTCTCATCTGTCCTTAATTGCTTGGAGAGTTTCATTATGTCATCCTTTGAGGTTTCTCTTTCTTCTTGGCTGCAGATAGTGTGTTTTTGCATTTTTCCCTGACAATGTATCTGGCTTCCATCCAAAGTTCTTTTTTCTCCCAGTCAATTAGGCTTAATGGTACAAATCTGTTTTTTACATTATCATTAAATTCTACAGAGATATTTTTCAGGTTGTGTTTTGGCATGATAATTGGCTTAGTGTTCTTCTTCAAGCCTTACTGTAATTTTTGATATTAGTAGTTCACAGTCTGTGCCATAGTCTGGTTCTGGTCTTGTTTTTGCATAGGGAATGGGGCTACTCCATATTCTGCTTCCAATTTTGTGGGCTATTTGATTTCTGTATTGGCCATCAGGTCATCAGGTCATGTCCATGTTTGCCTCTTTGGTTGCTTGATTATTGTATTTGTGATGAACAAACTGTTGGCATCACAAAAATCAGTCAGTGACTCTCCTGATTCATTTCTTGATCCTAGGCCAAATTTTCCTATAATCTTTGATTCTCCTCTGTTTCGTGCTTTTGCATTCCAATTGCTAGTGATTAACAAAAAGTTCTGTTTTGATGTGTGATCAATTTCCTCCTAGACCCCAACAGAGAATCTTTCTATTTCTTCTTCTTCTGTCTCTGTAGTTGGAACATAAATTTTGCTTATACTTATGGGTTTTCCTATTGATATTATTCAGACTTTGCATTACATCCTGTGACTGCTTTTGCTACATCTCTCCTCACTCTTTATGCCACCCCATTTCTTCTTAGATTTTCATTTCCTGAGCAAAATACTGTGTAATTATCTGATTCAAAATGCCCTAGTTCTGTCCATTTTAGCTTGCTCATTCCAAGTACTGTAATGTTTATATGATCCATGTCTTGTTTTCCTATGCCTAGCTTCCCTTGATTAATTCTTCTCACATTCCATATTCCTATGTGTTGTGTAGCTTCAGACTTTCTTTATGCCTCTGAATATGTCAACAGATGACCAGCCTTTCAGCTGGTGTCCAGTTCTGTCATTAGCCACAGCACTAATTGTAGTTGCCCAATGCTTTCCCCCAGTAGCTTGTTGAGTGCCTTCTGACCTCTTTTGTCACTCATCTTTTGTCACTATCTCTTGTTTCATTTTGGATTGTCTCATCATAGGGTTTCCATAATAAACCTCATTCAAAAGGGGTTTACTGTGTCTCCTTCTACACAGTACTAACACGTATTGCCACGGTGCTGCTGCTGTTCTCTGTAAGAGATCCTCCACCAGTGTTACCCCCTCCTACTGCTGCTTCTGAGTAGTTGTTTGGCATATTAAGTCTGGCTTCTGAGCAAAAACCTATCTGACATGGGAGGCTTTACCAGCAGCACTGCCACCATCAGTGTAGCCTCTTGCCTTACAAGAGCACAGAATCCAACCACCATGGTTAAAGGTGCTCTATGGTACTTTAAATACTGATCATTGCATTGCAACTTTTCCCTGGCATTGCTGTATCCCTAACACTTTACTGCAGTGACATTGGTTTCTATGTAATCTTTTCAAGGAGTTTTGGGAAGCAGACTTCAGCTAGCTACATATATGAATTTATATCACACCTTTCTTCCAATATGAGAGTTAAGCCAGCTTATTTTGATGGAATGTTTACATTTAACCTGGTGAAATCACTTAGGCTCTATAAATTGATGATGACAGTGGATGATGATGATGTCTGTCACCTCCTTAATCCTCTATTTACATAATGTGAGAATTTTATTCAGTATTCAGTATTATACATACTGAATTTGTGCACCTCAAATACAGATGTACACCCTGGATATAAAATTTAAACCCTATATAGCCCTGGTGGTGCAGTGGTTAAATGCCAGTACTGCAACCACAAGGTTGTGAGTTCGATCCTGCCAGGCTCCAAGGTTGACTCAGCCTTCCATCCTTTCGCAGGTCGGTAAAATGAGTACCCAGCTTGTTGGGGGCAATTAACTAAAAATACATTGTAAACCGCTTAGATAACACTAGTTGATAGGCGGTATAGAAATAACTGCTATATATTGCTATTGCTATATGAAATGCAGATAACAGAATCCTTTTCCGTTCATGCGTCTGGATAGGGAAGGAAAGTTTACACATTGGAAACCCATTGGAAATCAATTTCTTTGCATAGATTAACTTTGCCTCTTTGGGGTATATGTTTAGCAGCCTACATAGCTATTCTTTACTGCTTGCAAATTTTAAAAGTCCAATTGGCAAAGTTAAAATTAAATGTAGCCACATCATGGGAAAGATTATACCTCAGCCCTCTATTTCTCACTAACGGATAATCTTAGGAGTATATATAGCCAAAAAGATTATTTAAATATTTTCACCCTGATTAACCAGCCTAATCTGGCATCTGTGAATTAGTATTTTGCCATAGCTTGGCGATAATGATACACACAAAGATGAACATGTTAACTGAATTTTTGTCAGTGAGCTATGATAGTCCATAACCTCAATATGAGAGGAGAGAGGGAGCTTATGAACATATTATGAATGTTAAGAGTCTGTCTGTGTATTATATTCACCTCCCTTGTTATATTATGATAATATAGTATTAGGCAACTTTATAAATGAAGTTTAGACCCCTTTCTAAAATCATCCTCTTGAATATTGCCACAGTACCTATGGCACCAAATGTCAGTTTTAAAACATGTGAGTAACTATTTGGACTTTATATATGTTTTAGCTTTCAAAGGCATTCTGTACCCTATTTAAAGCAATGTGACACTGTGAATATTTATTTCACGGACTGTATAAAACATTTCTGAATAGTTCAAAGCTGCAATCTTATATTCACTTAACTGTGATTAAGCCCCATTAAATTCAACATAATTTAGTCCTGCGTTAATATGTATGGTATCACACAGTCACCAGAATCTTAAATGCCTTAAAGGGTTTAGTTTATGGTCTATAGTTTGGAACCAGACATGCAAGAATCCTCTGTGGACTGATACAGGTATTCTGAGCCTTACTGAAAGCCAGAAGATTGGAAGTGCCCACCCCCTCCAATGCTAGAGTTTCTTTCAGCTCATAGGATCCTATTGCTCTGGAATTTGGGTTCATTCTAGTGCTAGAAGACCTTAGCTCATGCAGTGGGTCCATTTTCCCTGATAATTGAGGTATCCTCTAGCATGGCATAGGATGAGGCTTCATAAGCTGCACTGGGCAGTCCTGCCAAATTCCCTCAAAGAAACATGCTTTTCTCTTTACTGCAACACATCTCTGGATCCAAGACTATGCCCTGAATCCAATTGTTAGTCCCACTTAGAGCAGACTCGTTGGATTAATGTAATCCATATAAGGATAGACTTTACAAATTTCCATTGATTCAACTGGTCTCCTCTGGTTGGGATTAACAGTTGGATTTATGCTAGTGTCTTCTAATGATTGTTCTAGCCATTTTTGTATTCATTACTGGGGAAAAGCAAAGCAAAAAATTGTTCATGCCTTGAACAAAGATGAGACAATATAAATCTGAGTGATTTCCACAGAAGTCATCTTTTAGATAAATCAAGTTGGGAATCAGCATATCAGCTTTTAGAAACTGCACTGCATCTCCCAGCAGCCCTAGCCTGTAGAAGCAGTGGTGAGGAATACTAGGTGTTGCAGTCCAACAACATTTAGAGGTCTACATACTTCCTAACTCTGAGCTAGATGCTAGATTAACTTTTGACTGTCATTTGATATGATCCTGGTAATTATTGATCCATCAAAGTTTCTTTTACTGATGGCACAATCACCAATGGGAATTTTCTTCCAATGCAAACAGTAGCTTTGGGGAGAAACTTTCCAGAAAGTGAAAGGCATATTGGATGCTTTTCTGGGGTCCCTTGTAGACAACAGTATTGCCTGCAAACAGCATTGGAGTGGCCTGTCACCTGGCTCTTTGTCCAGTTGACACTCACCAAATTAATCCCGTTCTTCCCAGTTCTTGAGTTCCTTTTATCTTCGGTCTTGGTTCTTATCTTTCAGCTTATCTGAATGAAAATAGAAGCTTTATTTTAATAATTCTTCAGTAAGCCCACACTTGACAAGATGAACATAATTTAATTAGTAGAAGTCTTCTTTGATCCCAGTGGTTCAATACAATTTAAAATAATGATACGTTTTAAAAGAATCTTAGACCGCCAATAGGAGGAAAAATTTGCAATGATGTCTCTAGACATGAGGGTGTCAGGGTAGGTAAAGTTATTTTATGAATCTCTGATGTGCTAATTATTTATCCCCCAAATATATATCCTATATTTTTATAAAATATTCATGTAGCTTGGATCTTTAATCTTTTTATGTCATGGAAAATCTTTATAGTATAGATCATTTCCAGCAAACATCTTGGATTTTATCAGGTATTAAAAAATGTGCAAACAAAAAGAAACTATGTCATTATAGAAATTGCTTTGGGGAAGAAAAAACACATGTTAACTTGACCAAGAAGTTGTAAATTAGCCCAACCAAAGCTATGCCTTCACAGTGAAAAATACCGAAAGACCTCTGTGCCACTTCCTTTGATGTTCCCTGCTCTATTGATTTCTGGACTTCATCTTGTTCTTTCACTTCCTTACTGGAGATGGAGCCTACTCAGGCTGTCTTTGTTTCTAGACTCTGAACAGCCTCAAGTGTACTTCTGGTCTTGCTGACTCTCTGTGTATGATCATTAGCTTAGGATGGAAAAATGCCAGGGCTCAGTGGCAGCTGAGGGTGGTAAGTCACCTGGGGTGGTAAATCCAATCCAGGTTTTATTTCAGACTATAAAGGATCTCTCCAAGGTGCTGAATCCTGTTACTCAATAATAATATAAAGTGGTTAAAAAAAACTAGCATTGGATTCCTTGTGCCTCTGACTTAGAAGCTACCAGCAACAACTTTCGGGGCTTAGAAGCCCAGATATTTTTGAACTGCAGTTCCCATGCATCCTTGCCTCCATTGTCAATGGCTCAGTATGATGGGAATGATAATTCTTCAACATCTGGAGGCCGGCAGGTTCCTTAGTGCTAGTATATAGTGAGCAGATTTTATTTTCTCAAGGATGTGTGTGTGTGTGTGTGTGTGTGTGTGAGTGAGGTCAGTAGAGGAAGGAAGTAAATGCATGCTCAAGTCTTGTAATGTAAACATGCACAATTGTTAACTATTTGATCACCAGCCGTGAGACCAGACACAGAAAGTTGAGTTAAATAAGGACTGCTTTATTTGACCTAACCAAGGTGTGTTGGCCTGGAAAGGCGCAAGAAGGGGGAGCAACCTCATGTGGCTCCAGTTGAGGCCAGGTGTCACTTCTTGATTGCCTTGAACATAGAAGACTTATCTTCTCTTCCTGCTATCTGCCATATACAAGGGATGAGCATCTGCTTAGTCCTGTTCCCCCTACCAGGCTGGCCAACATGGCCTGCAATCCCCTGTTGCAATTCCTCCAGGAACAACATGGAAGATCCAGAGAAGCATGTGAGGGGCCTTAAATAGCCTCTGACTCCACCCCCATCACGTGTAGCATTCTAGTACCTGGTGCCAGATGTAATACACCCTGGTCTCTCCCATGGTGTTACCATACCCTACAACCCCTCCTACAAGGTATGAGATTTTCATAAATTGAACTTGTTAATGACTGGAGAACACAATCAGGATCACACGGGCTGGAGAACATGTTCAGGGTTATGCTGACTGGAGATGTGTCCAGAGCCATGCAAGGTCAGATAGGGTTATGCAGAAAACCCAGTGCTGATGGATTTGTGCTAATTCTTTTGTGCTAATTTGTGCTTCAGTCTCTTGGTGTTTTATGGATACAATTAAAGATGAGCTGCCAAGGTTGGTGTGCAGTCAGACCATCCCTCAATCTTACCCTATGGAGTAACTGAACATTAAGAGATTGTCATGAGTTCCATCAATGTTTTATCACTCCAAAGTTAAGCAATCAGCCCATTCTAGACCCCTTTGTCAGCCCCATGGGAAACCCATTACAGCTTTGCCAACACACCCCTTCAGGGTGTGAAACAAGGTATAAAAATCCTATCTTCAACCCCAGCTAATTTTAGTACATACTACATACTGCCTTAGGCTGCTGTTCCTCCATGCTATCCTCAGATGCTGTCTGAATCCCTTCTTCAGAACTGATAACTATCAGCCTTTTCACCCAATCTTTCTCTATCCATCTTTTCTTGCTTCACTTTCTGTATGGTTCTTGACTTCTCATTTGTTTGTCAATTCAAATAAAATACTTTGTTTAACTTTAACTGGAGTCCTCTCTACAGTTAGTACTGGTATACATAGGTGAAAAGATCCTGCTCTTACTCTCCTCCCACAGGCCTCCTTTGAACTATAATTCCCCCAAATTATAAGGAGATGCTGGCATTGCATTTCCCACTTCTTCTACTTGCTCCCTGCAGTGTTTTTTTTTTTTTTTTTTTGGCAAAACAAGTCCAGATTGATATTACAGAACAGTTTCCACTTGCTCCTATGGAAGTATATAACATTCCAGTTGTGATATATGGAAGTATATCACATTCCAGTTGCAATAAGACCTACCTTTCCCTCAGTGTCTAAACTATATGGTTCATTATCCTCTAAGTTGCATGCCTAATGTTACAATGGGAATGTTGCCATATTTAAATATTCTTCATTGTGTCAAATCCTAAAATATTTTCATCTTTCATAAATGTTCCAGGATTTCCTGGAATGATGGTCCAACCATTATATAGAAAGCTGGTTGAATAATTTGTAATATCATCTCTTTTTTCTTTTATTGCAGAAAATGAAGGTGGTAAAGGAACTATGGGCTGGATCCTGAGGGAATAAATTATTCTTCAATACCCTCACCCATGAATGGAACTGAAACTGAAATGGGGCTGCAGAACCTATGGTCCTGCAGAGGTTATTGGGCTACAACTCCGAGCAGTCCCACCCAGCTAATGAGGGACAACAGGTGCAATATATCATCAATACCAGGTACTGTAGGCTGTATTTCAGTGGAAGGAACTGGAAAAACCACCTCTGAATATTTCTTGCCTGAGAAAACCCTATGAAATTCATGGGCTCACCATATATTGACAGGCAACTTGAAGGCACACACATTCACACAATCAACATCTGGCTCCTTAGCCTTGAACTAAAACAGAACGAAATTTGAATCCACCTGAAAAATTCTTAAGCAAGTTCATGTACAATGAAGGGAGTGTCTTGCCAAAGGCGATTCACCCAGGAGACTTGCCTGTCTTCCATAGAATCTTCGAGAGTCCTCACACATCTGGAACAAGCTAACTTCTTTCCCCATGCCCACTGTCTAGTGCTACTTGGCTGTTGGTCTTGAGCCAAGTGCAGGTGCCACTTAGCAAGACTCATCTGCAACTTTGTTTTGTCTACAGCTAGCAAGTATATAGAGTCCTTGACCTTGAGAGGGCAAGGAAAAGACAGAAATCAAGCCAAAAGAGAATATGCTAAACTACCTAGAGTTCTTAACAGTAGCAGAGCATTAGAGCATGGAAGAATACCAGAAGACCTTCCTAGACCTTTCTTAGCAACAGTATGGACAATTAGGATATGGAGGAACAAACTGGGGTTAGGACATTCCTACACCTCCTCAAAATTCTTACAGTTTATTTTCCTATACAGGGAGATAGATACGTGAAGTAGCAAATCACCACATACTGTCTTTTTATTCACATTTCATTTGAATGTAAGCAGTAATGAGCATGGAATTTTATCTTAGTGGAGTAAACATGGTCAGGAAGTGCCATATTGGCCATGCAGCAAAATACAACAAATCAAAAACCACAAAACAGTGATAACTTTATAGGACCAACTAAAAAAAATACAAAATACATCATGAAACATGAAACTTTTGAAACTTCACTGACTTCTTCATCAGGCAAAGATGTTAAAATTCATACAGGACAGCACACCATCACTTTATTCCCCTGTATGATTTTTAACATCTGTGCCTGATGAAGAAGCCGGTGAAGCTTCAAAAGCTTTCATGATGTGTTTTGTTCTTTTTAATTGGCCCAATAAAGGTATCACTGTTTTGTGCATTCTGTTGTATTTTAGTGAAGTAAAAGCCTCAGAAGATTAGAATTTAACCTTTGGTGTTAACTTCCATCTCATTTTTGAACACTGTGAGAAATAAATGGCCAGACATCATAACATTTTAGATCCCTATCAACCTGCAGAGCGAAAGAGCTTTAAATGACCTTCTGAAGAACACAATGGAAAATTGATACTGTAGATATAACACAGTAGCACAAGGACAGACAGAATATAATTCTGTTTTGTCCACTTCTTTCTGTTTTACTGGTTGGTAGCAATTCATTACCAGTAGTCAGTGGCTGAACAAATATCAGCTAGTTCCACAGAAAATGTTCACTTCCAACTGATCCTTTTGGCTAATGTTACACCACACTACTCATCAGACAGTCAGACTCCTACAAGTTTCTTTCAGATGAGTTAACTGTCTGTGAGGAAAATTTGGCTCAGTGTGAAGTTTCTCTTTAAATAAGCATCTGCTTCTTATAGTTTTCAAAAGAAAGGAGAATTCTTGATACCTTCCCTAGTCATCTGGTTTCGTGTCATGTCTTTTCAGTTAGATCTATTCAGTTAGATCTATCAGTTTCAGTTACAAAAATGGAAAAGTCGTCTTCTTGCTTGACTAATTATGGGAAGATTGATAATCATGTAGCCTTCTAGGTTTTTTGGGACTGCAAGTGTCAGCAGATCTAGTCCCTGGGACTTACAGCCCAACAGCATCTAGAGGGCTGCATGTTTTCCTCCCCTAAACTTCAGTACTGTTGCATACTTTACAGGTTAATACTTACAGGTATCTGAAAAACCATTCTTTCAAAGAAGTCTTCATCTATAAAGGCAGCCTTAAAGAAGCTTAAAATAAGTACATATTTTTTAAAGACCATAAAGCATAATCAGCCACAGATAAAGTCATGTAAAGATATCTGTCAGCCCTGCATAAACAGTGTTGTCCAAGCATGTCTTGGTGTGGGAGAGAGTCAACCATTATTTTTCTTGAGGCAAATTTGAAAGGGAATGTCCCATTATGACTACCATTGCTTTTAGATCTGCTACAAGAAGTAATGGTAATGAAAGATTATAGGAGTCATGCTGAAATATCACAGAAAGAGGGATCTCAAAAACTATGCACTAGGTTTTTGACACAACAGTTTTTACTTTCACTTGCAAACTTCAGAAGTACTACAAGCTGTCAGTTGGGAGAGAATGATATCATATTATTGTACTCTGCTTTCTGTTTGACCTAACAATAAAACAAATCTATCATGAAACTGTAGCCTCAGAGTGACTAACCTTTTTTTTATCTTTGTAATTGTTAATATTTTTAATTCAGCACAGATTTATAAAAGAGAATCCATATATGAAACTGCACAACTCACTTTTTCTATTAGACTTCAAAGTAGAGCAGGGCTAATATTTAGCAGCTATAGTACTTAGTGTTCAGGATAAAAGCTTTCACTTTCATCACTGTTTGAACTTTAATAGTTTTATAGTTGAGCACCTTTATTGCTGTTTAAAAAAATCACATCCTGCTTAAATACTTCAAAGAAATAAAACTAAAAACAGCATTGTTCTTCACAAGCTGTCTATTGAAACACGCAAGAAGAGTAGGATTGGCCTGTAGGATTTTTTATTTGATGTCTTTTTTTAATTAAAAAAAATCTAATAATTTCTAATTCAATATTTGAAAACTTTTGCAAAAACCATGGCCTTAGCCAACAGGCATACATCCAATGATGGTTTGATTTCATACACTATATTCATATTGTTACCCAATCTGTGATTTTTTTTCCTGTTCTGTGAATCTCTGTGTTATTCAGCACAGTAACTTTAGACTCCCATGGATTTTTCTTCCTTACAAGACTCAATCTCATTCCATACTTGAGACATAAAGATAAGATCAAAACATCATCTATTATTTCAATGTAATATGTAGGGATGAGTTAAAATTTGGACCAAGATTCTTTTTGATGCTGTTGGAGTACCACACCCCACAAGTTCATTTACCCTGTTGTGATGGTCTGGATGACATTTCCATGCCCATTGTGGGCTACTTTGCTGGTGTTCTGGTTCATGGGAGAGGTGGGGGACTTGAGTTCCACCTGTAATACCAGCATCTCCTTAGGATTTGGGGAATTATAGTTTAAAGGAGCCCTGTGAGAAGAGGATAAAAGCAAGATCTGTTCAGCTGTGTATACCAGTATGAATTGTAGAGAGGACTCCAGTTAAAAGTGAAACAGTTAAAAGTTAAAATAGTATTTTATTAAGATGTAACAAGCATACAGGAAACCAAACACTCCCAAGAACCATACAGAGCTACTGGAAAATGAGGCAAGAAATGTTGGATAGAGAGAGATTGGGTGGAAAGGGTAATAGTTACCAATCCTGAAGCAGAAGGTTGAAGCAGAGTTGCTTAGACAGCTGTCTGAGAGTAGTGAGAATGAACAGAGGTCTAGGCACCATGTATTACATTCAAGTACTACAATTTACTAGGGCTGGAGCTTAGGTTTTATATCCTCTATTTCCTGCCCTGAAGGAGGTATGTGGACAAAGCAGCAATGGCTTTCTCACAGGGTTGACAAAGGAGTCCGGAATGGGCTGGTTGTCTTAATTCTAGATGACAACACATCGATGGGAGTCATGACAATCTCCTAATGTTTCAGTCAGGTAGAGTGAATAGGGAAGGTCTCTGTAGGATATGCACACAGTAGGGTCCCTAATTGCTTCACTTGGGCCATTTCACCTTCTTTTGTTTTCAGGAGTGCTTGTAGCTTGCAGGTTTGACCACAAGTCTATTAGCATTGGACTTTCCTGCCTAATCTCCTCTGAACTTTATGACCTGATCATGTCTGAGGTTCTCCTGACATGCGCACAGCCAATGCTCTTTCAAACATGTGTTTCAGTCATAAATACTTTCTATTATGAAAATAACACATCCTGCAGAATGGGGCTGGGGTGTATGATGTGGTAACATATTACTTTGTGGACAATGAGGAACTGCTTGCATAAGGAGGTTCTCCATACTTCCTTACTGAAGTATATTGAAAATACAACTGCTGATATAACCCAAAGTTATATTGCTTTAATGCCTCATTCATGTTTAATGAGATTTTATCAATAATTGCAATTTTATTCCTGTTAGTTATGGAAATAATGTCAGACAAAAGAAACAAACAAACAAACATGGATGAGGAAGAAAGAAAAACTGACAAATTTAATCACTAATAATTTATAGATGAATATAACCCCATTTCAGTGTTGTATAATCAAGTTCAGTTCAAGGAATAAAATATGCTAACATTCCTTCTCTCCAGTGTCACTCCATATATAATGAAGAAGAGAAGGGGAGGAGGATGAAAAGAAAGAAAAGAACCTCAGTTTGTCCAATCACATTGAGAATCTCCACATGCAAAGGAGGCTCTCTTGTATAAAGCCACTTTCTACATGGGGAGAACACTGACAGAGGGGGATGGAACCAGCACATTCCTTTCCTGGCTTGTTTAATTTAACTAGATCATTTAGTTCCCAATTTCAGTCCCATGTACATGGTCCATCCACATTTGGAGTGTGGAGTTAGAATTCAGCAGCAAGAGAGGACCCACAGATTTGCTAGCTCTCATTTAGAGGCAATTCTTAGTGGTCCATTTTACAGAGTCTGGATGCACACCTCTTGTAAAGCCAGTTCCAGAATCTGCACTGTCTTGAGGATTTAAAGCTATTTAAGTAAGAGTGATCATTGTTTTCATATCACCGAAGCAATAGTCAAAGAGATAGTTGCGTTAGTCCTCTTTTGTATAAAAGGTGTGTGTGGGGGGGAGGAATCTAGTAACACCTTTAAGACTAAAAGAGAGGAAGAAATTTCTCACATAAGCTTTTGTGGACTATAATTTACTCCATCTGAGGAAAGTCAGTGGATTCTTTTATATATTTTCATACCACTGATGAATTCAATAGGTTTGCCTGTTCAACTCAACAGATAGACATCAAGAAATATCTGCAAAACATGACTACAAGGCAACCCCCCAGGCACTGTCACAGGGCATGTGAGAGCCATCCGTATGCATGGGTCCTTGTGGTGGAGAGTGGTAACAAAATTTTTGTTCTGGGCCCCATGAACCATCTGAGGATTCATTGAGAGAAGAACCTTGCTGTGTTTGCTCCTCAGCTCTGCTTGTTCCATGAGCCACCTCTGCCAAAAAGATATGACTTGAAAGGAAATGAGGTTATTCTTCACATAGTGAGGAGGGAGTGAAAGGGAGGAAGTAAAATCAGGATTATCATTCTGATGAAACATAAAATTAGGAAATTGCAATTCTAAGCAATAAATACCTGAAAATGTTTTGAGTAAATCTATAAAAAATGATTGTTGAATGCTTTTTTTTTCCAAAAAAAAAAAAAAAAAATCAAATTTAAAAATGGGGTCTTTCCTTGGTGCAGAAGGGGAATTAAAATCAATATTTCTTTTCCTTTGGTAAAAAGAGTGCCTCTCAATTCCCAAATCAAATGAGAAGCTCACATGTTTATATTAATAATAAATTTCAGAAAGACATTACTTTGAACAAGAATACACTACTTTGAACATGATGCCATGAATGCCCTATATCTTGAACAATTAAACTGGAATAGACAGTATATAGATATAATTGCATATCAGTTTTTTGGGGTCCCAGATAAGATGAAGAATGGGCCAATACAGCAATAAGTGAGTAATGATTAAAAGACTGAGGGAATGGTGGCTAAACTGAGTGATAACATAAGACCAAGAGAAGTGTGTTACATTACAAATGAACATAAACTGCACTTACAGTGTTGTGAACAGTATACATGTTTGTAACACTGTATTAGATTTTTAAAAGGCAGACTTAGTTTTCCTCTGGTATGATAATCATATAGTATTACTATAGAATATATAAGTAACAGAGTATACTGCTATGTTTAAGGTCTGCAACTTTGGAAATCAGCTCAGTGCTTTGTGGATTGTTTTCTATGGCACATGATATTAGATGTGATAATATATTATCTATACATTGGTATTGGCAATGGTAAGTATGTATTAGACAAAAAGGAAGTAATAATCTACAAATTAATAAGAAAATCATTCTAGCCTTCCCATGAGGTGACACTCATCAGCTTTGCCTCTTCTGCTGCTCTCCTTTTTTGGAAATCTCATTCCATGTCTACATTCTACAAGTACTCTAGGTAACTGGGATATATCTAGATGACACAGTTATGTCAGTTTCTTATCACATAAATTGACATCATTGCAGACTTCCCCTAGCATTGTTACTTGGGGAAGTACTTGGAAATCTGTGCTAAAGGAGTTTAGTCCACTTGCCTGAAATTCAGTTCCCAAGGTAATGTGAATGCCCGTCCACACTATAGAGTCTGACTGATATTAATAATCAGTCCCTCTCTCTGACTACGTGATTCACAGAAGTGAACTAGAATTTTGTAGGAAAAAAACTCTTAACTATTTCACCAAGCTACAAATCCTAGGGAAAAAGGGAGATAGAGATGATGATGATGATGATAGTTACAGTTATTATTATAATTTAGGATTCCTTAGGATAGGACCATGACAAATGAAGTTGTATGGAGCTGATATAACTTAGTAGTGCAAATACATACTAAGAGCTCTGATCACACAGAGTTCTAGAAGATGTGGAGTCATGTGCTGGGAGAAAGGCAGATTATAAATTAAGTAAACACACACACACACACACACACACACATGGGCAGCAGACTCCTCAGAAATCTTTTAATATGTGTAGTGTGATGGGCAATAACATAGTGAAGCCAAGACTTACAGAATTAAAGGCCTGGGACTTCTTGATTAGTAGGGAGTACGATACCCATCAGCCCTCTCAGATTTCCCTGTTCTCAGCTTAGCTGAAATCTTCACAGTAACTAGAGAGAAAATAGATTTTCCCAGCACTGATGCTTTGTTATGAACTGTCCTGATTGTAATTCAAAGTATTGGGGATGGCTTTTCAAAAGACATATTCCTAGTAGCATTGAAAAGTGTTAGAAATCATTTTTAATCAACACACTACCCACACTTTGGGATTCACTGGGGGGGGGGGTGTTGCTCTAGAGGTGACACCTGGTGAGGTAACAGATTTTAATGTTCCACCACTTCAGATTTTACCACTTTTTCCAGAGATTTTATCAGAACACCACTGATAATGGAGCTAGACTAGGACCACCTTATTTGTTAGGTACTTTAGGCATAGTGTCTAGGGCTTATGAAAATGTTAGGGCCTACAGAAACAGGATTGACAATTTTTTTTACAGGAATTAGGAAGGAAAACAACATTTCAAAATAAAGATATTTTATATTTTCATCCCTACTGGCACATCAAAAAAAGGCGGGGAGTCCAATTCAAGAGTGCCTGGGGCCTACAAAAACTTTAATGTGGTCCTGGGCTAGACAATGAAGGTGTGGCGGTGGGTAGCATATGCATCCCTGCTGTCTTCAGGGAAAACACCAGAACAGAACTGTAGTAGCTAATATAAAGTTGCCTGGGAAGTGTGTGGATGAAATGAAATTTGAAGCTCACCAGCTCATAAACTGAACCTCTTCTGAAGAACTGCCATGACACAGGGAAAAATGTGTTCGTTATACCCATTATGGACAGTGAAGAAAGCTGATAGGAAGAGAATCAATTCACTTGAAATGTGGTGCTGGGAGAGAGTGCTGCAGCTACCATGGATGTTAAAATGACAAATAAATGGGTCCTAGAGCAAATCAAGCTAAAACTCTCCTTAGAAGCCAAGATGACTATATTGAGACTGTCATACTTTGGACATACCATGAGAAGACATGACCCATTAGAGACGACAACAATGTAAGGTAGAAGGTAGTAGGAAAGGTAGAAGGTAGTAGGAAAAGAAGACAACTGCATTACAATGTCGTGCCCTGCCTTTGAGACCCTGGCAGTAAGGAGGAGGATTCTGAATCCAAGGCAGAAGTTTCCACAGAAGCAGGAGTTTCCCCAGAAGCTTGCTCAGGAGAAGATAACAAAGAACAGCAAAGGCCTGAGCAAGGTGAACAAATAGAGGGTGAGACGACACTTACTGTGCAGGAGAGATGATGTCAGAAGGAGGGGCTCAACACGTTTAAGTAACAAATGAGTTCCTTCATTAAGAAACACCTGTGGAGACAGCATCAGTAAGATAAAAGGCTTTCAGCTGGCCCTTTCTGTTCAGGGTTAGCAACTGATCTCTCCAGTTGTGAAGTCCTGTGGTGTGGTCTTTTGCATCTGGATCACCTTGAACCTCTACCTGTTTGACTATGACTTGGAGTTGCCCTTTGGATTTGCTTTGAAACCTAAACTCTGTTTGGACATTTTCCCACTCTTGCTTTGTGAGTAAGCCCTGCTCTGCCATTTGGTGATTAATTGTCTGCTCTACCCTGGACACAACGTACAGGTGGATAAACTCAATCAAGAGAGGCATGGCCCTGAGTTTGTAAGACCTGAGCAGATGACCAGGGGTGTTGGAGAAAGTTGACTTGACAGCAATTGATAACAATATATATTTTGTCTCACTTTTGTACATAAAAAAAGACTGTCTCCTCTCATAAGCAGCATCAAGATTGTAGATGTCATCTTCAGAAGCTGTGTTCCTTTGTTCATGCTGGGTGAAGACAGATAATCATCAATACCTCTTTCCTTCAGGCTACACTCAATGAACTTAAGAGGGCAACAACAAGGGGGTGGGGGCTTCTGAGTTGCAGTGACTTGCTTCTGGAATACCCTCCTAAGCAAAGATTGTATTGTATTAATAATGCAGTTTCCCCGTGTTGATTGTTATTGTGTATTGTTCTTCTGGGTTGTTATTTCTTGTTTGTTTTATTTTATTCTTTTAATATCATTTAAGCCACATACAGAACATTTTTTTTTCCTGGGTGAACTGAAAATGTTTAAAATATAATATAGTGTAATACGATAAGCTGTTGGGAGAAAATTCCTCTGGTGTGGCATATCTTTTCCTCCACATCATTTATGGACATTTATATTGTGAAATAATTCTTCTAAGCATCTGTGATGGGCTATAAGGCGATACTGACAAGAGAAGACTTAATACAGAATAAAAACACAGGAGGTATAATAAATAGGCCTAAATACCCTGAAGGTACCAGATCCTTTCTGTTCTAGGAAACTAAGCAGGGTCAGCCTTGATTAGCCAAGTGTTTTAGGCTATATTACAAGGAATGGACTGGAAAAACCATCTCTGAGTATTCCTTGCCTAAGAAATCTCTATGAAATTCATTGGGTCACCATAAGTTGACAGACAACTTGAAGGCACATATACACACACAGCAGGTGAAATATATCTTTGTATCTTCAAAGAAAAATTTGGTTTGATAAAAAGCTAGATTACAGAAAATGACAACTTGAAACTCTAGTAATCTTGCATTTATATTTATATATTTAAAACAGGAAGCATTATCATTTATTATATTTAGTGAGAAAACTTTCTGTTTCTGTCTCCCTTTCTTGCAAGTGCACTGCACACACATAACTCACAAATTCATACACAATACTTATACTTCAGGAGCTGTAGATATTTGTTTCTCTAATACTTTTAGTCAACACAATATAAAATTTCCTCTGAGACAGAAAGCATAACATGATTGATTAGTATCTTCACATTGTGCCCATCAGGACACAATAAAGCCAGGGATGGTCCCTTGGAGAGTAATTGCTATTTTATAATACATATCATCTTTTTCCTCTTCAAAGAGGATATTTGGATCTTGATACCACAATATTGATCTCCTACATAATTTTAGAATCATATTGCTAACATCCATATTTCTAGGGATATTTTGTTTTGTTTTGCAGGTTTTGTTTTGTCATTTTGCAAGTTTTATAGTGATACTTCTATAATCAGAGATGTCGGGGCAAACTAGATATGTTTAGTGAAAGATATCTTTTTGCTATATATGTGACTCTCCTCAATTATGTATCTTGCATTTAGTATACTTCGTGTAGTGACTGGAAGGCAAACACATGCCTAATATATACATCTGACTGCAGAGGAGTGTATCACTGAGAAAATCTTCTTGTGACAGGGAAACTAGTTACTTTGCATGCTGCTTAACTTGTTGTTTGAGCCACCAGCATCATTGGGGGAGACATTTTTGTTCTTAAGATTCTTGTGTTGTTATAGAAGAAAGACAGATCTATACCTTTTAAAATTGTTTTAAATTAATATGTTTTAATATGATTGCTTGTTTAATTGTTTCTTAACTTTTGTATTAGTTATTGGCTTAGTTGTGTAGTTGGCCATCCACATTTGCTAGGGTTAGGGGCAAGGACCCATGCAAAAGTGGAAAAATTAAAAATATCAACATATGTGTGTTTGTCTATGGGAAGAGGGCTGAGGCATGCATGGGAGAATGGGCACCCAGGTTTCAAACCTGGTCAGGGAAAGAAGATGGAAAGAGGGTGGGTTGGGAAGGTGGCCGTATGTTTCTTCTCTTTTGCCCATCTTTTTCTGTGGGTATAGGTGGACATTAGGAAATGATTTGTGGTGCTGAGAAATTGGGCTGTGAGTTGTCCTAAGCTGGCCAGGCAGCTGCTGGTGGTGGAGGTGGAGGAGGACACAGGGTGGGTCAGCACAGCCTGATTGGAGCCACTGAGAGACGATTCTGCTGGAAAAGAAGCACCTGAAGTGCGCAGCAGGGGTGGAGGAAACTTGCAAATAATCAAATCCATGAAAGTCAAACCTGCAAGTGTGGAGGGCTGGCTTTGTTTTGTTTTAACTCATATTGTGAACCACCTTCAGCCCTATATTGGGAGTAGGGCAGAATACAAATTAAAAAAAAAATCTGCACTCTTGCCACCTGAACAGCTGTAAAATTTTCCAAAATTTCAGTCCTTTGCTATACACTAATTTCCCAAACATTCAGTTACCAGTTTGCACAGATTTTTTTCCAAATCAGTCAATCAATCAGCCAGCCAGCCAGCCAGGCAGGGAAGAAGAGACAACAACAACAACGTCCTTTTTTTGTTTTTTACCATCAATGTATCTTGGCACCAAGCAATGTGACATTCTGGGAGGAAAAGCAAGTTCCATGCCATGTTTTGACAGACCATGATGCAGTGCTCTTGTCATTATGATGACCTGATTAAGAAGACATTGTCATTGGGGTCAGGAAATTCAAGATATGTAAAAATCTCTTTCTTTGCAAGGATTGTTGTTGTGGTGGTGGCTACTTTTGGTGCGTTAAATGCTAGGCAGTTAATGAAAACATGAAATATTGTCTAGAGTCTAGACAGTGATGTAGACCCTAGTCACTTCCACACTACAGTGTTAAAGTGCTGCTATTCCACTATCAATCTCCTATTGAATTCTGGGGTTTGTAGTTTAGGGAAGGGCACTTCAGATTCTCAGCCAAAGAGCTCTTTGGTCTCAGTAAACTACAAACCTCAGAATTCCACAGGGCATTGAAAGTAGAATAGCAGCAGTTTAACACTGTAGTGTGGAAATGGCCTAAGTCAAACTCAAGTCGGACTTAAGTCGCTTCAGTAACTCAGCTCAGACTCGACTCAGCAATAAATGATGCACTGACTCAACTTGACTCGAGACTTGTATATTTTTAGTGACTTATTTGCTGCCCTTGGTTCAGTAAGATAACACATTTATCCAATAACCTTATGACTTTGGAAAATGCTGCCATCTCTTTTTGCCTACTGGCCACATGACAATCTATCTCAAGCTAAAAGTGTGGGCGCATTTCTCAGAGGAGGGCAGCAAAAGAGTTTGGCAATGGGCTTGAGGGGAATTTGAGGTCTGCATAGCAGCCTGTCCCTGCTGCATATTGGAGGAGCAGAAGACAAGACTCGGCCCCAAAGTACAGAGTGCATTTCTCAGAAGGGAACAGCAAATGTGTTAGGCAACAAGCTTGAAGAGGAAGGATCCTTCTAAAACTTTTGAAGCTTCACCAAGAAGGATCCTATTCCCCACTTCTGAAGCTGCAGACTTCTTTATGCCCATTGACACAAAAGCCTCCAGCTTCGGGAAGAGGGAGTAAGAAAGATCCTATCCCCCTCTTCCAAAGCTGAAGATGGCAAAATCACAAATGTGGTAGGCCAACTCTGCTTCAATTGCTAAAACTGACTTTATGCGACTTTGTCCAGAAATTCTGGAATATAGGCTGGAGTATAAAATTGGATCCCAGACTTCAGACTTGACTTGAAAGTATCTTCAACTTGAGGCTTGAAGGTAGAGATTTGAGACTTGACTTGAGACTTGGAGTAAAAGACTTAAATACATCACTGGGTCTAGATTTGTAATTCAACTTGCAAAAGAGCAAACTTTTTAATATGTGGGATTCTAAAACATACAAATGACAATGCCTTCTTTGTTTTAGATGGCCCTGTTTCTATACCTCCTGGATGCCTGAAAACAGCAAAACACTAAAAGTTAAGTCCCACCCACTCATAATTATTTCTGAGTAGCTTCCCATTGATCCTATGCAGATGCATACATAGCTGAAGGAATGAGAATGAGCAGCTGATTTTATTTGACAATAGCGAAGATTGGGACAAGAATCACATCATCGACTTGCCTATTTCTTTTCCTGTCCTTTGAGCATTCATTGTAAAGAATCTGTTGTTTAAACTAACATGCTTGGTGATTTAATACAATGAAAGCCTTTTAATGCAGGGTGTCCAATTTATCCCTGAAGCAATTTGTTAGTAAAATTAAACTAGGCAGAACTCTAGAGCCATTTCCTAAGCAAAAGAAAGAGTTCATGAGCTGCTTTCCATGTTTGGCAAGAGGAACTGATTTTCAAGAAATTTGCTCAATTAATCTTTAAACATCGGCGAAAATGATTTTTTAAAGAATAACTATATAAAAGATGAGTGTTGTGAGCTAGCTGTGTTGTGATTCTGCAAACTTGTGACTTCCCACAGTCCCTATTTACTTTTGTTTTATTTTACTTATTTTAAAAGTTACATTTAAATGACCATTGGCTTCTCCATACCAGTGAAGAAAGGTTCAAGGACAATGTTTTCATTTAAAACGGCTTGGAATTGTATGGAAGTTGTTGAACTGCAGCTCCCAGTATCCCCTACCATTGGCTCTACTGGCTAGGGCTATGGGGATTTGCAATTCAACATCTTCTGGAGAGCAACAGAATTCCCACTTTTGATTTGAATCGGTATTTCTATTACATACCAACATATAATTTTTTTTTCAAAAAAATCACAGTTCATGATAGGGAGTAGGGAAAAAGAACTTCACTGCATTGGTTGATACATTATGCCAGGAATGGTGGCCTTCCAGATGTTTTGGACAAGAACTCCTACCACCCTCACCATTGGCCATTTGGGGTATGGCAGATGGGAGCTATAGGCCAAAATATCTGGAGGGCCAAATGTTCCCCACTTCTGTGTACTTCATATTCCATGGAAGGAAGTAGCCCGCCGTTTGAACATGTTAAAGCATACAAACTGTGGGGTTACCATGTTGTTGTTGCTGTTGTTGCTGTTGCTGTTGTTGTTATTGTTCAAGTCTTTTTCGACTTATGGTGATCCTAAGGTGAACCTATCACAGGGTCTTCTTGGCAAGGTTTGTCTTTGAGACTGAGGGAGTAGCTTGCCCAAGGTCACCCTGTGGTCTCCAGGGTTGTAGTCCAGTGCTCAAACCACTACACCACGCTGGATGTCCTAGTGGGTAATTAAGATCTATTGAGGGCCAACTAGGTAACTATCAGGCTATTTTAGCTTGAGCTACTGGGAGGTGAGTTGTCTCCATCTTCTCCCCAGGCATTTCTTTACCCTTGACCTGAATGATCTATTTATTCTTAATGGGAAGCCTCCATTGTGGTAGGGCAACTTGTATAACCACAAGGTAGATCAAAACAGAAAGCTACTGAATAGCAATGAGTCAAGATAGGCAACTGGTTGAGTCTCAATTCCATTAAATATACCACAGGTCACTCTTCCTCTTCAATCTGTGAAACAAAAACCCTCTGTTATTTGCTTGTGACTCACTTCTACGGCCACTTCCACATGGGGATATAGCCCGCACTGGGACAACCTCACCAGGAGGTTGTCTACACCGCGGGGTGTGCTAGGGCGGCTTGAAAAGGTGAGGTTCTACACCTCAGAGTGCCCGCACGCAGCCACGGGGGTGGCGCCACATGTTTTATAAAGACCACCTTTCAAGTGGTCTTTTTAAAACAAGATCACGCTAGCCCATCGCAGTGCCCTGTGAAGAACTGCAGGGGCGCACAAGTGCGTCCCTGCAGAGCTGCCCGGGGGGGGGGTGGGCTTCTGGCTGGCGCGCTGCTCCGATTGGCGGAGCACCGCCGGAAGCTGCCGGCCACCATTTTGGGTGCCGCCGGACGCCGCCGGACGCCGGCGTCATGTAGAGTGGTGAATGCGTGCTGCTCCCCACGGGGACGAAGCCACCCGGATTAAGGTAAGCTCCATTCCCACGTGCGCCACCCCGTTTCCCTGCATTTCATGCCCCCCCTTGTGGAAAGGACTTACGGCTTTGTCCTACCACCTCAACACTGGCTGGAGCTGATCTGTGCAGTGTGGATTCCAAAACCAGAATTCTAAAGTGCTGTCATAAGAGATATAGGCCAGAATCCTCTTGTATATTAGTGTAATCAGGGGTTACACAGGGGTTACACTAGTCCATCTGCTTTTTCAGACATTGTATAAGACATTTCAGACAATAACTACTTACATGGCAGTCTTGCTCAGCAGTGCAACAGCCCAGGCACAGCTTTCCTGAAACCCAGATGGCCACTGATTATCTATGGGAATTAACTGTAAAAGCTCTTTTACAGCACCACTGGGCTGGCTGCCCTCATCCTCTCATTCTTGTGCCCCAGTGTTTAAGTACACCTGTAGAACTGCATCCTCTTTAAACAGGATCATAGCCTTGGGCAGCATTTGGCCTGCGGGAGAGTTATTCTTCAGTCCCAATATGACAGCACATTGAGATTATACCATACTTTTGAAATAAGCATCATATTTTGGTAAGTATCATCTTGTGTAACAGAATTATATTAGCAGTTGAAATTCTGAACATTAAAATCTGAGAGGTTAAAAAAATACAGCTGAAAGAGGCAAAACGACTCCCCTCTGCTCAATATGTTTCATCTGACACATTTCTTCCCTTTGTTAATGGGCTAGGAAGTCACAATGTCACACACATATATGGGTTTGCTTTTAAAAAAATCTATGCAGGTTAAATCTGTCTATGGCATTGTGATATATCAAGATTTTAATTTTTCAGTTATTCCTTTTCCTAAAAATATTCATCTATCCAAACTACATTTTCAAAGAGAATTACTGGAGATTAAAGCAACTGTGATTTTTATAAATGCCATGTTATTTCAATTCATTTTATGAAATAAGAGAACATCCTTTTCATAGAAGGTGAATTTATGAGTAATATTTTAAAATGTTATTGACTTTATCAGTGGTAAAAATGAGAGATTAATATGATTAAATGCTGCTTATTGAGCCCTGAGCTGCTGCACAAGACTTAGAGAGAAATTTCTCGGTTGATTTCAACCATGTCACGTATTGTTTTTGAACACAGTGTGTTTCTTTTCATATGTCTTTAGATAAGATTGGCTCTTTTAAAGAGAAAGAAGATCTCTGATAGCAAATGTTGAGTCTGAGCCATTTCATGTCACACACATTTACTTGTTAACTGGCCAATAAAAGAATATGAATATCAGAAGCATATGAGAGTCAACATGCTGTAGTGGTTTGAGCATTGAACTACGATTCTGGAGACCCACGTTCAAATCTTTGCTAAGCCATGGAAATCCACTGGATGACCTTGAGCAAGTCACATTCTCTCAGTCTCAGCAGAAAGCAAAAACAAACCCTTTCTGAACAAATCTTACCAAAAAAAACTCTGTGCAATGGAACACTCAAAGCAAAAGAATCTAAATAGTCAGCCCAACAGATTCAAATAGGACCTTAACGATGAAGAATCTAACTCTTCAGTTGACTCATCAATCTCTTTTAAGAATTAGATTTTATAACCCTAGTTCCAAGTATGAATGAATTTAAATATATAATTAGTTTTCAATTCACACACTTGCACCAAAGAAGTATAGACCGTTCTTCATATTATCTGTATTTTGCCCATTAAATACTCTAGGCTATTTTGTAGTTCTAAGCATTTACTTAGTTTTTGAACTGAAATTAGGAATGTTTCAGTACTCAAAATATAATATACAAAATTATTTCTCATGACTTCTCATCATATCTGCCAAGGGGAAAAAGGATAAACTCTATTACTGGTTGCTGTTTGTTCAACTTGTGGAATTGCAAGAAATGAGGCATTGAAGACTGGGTAGGATAGTCCCAGTTCTGTAGTCACTCTTGATTCATCTTGAACCAACATGCCTGACCTTCCCTGACGATGAGCTACTATTGAGTGGATCCACAAAGGGTAAAAGTCTGCTTTAAGTATAGAAGAATATGGGGCTGTATGGAATGGTTTAGTGGAAGAGCACACGTTTTGGATGTAGACCATCCTAGATTCAATTTCTGGCATCTCTAGTTAAAATAAGCAGGCAACCAGTGGTATGTAAGATGCCAGCTACTGAAATAGAAAAGAAAGATGTATTTCATCCCCTTTGAGAAAGATCTTGCTTTTCTTTCTATTTCAGGGTAAACAACACTTTGATAATATGTCTTATTGGTTATGGGGAGCAGGGATATATAGCATTACCCTATTAAGACCTAAATTTGATTGCTGGTCCCAACTAGAAAATACCAATTGACTCAACTGCTAAATGATAAGTCACTACATATGCAAGTCTCATTGTTTCAGTAGGCCTGCTGTCACTGGAAAAAGCAACTGGATCTAGGCTTCATTTCTGTGTATGGTTGTGAAGTTGGACAGCAAAGAAAGGTCATTTCCACACAGGGCGAGAGAATCACCCCGTGCTGGTACTTACCGGACTTCTTGGCTCCACGTTTGGGTCCAGGCTGGTCCAGAGCAGTGTGTGGCCGCCGCTCCACACTGCTCCAGGGACAAAAATGGTGGCTTCCGGTTGGTCGAGGCTCTCTACCGACTGCCTAAAGCCCGCCTCCGGCACCAGCCTAAAGCCCGCCTCCGGCAGATCACAGGCAAATCTGCACCAGAGTGCGGGCACGGAGTGGCGCACTCCGTGCTTTTGAAAGACCTGTTTCAAGCGGTCTTTCAAAAGCATACTGGACGACCACTTCGAGTCGTTTCAGAGCAGGCTGCGGTGCAGAACTACACTAAGTAGGTCCGACCTAGTCCGCTCCCAGGTGCAGACGTCTTCCCTGGAGGACGCTTTCCATGGTTTCTTTAAGCCCATGAGGAAATGGCCAAAATTAACAAGAAGAGAATAAAAGACAATAATGCTTGGCAGGATAGATGTCAGTAGGAAGAGAAGACAAACTCCATTACAAGTTGATAGACTCAATTCTGGAATCCATAATCCTGAGTCTGCAAGCCCAGAGCTGGTCTGTTGATGCCAGGGTAACTTAGGCTCTCTTTCATGATCTCACCCTAGATCATAGTCAATTTGATAGCAGTTAATGATCTTGCATCTCTCCTTCAGAAAATGTTTAAAATGACCCCTATGCACACACAACAACATGGATTCCTGCTGCACAGGCTTATATTCTGACAGTTGCTCATGGAACAGCCATGAAACCATGAAAGATGATATTGGTCACCTTGGCATGCCTGGAAGGCCTACTGAGGTACAAGACTGTGTGTATGTGAAGAGACCCATATTGCTGAAAGTGCAAGTGTGGCTTTTCTAAAGCTTGCAACACTTTTCTGAAGCACATCCATGGTTTTTCTAAAGCTCTTCTAAAGCTTGCAAAGCACTGTGTCAATGCTGAGGCACACTGGGCTTTGTAAGGCCCTTTCCACAGCTTACTTGCTTCCAACGTGGGCGTGCGGGGATCACACGAGCAGCCTCTTGTGAGAGGCACTCGCGTCCCCTCTGCTCCTGCTCTGCAGCAGCTGCCTGCTGGCCAGTACTTTCCCAGGCTGCGCTGGAGGAGGAAGCATGAGGGCTGCATCTCCAGAGGCTCTGCACAGACAGTAAGTGCGTATGGGGCCCCAGAATGACAAGTGATCGCGCATCATTTTCAGCCAGAAGCTGAAAATGATATATCGCACAATCAGCACCTGCTGGCCCTGGCAGCGTCATGCAATTGCAAGGACGTAATGTGGTACAGTCCTCGCAATCGCACAATGCTCTGGAGGCCCTTTCATATGACAAATGCCGTGTGAAAAGGGCCTCAGTTATTCAGTTCTCTTTAACTACCCTGGTCATATTAAATGAATTAACTGGTTTATGGTGGCCAAATGTTCATCACAACATCAATTCTTTTTTTCATTTGTTGGCTCTTCCTATCATTGGCCCTTTCCACATGGGGGGCGGTGAAACGGAGGGAAACGGGGCGGCACATGCAGGGATGGAGCTTACTTTGCAGCGGGAGGCTCTATCCCCGTGGGGAGCAGTGCACGTTTGCTGCTCTAAATGTTGGTGGTGCTCGGCGGCGCTCAGTGGTGTCCAGAGGCGCCCAAAATGGCATCTGGCAGCTTCCGGCGGCGCTCCGCCAATCGGGGCAGTGCGCCAGCCAGAAGCCCGCCCCTGGGCAGCTCTGCAGGGACACACTAGCGCATCCCTGCAGTTCTAAATGGGGTGCTGTGACAGAGTAGCACGCGCAAGTTTTAAAAAGACCACGGCTGCGCAAGGGCGGTTTGAGGTCTAGAACCTCCCCTTTTTTCACCACCCTAGTGCACTCCGTGGTGTAGATGACCTCCATGTCCAGTCATCCCAGTGCGGGGATTTACCCCCATGTGGAAATGGCCATTGTGAAGGAGAATTCACCAAGCATTGGATTGTTCATTTTCTGTTAAGAAATATGAGTCGAGATTCAACAATATTTATCTTGCTGCTGCTGTATTGTTGTAATAATAATCCTGCTCAGTATGAGACAAACTGCAGGTTCAGAAAGCTGGTGCATGTATAGGTTGTTGTGGGTTTTCCAGGCTTGGAGGCCATGTTCTATTAGTATTTTCTCCTGATGTTTTGCCTGTATCTGTGGCTGGCATCTTCAGAGGATCTGGTGGCATGGGAGTGAGGCAGAGTATATATATTTGTATAGTCCCTGGGTGGGAGGAAGCAATTTGCATATGTTACAGTTGGCCTGTGTGATGGCCTATTCTTAAATGGGATATCCCCCAGGGTTGTGTTGTTAGTCAGGGGATATGCATAACAGTGCGTTAAGTACATTAGCAATCTATTGTATTGTTTCTTGTAGAGGGAATCTTTTGTATTGTTTCTTGTAGAGATGTTCATTGGCATATTTTGAGTTTTGATTTTAGTGTTCTTCAGTACTCGTAGCCAAATTTTGTTTACTTTCCGAGTTTCTTATTTCCTGTTGAAATTGTCCATGTGTTTATGGATTTCAATGGCCTCTCTGTGAGTGTCCGGCGACCCCGTGAATAGGATTATACTGGATCAGTTTCAGTCAGTGAGTACCGAGGACGTAGACAAGCTCCTTGGAAAGGTAAGAAGGACAACTTGCCCTCTTGATCCCTGCCCTTCATGGCTGGTCGTCCAGGGAGGAGTTGCGATTAAGACCCACTTAAGACATACTATTAATGCATCCTTCAGGGAGGGCAATTTTCCAGCTTGTTTAAAAGAAGCAATTATACGTCCGCTTCTAAAAAAGCCCTCCCTAGATCCCCTGGACATGAATAATTATAGACCAGTTTCCCATCTTCCATTTTTAAGCAAGGTGATCGAGAGGGCTGTTGCCCTTCAGCTCCAAGCTGTCTTGGATGAAACAGACTATCTAGATCCATTTCAAACTGGCTTCAGGGCAGGATATGGAGTCGAGACTGCCATGGTCGCCTTAGTGGATGATCTACGCCTAGGTATCAACAGAGGAAGTGTGACCCTGCTGGTACTCTTGGACCTCTCAGCGGCTTTCGATACCATAGACCACGGTATCCTTCTGGAACGCCTGAGAGGGCTGGGGATCGGGGGCACTGCACTTCAGTGGTTCCGGTCCTATCTCTCAGGTAGATGCCAGATGGTGATGCTTGGGGACAGCTGCTCCTCGAAAAAGGAGCTTAAATCTGGCGTCCATCAGGGCACGGTCCTGTCCCCAATACTATTTAACATCTACATGAGACCGCTGGGAGAGATCATCAGGAGGCATGGAGCAAGGTGCTATCAGTATGCTGATGACACCCAGATATATCTCTCCATGCCTCAGATAATAGCATCAACTAAGGATGGCATCTTGCCTCTAAATGAATGCCTTGAGGCAGTAATGGACTGGATGAGGAAAAACAGACTGAAGCTGAATCCAGATAAGACAGAGGTACTTGCTGTTAAGGGCCCTAGCCCAGGTATGGAGGTTTGTCAACCAGTTCTAGATGGGGCCACACTTCCCCTGAAAGACTGTGTCCGCAGCTTGGGGGTGCTCCTGGACTCGCCACTTCAGTTGACAGCTCAAATTGATGCGGCAGCCAGGAGTGCCTGCTATCAGGTTCAGCTGATACGCCGGCTGCGCCCCTTCCTGGACTTGGAACACCTAAAAACAGTGGTGCATGTGCTGGTAACTTCACGGTTTGACTTCTGCAATGCGCTCTACATAGGGTTACCCATGTGCTTAGTCCGGAAACTTCAATTAATTCAGAATATGGCAGCCAGGTTGGTCACCAGAAGATCTAAAACTGACCACATAACACCTATTCTGAAGTCTTTACACTGGCTGCCTATTAGTTTCTGGGCACAGTACAAGGTGTTGGTTTTTACCTTTAAAGCCCTTCATGGCTTGGGGCCAGCCTACCTGCGGGATCACCTTCTCCCATATAATCCGCCCCGCACACTAAGGTCCTCTGGGAGGAATTTACTGCAGCCAATCAGAACTAGGTTGGCTGCGGTTACCCAGAGGACTTTCTCTTCGGTCGCTCCCAGGTTATGGAATGGCCTGCCGGAGGAGACCCGGCACATTACCAGTCTTGACTGCTTTAGAAAAGCAGACAAGACTGTTCTCTTCCGACAGGCCTTCCCAGACTAGTGTTCCACCGCCTCTCATCAATTGTCCCTTTGTTTTTAATTTTGTTTTTAATTTTGTTTTTAATTTGTTTTTAATAGTTAATGTGTTTTAGGGGGATAGAAGGGTTGGTGGGTGGGGAGGATGGGCTACATTTTAATGTTTTAATGTATTTATATGTTCTTGTAATGCCGCCTCGATCCACTGGGAGAGGAGGGATAGAAATAATAATAATTTTATTATTATTATTATTATTATTATTATTATTATTACTATTACTATTACTATTACTATTATTACTATTAGTCTAACATAGCAGTTGTCAGAACAGTCCAGAATTTCTGTGTTTTCAAAAAGCATTCTGTGTCCAGGTTGGTTTATAACATGTTCTGCTACTGCTACTGGTGTATGTACTTCACTGAGGTGCCAATGGGGTGAACCTACCATTTGTGGAATTATCAGATCAGAAAAGGGAACTTCAGTGCTTGAGAAACACAAATTAATAGCACTTAATAGCACCTTATTTTTCCTATAGTGTGGGAAGATGGAGAGAAGTGAGGAGCTATAACAAATTTAATTGCTGGGATGTTGGCCTTTTTATTATAGCATTTTCACCAATAAAAACACATTTTGAGTGTTTTTCAAAAACATGAAAAACTTTTCTTGGCCATAATCTGTCCTTCAGAGGAAAGGGCGGTCTAGTGGGATTTGACAGAACCTTGTTCTTTATTTTATTCTACATTGTAAATTCACGTGCTGCAGATGAAGTAGCCTGAAAGGTAACAACATCCGGAGGGAATAGTTATGAACGAAAAGTTATACATTCCCAACAAGATGTCTCTCTCTAGCAAGGTCAGGATTGCATTAGTGAGTGATGAAAATGCCAGCACTCTTAATTTGAATTTTATCTTTAATAATGTTGAAGGGAAAAAAAATATATCATTGGGAAAATAAATTATAATGAGGAACTTTAGAAGGGTGAATAGTAATGACTGAGTCTGAGCATTCATTAATTTGAAAGAGCAAATGACAATTAGCATGTTCCAAGTGCCTGGAGAAGATAGAAATAGTTTGAATGATATGGAAGCAGTCCACGGCCTCCAAAAGAGATATTTCATACCTACGGACCAGTTAGCTACTCACTCATTTCCAACCATGAAATAAACATGTAAATTTCTTTCTGTTACATTAACCATGTTTTCTTCCTTCAAGAACCCCTTAGGGCCAACCGGACTGTAAGCTATACTCAGAATAGGAAGGTAGCGGAGTGGCCGGGCAGCTGACACGAGGTATACAATTCAAAGGATACACTTCAAGGGAAGATATACTTCAAGGGAAATGTAATCACTAGCTTGTACTGATGTACAAATAAGGACTCTTTCAGTAAATGGACCTCTATGTAATACAAATGTTTCATTCATGTGTTGTGACAAGGTCACTTGTTTTGTCTCAGTCCTTTTATCAGTATTGCTCTATAGCAAGACCTGTCTTCCAAATGGCTACATGCTTTCAAATACCTTTTAATAATTCATTGTATAGAGCTACAATAAGCAGGATGACTGGCACTGTATGATCTATGGCTACATCTCAAGAGCATAAGTTGTAAATTTTCTTTGAGCACAAAACATCAAAATCTTCTTCCACTCTTTCAATCTGAAAGTTTAGCAACAATAGAATACATTTATACTGAAGTACATGATTTATGTATAAGAGGTTAAAAGGAGGAGAGTTTTGAGAAAGTATCTTTGGAGGGATATTTGGTAGTATGTGCAATTAGTTATATAATGAAAAATGCTTGGTATGTTTAAATGGTATGGTATGTTTACACTGATGTTATTGTATGCTGCTCTGAGATCCTTGGATATAGGACAAGCTGTATAAACTTTAATAAGTAAATAAATGTGACATTATTTAACATAACTCAGTAGATACAGCATGGGGGGCACGGACCATCTTGTACCTGCCTGCCATATTGGGTTGCCAGTTCAGGATGAACCCAGGCACCGAAGCTTCCAGGAGAAAACTTGAGACCTAGGGAAAGTCCCTGCTTATGTCATGGAGTGTAATATATTAAAAACCAATCACAGTTCACAGATTCTCAGTTAAACATATACGTGTACACACACAGAGAACATATTTTCCTGTTTGGAAATTAAGACATAAACCTGAACTAAAGCGGCTACCCTCAGAATGATGTTAAGTGAGGGGATTATTTCTTCTCAGTTACTTAGGGGGATGGACAGTGAACATTAATCTTGTCCACTTGCTTCTAGACAGAATGTGAATGCAGAACAGAGTGGAAGCTGAATCCTGGAACCTCAGTGACTAGGAGGGAAGAAAGAACTCCTCAGTCCAAATCCAAACCAGCAACACAATTGATAAAAAAACTCCATAAACTAAATATCAATAAGCCTGCCTGAGGCCATTCCTTGGGCCATGGTTGAGCACTCCATTGCTGCCTAAAATATACACCAAGACCTGTATGCCTTGGACTGTCATGCTGTGAGGTTCCAAAGATGCATGTGAGGGAGTGAGCAGGCCTTAAATAGCTTCTGAATCTTCCCCCATCACATGTGGCATTCTGGCACCTTGTGCCAAACACAAGACAGCCTGTTCTCTCCTATGGAGGGTATCAAACACCTATCTTCCAGAGCAGTGTTTGCTACACGAGTCCAGGTAGGTGTTATAACAAGCTGCTGCTTGACTACCTGAGCTGGCGATTTGCATACAGCTCTTTACTCTTACCTGGAGCTGAGCCTCCCAAACCAGGAGAATTTGTACCAGCTGGAGTTGACTCATAAAAAGTGGAGGCTAGGGGCCAGGCCCTGAGATTTGGTAACCCTACATGCAGGGTTTAAAGATAAGCAGAAGAAAAGATGGTGGGCCTAAATCATCCTCTCAAATATGGCTGAATCCACATGGATTCAAACCTTGACTTTTCAGAGATAAACTTACAAAGCCTGGGGCACAGATGGAGGAATCTATAAGTCCACTTTCTCACACATTCAGATTTTTAAAATCTCAGCATCTTCTACCTGAACATGGCAAAATTTGTACATTTTTGTTACATTGTTATCATTATCAAACTGAAAGAATATTCCTACCCATATATTTTCCCACATGCTACTTAAGTATAAAGGAGTAGAATTCAATGCAGAATTCTGTACTATTCAAACAGGATCTACAGGACAGGTGTTGATGAATTTAAAAACAAAGCCATCATTATATCATTGGAAAAGGAGTAAGGATTATAATGAAATCAGCATAGTCTTTTTTTGGGAGGGGGATAAGGTCACTTCACTTCCCATTATAATTTACTCCTTGATTTTATGTTGATAACAGCAAATTTGAAGGTTTATTAGTGGCAACAGAAAAAAAAATCCTTAATTTAGTACCTTTCAGGAGATTGAATTGGATGCTTCTGTTCATTTACGTTTTGTTAGAGGGAACATGAGCACTGATTTTGACATTGAAATTAGTTTTGGAGCACATTTACAAGCACTTTTTAAAATGTCTTATTATCATCTCAGTAATTGCACAATACCACTTCTTCGATGAAATGTCAAAGAAGGGTTTATTACATGCATTTGTTACTTCATGCATATGCTGTAGTAAATCTTTGTTGATTAGTTTACTTCTTCATTTGATGGTCAAACCATTCTGTAAAGAAAAACTGATGCTGGTCTATTACACTGAAGGATAATTTCATTCCTTTATTACACAACTTTGGAAAAGATTAATCTGCCACATGGTTGCCAAAAGGTTAATGTGATCGTTGGTCTTTTCTAAACTTGTACTAATCAGAACATCCAGTATAATCTAATGTGTCTACCTGTAAGACATATGTCACTATGGTACTGAAATGCATATAATTAATCAAATGATACATGAATAAGAATATTTAAATTCTGACTATACTTTCTTGTATTTATCCATTACTACTCTTATCTCTATAATTCATCTCTATATACTCATCCCTATATACTCTTTCCTGTGTTTCATTCTAATGTCTTTCTGTTGAACATGTTATAGATGTTTCCATTTCTTCTAAAACTTAGGCCATTTCTGCATGACAACACTCTCCTGCATTGTCCTGTCACAATGCTGGCAGTTCTGCAGTTGGCAAGGAAGCATGTAATCATGCTTCCATCCCTTCTGCATGGCCGGCAGCGATGGAAGCCTCATGAGATCGGGGTCCATTGATGGAGATTTACTGTCAATTATATACCCTGTGATCTTGCCAGTTGAGGATGTGAGAAGGGCGGGACCATGACAATGTCATGCAGAAGTGTTATCGTGGTCCCTCTCCTTTCGCATCCCCAGCTCGGGACACCATCATCCTATGAAAAGGGTCTTAGTCTTGCCAATGATATGAGAGATAGTAAACCTACACTTTGACTATACCACATGGATGGGAAATCTCTGCCTCTATAGAAAATGGGAGCTGCAGTTCAACAGCATTTGGTGTGCCCATGAACTAAAGGTGTTGGATCACACGATTGTTTTTTAGTTAATAAAGTTTTCATTTGAATTCAGCATTTTTAAATAAAATGTCCTGGTGGCACAGTGGTGGCACAGTGGTTAAATGCCAGTACTGCAGCCACAATGTTGTGAGTTTGATCCTGCAGGGCTCCAGGTTGACTCAGCCTTCCATCCTTCTGTAGGTCGGTAAAATGAGTACCCAGGCTGTTTGGGGCAATTAGCTTAAAAAATACATTGTTAAACTGCTTAGGGGATGCTTTGCACTGATAAGCGGCATAGAAATATAACTGCTATTGCTATTGTTATTGCTAGTTAACTTGGTGAAGGGCTGTAGCTTTCTTGTTTTCATGTTCATGTAGATGTCCCACCTGCAATGTGAAGAGGTACAATCCAAGATAAAATGTAAACATGATAAAACTCTTCACACTTCCTTTCTCTGAGTCTAATCACATTTTACTTATATGTTCAGTGTACAAGATAATGCAAGTTCAAATATCTGATTTCTATATTGGCCATCAGGTGATATCCATGCATACTTCTTTGGCTGCCTGAAGAATGTTTGTGATGAACTAAATGTTGCCATCACAAAATTCAATCAGTCACTTGCCTGCTTCTTTCTTGATCCTAGTCTAAATTTTTCTACCTTGATTCTGCACTTCCTACTTTTGCATTTCAGTTGCCAATGATTAACAAGTCCTGTTTTGCTATGTGATCATAGAATCATAGAACCAGAAGAGAACACAGGGGCCATCCAGTCCAACCCCTCGCCATACAGGAACACAGATCAAAGCTCTCCCAACAGATGGCTATCCAACCTCTGCTTAAAAAACCTCCAAAGAAGGAGACTCCACCACACTCTGAGGCAGCATATTGCACTGCCAGACAGCTCTGGACATCAGGAAGTTCTTCCTGAGGTTCAGGTGGAATCTCCTTTCCTGCAGCTTGAATTCATTGCTCCTTGTCCTAGTCTCTGGAACAATAGGAAACAAGCCACTCCCTCCTTGACATGACATCCCTTCAAATATTTAACAGATCAACAGATCAACATCAACAAATGAATGGCCTTTTGGTCACAGCACTACTCATAGTTGTCCTCTGCTAAATCCCAGTAGTTTGTTGGCTGTCCTCTGAGCTGGGAATTTCATCTTTTGTCAATATTTCTTGTTTCATTTTGGATTGTCTCTTCATGGGGTTTCCATAGTGAAAGACATTCAAGAAGAGGTTAACCAAGCATCCTTCTGTGCAGTACTAACAAGTGGTAGCCATGGTGTCACTGCTGTTGTCTCTGAGAGATCCTCTGTCAGTGTCAGCCCCCACTACTAATGCTGCTCAGTAGCTTTTTGTTACATTTAGTCTTGCTCATTAGCAAAAACCTGTCTGACATGGAACAACTTACGGCTACCTTCAGCATAGCCCCTTGCCTCACAGGAGCATGCAGTCCCAGTGCTACGGAAAGGTAGTGCCTGGGTACCAATATACCATATCCTCTTCTATTGTTCAGCAATTTTGTCATGCTGTTCTATCACTGCCAAACCTTATTATTCTTCTAGCATATTCCCCCTTTTCATGTTGTCTTCCTTGTTCTCCTTAATAAACTCTTCTCAGATTTTCTTTCCCCAAAGACTGATCTATGTCCTGCTTTTAACTCTCACAGAACATATTCTTCAGGGGAAAAAAATATAATCTAATCTGTCCCATAGGATATGCTTATTTACAGTAAATGATGCTTGATATTTTACAAGAAATAACAGTTGTAAATAGAAAAATGCATTCATATATAATCATAAAAGGTATATTACAGTGAAAGGAAAGGAGTTTATTAGAAGAATATTACTGTTTTAAATAATAATCATATCTAGCATTTACAGGTTTCTTATAGCATTCAAATATTCTTCATATACAAGAATTTTGTGATCTGCTCACAGGAATATTTCTACTTAATCTAATGAGTGACAGAGGTATTACTCTTGAAAACCAGATGGAAGACTGAGACTTAGGGCCTTTCTACACTATCCTTTTATAGCTATTAGGCTATTAGTCCACTTTCAACCTGCCTGAAATCCTGGGGTTTGCAGTTTAGGGAGGGACATTTAGAATTCTCTGCCAGAGAGCTCTTTGGCCTCAGTAAACTACAAGCCTCAGAATTACACAGGATGTTGAAAGTGGAATAATAGCACTATAACAGTGTAGTGTGGAAAGACCCTAAAAGTGTGTGTACATTACAGTTATAGCAGTTTGTCATAGCTTCATCCTGTAGAATCCCAAGCCTTGTAGTTTGGTGCAGTACTCAAATTGTTCTGCTAGTGAGATCTGGTGCTAACTTCAGCGGAATGTGCTAGAGTAGTTAATGCAGAATGCTAAGTATCCCAGCAAAAGACAGATCATAGCAGTCCATAGAGTAGAGTCAAGACAGATAAAATTAATCAGGTTGCTGTAACAGTATGTGCACATATGTGTCTTCAAGTCATCAGTTGACTTACGGTGATTCTGTGAATTTCATAGGGTTTCTTAGGCAAGGAATATTCAGAGGTGGTTTTGCCAGTTCCTTCCTCTGAAATATAGCCTGGTGTTCTTTGAACTAACCAGAGCTGGCATTGCTTAGCTTACAAGATCAGATGGGATACGGTATCTTTAGGGTATTTAAGCTAGCATTATGTATATAATAATATTGTGGATGAACAGTCAGATTGCTGACTTTCCAATCCACACACTCAGGTATTGCAGTGCACCAGAAAAAAAATACAGAAAATTACAGAATCACAGAGTCAGTGGAAGCATTGCAGGCCATCAACACACTGTTGACATCCCTAGCAACCTCTGCCTGAAGACTTCCAGGAATTACAAGCTATTCAGCTCATAAGATTACTAATTCTGTAGTTGAACTACTGAAATGTATCCTTCTGCAACTTAGATATAGGCCCTTTCCGCACGAGGCTGGTGAATCGGTTCGTGCCATTTCTTACTGGATTTTCTGGGCACGAAACAAGGTGGACTTTCCCTCATTTCCTTCTGCACAGCTACTGCATATGTTCCATTCTGATTCGAAGGAGTGCAAGTTCATGAATCCACGTTGCCTCCACTGTGGCCACTCCTGCTACTCCCCTCACCCTGCCCTGTCAGCTGTGATTGGCCTTTTTTTTTTTTTTGGCATGGTTTAGTACGTCGTTACGTCGTGCATAAGTCCATACTACCCCTGGCCCCTCCTATGAGCCCTCCCCTAACCACCAATTCGCATTGGCGTGAATGTATGTGTCTGTACCACTGTGAAAGTATGAATTGGATAGATCTGGAAAACTGGAAAACCGATTTCTTCCGGTTTTCAAATAGCGTGCTTTACCACCACATGGGGGCGCATTTAGTCAGAATTATGTGCAGAACGAAGGTAAATAAAGCGAATCTAGTCTGCTTCAAGGTGCAGAAGACCTCCATGGCAAGACGCATTGGCCTGCCTTAATAACCACGTGTGCAAAGGACCATAGTTCTCTCTGGAGCAGCAGAACAAAAGTCTTTACCACTGTTTTCAAGAAAAGGTAAAGGTCTTCTCTTTTTAAGAATGGAGGGTTGTTTTTAAAAGTACACAGTACCATCTGTCAGTCTCTAAAGTCTCACTTAAAGCTTGTCATCAATGAATATTAATTAATCTAGAGAGCTTTGTCATATTAGGCACAACTATATACCAATATAAGGAATTCTAAGCAGTTCAATAAATATTAATCATAGAATCCTCCATGGACAAACCCGCAACTATCCCACATAGGAATCTCACTACAAATTAGCACAAATTATTCAGGCAGAGAGGTCAGGAAGCAAACTGCAGAATTAAAGAAGCCTCTGTTCCAAGTTTTTGTATAAATCAACAGTTAGCTTTTAATAAAATCCAGTTTGTTACAATTCTAGAATTAACTGGTTCTAGAAAAGAACAGGTATGCAGAATCATATTAATGGGTTCTTTAAACTTGTACTTTGTATCTGATTAATTATGGGTAGATTGAACCTCAGGCTTTCTAGAAACCAGTTATGTAGATTCAAGTCAATCGACTTGGACTCAAGTCAGACTTAAGTTGCTTCAGGGACTCGACTTGGACTCAACTTGGCAGTAAATGATGCACTGACTCAACTCAACTCATGACTTGTATATTTTTAGTGACCCACTTGCTGCGCTTGTTTCAGCAAAATAGCACATTCATCCAGAAACCTTACAACTTTGATCAACGCTGCCATCTCTTCTTACCTACTGACAGTGATGTATTTAAGTCTTTTACTCCAAGTCTCAAGTCAAGTCTCAAGTCTCTACCTTTAAGTCTCAAGACAAGTCTCAAGTCTTTGCAAGATACTTTCAAGTCAAGTCTCAAATCTGGGTGCCAACTTTATACCCCAGTGTGTATACCAGAATTTCTGGACAGAGTCAAATAGAGTCAGTGTTAACAATTTAAGCAGAGTTGGCCCTCCACATTTGTGATTTTGCCATCTATAGCTTCAGAAATGGGGAATAGGATCCTTCTTACTTCCCATTAGCAAAGCTGAGGCTTTTTCAGAAATGGGGAATAGTATCCTTCTTACTCCCCATTACTGCAGCACCAAAACCTTTAGTAGGAAGGATCCTTCCTCCTCAAGCTCATTGCCTAACACATTTTCTGTTCTCTTCTGTGGTACCCACTCTGCACTGTGGCCACAAGTCTTGTCTTCTGCTCTTAGGAAAAGTTTTCAAAAACTCCCCCTGTATGTAGCAGGGACAGGCTGCTGAGCAGACCTCAACACCACCTCAAGCCCATTGCCTAGCCCATTTGCAGCCCCCCTCACTTTGGGCTTGAGATAGATCTTAATGTGACTAGTAAATTGTAAGGTTTCTGGATGAATGTGTTATATTACTGAACCAAGGGCAGCAAGTCATTCACTAAAAATATGCAAGTCTTGAGCTGAGTCGAGTCGAGTCAGTGTGTAATTTTTGTCAAGTCAAGTCAAGTCCAAGTCAAGTCACTGAAGTGGCTTAAGTATGACTTGAGTCCGAGTCAATTGACTTGAGTCTACATCACGGCCTACTGATCACATGACAATCTGTCTCAAATCCAAAGTATGGGCACATTTCTCAGAGGAGAACAACAAATGGATTAGGCAATGGGCTTGTGGCAGGGTTTAGGTCTACTCAGCAGCCTGCCACTGCTACATATCAGAGGAGCTTCTAAAACTTTGCCTAAGAGCGGAAGGCAAGGCTTGCCTCAGACAACAGGGCTTGTCCCTCAGAGGGGAACAGCAAATGGGTTAGGCAAGGAGCTTGAGGAAGAAGGATCCTTTCTTCTAAAATTCTTGAAGCTTCAGTAATGGGGAATAAGAAGGATCCTATTCCCCCATCAGAAGTTGCAGACTCTTTTATGGGACTCTTCCCATTCCCTAAGCCTCCAGCCTCCAGCTTAAGGAATGGGAAGTAAGAAGGATTCTGTTCCCCGTTTTCAAAGCTGAAGGCCTTTGTATGCCCACTGACACAAAACCTCCAGCCTGCGAAATGGGGATTATTAGCCCCATTTGTAGTAACCAAATCCAATAGATACAGCTATTACCAGTATGGAGGGATCGACACTGAACCTCTCTGACGCATGGCATTAAAGATGAGGAGTGTCTCAGGAAAAAGAGGTGGAAACTTTAAGCTCCAACAAGGTTGAATACACAGATAGTCAATTCAAGATGGGTAAGACTTAAAAATTCCAGGGGCTAGATGGACAAATCTGTCAGGATCAATTTATGCACATTCATTAAGAAAAAAAGTTTTTATTTTGAATATGAAGCAATTTACAAAACTTCGTATGAAAAATGAACAAATTATGTGATTCTCACATCCCATGTTCCTATAATATCTGTGATGCATCTTTGGACTTTTCTTTCACTTATGAGCATTTCAACAGTTGGATGTCTTTTGGGCTTGAGTCCAATTATGTCAATAGCCACAACATTACATGGAATAGTGCTCTACACCAGTAGCTCGTTGAGTGCCACCTGACCTGGGAGTTTCATATTTGGTCAAACAAACACAAATAACAAACACAGGTCTTGTTTCATTCTGGATTGTCTCATCATACTGTTTGTGTTGTAAAAGATATACAAAAAGGGGTACTGTGCCCCCTTCTGCACAGCAGTGACAAGCGTTAGCTACGATGCCACCTGCCCAAGCTTGGTCTGGGCTGACAGCCAGGAGAAGCTGATAACAAACATAGGTCAGAAACTCAGCAGTAACTTAAGTGGTCAGTTTACTTAAGCGAGGAAACAGCTTTGCAAATGAGAAATAATAATATTCCCAACAATATCCATAAATCAGAGGCAGGCAATACAAACACAAGTTAAAGAGAGAAACAACAAGACAAGTGCAGCGAATGGGAGCACAGGAGAATCAGTCAGTTAATTACTGACAAAAGCTAGAGGGGGAAAGGCTCAATTCTTATAGGTTCCAAAATCAGCACAAGTGGTCCTTGATTAATTGCTATTTGGCATAAATTCGCTTGGAGCGATGCAGAAGACCCTTTTGGTGTCTATACTGGGTGAAGGTACATATGGATAGGTCACTCTCCATGTCAGAATGAGCAGGGATCCCTGCTGGGGCTGGCACAGCCTTCTGCCCTGTCTCTGGAGCAAGTGGTAGTACTGTCTGCTCTGCAGGTGCTGCTGTAACAGTCTCTGTCCCAGGGCTCAGAGCAGGTTCTGTTCCAGGTCCTGGAAGCCCATGACACCACCGTTGTTGTCTGAGAGATCCTCCACCAATGTCACCCCCAACTATTGCTGCTGCTCAGCAGCTGTTTGGCACATTTCGTCTGGCTCCTCAACAAAAGCCTGTCTGAAATGGGAGACCCTATCAGCAGCACTGCTCCCATTAGCATAGCCTCTTGCCTCACAATCCCACCACTACAAAAAGGCAGTGTCATGCAGCCAAAATTCACAAATGTAAGCTATTAAAAATACACAATTATGTGAGATAGTAATCTGCTAATAGCAAGAAAAACTTGTCAGCTACTTTTAGAGAAAGAGACTAAGTGTCATTTCCGCACTACAGCGTTATAGTGCCATTATTCCATGTTCAACATTCTTTGGAATTCCTGGGTTTGTAGTTTACTAAGACCAAAGAGCTCTCTGGATGAGAATTCTAAACACCCCTCCCTAAACTACAAACCTCAGGATTCCATAGAATATTGAAAGTGGAATAATAGCACTATAACAATGTAATGCAGAAAGGCCCTACAACTTTAGCTTCTTACTTTCATTCTCCACTGAACCTCACATAGAGTAACCCCTAGGCAAGTGGGAGATACTTTGTGTGTGGGCCCATCAACACTACACAAATACAGTGCTGTTATTCCACTTTAATGGCCATGGTTTCATCCAGTGGAATCTTGAGGTTTGTCATTTGGTGAGGTACCAGAGGAGCACTCTGGCTGAAAAATCTAAGGGCTCCTTCCTCTACTACAAATTGCATGATTTCATAGGAAAGAACCACAGGAGATGTGTAGCGTAAATGGGCCCAGTATTTGGATGCTTACAGAGGATGGGTGAACAGGCAGCAAGAGCAAGGAGAAAACGAACAAGACCAGGAGCCTCCAGTGAGCAACAACAAGCCCAAGAGCCTTAGCAGATGGCTTGATTGGCCCTGGGCCTGAGACAGTTCCTGAAGTGGGGGAAACAGAAAACCTAGCCCAAAACTATAATTATATATTTCCTTAGGACTGTTCATTCTAAAACATATTAACCTGTAGCGGCCTTTCTTAATTTTGGAAAACTGTAAACTAGGTATAGACCAGAAGCACTTTTAAATTGTAACTAGTGAATTAGCTAATAATACAACATAGTGGGTGGTAAATGAGCTAATAAAATATGTAATATACTTCTAAGTGGGAGTCCAAATCAAGGGTTTTTTCCCCCCTTCTAAGGTTTTTTTTTTGTTTTTGTTTTTGTACTTTGCATAAACCACTTGGCAGGAGGTAAGTACACTGGACTAGCGCAGAAATTATATCAGGAACAATCTCATCATCAGTGAAAGAAAATTCAAAGACTCGTTTCTATAAACCTTGTTTTATGAAAGGTATCTTAAATACTGTGTTTGGTAACAGATATTTTACAAAAATGCAGGGGTAGGGGGGCAATGACACTTTCTGAGAGCCCCATTGCCTGTATATTAGCAGCATGCTGGCTGACTGAAGATTTAAACAACAAAACAACCCTATTTTATTATACCAGAAAATGGCTTCTGAAATACATGTACAAGCAATTTATGCTGAGGCTGCAAAAATATCCAAAAGCACACAGTACAAAAAAGGATTGGGCAAATGTTATAAATGAAACTATTCTTTCTCAGACATGTGTGGCTCTGCTTCTGGAACGTAACTTCCACTGCTGGCTGTGGAAGGTAGATTTAGAGATAGTAATTAGGAATCAAATGAGCCATAATTTTGTTAGACTGCTATCTTATGCAGAGAGGAAAGGGCAGAGTCAATACAACCAGAATTCCATATTTTTCACTCTTCATTTCAATTTGACAGGGTGGTCAGAAATTTGCCCTCAAAGGCAAAGCTAGCAATGGAAGGGATACTGAAAAATGTTCAAAAGTGGTCAAAAAAATGAGTTTCTTGAGATTTGGGAAACCTTGTTTTAGAGAATCCTAGATGGATGAGAAACTATGCAGTTTGGGACTTAGGGAATTTCCACACTACACTGTTATGATACTATTATTCCACTTTCAACATCCTATGGAATCCTGGGACTTGTAGTTTAGGGAGGGGCATTTAGAATTCTCAGCCAGAGAGCTCTTTGGCCTCAGTAAACTACAAATCCCAGAATTCCACAGGGAATTCCACAGTGTAGAGTGGAAGTGCCCTTATTCTGGAATAAAAATAATACTCAGAACCCCCCAAAAAATAACATTTCTGCACAGAAAAAAAATTCTTTCAGAGGGAATGGCATGTTTTATGCAAAAAACTGCATTTTTTAAAAAAGAGAAAACATCTTGAAATGCAAATAGCCTTTGAAGACTACACAGTCAACTTTCTCATAGCAAGGCAAAAAATGGTAAAATTATTCATTCTTTCCCTCAAGAACATTTACAAAGATTCACCTCCCTAGGGAGAGCCATCTGTGGCATTCTTAAAAATGTCCATGGCCTACAGACAATGTTGGCAAATGAATTCAATCCATAGTTAAAAGCTCAGAAGTTAGATATGTGAGTCAGTATTTTCTTTCACCACAAGCCACAGCTTACCAATAGTTCAGGTTCCCTTTCTTTCCCCTCTCTTCTGAACCTTAAGAGCAACAATGATAAGGTCTACCTGACACTAATATGCTGGCTCTTCCCCTAGGACTTTTCAACATTCTGCTAAAAGCTGGGCTGTCTGCCAACAAAAGTGCTTGCTAGGGAGAGCTTGTGCTGTGTGTGGCTCAAAGACTGAAAAGAAAGAAGCCAGCTAAGGTGATACCCTTCTTGGCACCAATTTCTCTTGCTGAAAGAATTAGTACATTTATCCATTGGAAAGCCCTGAATAGAGATTTCTGGCTTCCTGGCTCATTACAACATGCAACATTCCCTGCTGGTTAATGTATTGTGTACATATAAAGAGAGATTGAACAAAAGGAGATAGTTCTTCACACAACACATAATTAACCTATGGAATTCTCTGGAACTTGAGGCCATTTACCATTTATGCCACAAGCAGGGATGGCTTTAAAAAGGAATACATCCGTTCAGGGAAGATAAGTTAACCAGTGGTAGGATACTTTGGTGATAACTTTAGGAACATAGAGAGTTGCCTTATATGAAGTCACACCACCGTTTCATCTAGCTCAGTGTTATTGACACTGACTGGCAATGACTATCCTGGTTTTCAGGCAGAAGGTTTTGCAGCCCTTTCTGAAAATGCTAGAGATTGAACCTCTGAATTCTTGTATTCAAAGCCTGTGTTCCACCACCAAATTACTTCTCTGCATGCATTTATTTGACCATTAGAGACAGAACACTGGGTCAGACAGAGGAATTGTAAATTGTAAGTCCTTATGTGCTTGTGAAAGTGGTTAAGGTACTATGTGACTGCAGTTATTTGAGTCAGGGTATGGGCAGGAATTTCATAGCATAATATGTGTTTTCTGTGCAGAACATTCTGGGTTAAACCCTTGGCATCTCAAGACCTAAAAGGCCAGCCTACACCATTAGTCAGAGCAAGGCAGCTGCCTCATAGAGCAGAACTTGAGTGTCATGGAAGAGCAGCAGTTTTAAAGTTTTATACAACATGCTGCTGTTTTATTTTTCTGTCTTATATAAATATGGGACCATAGGATTTCTTGCTGTACGTTCAAAAATAATTTGTCTGGCTTTGGGTTCTGTGACCTCAGTCCTATTTGTACTTCCAACAATAGTAAACTTACTACATCATTGAGATTTACTTAAGTAAATTCAACATTCAACAACAGATTTAATGGGTCTATTCTATTAGGAACTATCTCTAGCATTCTGGACTATGCATCTTGAATTTAGGTTGAGGTGGGGTTGCTATTCTGCTTAGGAGAACAAAACGTCTTGAGCTAAGCCCAAACCTATAGGGTGTCTACCAGTCAGTTTGGGCAATACTGAGCTAAGAAGAAAAGTGAAAAAAGAAAGAGAAACATGTGTGTGTGTGCTTTTGTATTTGTCTCTCTGTGTGTGCTTTAAAGAACTATCTGAAAACAATTTTATAGTGCCTGATGTTTGTGAGGTTACCTTTAAACAGCTCGCTAATTCTTATGAGATCGAGATGATCTGTGGAAGAAACCTTGCAGTCCATCATCATTTCTTATTTGTTAGCATTGCAGAAAAAAGGCTTTATCAGCTATGGGTGCCACCATGTGAAAACAATCACTCTGGTGAGATCAGAAGGATTCCCTACATGGAGTATTTCTACCAACACATAAAGTGTATTTTTCCTTTTCTGGTTGATAGGGTTGTATTTTGTTATATTTTTATTCTGTGAATTCTTCTGTGATTTTCTTTGAATCTCTCTTTCTTTCTCTCTCTCTCTTCCTTCCAGATTCAGAGGCAGTTGGCTATTGACTGCCCAGTTCATGGGCTTACCTGAGCCATCTGATTGACTTGCTGGAGGAAACAAGATGGTGGACAAGAGGCCCATTCATGCTACATAGTGGTATTATTCACTTTAAACTGCCATAGTTCCATCTTATGGGCATTTAGAATTCTCAGCCAAAACACTCTAGGGCACCTTCAAAGTACAAGCCGCAGGATTCCATAGGACTGAACCATGGAAGTTAAAGGAGAATGGCAGCACTATAATTGTACAGTATGAATGGGCTCTAGACAGACTTTCAGTCCTAAGAAACAAAGGAATTGAAGCTCCTGCATGAAAAGTAGAGCTGGGTAACTGTATATCAACAACCAATCTAGTCTTGAGGGAGGGACAGAGGGAGGAGATATGTAGGGGAGGTGGATATAAAACACATACACACACAGGCAAGAAGGCGGACAGAGAGGAGGAGTACAGAGAGGGAGCATTTACAGAAAAAGAGAGAGAGGCAGAGAGAAAGAGAGTGGCACAAAAATAAAAATGGAGATGGCAGAATGAGAGATATAAGGTGGATGCATATCCTCCAACTCTTCTGATTTGGCAAGGATGGACAGCAGGAAAAAAGGGAGAAAGATTCTGTTGTTTGGCTTAGGTAGTGCTGTTGCTGGTTTCGGCAACAATCACCAATAGCATCCTGATCCTAACAAATTGCCTCTGAGGAAATGGCACCCTCCACAGAAAATGGGCCCTCACATCTGATGTAAAGTATTCACTCTACTTCTATATGCCACCAAAAAACCAGAGGAAAGCACTTTGAATATTTTCCATGCATTGGCTGAGCAGATGTTAAGATCACCTAATAGGCATAGTTAATATCTAATTGTATAAAGCTGAAATAAAAAGTAGATCTTTCTATCTGACTGCAACAGAGTTAGGCTTGTGATGAATGGACTAAAAGGTACCCTGTAGTGACAAAGAAAGATTAGGGCATTAGGAAACTGCTTTCCTGTGACTGAAACAGCTAGATCAACATTTGATTAGTTCCCAAATTGTAATTGAATCAAAGCTTTGAAGTGAAATGCAAAGGGGTATCGATTTTTCTTGTTGACTAATCAAGAAGCAACAATTGAAATGCTGAAAGAGGGGAAAAGAGTGCCAGAAAACATAGTTGCCATTAAAGCATAACATATGACAAAAGTCAATAGATGACTAATATTACGCATGTCAGGATACTTCTCATTACGTGAAATTAAACCGGTTATATTCAGCACTAACTTACACTCTAGCTAACCTTATTGATTTCCATGTAAAACATCACCAAATATCTGCACATCCATCTTGCTATATGACAAATACCTTGTTATTTAACTAGATGTCTATATCTGCCTATATTGGAGTATATGACAAAGTTTTTATATGCATGCACATAGCTAAAGACCAAGCACTTGGTATTTCAAGATCAGATGGTTCCCTGCATGAAAAGATGACACATATGCTTAGGACTTCAGCTGGACTTCTTTGGCTGTGGGGACAGAGAATCCACTTTCAGTTTTACATTTTCTCTTCCCCGATACTCAGGCTCTTTCCGCAACTCACCTTTTCTCAGCACTGGGGTGCGGGGATCGCGTGAGCAGTCGCCAGTGAGAGGTTCTCGCGTCCCCGTTGCTTCAGCTCCGCAGCTGCCAGCTGCTCATGCGAGAGCCCTGCCTCTGCCTTCTGCAGTGCAGCCTGGGAGTTTCCCAGGCGGCACTGGGGCAGGAAGCACAAGCACCACGGCTCTGGAGCTCCGCATATACAGCAAGTGCACGCGGGGCCCCAGAGTGATGCGTGATTGCACACCGTTTTTGGCTTAAAGCCAAAAAAATGAAAAAATGCACCCTGGAGCGTCGTGCAATTGTGAGTGCATCATGTGGATCGCTCCTCACATTAGCACAACGCTCAAGGGGCCCTTTCACATGGCAAATGCCATGCAAAAAGGGCCTCAGAGATGTTCAGGAACAGCCCTAGTGTTTGAACCTGTTTCTTTAGAATTTCCCTTTGGCATTGGGAGAGCTCCTCGTACAACTCAATGTAGTTGCAAAACTGTTAGTAGAGTCACTGCCTCTGTTACAACGGCTCCACTGGGCCCCTGAATGAAGCCTGAGCCCAGATTAATTTTTTATCCAGGTTACCTGGTTAAATTCCTCTCCACTTAAATGTGTGTAGGTGCTAGGGATGGGACAAATCCAGAATTTTCTGGATCTGAATCCCTGGATGGGTCTGGGAATCCACGAATCTCACAAATCTCTAATCTTTCAAATCCTTTTTTGAAAAAGGGTTTTAAAAGCAAGGGAAAGAAAACACTTACTGAAAAGTGTTTCTGAAGCAGAATTTGACAAGTCTCAAGTCCTGCAACAAGGAAGGTACTTAAAAAAGCAAAAACAAACAAACACCAGCCTCTAGTCCAGTCTCAATTCTCTACCGTCAAGTCCAGTCTCAAGTCCTGCAAGGGACTTTCAACTCAAGTTTCTAGTTCAGTCTCAATAATTCCCGATCTCTACCTCCAGTCTCAAGTCAAAAGAATAGAGATTATTACATTGTAGGGGGAGGCAGCTGTGGGGAGAGACAGCACAAGTGGGCACAGGCAGCCCCACAAGCGAGCACAGGCAGCCCAGTGGACACAGGCAGCATGAGCAAACACAGACAGCTGCCTTGGGCACAGGCAGCTTCTGGCACATGCACACGGCTTTATGCCACGATTTTCACATACCCATGGGCCCACCAGCCAATCAGGCCTTTGGCTGGCCCCAGAGGTGCCAATATTTAAAGACAAACTATTTTACTTGGTGAATTCGAAAGATTCGGTTTGCCTACTTTCATGCAGGGATTTGGATCCACAAATCTTGAATCCTTGCCAAGGATTTGAGGATTCAAGGATCCAAGGATTCAGTTGGCCCATCCCTAGTAGTTACAAAAGAGCCAACTGGTATCCAGGTGCAATTATAGCTTCCTGCCAACTGCATTCCTCAAAACCCATCACCACTACCATCCTCACTATACTTTTCAACTATTTTCCAGATGAGCAAAGCCAGTCTCTCTCTCCATTCCACTTGGCTTTATCTCTAACAATATGTCTTAGGTCTTCTGAGCTGAGTTTCACACTGAAATTTATCCAAAAGTTGGCTCTAGCTCTGCCCTTCTCCTCTAGCATTGGAGCAGCTCTGGCTGAGCCTCCAAACCTGGATAATTCTTCCCAACATTAATACCGACGAAATTTTGCTGCTCTGTTTCCACGCACTTTCACTTTCTTTGGTACACCTAGTAAATGGATATTGGTACTGGAACCAAGTCAGTGTCAGCTGCCCTCCAATATTTTGCAGATGAAAATAGGAACACACATGGCTGAACATTAGATTGTGGCCCAAAGGGTATGGTCAGACAAAAAGAGGACAAAAGTTCTTAATGAAGAAGAACTCATGAAACTATCAATCCAAATTCCATTTTTGGAATTTATGTACCTGCTTAGGGAAAGAACAAATAAATCAGAAAGAAAAAGAAAAAAACTCCAAATCAGTAAATGTAATACTCGGTGTATGTGTGCATATGCAGCGGGATTAACATTAAATATAATATCATATAACATATTATTGCACGATCTAGACACCTTGATCAGATAAAATTTAATAAAAGGATCAAGGAAAGTGATGGAAATATGGGAAAAAGAAAAGCACTTTTTATCACATGTAGTGGTCATGTAAAGAGGCCCTCTCCCCAGAAAAAGAAAAGAAAGAGAGAAAGAAAGAGAGAAGAAAGAAAGAAAGAAAGAAAGAAAGAAAGAAAGAAAGAAAAGAAAAGAAAAGAAAAGAAAAGAAAAATTTCACAATAAAATTAGTGAAACATTAAATATTTCATTTGAGATGAAACTTGAAATGTATTTACTGAATATCATAGATGAACAATTAGAACTGAAGATAAATGATAAATTAATATTATATGGGATCACTACAGCAAGGACAGTCTTTACACACAAAAAGGAAAGAACAAGAGACACACCGGTTGGGTGATTGGTTATTTAAGATGTTACATAATAATAGTAATGGAAAAACTTATAGTATTAATCAAAGAGAAAACACTGAAAGAATTTGAAAAAGAGTGGGAACCAATTATAGACTATGTTAATCAAGAGGTAAAGAGAATGTGATTATATTGTTTGTATATAGTTATTATCTTAAGAGTTTAATTATGGAATTTTTATGTCTAATGATAGAAGGTGTAGTAGAATTACTACAAAAAAGAAGATATTATTGAAATCAAATATAAATGTAAATTCAAGGCTTAAAAATATATAAATGGAAGACATAAGGGGTCTAAGAAAAGGAGGGAATGTTTTGTAAGTTCACTTTATGTTAAAATGATTTTAAAATAAGATTTAAAAAAACAGATCTACAGACAGAAGTGAAGGGAGTGTAAAAATATTTTCAGAACAAGATGCTTCTCTACAATATGGATCTTACCATAGGGAAGCAGAAGATGGACCTGAAATCCATTGAAGGGAGGAAATCTGTGTATATCTCTGAGAGAGATGAGAAAGAGCCTGTTGCCCAGTGGTTGGGCGCCGTAATTCAAAGAAGATCCCCTTAAAGAAAGACACTCTTTGTTTAATGAAAGAAGCAAATACACTCATATGGGCTATTAACCAAATCTCAGATAAGTGGCCACAACACCTCTTCATTTTACTGGAAATGGCAAGACTCTGCCCCTGTCCTCTCTACTGGAGCAAGAAGACAGGCTACCATCAGCTGGGATGAGTGCAAACTAATTCTAACAGCTTTAAAAATTTTCAGCAACTGCAACAAATTATTTAAAAGAAAGGAGGGAAACCCATATGGCTGATCGGGAAATCCAGGACTTCTCAAAACAAATAGAAAAACTTGCAATGGAAAGGTCTATCTGTGATCCACTGCTATTGGAGGCAGTGTGATAAACAAGTAGAGCTTTCCAGACATTGTATTTTAATGATTAGCAGTGAGCACTGAAGGTTGGAATCAGTTTGGCCAGTAGTCAGGCATGTTGAAAAATGGCCCTGCAATTATTCAGAATGCAGTCCTATTGATTTCATCTGGACTTAGTCCCAAGTGTTGCAGCCACAGCTGATGTGAAAATGGAAATATTTCAGAGTACTCCACTTGGTAGGATTTTGATATTCAATTTTTCTGTGGGAGGCTTATGTTTAATTTGAAGTGAATTTTCACATTGTTCTTTGAGGCTTCTACAGATGTCCTAAATCCATACATCTTTATTTGGCAGTATAAATGACAAAATTGGAAGTGCAATCCAAACAGAAAAGTCATTGTGTACTAAATTCCTTAGGGTGGTGCGACATATACAATTATCCCCTGTTTTATATTTGCGAGCATCCTGTAAGTTAGCCTTGACTGAGGAAGCAAATCTGTACTCCATAAGTTCTCTAGTTGCAGTTCAGTGATCTCTGCTAAGGTGGTCTGGGGAAAGGATGATAAAGAGCTGGAAATCTTGTATTTGGCCTTGGTAAAACTAGAGAGAGAAAAAATTACACCGTGCTTCACAGAACCTGGCTCAGAAAACAGGCATATCCTTGACATTAGAGAGGCAAACTATTGGAAATAAACTCTACTGAATCCAATGCAGTTTATTTTTTGAAACTAATAAAAGTGTGCTGCAAGATACAGCAGATACCTGAGCAGAACATCAGTTGAACAGAAATTAAAAACTAGAGCCTTTTCTGAACCATATCTGGATCCCATGACATGCCAGTGTCATCCTAGCACTGCCATTGCCAGGATGGGAGTGTGTCCCGAACACTCCCCTCCACATTTGGCCAGCTGCTGGTGGATGGTAGCCTTCAGGGCATGTTCCTTCCTTCCTTCCACAGTGCAGCCAGCCTCTTCTGGCACTGCACTCAGGAGGGAGGTGCTTTGATAGTGCTTCCACTCTTCCTACACAGCCCCAGCTGATGCAATTGTCAAGCAAAAGGGGCCTATTACCAGATTTTTTCCCAGTAATACTGTAATGTGCAATTATGATGGCTGGGGACGTGGCAGGAGTGGGACTGTGACAATGTTGTATGATAGCATGCATCACAGACTGGCTTGCAATGTGTCACTATGCTGGGATGGGGCTGTAGTGCAGAAATGGCTTAGGTCTTCCTGCTCTAGGTTATCACCTATATACTATTCTACACTGACTTAGAGCTCACTGAGCACAAGCCAAAATTATAAATCATGTTTATTGTATGGTTGGTAATCATGCCAAGATGTAGTTAAACAGCTCCATTCACGGTATTCTCCAATTAAGTATTTTCAATTAATACTCTCAAGAATAAATCCCCAATGATGTGGGCCCCTGAAAATATCATTCAGCTATCTCCTTCATAAAAGGCTGTTCATCATCATGTATTATTTGCTTGATAAATGTGCAGTTAGCTAGCAGTCCTATATAACACGCATATATTGGACTGATTTTCACTTAGTATGCATATAAAATATTAGCCCATGTATTCCAAAAATATGCACACAAACCAGAGGCAGATCTCAAATTAACATGACATATTTATTATATATGAATACTGTTTGACTGATCTTATTTTTAATCCTTCAAAAGTAAAAAAAAAATCCTGCTAATTGCTCCCTGAATATTTTTCTACTCACCTTTTAAGATCAATTCCATTAATGCAAAATGGAATTCTGTACCACTATCATTCCCACTCAAAATGGATAGGACCTTTTGTTTTCTTTTGTTTTTGTTTCCTGATAAGATGCTGGTGAGCCAAACTCATTGCTGGTGGCTTAAATCTACCATATGGCAAAGTGTTGGTGGCCAGCTCTACCATATGGCAAAGTGAGGCAGTTGACCCCAAGCATCAGACACTGAAAATTGCTAGTAAGGTATTTGAAGAAAGCGTTGTGTAGCATAGATTGCTTCTTACAGAAATCCATTTTGGTTTAATCCAAGAGTTCCTGAAGTCATCTTTAGTTAGAGGTATGACCAACATTCTGAAAAGTCAAATGAGTTCTTTCAATCCCCTCCAACAGATTTAAAAATTAACTTAAGCCTTCATTTTTTGCCTAAATGAAGTTTTGCAGTTGGTTTGTGCTTATCTCTGTTTAGGGCTAGTGCTGCATCCAGCAATGTTGAAGGGCTCTCATTAAGCAAAATATATAATACCATCTCCCTGGAGTTACACTGTACGTCTTTAGTATTCATTACAGTCTCTCATTTATTATTATTATTTTTCTTCAGCTTAGCCACCTAATGGGTTAGAGGATTTAAGGATTTGTCTATAATTGCTCCCAGATCTCTTTTTAGGTCAATACATTGCTGTTCATTTTCCATTTAACTGTGAAACACTCTTTATTTTTGGTTCCAAAACTCATTAGTCCACATTTATCTGCATTTGTCATCCACCAGCCAGGTGCGTTAATTACTTTCCTCATTAAGTATTACATTACTCTATTACTTCTGTTCAAATGGGGGGGCATCCCTACAAAGAACACCTCGCTTATTTGTGAATATTTTAGCGAACAAACAGTGCTGCTTCTTTTATTACAGGATGATGGCATTGCCAAAGTTGTCACTAGAGATAATCACTGGATCTTACAAATAAAATGGGCATAGAGTCTTAAATCTCTCTGATGCTATTAGTTGCTTGGCCAAAAATTAGAGATGGGAAAATCCGTCAGGCTTGTCTTCTTGTGGTTTTCACTCCCTTCCCTCTCCACATGTATTCTCTGTGTGGTTTTTTTTTTTAAAAAAAACTGCACAATATTATATGCACACACTCATTGTCTTGAGGTTGTTTGTCACATCTTACAATTGTGTGCAGTTTTGTGTATTTTTAGTGTATTTTTCTCTCCTTTTCCAGAATGGATTACAAGCTCAGAAATACATAGATGCAAATTGCATTCCATTCTTCGTAAAGTTCCAGGAAAATCTTGATGAATTTCTTACTCATTTGTAGCAGGAATGTCCAATACATTATTAATGCATATATTCTGATGTAATTAGTACATTTTACATGCAGGTATTATATAATCCTGTTGCTTGTAATGCTATAGTTATAACCTACCTCCCAGATAGCCATATAACTGCATCTTTATCTTGACTGATCTAAGTAATCCATTAATTGCTGCATAATTTTAGGCAATGCTACACTTCTCTCCTTCATCTTGCCTCATCACTGTGATGTATCTGCACAGCTGCAAATACAGTTTTATTGCCACAGATATGGGAATGCGGTTACTAACTTTTATCTTAAAGATCTAACTTGTTCCAATCAGTATTCACATACCCTCCAGCATTTCACAGATGAAAACCAGGACATATGTCACCAAGTGACAACAGAGTGTGGTCAAGATGGCAAAAGTTATTAATGAGGAAGAACAAGCTTGGAGAAGCTGCAGCAATTTGCTTTTGCCAGAGTCTACAAGGAAGGACACAATTCTGCCTACTCCTCTCCCCCACCCAAGTTAACTGAGCACAAACTGTTACAGGCCAAGTATATTTAGCTGCCAATTTTTCAGCATGCTTATATAATTTAACAATGCCTTAACAGACACTGTGGGAAATTAGGAAATTATAGATGAACCTCATGACGATGTTGAAGAGTAGTAGTAGTATGGATTGATAAAGGACTACGCTAAATAGTTTAACAGTTAATTATTACCATGCCTGTTAAAAAGCTGAATACAGAGATAAAGTTCCAGTCGTGTAGGAACGTGGGGGCAGAGGGGGCAATTTGCCCTGGGCAGCAATGTTTCTGGGGTGTCCTGGCACATAGCCATGCCCCTGCATGCCCTGGCCACTCCCCCATGCACCCTGGCCACTCCCACATGCACCACAGCCATCCCCCCCTCACAGTAGCCACACCCACCCTCGTGCCATAGCCCCACCCCCTCCTGCCCCCTCCACACACTCCAAGTTTCGCCACTGTAAAGTCCCTATGAAAGTGAACATCTAGAACACCATGTGATGTGATGTATGCAATGTATGATGCCTTACATTCAATGTAATGAAGCTGAAATGTCCAAACTCTGCTATGTCTGTGTTTTTCCCTGAAGGAAAAACAGTTTATGTATCTATGCATGCTTATAATAAATTGTCTAAAACAGTACAAAAAAGCCTGCACGTTTCCCATATAAATATCCCAAAATTCCAATATTTAAGAATGCTTGAGTAGAATATTATGTTAACTTGGCCTGTCTGGTTTAACCAACATCATGTGTTTGGCATTAAAGTGGCCACAGGTTGTTAAAGGTGAGTCTAGACAGAATCCAGAATGAGCTGACAGATGGCAAAGATGCTCAATCCTTCAGTTGAAGAGAGAGGGATGGGGAACCACTCCTGTTTCAAAACTACTTTGCACTTTGAATTCAATTTACAGCAATTGAAGTAAGAGGAAAGTGGGAAGAGGACAGAGAAACTGGGACATGCTAAGAACAGGTGAAAAGGGAGGACAAAGAGGATTAAATGTGAGTGTACCCGGCAAATCAGGATAATTTGAGAGTATATGTTCATTACCAGTAAGATTCCAGAAGACTTATAAGAAACAAATAACTTTGTTTAAATGATATAAAAAGATATAAAGGAATCCTTTAGTAACTTTTGAGACTAAGGGGAAAAATATGTCTGATAGAGCGGGAGCATTTTTTAGCAATAGGAAGCAAGCTGAATTCACTTCCCATTCATGTCCTGTTTCAAAAAAGCTTCTTGTGGGGCTATATTGGCAACCCGCCCCCATGACCCAGAAATGTTGCACACATCCCTAGAAGGCATTAGGGTGCATACTGGAATTTTTTTTTTTTTGGCATTTTTTTTGACACCTGGATTAAGTATTTCATTTCCAGATACAGTTTTTTTAAAAAATGTTATTCCATATAGTGAGAAGTAGGTTATAAAGAATGTCTCAGCAACCTGGAATTGTATTAATAGCAATATCCATCTCCTGAATTATACTGATGTGTGATTCTGTGAACAGCATTTTCCACAATACCCAAGGGAGCAACAAAAGCATTTGGGGTACAAAGAGCTTTAATGAGTCCTTTGTCAAGTATAGTTCAATGTCATAATTTACACATCATTCTTCCTTTTCAACATTTCCTACTTTAAGACTCCTAAAGCAATGTCCAGAGTACCTTTTAAATCCCAGTGCATGCATGGAGCATTTTGCTGTGTTTAAACCTCACAGTTCCTTGGTACACATCAAGACCACTTTGGTATGCATAATAATAATTATCATTTTCCCTTGCAAAGCATAATTACATAAATATTTTCCCTGGGAATAAAGCTAAATTATAAATTTTTAAGTATGGCTCTGTAAGCAATGATTTTAATATGTGCAATATATTTTGGCTAGAATGCAATTAAAAGCCAGAATATTTGCTAACATCTACCAAAGAGTGATATTGATTTGTTCAACTGCTCTAAGCTGAATGGATAGCACTCATTTTCTCATGCTGTTGATTAGAAGACGCAAGAGCTCAAGCAGGTGTAAATGCTTGACAAAATGTTTATGGGATGAGACAATGGAAACCCTAAAGGGAAAATAGGATGTTAATTTAAAATGGTTCCCATTTACTTTGGTACTATGAGCTGAGCAACTGTAGTGAGGTATTTACGTTTCTTAAAACAAATGTGCTGAGAATGTGGTCCCTAAAGTTGCAATATAAAAAGCTCACCTGTGAAATTATTTATTTTAAAGTAAAGGCACCAAAATGGAGGCTGGGAAGAAATTACAAACAGGACTTGCTTAGGAAATGAGAAAGGTTTCCAGCATTATAATATTTTTAAAAATAAAATAAAATAAAATAAAATAAAACAACCACAACAGCAGTCATAGAAAGTTTCAAACTTACTTTCCAATTATACAAGTGTCATTCACCATCTGTCAGCCTCCACATTTGGCCATTTATCTGTATGATGAGTCACTGCAGGGAACTATCAGTATTGCCATTACTTTATTTAATGAGGGCCTTGTCTAGTTGCACCCCATTTGACAGCTTGTGTCCGTATCATTCATCCATTGCCAGACAACCATCAACGTAGCAGGAGATGCAATGTATGCAGCCATTATAGCCTGCTGCTATTCATTCTGTTAACATTGTTCCTGAGTAAATGTCTTCCTTAAGTCTATCCATCCTGTGAATGCTGACAGCCTGATCCAAACATGTTAAGTCTGAAGCAGGTCTTGCTGAGCTGAATGGGACCTGCTTTCTTGATCAGGATGATAGTGTGAGTTTTTTAAAAAAATATTTTAAAAACCCTAAGGAATTCCTTTGAATTTCATTGAGATTATTCTTCTATCATATATTAAAGCACACTGAAATCAGAAGGAAGATAAAATAAGTGCCAGAAAACTGAAAACAACATGTTCTGGTTTGGGATTTCTAGTGGTTCTTTCTGATCCTGGGTAAGGAAAACACACACAATGGGAACCTTTCAGTTGATGCAATTATATCATTGTGATTCCACTCTAACTGCTATGGTTCCGTCTTACAAAATCCTGAGATTTGCACCTTAAAGAGGGGCATTTAGAATTCTCAGCCAGAGAAGACCTCTAGGGCCTCATCAAACTACAAATCTAGGATTCGATAGGATATTGTCATGGCAGTTAAATAATAGCACTATGATTTTGGAGTATTGAAGAGACAATGATCAACTCTTCCACTGAGTAGACTAAGCACTCTTCTTGTTGTCAAAGCAAAGGGGGAGTGAATGATGCCTTCCTTCCAACAGGGTTGCTGTTAATGCTCTGAGAGCTCTTCTGAGAGTAGAGCATTGTCTGCCTCTGGAAAGCTGTCCTACTTGGTTCCTTCTTGTGCCAATGCTGCAGGGGAGGAACAGTCAGTACGCAGCTATCTAGAGCTCAAATGCATAGTTCTGAGAGGTTCTCTGATTAAGGCACTATGGGCCTTTTGGCTGGGAAACTGCCTGTGCTTTGGTAGCACAGGTGGACTCCATGTCTACTTCATCCCACAGTGTTTGGCTGTGAGGAAGAACCCCTAAAAATGAGGCATTTGGAACAAGAAGTGGAAGGAGGAGATGGTGATATTGGAGGGACTATGGTGAGAGCAGTGATAGATGGTGTGTGTGTGTGTGTGTGTGTGTGAGAGAGAGAGAGAGAGAGAGAGAGAGAAACAGAAGTCCTACAACAACAAAGATGGTATCTTTGTTTTCCCACCTCAAGTAAAAGGATACTTCGTACTTCAACTGTGCATGCACAGTTCCAGATTGTCTGTTCCAAAGGAACAGATTGTTTATTTGTTAATCCAAAATGAACTTGCCTTCTGGTAAGAATGGATAGTCAGTCTATTTCTGTTCCATATCAGCTTCTTATGTATTCAGTCATAAGTCTGTTCTGTTTTGCAGTAGCATCATATTGTTTCAAAACTAAGATTACAGATTTTTCAAAACTAATTTCAAAATAAAAACAGCTGCACAAAATTTTGTCAGTAAATATGTATTTAAATATCATATCAGATTGTATCTTCTCACAAGAATAAAGTTTTATAAAGTATTTGCTTTTAAAATTCACATTTTTATCCGTTTTATCTTAATACATGTTTTAATGCATTTTACACATTTTATACCTTTTAATGCATTTTCTTTTGAGCCAAGAGATATACAATAAAATTCAGAAAAGTGAGGAAATGTGAAGGAAAATCACATTCCAGCCTCCAGCTGAGTCTGGAAGACCTGGTCACTTTGCATCTGAATTCAAAAAGATTTAATTCTACAAGCAGGAGATTGAGGGCCTTATCACACTACACTATTATAGCACTATTATTCCACTTTAACTGCCATGGTTCCATCCTATGAAATCCTAAAATTTGCAGTTTAGGGAGGAGCATTTAGAATCTTCAGCCAAAGAGTTCTTGGGCCTCATGAAACTACAAACCTCAGAATTCCACAGGATGTTGCCATGGCAGTTAAAGTAGAATAATAACGCTATAAGAGTGTAGTGTGATAGGGCCCTGACACAAGACGTTTTTGCTGCCTGAGGTATAACAGCAAATGGTTTCCCTCCTATTGGGATAGCATCCCTCCTATTTGGACTAGTATCCAAAGCCAGCCAAGTTGTGCTGACAGACTCATGAATTGCAAGATCTCCAAATAATTTCTCTATTTCCTTGGCACTAAAAATACAACAATACTAAATAAAATATATAACAACTTGCTGTTCTTTTCAGAATACCCCAGATTTGCTACCTGAGAGGGCCATTTCACTATGCCTAATAATAGTGTTGACTTTAAACATAGGTGTCTACCACTGTAAGTCCTGAAGTCAAATGTTAATTGAGTATCCAATAGCCAATATTTACTGTTGATATATGACATCAAGCACCCAATAACATTTGACATGTGATGATATTTGAAAGCAAGATAACCATTTTCTTTCCCCCTCTGGCAGGAAGGGGTCTCCAGAATCTGCAGCAGACTGGAGCTTTGCTTAACTGGAGGCAGGAGGATTTTTTGCCTTTGTTTGCAAGGTCAGGATGTATTTCTTGACAGCTGTGGGACTGACTCTCAAGGAGTCCAGCTTCCTTTCCTGACCTACCAGGCAGCAGATGTGTACTCCTGGCAGACCAACTAAAAAACTTTACATGGGATATCAAAATCTGCATATTACTATTTACTTTGAAACTCGCCAATTTTACAACAGATGTCAAAAGCAATCAACAAATAACAATACTGTCAAAAAGGAAAAAAAAACATATGCAACATATCAGGCCTTTCCACCCTTGTAGACTGCTGGGCCCTCTACTATATATCAGCTCCCCTCCCACATCATTGGCTCAGTCTCTCATGGCTCACAGCTTGCTATTGTCTTTGTCTTCTGTTATTTCCACACTACATTCTTATAGTGCTATTATTCCACTTTCAATATCCTATGAAATCCTGGGGTTTGAGAGCTCTTTGGCCTCAGCGAACTACAAACCCCAGAATTCCACAGGATGTTGAAAGTGGAATAACAGTGTAGTGCGGAAATGGCCTTCTTCTTTCTCATGACAAGCTGCTTCAGCTTGGCAGTAGATAAATAGGAAGCAGTGGTGATTTGTGACATCAGGATCGACAAGATCCTCTCCATAAGCACTGGAGGAGAGGTGCTTTCTTGTGCAACCACATCCCATACATCCCACATCTTCTGCAACAGAGTGTGCACCCTAGAACATGCCTGAGATTGCTCAAACATAGAATGTAATTACTTGGTAGGTGTTGATGTAGGAGGTTTTTTCCATAGGATCTTTGAAAATCACTGGGACATGGCCAATGCAACCAGCCTTGTCAACTCTAAATACCATTGCATGTCAGCTATGAATTACTGGACAAAATAGAAAGAAATAGGTATCGGATACAGAAATAAAATACTGTCAGGTGTCAAATAATATGTCTTAAGAATGTTTGTATAGACCTAGGATACCAGAGAATATGCAAGGTGAAAATTTAGATGGGGCAATATTTGAGAGCAAACAGTTTTCTGCTCCAGCTATAACTTGAAATGACTGAACAGTTTCTGTTTCTATATGATGTTTATCTCCTGCGAGGTCGGAGCTTCTCAAAGCACTGACTACATTTTGTGTCCCCATGACAGATGATACCAAGAGGAAAAAAAAAGTTTTCAAAAGTGGAATAATAATTTCAAGCTAGGAATCTGGCTATCAGAAGCACCTGTGTGGCTCTTTAAAAATGTGGATTGGAAAATTATATAATAGAGAGCAGGAGCTCTAATACAGAAGATAGGTCACACAGGGCCAAACTATATTTCTTCTTCATATGTAGCGTGCAGAGAAACCTATACTGTCTTATCTTTTCTCTCTATTAACTATAGGCAAGAGGCCAAATCTTACATGGGGCACAATGTGTAGGGAGCAGAGGCTTATGTCAGCTACTGGAACCAACACAAACATCTGGCCCAGCTAGAACACTTTGCTGCAAGTATCATTTGTAACAAGAGGGACTTTTTGTCTTAATATGCTAACAGTGCAGGGGTGGGTGAGTTTGCTCTGCTCAGACCAGGGAATGAAAATGTACACTGTACTCCTGGTCTGTAATTAGGACAAAACACATTATGTATCAAGTGGTAATCATTATCTGAAACTCAGTGTGCAAAATGGCTTCTAGCACAGCACTGGGATACAAACTAGTTGGGCTTAGTTGAAGGAATGGTTTTTTAAAAAAGAAAAAAAATATTCAAGATGCAAAAGATGCAAAATAAAATTTGAGGAGTAATGTTATTATAACTTGCTTTGTTGCTGTCAACTGCAATCAAGTTGGCTTTGAATAACAGTGACCCTGTGAATGAGAGAAGTCTGTTTTAACAGCCCTGCTAAGGCCTTGCAAACTCAGGCCATTTCCTCATGGGCTTAAAGAAACGGTGCAGAGCGTCCTCCAGGGAGGACGTCTGCACCTGAGAGCGGACTGGGTTGGACCTACTTAGTGTAGTTCCACACCTCAGCCCACTCTGGAATGACCCGAAGTGGTTGTCCAGTGTGCTTTTGAAAGACCGCTTGAAACAGGCCTTTCAAAAGCGGGGAGTGCGCCACTCCTTGCCCGCGCTCCGGTGCAGATTTGCAGGCTTGCTCCAGTGCGAGCCTGCAATCTGCCGGGGGTGGGCTTTAGGCTGGCAAGCTTCAGCAGTTGGTAGAGAGCTTTGACCAACCGGAAGCCGCCATTTCCATCCCCAGAGCAGTGTGGAGCAGCAGCTTCAGACCAGCCTGGACCCAAGCGTGGAACCAAGAAGTCCGGTAAGTACCGGCACAGGGCGATTCCCTCACCCCGTGCAGAAATGGCCTCAGAGCTGCTTTCTTGACTCTGTCTGCTTATAATGTGGTCTTCCTCTTTCCCTACTGTCTTCAACTTTACCAAGTATTATTTTTTAATGAGTTATGGCTTCTCATGATATGCTAAAAGTGCATTCTCAGTTTAGTCATTTAGTCTTCTGTGGAGAGTTAACACTTAATTTACTGTCAGATCTATTTATGGTCCTGCTGTGTTACAAACACTTGCCTGTATACAGAACGACACCTCTAAGATACCGAGAAACCTATCCATTACTTATTTTTGTTTTCTAAAGCCAGTGTTATTTGAGATATTTTGAGATATTTTGCTGGTTTGCAAATGCAACTGCAAAACTTCACTGTTTCTAAATAGTTAAAGAGTTCTAAGATTATTGTCTTAGCCATAGGCAAAACAGTAAAAGTTTATTGACTGAATAATACTGTTATTTCTGTAGAATCATGCAAACTTATACTTTTTGGCCGTAATCCAGCCCACAGTCATGAACACTGAAATCTAATTGAAATACATGTGGCTTAAATTTAGTTTGTGGCCTCTGTCTTGTAAATTAGCTTACCTGTTTTCCCTTTGGAGGGTTTATGTTTTCAATATATTACCTGCTCAAGCTTTGGGAGAAGATAATATAATGATAGTAAGGCACCAATCCTATGCACAATTCCCTAGCAGTAAACACCAATGAAAACAGTGGGATTTACTTTTAAGTAAACATGCCAAGGATTGCACTATAAGTCAGTAATTTAAATAGTCCACATAGCTGAATAGTTATTTTTATTTTATGCTGTGTATAATGTCATTGCTATTTTGGCTTTATCTAGCAGTTGCTTGTTATAATATTAAATGTGGTTATGATGGTAATTTTATATATATATATATATATATAGTGCATAGTCAATCAGGCTGAATTCAGTGGAACTTAGTTCTAAATAAGCAAACAGAGAATTGTGCTATAAATATGTCAGGATTTTTGAATGTCATTGAGTTGGTATTTACTGTCTGAATGCCAAAGAACCTTCTTGGATGCTCGTTATGATGTTTGGGTAGCTAAAATTTTTATCCTTTTACACATACACATGACCATGACATAATTTTATCACTACTTACCCACTGGCAAAAGGTATTTTCTGCTGTATTGAGGGAATAATTGTAGGATGTCAGAAGCGACCAATCTTCCTAGGTTTTAGGCTAGTTTGATTGTGTTTAAATTTAATTTTATACAAAGAAAACTTTTAATATTTAACAACGTAACTCATTTTCAGTAATAACTTGTGTAATACAAACTAAAATGCATAACTATTTGATATAATATATTCCTTAGCCACACAACAGTGGTCACTGATGGTTGCCATGTCAGTGCGACAATGAATGTAATCAAGGTTGTAATTTGAACTTTAAAGGATCTATTGCGTGAGCTGCACCCTATTTCCAAAATAGGTTCAGTTCTTAGGATAGTTCTTTTAGAATTCAGTCTGAAAATCAGAACAGATTCACTGTCCTATTTACATGTGAGCCACTCACAACCAATGTTACACAAACAGCCATATTATTTCTAGACTATGTTCATGTAATGTGATGTGTGTTTCTATGTAATAACTAATCCAACTCATCACAAATAAGACTGCAGCTACTTCATTGATCATTTTTTTCCTGAATGCCCAGAACTTGGTATCCTGTTATTCTTCTCTGGATGAACAAACCATGTTTGTTTGCATATGTAAGAAATGAATTATGCAAAATGATGAATTGTGCAAATGTACCCTTTCTAATAGACTATTCCATTCCATGGAAAAGATGAATTCATGACTCTCTATGGAAAAAACCCTGTCATTTTTGCCTTTTTTGCATGTTTGAATTTTGCAAAGTTTGGCCAATTTTAATCCAAACCAAAATTATCACCCATTCCTAGATAGATAGATAGAATGTATTTATTTATTTAAATAATCAATATTTATTTATTATTTGAGTATTTATTCTCTGCCCTTCAGTTACCATATATATATATATATATATATATATATATAGCTCCCAGAGTAGGTTACAAATTTTCAGTTTTACAATTTCCTGCCCTCTGGCTTACAGTTTAAAAAGACAGTAAAGACAAGAAAATGGAGTGGCAATGGGATGGAGGATAACATTCAGCGAATGCCTTTTTCGAGTCTCTCTCTCTTAGAGGCCATAGCAGTGGCAGTTGGGATGGAGGGAGGGCCTTTCCACAGCCACTGAAATTAAGGCATGGTGGTGCTGTGGCTGGTTACTGTTCTCTCCCCCAGAGGCCAAACCAATGGCAGTTGGAATATGACCTGAAAAGTACCATCCAGGGCAATAGGTTTCATCAGCACATTGTAAGTTTAGGTCACTGTTGTGGGACATGATCAAACAACAAAAATTTTTTACTATCATCTTTCATCGTAACTTATACAGTATGTAATATCTGAGAAGGAATAGAGAAGGCACATGAAAGACAGAGGGTGTTTCTGCACTAGACTGCTATAGTGCTATCATTCCATTTTCAACATCCTGTGGAATTCTGGGGTTTGTAGTTTCTTGAGACCAAAGAGTTCTCTGGCTGAGAATTCTAAAGGCCCCTCCCTAAAGTGCAAACCCCAGGATTCCATAGGATGTTGAAAGTGAAATAACAGCATTATAACAGTGTAGGACGGAAATGCCCTAGGAATGAGAAATGCAAATTTTACCTCAGTACAGTTTAAAAATATTGAAGTGTGAAACTGGAAGAACCATATGTGACTATTTGTTTCAGTTGTACCTCCAGCCAATGGTGCACTTTATTTTGCATACTTGGCTTAATGCTTTTGAATATATGACTGCCCTAACCTCTCTGAGGTTGAACATTGTAAATAACAGTGGTCTCTCAGCTGATTTTGCTGGCTCTTCTTCTGAATCAAGGATGAATATATTTAACACCGCTGCTTTTACTAAGCAGACCTCAAGAATGCCCCTGCTAACCTTTGCCAGTGAAGAAATATGACCATTTATTTCAGCTTTTAGTGCTTTGGCCCTTATGTAGTTTTTAATGCTTGGTGGAAAAAGTTTCTGAGGAATTAAAAGAAAGCACACCTACTATATTGGAAAGCCTACTAAGGTGATTTTCTCCTTTCCTGTTGCACTTTCCATTTATTTTCAAGTAAGTGCCTCTGAGACATACAAAATCACACAATTTAACACAGCCTTCCCAACCAATTTTGAGCACCCCATAATTCCTCACCCTTGGCCATGTAAGCTGGAACTAATAGAAGGCACAGTCCAAAACACCTGGACAGAACCTGGTTGAAACAGTCTGGCTTAGAATATCAATTGTGCAGACAGAAAATAGCACAGCCCCTTAATTTTGATGTTTTGTTTTTCCAGAAGAAAATTGATGCTATTAACTGGTATTAAAGTCTATACAAGTTACATTTCTGTCTGTCAACACATCACATGATGTGCAAGTGGCTGCATGGATTTTCACCAAATGTGGAAAGTGTGTTTGGGGTGGCCTGATTTGGAATAAAAGTGGTGTATATGAAATACATTTTGGGGTAACCCACAGAGGCATCCCACCTAGTTTTTAATTAGATTTTCACATTTGGAAAGTATGTTTGGGAGGGTCTGGCTTAAATTGTAAACTAGGTGTTGTACACAGAAATGATATTTGGTGTCTTGGGAGTACCCATGTTCTTTTCTTCATCTTGTGGATGAAAAAACTCCACGTCAGCAAGAATCAAGTAAGTGTATTTTTATACAGCCTGAAAATCAATCTCTGAGGGCTACCCAAGGACCTTACAACTCCTGATCTATCTATTGGGAGGGGGGGAATTCTGAACCCAATCTAACCAAGCCCAACCTGGCATCCAAAGCTGCCATTCTCATCCCAACTGGGAGACCATGGACCACTCAGTTGCATGACAGCAAAGTATGAAATCCTTGCTGCAGCATCATCTGACACAGCAGCCAGCTGGTAACCAAACCAAACTGCTCCACAGTCATCACCTTATCACTGTCTCTGCTTCAAAATTCTCACTTGTCACTGATTCAATCCAAGCACTTGCCACTGGCTCTCTATACTGCTTGTGCACTGGCAGGTGCAACCCTTTAGCCACAAAGAGTTGAAGCGAAAGAGAAAGAGGAGGGGGCAGCAAAGTTTTTTTTTATTGTCTCAGACTCTGACCCTCATGATCTCCATTGTGGTGCTAAGTAATACATTTACATGCCCTGTGTTCCCCAGAGGCCAGCAAATACACCTCTTCCCCCACATCACTACACAGGGGAAGCTATTAGTGTTGCTAGGTTTTCAAAATAGCAATAAGGGACAGTCAAAATTTATGACATGCAGGACTGACAATCAGAAGATAGCTATTAACATTTCAGCTTTTACTTAAATACCAAATGAAAACACTGATTTCAGGTAACTTAGCTGTGTGTTTTGATGTAAAATTAACATATTGTGCACATTCATAATTCTGTGATGCACATACTTTTCTCTTTATGAAGAGCCCACACCTCAAAATATAGACTGTTTTTGGCAGTCTGTATAGATAGTTCAGTCTATATAAAAGGAAAATCTCCCCAACTCTCAAATAAGGGCCATCTGGAACCCTGATGATAATAATATACAGATAATAATCTTGATTCTAAAACAATAATGTATCAAAAAAAATCTGACATTAAAATCAAAACTCCTTCTAAAGTATATGCCTTGTAAAGTGCATAACATTATTTAATTAATTTAAAAATAAAACTGCAAATTTAAATCTAAGAACTTGGTTTTAGCTTGTATTTTAATAGCAGTTATAAACACTAAATTGTATTGAATTTGAACAGGACCATGCCAAGAATAACTACACCTACTGATTGTCATATCAGTGTTAAAGATGTGGTGCAACTCAGAAGAAAAAAGGGTGAGCACCAGGTCAGCACCACAGACATGGTTGAATACATAATGATGCAAAATAAGACTTTTAAGGAATATGTATGCACTTAAGGTCTTGTTCCTGGATGGTTGAGCCAGTGAGTTGTGATTTCTCCTGCACAGATTTGTTTGTTTGTTTTAATCTCCAGTTAGTTATATCCTTAGATATGAAGAAATTTGTGAATTCTGATATGCTTATTTTTTTAAAAAAAAAACACCATAAAAATATTCTCACCTGTCTCTATGTTATGGACACTTTGGCTTCTTTGCAGCCTTTCCCACTATACAGTTTTAATATCCCTTTTAGCTGCCATGGCAACATCCTGTAGAATCCCGAGGCTTGTACTTTCACAGGAGGCACTAGATCTCTCTTGCTGAGTATTGCATATGTCCCTCCCTAAACTGTCAATTGCAAGATACTACAGGATGGAACCATGACAGTTAAAGCAGAATCATGACACTATAACTGTGTAGTGGGAAAGGGCCACCAATGTTGTCAAAGTACAGTTCCAATAATCCCTTTGCCTAGGGCTTATGGAAGTTGCAGTTCAAAAATATGCAAAGGGCCAAAGTTGTCCATGTCAACATCTGGAGGGCCACAGCTGCCCACTGCTACATTGAGAGGATGGTATATGAAATATTCCACCTGCACTTGGGAAAAAAAAAATTGATCTACATGCATGTGTTTGCTGTGTTAAAATATTTCTATCAAGCCCTGTATCTAAAGATCTCAAGGTAACATAATAAAATCAATCCTTAAAATGATTTTAAGAAGTAAATGTAATTTACAGTCATTCTAAAACAGTGGTTCTCAACTTGTGGGTCCCCAGATGTTTTTGGACTTCAGCTCCCAGAAGCCCTGAGCATTGACCATAGTGGCTGGGGCTTCTGGGAGCTGAAGTCCACAAACATCTGGGGACCCACAGGTTGAGAACCACTGTTCTAAAACATACTTATACTGTGTAACAACTTTAAAAAGTTAAAACCACGTCCACGTAAAATCTGGATAAAATCATTAGACACCAAAGGCTTTACTAGAGCCATGCATTCACTTGGTGCCAAATGAAGCCAACATTGGTACCCATTAGGCCTCTAAGAGGAGGGCATTTCACAGCTGGAGTGCCAAAACAGAGATGGCCCTTTCTCATATTCCCACAGAAGTGTGTTGCCCCCAGTGGTAGGACACAAAGAGGACCTTTGCCTACCATTTCATAGTTCAGAATCCTGACTGAAGAAGATTCCACACCATGAAGGGGTCTACACACAGAGATAAGACTCCTCGGTTTAGGCCTTTCTCCAGTGTGTGGATAGTGGAGAGCAGAGTCAATAGGGAGTGAGGTAATATGGGTGGGTCTATCAGGTGTGACTGTGGTGTCCAGAATTTTATGATGTAAAGCAGAAGGGAAGCAATGCTTGAAAAAGTTATTGTTTTGTATACCCTGTGGTTGGAGGATTCTGGGAATTGCCATACAAAAAGTAACTTTTCCAAGCTCAGAAGGCAGTTGTTATGAGAGTACAGTAGATGGTGTAACCTTTCATACAAGTGGGCAAGCCATTTCTGAGCACAAGGAAGTGCTTCCAAATTATATCTATGAAGCTATTATTATTCTTGCCACCAGTCTCACTTAGCAGGACATCAATTGAACAGCAACGATAGAAAGGAAGACCTCAGTGACAAGGATAAATGCTAGATGTTTTTTCACGCAAAAATAAAATAAAAATCCATCCTGTTTGACAGTAATATATTAGTCAGCACAGGGTTTCTTTCACCTTTCAATGTCAATAAATACTTTATAAAATCAGTTGACTGAAAGTGGTGTCTGTCAGCATATAAATCTTACCTTTGTGCATATTGTTTTAGATAAGCTTAATGAATGTTTGCATCTTGTGGTGCTGTACTGTTTTGAAAAATACTTATACATACATTATAGGAAGGTTAAGAAGTTGTGGCAGCTGGTGGTTCCCATGTCATTGGGTCGGTGCATCTCCTGTGGGTTTTAGCTTGAACTTGAAAGGACCTCTCAAAGGGGCTCAACTTATTTTGAAGGAGATAGAGATCAGCACCATGGAAAGCTCCTTTGAATTGAAGACTATGGCCATTTCCGCACTACACTGTTATAGTGCTATTATTCCACTTTCAACATCCTGTGGAATTCTGGGGTTTGTAGTTTATTGAGACCAAAGAGCTCTCTGGCTAAGAATTCTAAATGCCCCTCCCTAAACTGCAAACCCAAGATTCCATAGGGTGTTGAAAGTGGAATAATAGGACTATAACATTGTAGCATGGAAATGGCCTAAAATGCAGAGCAGACACTGACACATTGACATGGAAGCCACAAGCTGCTACTGCCAAGAAATCAATAAAAACATAAGAAAAGTCCTGCTGGGTCAGTCCAAAGAGCTATAGTCCAACAACGTTCCCCATGATTTCCAACTCAGAAAGGCCCCAAGTAGCAGATTACTGAAATAGCAACTGGTATTCAGGGGCATGCTACATTTGATACTGGAGGCAGTATGTGGCTATCATGACTAGTGTCCTTTAATAATCTATTCTTCCATAAATTTGTCTGATCCTCTCTCAAGGCATTAATTTATATTGTTTGACAATGCTGTGTGTGAAGGCATGCTTACTTTTACTGTCCTGAATCTGTCAGTATTCAGCTTAATTGGATGATCCTGGGTTAGACAGAAGAGGTACATCTCCTTATCCATTTTTACCAAACTGCATAATTTTTCATCTCTTTCAGACATGGTAAGTAATGGATTAAAGTAAAACAACTACCTGCAATGAATTGCTCTCTTTTTGGATGATGAGGGTGTGATGGAGTTAAATTACTTATGACAACATTGCCTATTTTGGTATAATGAATGATATATTGCAGTTATTTTACAAAATTATTTATAAAGGGCATTTTCATGCATTGTTAGAAAGGTTTCAACAGAAATTTTCCATTTTTATGCCATACTTTCTTAACCAATCCTTATTGGTTGGTTGAAGAGTAAGTGAATGCTGTATGTGTTGGTAAAGATGGAAGAAGAGCAAGAGGTCAGTGGAAGATGCAAGATGCAGCAGATCAGTGGAAAAATCTAATTTGACAGATAGCTAAATACCATCCCTTAAAGCAGGTGTAGGCAACATAAAATAGTCCTGGTGCTGTGTATACTTCCAACCTGATCTCAGAGGGTCACATCTCTGCACCTGCAGTTCCTTGAATGGTATAGTTTTTCATTGGAGGTGTTCCACACTCTCTCTCAAGCTATGTTCTTCCAGTGAAAAATAGCCTAAGTAAGGTTTAGTGTGATAGCAGACAACCTTGCTTGGTTTTTCTGGTGGCTAAAGTGTGCAGTTTCAGAAGACTAAAGAATTATCCCTTCAATTATAATGGACAAAATCCTCTTACTCATGGAGGTCCTGAGAAATTATATTTGTTTCATATTAGTACTACTACTAGTAGTAGTAGTACCATTGCAGTCATTCTCCTACTGTCATTAGGAGAATGGGCTGAATAGTTGTCAGTCTCAAATGAAATAGACCCACAAGATTTATATAAATATTGCTTTGAGATCAATTGGTAAATCTGCTCTAGCTGAGACTGACAATTAGATCAAGCCCTATATTAACAATAAGAATCAGACACTTGCTGAAGAATTTGGGGAGTGGTAGTCCAAAAAGTATTTTTTTTAAAAAAGCTTTGCTAAAGATATCAGAAAATCCTGATCAGTCAGGCATGGGGTGGCTACTGTATTTATGTAGCGTAGACTATGTAGTTATGAAAAAGGATGTACTTAGTAGTGAGTGAGCTGGACATTTAACCTGGGCAGCATGACATCTAATGTATTTTCTGGCTCAATTTTTGCTAATTGTCTGTCATGAGCTAGGACAGCAAGAAGAACGTACGAACATGTCTTTCATACTTACCCCACCCACAAAGCTCTACATGTTGTATGAGTCTTAGCTATAAGAGTTTACATTTTGCAAAATAAATTTCCATAACTTCACTTTAAACCACTATATGTTTCTTCTCTGTACCCAGTCTGATGTCATTTGTTCTAGTTAACACTCAGGAGAACACAGCTGTACTCCTATAAAGGTTACAATAGTACAAAAAAAAAAAACAAACCTACAGAAAACTGTAAGCACCATATATAAACACTATAAACACAAGTGGCAACAACATTTATCCTAGAAGCAGCTCAGATTTTGAAAGCACTCAAAATCTAAAGCAACATCCCAAGGCGCACTAGATAGTGATAAGTAGAACCTGTCACAAAGTATGCAGGGTGGAGTGCTTTTGTTTAGGCTTCCATCCAAAGAATGTACCTCCATACTGGATACTGTATTCCATTCTCACTTTCCCTTATTTTCCATCTTGCCCCCTAAGATGGTGAACTCAACCTTGATTGGATTGTTCTGAGGTTCTTCCTCCCTTAGAGGATCTTTTTCTCACACAGATTTTTTTTTCTTATACTTCTGCACAGAGTACATTTCCACTAAGACTGCTGATGCTGCATGAGTGGTGCTGTTTTCCAAATCAGGGCCAGTACTGAGATGACTGAGTTTACTATAAAGGCATTTACAATGATACTAAAGGCTTGTATTTTGCTGTGTTTTGGGAGGGGAAAATATTTCAAAGCGGTTTATGAAATATCTAAACGCAACAAACAAAATGAAACAAAAGTATGCTGTATGATAAATGGGAAAAACTTTAAAACAAGAACAGATCAGCATGCACAATAAAACTAATCATTGGCATATGCACAGTACACAAATATCACACTTAGATAGCACTTTAACAGCCCAGGTGGTGTCCTATGGAATCTTGGGATTTATAGTTTGGCATTTTCTATCAGAGATCTCTAAGATCTTAGATTTCTAAAGTTCTAAAGTAAAAGACTCTCAAGTTGAAGGGTGGCAAGATAATGCTAAGTACCTCACAAAACTACAAAGTCCAGAATTCTATAGGATCCTATCATGATAATTAAAGTGGGATCAAACTTCTATAACTGTCCAGTTCAAATACACCCCACAAAGACTTCCTGAATGGAAATGCGTTCAAAGCGTTTTGGAAAACGCATTAGAAAACAGGCATGCCAGATGCCCACAGAGAAGAAATCTAAGTACTGCTGGAAGAAATGACCTGTCTCATATTTACCAAATACTTTTGATTAAATGCGAGATCAGAGAGTGGGAATGGTTCTTAAAAACTGGATATGTTAATATCAGTTATCAGTCCTTTAGGTAACTGAAACAATTATTAGTGTGAAACTTCTAATGAATGTGTAGATACAGGAAATAAAACAAACCACCATCATCCAGATCTTTTCTTGTTGATGGCACTCTGGGAAGAGCTGTAGAGCCAAAGCAGGCTGAGGTCACCCCAGAATGAGGACAGCTGGAGATGATTTCATGCTATGTTATTCACTAACCATGCAGCAAATATGTGCCAAAGAAAATGTCTGGGATTATCTATCTTGCCCAACAGCTTTCTTTCCCCACAGATTTCTCATTTCAATTTGAAAGTCATTTCATAGTCTTTCCCAACTTTTATTAAGTTGGGAAAGTTACATACCAACTCTTGCTGCACTCTAAAGATATTTCATCCACGCAAATCCATACTTCTCATTTTCCAAGATCTTTTGTCATTTTCCTCTATTTTCTAGCTATTCCTGAAACCTTTCTAAAAACAAACCATTTCCCCCATTTTTCACTTTTAATAAAGTTTTTATTAAAATAAAAAATAAAAATAATTAAGATGCAACTTATTAATATTCATGTTACATTAATATACATAGTATATCCATCAAGTTACCTTATTTTTACGCACTTTGAATGGTTACTCTTGTCTTAATTGTTATGTCTACATTCCTTACATCAACAGCAACAAATGTATTGAGTAGCCATTATAACAATAAATGTCAATTCAACAAACTATAGATAGTACAAAGCACCAATTGGACTGGTTCCCAAGAGAAATGGATGGCTTTATTTGAGAGGTGCATCTCATGATCTCTTGCAAGATCACAAATGAACCTGGAACACAGCATTTTATTCATAATTGGACAAAAGGTAGGACTCTAAGTAACTATTTGGCTTGTTTTCCTCAGTATATACTTGTTCTACAAAGTATTCTCTTTAGTTTCTTCCTTCTTTAAAAAAAGTTGAGCAAAATGTGGACTTTTAAAAGGCTAAATATGTATGAAACTACTTTCCTTGATCTTGATATATAACATTTTGCTTTCTTACAATGTCATCCACCAGCAGTGCCCAGTCAGCCTGATCCATTTTGTACTGCAAACTCATCAGCATGAAGGCCGGTCTCTTAATTTAGTTCGTGAAGCTGCATCAATTAATTAAATGGCAATCAAGGGAAGGATGGATGAGAGCAATCATTACCTGGGCCCCTGGGGGTGGGGATTCTTTGTCATCTGTATACATTCATAGAATAATTTATTGCCAAAACAACTAAGCATAGATACAAGAAGCCACAAGTAGACTAATTACAATGTGTCTTGTAACTGTAAGCACTAGTTGATTTTTACAGATAGTTATGTTCTTTCAGTACAGACAGTAGCATATGATAGTATTAATACAAAATTGTCAGAATGATAGCGGTAACATAGATACCTAAGCCATTTCCACACTAGACTGTTATAGCATTATGATTCCACTTTCAACATCCTATGGAATCCTGGGGTTTGCAGTTTAGGATCTAGATCTAAATAAAGAGATACTAGGACTTTAGACTCTAAACGTTGTGCCCTGTTCCCTTGAAGATTTTCTCTTTAATGATTTTATGTCCACAAGAATTCCATATCTTCACTGGACTGTATAGAAGTTTGGGACCATGTTCAGTTGCATGTGCTTACAGAGTTCCCATAACTGTGAACCCACCTATGATCACAAACTTGAACTTGATTATAGGCCCTATTATAGAGTCAGGTTTACATGTGCACACAAATTCTCCATCCCAACTTTAGATCTAAACAGAAGCAGATGAAGACTGCTTAGAGTCTTTGTTACTGCAGATGGTTGTAAACTCTATATTGCAGTTTATTTATTATTATATTTCTATCACAGCATTATACCAAGAACTAACTAGAAAACATCATTAAAAATCAAATTAATCAGCAAAATTATCAAAATCATCACAATAGAAACCACTAACCTTTTTAGAATAATCAATAAACATCAAAGCAATTTAGAGGGCCAGTTTGAAGAGAACTATCTTTACACCCTGCCTAGCAGCAGTACAAATGTGAAATTTCCTGACTGAGAGGAGTGCATTTCACAACTTGGAAGAAACTTTGACTAATACCATGCAGGCCCATGAAACAGGCATCCACAGGTGATGATAACAGAATATACCTCCATAGGACAACATCCTTGTCTGGTTCTCTCTCCAGGCTGTCTGGCCATTTATAGACAAGGATGTAGATGAATCTAGGACTATGATATGACTTAGTATAAGGCAGGTTCTCATATATCTTCAGCTGAGCCTGGGAAGCAATTGGCAACCATTGCCACAGTGAGAAATACTGAATGAAACAGGAAATATACTCAGAAGTAGTTTCCATACAGCAAAATGCAACAAAATCCACAGAACACTGATATCTCTGTTGGGCCAACTAAAATGCATAAAATACATTATGTAAGCCTTTGAAGTTTCTCTTGCTTCTTCATCAGGCAATGTTAAAAATCACACAGGAGAAGAAAAGTGATGATGTTAGAGTCACAGCCTACATTTTATCTCAGATGTTATATTTGTTGTCACTTAAGATGGTCTAGAGGGATCTCAATGAAGGCAGAGGCCAGTCCCCTTCTTGACCATGGGGGGATCAGGGACAAAGGGCAACAAAAGAGAGGTAATACAATTTCAGCTCCAATTTTTATTGCCCTTAGTCCTCAGTCTCTGCATGGTCAACAAGGTGAGTGGTCTCTGTCTGCTTTAATATTCCTCTAGACCATCTTAATTGGTAACAGAAATAACTCTGAGACAAAATGTAAGTGAATTATGTCAGCACTTCTTCTTGTTTGGGGAGAGTCTCTCTTTTTGGAGATTTGACTTGTCAGCTTAAAATTGGGCACTACAGCTTGGACAACTACTAAAAACAATAACAAATTTTCAGGCATCTTGTCCAATGTCTTGAAGAGTTATGGGCTGCCAAAGACAGGCATCCGAACATATTTTATTAATATAGATTGTTATTTCATGTTGCAGGATTTAGTCATGGCATCAAAAGCGGATTGTAGGGGCCTGCTTAGCTTGACCTGCCTACACATGAACTATTTACCACACTTTTCTTCTATAGTGGATTTAGAACTTTGTATATAGGAGATCCAAAACAATCTTCCATGCAGGCACTGATCACTTCAGATTCATTATCTACCCTGCCTGGATAACCTATAGCTGGTTTCCCAGATCAGATTAGACACATGGTTAATTTATCTTTACATGCAAAATATTTCTCAAATGATGGTGCTAGTTTACACCTATACATCACTGCTGCAGCAATTAAGACCAAAGTTGTCTTTAATCCAAACTCAGTGAATCGGGATAGCTTAGAAAAAGGGAAGTTAAAGCACCCAAATTAATTAAGCTATTAAAAAACAGATTGCTCCGAGTAGATAATTAATGGAAATGTACCTAAATTGATTCAAAATGCTTTAGACTTCAGTGTAAATGCACTGAATTGCCCCTCCCCAATTCCAGGCTGATTTCGGAAGGCTGTATAAACCAAATTGATATGCAAGGACGTGCTAAAGTGAAACACTTAAGTAGCAATAATGCTCCAGCTCAATGAGCATTTCTCAAATCAAGCACAAAAGTCTCATAAATAGACCTTTCAAATAGATCCAGTGTTGGGTATCAGCCTGTCAGGTTGTCATTCTCTCGAATGTACATTACTCTGTGTTATAATTATATCTTTTATTCAGCAGAGTTACAGTGCATTATAATTTGAAAATGCACATTGCATTTTAATTAAAAAAAATGAATGCTTCCTGAAGCTCAGGGCCATAAATACTCAACAAAATTTCACAATAAGCAATACAAATCATACCAAGAATGGATTCTTCATGTACCCAGGAGGCAAAAACACTCTTGATGGTGTCATTTTGATTTCACAGATGTGACAATTTGAACTTTAAAATACCAGGATTGGATTTTTCAGAATTACTTCAGATCACTCTATCACTCATTAGTTGAAGTTAGTGGGCATTTTCTTTATGCATTCTTAAAAGAAACTTATCAGAATGCTTTTTCTGTCAATCCCTGAGGAGTAACTTACTTAGGAACATCATTATATTATTTCCATGGTTTTAGTCCTCTAGGTTTATTTCCATTTATGAGGACAAGGTTTTAATAGGCAATATGTTTGCACAGTGTTGCAATTAACCTCTCTTCAATGGCATCAGAGGTCTGTGTGAGTATGGTCTCTTTCATATTACACAATTATACTAGTATTGTTCTACCTTAAATGTCATAGATTTATTCTATGAAATCCTGCGATTTGTAGTTTCATGTGGTATTTAGAATTTTCTATCAGAGAACTCTAGTGCCTCTTCAAACTCAAATCCCAGGATTCCATATTGTTATTGGACTGTACGCTTCTACTCAATGATATGGTTTAATTGGCAAATATCACTTAATTGGCATGACATATAAATTATACACTGCTATGGGTGCAATGCCATGCTGGTGAGAGAGAACTGGCTGAACATGAGCAGTGAATTAGTAGGTCAGATTGGACCTTAGGGCGTGGCAAGGTCATAGTCAGAGAAGCTCTGGTGGTAATGGATTTTCAAATGTCCCTCAATGACTTAACCTTTAGAAACTGCCTCCACAGAGCAACTGATTGTTTCCCGCCCTCTTCCTATTCCTGCTGGTACTAGGAATGCATTTGCGTGTGCCAGCTGTTCTCATTCCTTAAGACATCAGATCTGGCCACTGTGATACATGCATCAGTTATATTCCATTTGGAATACTGTAATGCACTCTACCTAAGTTTGTCTTTAAAAAGTGTTCAGAAACTTCACTAGGTCCAAAAAATCTGCAGCCAAATTGTTAACTGGGGTTGGCTGCATGTAGCACACAGCCTTCTTGTTACAACCACTCCACTGGCTGCTGATCCATTTCTAGGCACATTTCAAAGTTTTGGTTTTGACTATAAAGTCCTTTACAGCTTAGGTCCAGGTTATACGAAGAAGTATATTCTCCTTTACAATCCTGCCCATGTTTTGAGATCTGCAGGCCTTTCTCCATGTCCCACCATCCTCATAGATACACTTGGCTGGAACACAAGAGAGGGCCTTCTCAGGCCATTTCCACATGGGGATATAGCCCACGCTGGGACGACCTCATCAGGAGGTCGTCTACACCGCGGGGTGCGCTAGGGCGGTTTGAAAAGGTGAGGTTTTGCACCTCAAAGTGCCCTCGCACAGCCGCGGGGGTGGCGCCGTGTGTTTTATAAAGACCACCTTTCAAGTGGTCTTTTTAAAACAAGATTGCGCTAGCCCGTCGCAGCACCCTGTGAAGAATTGCAGGGGCGCACAAGCGAGTCCCTGCAGAGCTGCCCGGGGGCGGGCTTCCAGCTGGTACGCTGTCCCGATTGGTGGACGCCGCTGGCCACCATTTTGGGTGCCTCCGGGTGCTACCGGACGTCGCTGCCGTGTAGAGCGGCGAACGCGCGCTGCTCCCCGTGGGGACGGAGCCACCCGGATTAAGGTAAACTCTGTCCCTGCGTGCGCCGCCCCATTCCAACGCTTTTCGCCCCCCCCCAGTTGCTGCCTTCAGATTCTGGAGTTCCATTCCCAAAGAGTTTAGACTGGTACCTTCCCTACTCTTTTTCTGTAAACAGCTGAAAACTCTTTATATTTTGACAGGCCTTTGAGGACTGGTTGTGTAGGGATTTCAATTTTTTTATTTTGTTGTGCTGTTCTTTTTTTCTTATATTCCTAAATTAATTTTTTATTGTTTATTTTTTAAAAATCTTTTTATTTTGTGAATTTTAAACTGTTTAAACACTACTATTGTAAGCCATCTTGAATCCCAACACTGGGGAAAGGTGGGATGATAATAATAACAACAGCACCCCTAGTATTGTGAGGTATTTCCTGAATTCCAATGAATTCCTGTGTCCCCAAGGGAGGAAATGTCAGTCACCTCCCCAACATGGGACTATTCTACTGACAGCAAGAGCACATAACTTCTGCTTCAGTGCATCATATTCACCAAAATGTAGCACTGGATATTTTTTTTTCCAAAAGGAAGCACATTGGCAATGGACAGGGGAGAATGCCCTAACAGCAAAAATTGATAAATTGGTTGGGTCCTAATTTCTCAGCATATAACTGCTGGTGTGGAATGAGAACAAGGTGTTCAAATAAGAATTCTGTCCCCAAATGAAATTCTTCTGCAGCCCCCCAAATTTCTAGTATTACAGTAACTTAACTCATTGTGCATTTAAAAATATAGCTTGGCAAATCCTGTTGGGATGTTACATCATTGTTAACCAACTTAGGATTGTGTGAAGTTGAATTGTGCTGTTGTGCAGAATTCTCAAGAGAACAGCAAAAGATGTAGGCACACCACTGGAGCCATTGCACAAGTGGAACCTACAACGTGGCTATTCCACAATAGTTGAAGTGCACAGCATGTCGCAGTGCACAATGTGTACCCTAGCTTAATTGGGGACCACTTTGTAAAATGGGGCACCTCGCACAGTGCCCTGCTGTCTATTGTCAAAATCCACTAGCATAGCAGCATATTATATCAGCAACTTAGCTCTGTCATTGTAAAGTTACATATGGTAGCTTCCCCACATTTTAGACATACAAAAAAAAAAAAAAAAGGAGGAGGGAGTTTTCCAAGGGAATATGAAAACTATAAATATAAGAGTTCTAGGTGTGAAATATTTTCAGTGCCTCACACTTAGCAGTGCTAGAAATTTGGAGACGGAAAGAAAATATAATGGGGGGACAGAATACTCGGTGGGATTGCATAGCCTTTATTTTCTTGGGGTGAGACAAAGAAACATTTCCTTGGGAGGCCAAAGGGACATTTTAAAGGGCTCTCTTTTATTGAGTTTTTGTTGTCGAATGGGAAAAAAATGTAGTTACCACTCAAAATTGTTCTTAGTGATGTCACAAGGCAGCCAGACTTGATTTGTCACATTGTTATACAACACTGTGATATCATTGAATTCAGTTAAAGACCCCCAGATGGCTGCTATCACACATGTGTGAACCAAATGGCAGCACTCTCGCCTTCAATCGACTTTTTAGCTCTCAGATATATCAGCACGTAGTCAAATAACGTGTAATAATTTCACCTAAGTCAATACATGAGACTTCATGGGCTGGACCAGTAATGTGATTAATCTAGGAGGAAGAAACTATAATAATTAGAAGACAAAATGGAACAGATTGCTGTAGATAAAAAAGGAAGCCAGATAGAAGAAAGGTTGAGCCTTTTCGCTACCAAAAGCACCTCTTCCAGCAATATTTCTATCATGTCTTTGAAGTAATTTTTCCACTTATCAGAATGGAGACATGAAACAAAGGTATGAGATAATAAAGAACATGACTTCATTGACATCAAGGTTATCTGCAAAGAAGAAAATCTAATCTAATTTCTAATCTGATCTAATATTGAGAGACTTGTTCACGACCAAAATTTTCCTTTCAATGATCCCACCCTAACAAAAGACCCAGTGTTGTGTAATCACTTGAGTGTTGGATGATTACTCTGGAGACCAGGGCTTGAATCTCCATTCAGCCATGGAAACCCACTGGGTGACCTTGAGCAAGTCACATTTCCCAGCCTTAAAGGAAGGCAAAGGCAACTCCCCTCTGAACAAACCTTGCCAAGAAAACTTCATGATAGGTTCACCTTAGGGTTGTCGTAAGTCTGAAGTGGCTTGCAGGCACACAATAGCAACCTTAACAGATGTACCCATCTGTTCAGTAGCATGGGCTTATCACTGGCTGTTCATCATTAAAGGTTGGCTGTGGAATCCATGTCTAATCTTTCCTGTACCCTAGAGTTCATTGAGCAAATCTGTGCATGGACCAAGGCCATCCTTGCAATCCAGAGCCCACTATAACACTCCTGATATTGCTGGCAAAGAGAGACAGATGGGCTGCAGCTCCTCACCTCTAGTTGCCACAGGATGCTTCCCTCACTAATATCTTTTGTCTGTCTTACTGGCTATACATCTTTCAGTGCCTGCACCATCTACCAGTTGTACTAGATATAGCTAATGGGTTAATTTATTATCCTCAAATAAATGTGTAGTCATGAGATTTAGGCCATGTCCACCCTAGACTGTTATAGTGCTATTATTCCACTTTCAACATCCTGTGGAATCCTGGGGTTTGCAGTTTACTGAGGCCAAAGAGCAATCTGGTTTAGAATGTTACATGCCCCTCCCTAAAGTGAAAACCCCAGAATTCCGCAGGATGTTGAAAGTGGAATAATAGCACTATAAAAGTGTAGTGCAGAAATGGCCGTTCTAAATAAGGGCATGTTATCTATGAGCATCAAGGTTTTGTGTGGTGATGAGAGTACCACTCATCTTCCTCTCTTTCACTGGGTTGTGTGTATTCAGGAGAAGGGCAAATCTGCTTCAGCTTAAGCTGGAAGAACAACATTCATGTGACCTAAAAAGTAAGAATTGCCCTTATGAAACAAGATTGTGGAGTTAGGAACCTCTTTATTTCTTCTGAGAGAAGGAGGATTCTATCTTAATAGTACTGGTCAATACAGCATTTGAGGGATAGTGCTCTTTATGAGCGTGCTATTTCAGCAATGCTAAGAAAAGGTTTTTTTTAGCAAACTAACATGATGGAATTTTTTTCCAGATATATATCTTCAGGGAAGTGACAAATAAATTATTCATAAAGTCCCAGTATTAACTGATGGTAATTAATTAGAATGGTAAACATTTTGTTGGATCCACCAGCCTCAACAAAAGTAGACTTGTCACACTTCTTGAGCCTCATTGTGAGAAGAAATGCACCTCGTTTTGAAAATCTATTCATTTCCAAGGCCTATGAAGCATTTCAGAAAAAAGTAAGGAGAAACAAAATAATGTACACATTTTAAAATGAGATCTGTTGAAAAGGCACACAATTGAAAAAACAATCCTCAAGTGTGCATTAGTCAAAACCACTGTAAATTAGATTAAATATATAAATGAATGAATGCATTAGGAAAACTGGATCAAAAAGGTGCACACATTTCCCAAAAAGCAAACAAAGAAATCTGAAGTCTCACAGCATAATACAAAACAAGAATGGAAAAGGAGTGTAGTGCAATATTTGACAATAAAATCAGCACTGAGGTATTTTCACATTCCTACAATTAATCTCTGTTCTGAATGGCTTCATATGAGTGATTGAGTGAGTACAGGTTGAAACAAGGGCTGCCACTGCTAATCATTTAATCTCAACATTTTCAGTGATTGATTGATATCACTCACACTCATGAAGGATACATCTAGCTGAAATTTCTTTACATACCTGCAGGTGGAAAAAATCTTCAGCTGGTACAGTACTCCCAGATTTACTGATCCACAATCATATGTGTTTGAAGGTCTTTGTTTCCAATGGGAATTCACTTTATAATATGTATTGCGTATTCTGTTTTGCTAAGTGAATGTGCCTGAAAACGAATGATTGCAATTGAAGGCAAATGCAATAATACATACCAACTGACAGCAGTGTCAATAGATTTTAGGCATTGCCTATCCAGTAGTAGATGTTGGAGAATGAGAATGTGAGTTGTCTATTGCCTAAAAAAAATATTGGCTGAGATCCTGCATTTGGAGATGTAGCTGTATAACCTGATGCTACCCTCAAAAACATACCCTTTAAGCAATGCAAGTCCCCCCAACAGAGACATTTCTGCTGGAAAACAAGGTGGGGAGCAGTGACCCATTCAGCAGGGTCTTGTCACAACTGCATGTCACAGTGCACCTGCTATCAGGAGAGACCTGGATGTATCGTTGCTCATCATGCCACTTCCCAGCACTCCATAAATTCTTCAGTTAGAAATATTAGTCACTACAAGGGTGCAATGGGAGTAAAAGTGGAACAGTGTAATTACAGTGTTGTAAACAGGGCTTCCCACACCATAGTTACTGAACAAGATGCCACATTTAATCTGTCAGTTTCATGCAGAATGTCCACACAATATGCCAAGAAGATAAGTGGAAATTATGTACATTGATTGGCCAATAGTCACATTACCCCCAATGATTCATTAGTGAATCAGAGATAATCTCCACCATCACTTGGAGAAGATAGGTGCAATTATATACATCATTACTTGGGAGCAGGCACCACAGAAATAAGTGGGGTTTTTTGCTGAGTATATATAAGATTGCTGTGTATGTCAATTATTTTTGTCATGCAATGTTTTAATGTTATAAATGGTTTGTTTATTTTAACTTTTATATTTATACTTTTACAGATATTTTAATTTGTTCTGCTTTAATGTTGTTGGAAGCCTTGAATTCCACTGTCAGAAGAAAGGTGGGAAATAAATAAATGAATAAAATGATGATGATGATGATGGTGACGATGGTGACAATGAACGTGATCATGATGTAAGGAACTTCTCTTCATGCCGTTAGATTTTTCAACTTCTGCATATGAACCTTGTTAGTCTTTATGTACCCTGTTCACTGAACATTCGTTATCATACATCATTGAAGGTGCTGTGTTTGCAGTGAATGTATACAATTTACTTTGAAGTCAGTACAAAGAAGCTCAGGTCTATAGCTGATGCAGTTTATAGGCTGTGTCGTAATATGTGACTTGCATATGACAATATACTGTCTAAATAAAAATCAAGATACCTACACAGCTTTAATATTCTTTTAAGCTCCAGTTAAACAGTAATACAGGAGGCATGTATTACCATTGCAATCATATGCAAATTACTCACAGAATATCTCATAGCCGTGAACCCATAGGCATACATAGAGTCATCTCATTGAAATCAATAGGCCCTTAATCAAGGTTAACTCTTCTCATTGACTTTGGTAGGTATATCTGAAGTGTAACAAAATCTAGACAATGCATTGTGTTCATTGGCTCTTACTCCCTAGTAAGTGTAGTTAGGATTACAGTATCATATAGTAAAGTTTGGCCATCAGAGATTTTCATACACAAAACTCCTTTCACTATTATAATTTTATGCATATAGATTTACTAGGTGAAAACATGTGGTGTAATATTTTTAGAAGAGTAAAAAGCTGCTTTTTCACTTGCAAGTGACTGTCAGATAAATTGTGCAATGACAGAGATTTCTTACTTCACATATATTGTGGAAACATACATGATGAACAGAAAGGATGACCTCTGTATCATTGCTGAATGTGCCAATTAATTTTTTCCTTTGAAAATTCAATGAACTTGTCTTCTGCTACAACATTCTACATAAAACCCCCTTTTAAAGTTCGAGTAAGGTTACCAGAAAAGATCATCTAAGCATGACTTAGTTAAAGGGTAGAAGTAAAGAAACAAATTATTTCTATTGTGTACAAAATTGAGGTCGCTTCAGGTTAACTGAATCTGATTCCTCCAAGAGATGAAGACTTTCCACATCAAGACAAATTATTCAGAGAATTCTAATTGCAAAAGGGAAGATATTGCCTTCCTCTCCTGAAAACATATACTTAGATTAGATAAAACTTTGCAAGAAAACCTGGAACAGACTTTATAGACTGCTGCTTTTGTGACCTACAGGAAAGAAAAAAATATCCATTGAAAACAAAAGGAAAACTATGAGGATTATAACCCTATATTAAACCACCAGGACACTTAAACATATTTATCAGAAACATTCAGTGTTTCTGTAAAAAAACAGAAGAGAAAGTTTGTTTGTAAGGATTGTTATCCTGAAAGCACATGCTGCTACTAAAGTTTGTGTAAGTACATATACAGCAAGTTTGTTTCTTTTTGTCTTGTGTATATTCTATGTATATTGATCCTTCTCATATATCTCCAAAACTGACCATTTTACCAATAAATAGATGAGATGCGTTTTGAATATTCAGAACTCAGTGGCATGATTTTGGAGATTTCTTCCTCACCAACATCCTCCATTATGACATTTTACCCTCAACCATGCCTACTGTATCTGGGTTGTGAATAGTAAAGATGCTCCCAATCCATCCAAGACAACATGCCAATCAATGAGGGATGGTGGTAACTTTGTAAGAGCAAACCTTAATGTTGTCAACATGTCTTTTTCCAGTTTGAGACTCTAGGCAGCTTACAACAGTTAAAGCAAAACAAAGCTAAAAAATTCATAGCATACAAAATTTAAAAACATAATTAAACTATCAAAAACTTAAAACCAAGTAAAATATAAATCATTAAAAAGAAAACAACAATTAGATGTTCCAGCACATTATGAAGGCCCCTAAGCAATCAGTCCTCAAAGACCTGTTGAAAAAAAAAGTCTTCACCTGTTCTGGAAAGATAGCAAGGAGACTGCTAGTCTAACCTCTCCAGCAAGAGAGTGCTATGGCCTGGGAGCAACCATTGGGGAGGCCCTTTCCCATGTTTCCACTTTGTGAGTGTGATTGGACAGACAGAAGGGCTCCTCTTAGGATCCCAAAACATGAGTAGGTTTGTATGGGAAAATATGCTCCTTCAGAAAACCTGGGCCTGAGCTGTTTAGGGCTTTTATACATCATAACCAATGCTTTGAATTGTGCCCAGGAATGGATGGGCAGCCAGCAGAGCTGTTACTACAAAGGAATTATGTGATCTCTGCAGCCAACCCATTGACCAACTGAAGTTTCAGAACACTCTTCAAAGGCAGCCCCATGTAGAGCATGTTACAATAATCCAAACAGGGTGTAACTAAGGCATACGCCACCATCATGAGATCATACACCTCTAGAATGGGCATAATCAGATATTTAGCAATATCATAGCGAAATGATACATATCAAGTGTGCTAATGAGCAAAGAATATACCATTAATGATTGTGAATAGCAAAGAAAATATGGTTACAACACAATAGCATAAGTGCCATACATTACATTGCCAGAGGCCACCTAGTACACCCATGGAAAAAGTGCAACCATGCATGCCCTACCCGTAGTGTTTGCCAAAATAGTATGTATCTGGACATACTGGGGAAAGTAAGCATCCACAGGATTCAAGATGCCTTATTCTGCAACATCCCCCTCAAAAAGTTTCCAAACTTCATCAGCTCTTAGACCAGTATAGCAATCTCGCCAACAGGATTGAAAAGTTTTTAAAAAAAATCTGGTCCGTCTTGCTGCCCTAGTCGAAACAAGTCAAAGAAGTGATAGCTCTGCTATGCATTCTTTCAACCACTACCACGACCTTCTCTGATGTCATATGGTATTTTTTCTATTTTCCAGATAGTAAGCAACTGTCACCTCAGCATAACACATTGCCTCAGAAAAATAGATTTAGCTAGACATTTGCTTAACATGTGATGATAACAGTTCTCTGAATCTCAGTATTTTTCCCTCGTAGGAGAAAATCTTCTGGAAGAGGAACAGTTTCGATGAAGAAAATGACACAAGAAGAAAGGCAACCCACACACACACACACACACCAAAAAACGTTATGCTCTGACTGAATTTGGAACCTCACATAACTGTAGTAAAGTTTTGAAAAAGTCAAGAAACACTTATTATTATTCTTCCACCATTTGTAGTTGGGGGCTCAGTTTTTATTTGCACTATGTATTAGAGTATGGAGTCACAGTTGGGCCAATTTGGACCAGGTCCAGAATAGATCAGATTGGTCTAATTTGGTTCCAGAATGCCATGGTCTGAAGTGATCTGGATTGATCCAGAGATCCTAACATCAAAAATACACAAGGTAAAGACAGAAAGTGTGTCTCCATTATGACAATATGAGTAGAAAGCCAAGGTGGTATGATGCAGGAGAGGAAGAATTGACAGTTCTGATCTGCAATATGGGAGACAAATATCATTAGTACTTTCCAGTCACGGTGTCTATGGGGAGAGATTGTGGTCACTGAAGTTTCAGACTCATTCTCTTGCATCTCTTCTTTCATTTGCTAGATTTAGGTATTGGTAGCAGATCACTGACAGAGATATGCAGAGGGTTTTCTTCATTGCTGATTGGCACCTGAGCTTTGTCATTTTATTTCTCGACCTTTTCTTGTTAATATATGTTAGTATATGTTATCTAGCTCAATCCTCAATTTGCCTTTTTTGCCTTTTGTTGAATAGTAATTTTTTGTGTGTGTTTGAGTTTGTCTTAGCTAATGAAACTGATTGACTACATAGCTCCAGCTGCTAGGTGTCTGATATGCTTTCTTATTGTTATTCATTTATTTTAAAAAAAGGTATTGCACTTATCAAAACCCTTTTCTTTTTTTGTCTTTGTTGTGACTACCTCTGAGTAAGTAGGTATCGGTTGATGTACATAATATTGTTTTGGAAAAAACCAAGGTTTAGGAATCTGAGTTATCAGAGATAATTTGCCATGGTGATAATAACATTACATTTCATTCTCTTCCCATTAGCTGATTTCTGCTAGGAATAGGCAAATGCATGATGAGTCATCTGGAGCAATTAAAGCTGGAACCATATTCATTCCAATGTTGGCATACTGTGTGGTCTGAATGGTATGTAGGTGGATAGATAGCTCTGGTTTTTGGGCGGAGGTTGAACAGATGGCTTTCTTCTAGCCTTTCCAAATCTCTGATTCTGTCAAATGATGGCATGGTGCAATTTACATTATGTTTCCCTGTGAAGTACTAGAATTGCGGGAGTCTACCTATGTCTTATTTCTTGCTTTTAAAACACGATAAAGAAGAAAAGATCCCTGTACATTCACTGAAGTATTATTGTTCCCTAGGTTGCATAAGCATAGCTGTTGGCGTAAAGCTGCTGGTGACAGATCAGCAATTCAATTCTCTTCAATTGCAAAAGAGAAGAAAATATGGCACCATGTTTCATCTGATAGCCAAATTCAGTTGCTGTAGCAACACTGTCTGACACTGTCTACAGAGTGTGTTGTGACCTTTTCCTTTTGTTTTGCATTACTGCTATCAAGTTCATTATACCTTTTCTGATCTCTTATTAAAAGGACAAAAGATTAAGGATCTGGTTCTCCACACCAGATAGCCCTCAAAATATTGAATTCATTTCACAATGTTTTCTCCCCCACTCTGTCTCTCTGTTCATTCCCACATAAAACAATACTTCTTACAAGCAAGATGTTCAATGGGGAACTTGCTCCTTAGAAATCAAGTAAAGACAGTTTGATATTAGTAATTAGTATTAGTTTGTAGTTAGTAATTAGTATTAGTAATTAGTAATTAGTATTAGTTTGATATTAGTAATTAGAAATCAAGTAAGGACAGTTTGATATTAGACATGGCCATGTCTTTTGTTCAATCTTGCTAGCCCCCATGAAGAAATGAGAGAGGGGGGAGAAAATGTTTCTTACCCCTAAACAAATAGAGCCTGGTAGGTAGAGGTGATGGAGTTGGTTCCCTTGTTCTAAGGTGGAAGATCTTCATGCAAAAGTTCATTCTTGTTAAGAGTGCGAACAACAATGTCTGTGCAAGCTATTTTGTATGGTGTTAACTGTTTTGAAACATTTCTGTTGAGAGCAGTAAATAAATACTCTAAACAGAGATAGAAACAACAGATGGAAGTGCACATTTGATACAAAGCTGGGAAAGTTACTCAGCCCCCAATAGTTAATTGTGAAGTATCCATTTATTTTTCCTGTTTCTAAAAGCAACCACAATTTTTACATTTTAGTAAAATAGTTACATTTTAATTTCTTTAGAAAACATCCAAATGTTATAGATTTCTGGCCTGTGGTACAAAAGTCTTTTTCCTATCCGCCTTGTTTCTTCAGTGCCCAAGCAGCAGCATGAGGCACCTGAATCACATGATATTTCTTCACCGCTATTTAGTGAACCACTGTCCCATAATTATAGAAATAACTAAGAAGTTATAAGTACAAAAGTGCAAAAGAAATTAAATTACCTCTCATTAAATTTCAGTCAAAATCCAACCAAGTTTAACCTTCTTTATTGGAAGAAGAAATAAATGGCAAATAATCAGTCATGTAGCTTGGAGTGTGTGTGGGGGGGTGAGGGTGGTGAAGAGGCAGGGGCATGACCACATCACGTGAGGGCGTGGCCACATCATGCGGGGGCTTGGGCATGTTGCCCAGGGGGCATGGGCAGGTTGTGCAGGTGGCATGGGCATGTTGCATGAGGGTGTGGCCATGTCGCACGGGGGCATGGCCACATCACACAGGGGTGTGGCCACATCACTTGGGGTGCCCCCCAAAAATTGCTGCCCGGGGCAGACTGCCCTCATCGCCCCTGTCCATATGCCAGTGCAAGTAATTAGTCATTTGTAAGTAGTTATTTTCAAGTTCTAGTTTGCACTTCACAAGGAAACTGAGAAGGATTCATGGGGGGGGGGTTCTATGTACCTACCTCTTGTTTTTCTGTGTGGGCTGGACTGCACTTGGAATAGTGATGAGAATTGTGTAACCATCTAAATGGTGTCCACCTGGAACCCTGAGAAGTCAGGGTAGCCTAAGGTGAGGCATGCTGAGAGCTGGAGTTCACCAATTGAAGGGCTGTACCCCTTCATCTTCTCACCCCTTATTTACACCATAGTGGAGTGTCACTATAAACACAGATGCCTACGTCAATGCATGGGCATCAGGAATAGTGAGACACTTTTCACTTTGAGTGTGTAGACCCCTTTCAAATAAAGGAGCACTAAATAAGCTGTGACTACTAGTTCACTTGAGAGATATCTTCCCTCTGCTTTTTCTTACCCACGAGTGATGAATGAGCAATCTAAATAGGGGTGGGCAACTGGGAAAGGTCCTGAGGCCACAAAAATGGTTGTGTGCTATCCATAGGTTATATTTTGCCCATCTTGCTCTAAAGCATAGAGACTGTACTGTTGGCTTAAAACTAAGGAAACTAAATTCCTATGCAGTCATAATTTCCACTAGGACCTTGCACTATCATTCAACTTCAGTGCATTTTTTGTGTGAAAATAATGGGAAGAAATCATATATATATACCTGGGAAATCAACAACAACAACAGGTAAATAAACTAACAAGTATTAGAGATAAAAAAGGTGACAAGATTAGAGAAATTTCTTTACATTGACAAAAGAATCAGCTTTAGAAATAGATATTTGAAATAACTGGCTTGTGTGATAATTCTAAATATGGAAACTATTGTTAAAATTTCATCCTCCTAACAATCAATAATTGGTTATGTAGCTCAGCATACTGGTCATATTGATAGAAACGTGGTTCTGCTTAGATTGCCTGCAACCTCCACATTGTTAAATTTGCTGCCTTTTTGTCCCAGCGCTCCTCAGAATACTGATGTTCCACAGGGAAATATTAGTTAAAGTAACATCACACACTTCAAAATATTGTATACAAATTCAACACTAATGCTTCCTCTTTTAATCATCTTATTCACCGGAGGAAAAGAAAAATTTCATTTTGACATTCATGTGGCTTCAGTGTTTCCTGATAAATGCATCCTAGCCTAGGGAATTACAGATGCTAACTGTCTAGTATTGTATTGCTTTCCTACATCTCTGAATTTTTCATTGATCATGTATGCTGAATTAGAGTTCTATGTAAAACAATTCCAGATGGTATGCTGTGGAGAAGGGAAGCTGCCCATCTCTTTTATCTCTAAAACTATAAATTGTACAGGTTGATGTATTATAACCAAGACAGAAGGTATACGATATGTTCCAGTGGTATTCCCAGGAGGTACACATGAGGTTTTACCCTCAGGCAGTCCTGCAGCTGCTGCCAAATGTGGAGGTTTACCAACCTTTATCCCACCAACTGTGGGGTTTTCCACTTGGGCAATCCCACCAGTTCCACCAACTGTGAGAGTTCTTCTAAAGCAACTCCACTACTCTGTCCTAATGAGCCTTTAACCCTCCAAATGTGAAGACTTCCACAGTGCTCACTCCAGTTACCAAGAGTGAAGACTTTCTCTGATCCCTACTTCTGTCACAATGTAAGGACTTCCTGTCTGTGTGACATCATTTGTGCCAACTGTCCAAATATCCTATGGGAAATCTATTCAGCTTTTATCCTGAGTAGACACCACCTCTCTATATTCAGTGCTGCCACCACAGAAACCTTGGCCCTTTCTGCACGAGGCGAGTGAATCACTCCATGCTGTTACTTACCGGCTCTTCTTGGGTCCGAAGTAACGCACACTGTCCCTTGAGCCCTTCCGCAGGGCTCCTCCATCGGTGCAGGGTGAACTGGAGCAGTGTGAGGTCTGTAGATCCGCACTGCTCCAGCTCAAAACGGCGGCTTCCAGTGTCTTTGTGGGAGTGGACCAACTGCTGACGCTGGCCACGCCCACAGCCCGTCCTCCACTGATCACAGGCTCACATTGGTAAGTGAGCCTGATCGCAGGCTCACATTGCGCACAGGTAAGTGGGAATGCAATGGCGCGTTCCAGAAAACGTAAAGACCTGATTTTTCCAGTCTTTACTTAGCGCGGAGGAAGACCACTTGGGGGGCGGGTTGGATCAGACTGAGATGCAGAACTAAGTTAAATAGTCTCCACCTAGTCTGATCCAAGGTGCGGACGACCTCCGTGCCAGGACACCTTGGCCTGTTTTAACTGCCTCGTGCAGAAAGGGCCCCTGTCTCAATCCAAGCTATCTGGGCGATAGCATTTCCAGAGGCCTAAAATGTATAAAAACAGAAACAAATCTTTATTTACAGAGGTTAAACTTATCAAAGCAGGTTAAATATTTATTATTTTTAAAATGCCACACAATCTCTCAAGCACTCCTCTCAAGCGAACTCAGGCCACTGAACCACCAGTCAAAACATTTCTCTTATTCTGACCCTCATCTAACTCCAAAAAACCCTCTCATCTAACTGAACTATCAAATGTCATTCACCGACTATATTCAGTCTCTTCAAACATTCCATCAGTCACTCAACATTCCATTTTCTTCCCCCAACAGATTCTTGCCTTGTACTCTAATATGCAACCAGTAAATTAAACAGTATTTCTTAACACAAGTCCATGACACCATAGCATACCCCTTCTGTCCAGACAAGATTGTGGGGGATTAGATCTAAGAATGGTTACGGAAACTCCTCAAGTGGACTTTTAATGCTTTCCCCCCTGTTCTGTACTGCCCAGACTAACTGCAGATCGGAGATGATTTGCATTTCAGAATCTGCATATTGATCGATGGCAGCAGGTGTATTTAATAAAATATGCACACTTTAAAGGAAAATATGAAAGAAAACTGCATATGTTTCAAAAGTACCCAAAACCAACACAAAAACACTTGGTCAGTGGAAAGAAGGATACCAGTGATACCAGCAACTTGGGGAAAAAACACACATAAAAATGACAAATTTTCAGAAAATATGTTCCAGCCCACATGCCCCAAATTTCAGAATGTTGGCAAGGGGGAGTCAAACTACTTTGAAGTGGTTCTTTAACAGCCACAAAGGGACAAAAAGGGAAAATCAATGGGTAAGGACTTGACAGATTTGAACAGCCCTAATGAAGACTACTCATTTAATATCTTTGGCACTATAGAAACTGGTTCCACTGGATAGCACTGCATGCAAAAGATTGAGTCCATTTCTTCACCTTACTTCTTTCCAGTGACATGCTGTTGCAATTCCAGTAGTACCTTTGCTGAGATGAGAGTGTATCCCCAATGCTCCCCTCTGCACTTGGCTGGCTGCCTGTGGATGGGAGCACAAGTGACACACAGCTTCCTTCTGCAATGCAGCTGGTCTCTTTTCTGTGCTGCACTGGGGAAGGAACTGCCTGTATCATGCTTCTGCCTGTTCTGTATGACTGCCAGCAATGGGAGCATGGCGCAATCATGGGCCATTAACAGATATTAATGGAATATCCTGCAATCCCAATGGGTGGGGATGTGTTGGCGGTGGGACTGTGATGACTTCATGAGAAAGTCATGAATGTGTCCCCATTTGGGGGACAGCGGTGCCATGCAGAAATGGCCTGGGTTACTTTGGAAATAAGCACATGGTTACTTTTGTGTCCCAAGTGATCCAATATGGGCGGGGAGACCTGATTTCCAGACCTCAGATATAAGAACCAAGATGCATCCATTTTATCATTTCTGTTGGTAATATGATTATAAATTTACTCTATTGAGAATCTCATCTCTATACAGGACAAGAGTGGATTCAGACCAGGAAATCCAGCAGCAAAGCACCTTGTTCTTTCCAGCACTGGGACAGCAAGCACGTTGAACACATATGAGACATGAGCCTTGCTGCTCCACAGCATTACCTTGGTGATACCAAGAAGAGATGTCGCAACTTGTCAGCTCAGCTGGATGTGTAGGAGTGGCAAAACATATGTCACTTCAGCTCTGATACCTTTACGGACCTCACACCCTGCCTATCACTTCTATGCCTTCTCAAACCTAAGCTGCACACTTTGAAACCAAACCACTTACTTGTTTTGTACCATGTTGCCTAAAGAATATTCACATTTTTCCCCATCTTCAGGTAGAAGAAAAGGCCATTTCCACACTAGACTGTTATAGCGCTATTATCCCACTTTCAACATCCTATGGAATCTTGGGGTTTGCAGTTACGGGAGGGGCCTGGCCTGGGATAATAGTGCTATAACAGTCCAGCGCGGAAATGGCCGAAATCTTTAAGAATCATGGTGGGAACCTTTGTACTTGACTTGTGCCTATTCTGGACCATACTGCTTTTGCATCTGCCATTGCTACCTCAGTATGTCAGGCCTGTCTGCAAAATCTATGACTTTACCTAAGACGAAAACATCCCACAAGCAGTGTATTCTGTCCTGCCAAATGCTTGGCAACAGTGTCAGGCAGTCAGCACCAAACAAGCAAAACAAAATATATTCACAAGGTCACTGTTGGGCCACCATAAGTGATTGAAGGACTAAATTTGGCTTGATGGGCCATCACAATCTGTGTAACCTTTCTATGTGACATTCCCCATGGGAAAAGGGAAGGAACTCAGTAGCCCTGGAAATAGAAGCTATCCTTCCTTTTAAAAATGAAGAGTGACAGGACTTAGAAAACACAGAAGGTCGAGTTTGGACCAGAACACTTGTAGATGTTGGGAGGGGAGGGCTTTACTCCCTCTGTTCCTCCTATTTACATTGAAAGAAAAGCTTTATTCAGGTGAATGGAAAATTTCCTGACAATTGAAGGAATAGGTGGAGGGGAGTATTCTATTGGTGGGCAGATGGCTGAAGATTTCCTACCATCTTGCCTGGATCTCAAAGTGGACTGGCCCACAGTTCCTGCTTTCTGTTTAGAAAGCACACACACAATTGCTAATTAGGTGAATGTCTTCACATCTACTTTGGCCTACAAAACATTTTTAAAAAATATCCAACAGCATATAAGAATAGTTCCATCGTGCCTAGGCCCAAAAGCAGATGAAATGTCCTTCCTCCATCCCCGCTTCCACTGCTGTGGCCTCAGAGAGAGAGAAGAAGAAGCAGTATCTGCTGGACTTAATCTCCTCTCATACTGCCATCCCCTTTTCCTTTTGTGTTGTGTCTTAGGCCATTTCCACATGGGGTTTTTTAAATAGGGCAGAGCTTCCTCCAGGGAGGACGTCTGCACCTGGGACCATACTGGGTCAGACCTACTGAACGTAGATCTGCAGTCCAGCCCCCTCCCAAACGACCCCAAGTGGTCGTCCAGTGTGCTTTTGAAAGACCGCTAAAAACAGGTCTTTCAAAAGCACGGAGCGCACCATTGCAAGCCTGCTCCCATATGCAGATTCGCAGGCTCGCACCGGTGCGAGCCTGTGATCTACTGGGGGCGGGCTTTAGGCTGGCGAGCTTCAGTGGTTGGTCAAGACCCTCAACCAACTGGAAGCCACCATGGTTGTCCCCAGAGCAGTGCAGAGCAGCGGCCATGGACTGCTCCGGAGAAGTGTGGACCGGACCAGGGAGCCCAAAAGTCTGGTGAGTAGCGTCACGGGGCGATTCCCTCGCCCTGTGCGGAAATGGCCAGAATTAGACTGTAAGCCTGAGAGCAGGGAACCATTTTGTTGTTCTTTTACTTGTAAAGTTCCATGTGCAATAAGGATGCTATGTAGTGATGATGGTGATGATGGTAATTATATTAATACTAATAATCCCTTTGGAATCTATTTAACATTGAGGTAGAAACTTCTTGTTTTCTAATTAAGGTTATTAATGACTAATTTATAGCCATTGTTCTTATAACCAGATTCATCTCTTACCATAAGGAATTTTACTATTATATTTTGACATAGGTTACTTTTAAAAAAAATACAGTCATGTTGTTTCACTCTCCAACTATATAGTAACACAGAAGGCTTCTAGTACTATTGAAAAGAAGATATTGGTAAGAAATGTCACAGCAGGATTTTCTTCCTTGATTTGTAGACCCTTGGAGAAAAATATAAATTGTTGCAGTGAAAAAGCTTTTCTTCTGAAAGCTTCTGTGTAGATGTATACTTCTGCAGACTCAATGAAATCATATGTTGCAATGATATTAAGAAAAAGATGCTGTATATGTGTTCAAAAAGGTGCTTATTCTTTTGTTTGTGTTAATAAGGAATGGACCAAAATATGCTCTATAGTGCCTGAGTGTGCCGGAAATAAAATCATAGCCAAAATCATGATTACAGATTTGGCAACAGTGTTTGAATTCTGAGATTGTTCACATTTCTAATATTTTGTTAGGAGCTTCTAGAGCTCAAATTGGAGACTGTTGGGCTTGTGTGTAGCTGCTGTATGTGGTCAGGCAATAAATACCATACTTCAACATTCGTCTAAAGTATTTAGCATTGTTGGGTCTTGGACTAATTCAGCTCTCCAGCCAGGATAGCCACTGGATCTTCATGGACAGGAAGCACCACAAGAATTCTACCTGGCCAGATAAGCACTGCTAAAGCAATACACCCTTCTAGAGCCCTACGGTGTTCCTGGAGGCTTTTCAATACTGGCTTTTGGCTTATTCGTCAATCATACTTCCTGGGTCTGAATGGATGGTGGGATATATGTTTCAGCCTGCCAATGTGGAATGAAATGATCTCCTTGCTCAGCTCATGGGTAACTGGTGCTTCTAAGCTCAGCTCAGCTCAAACTGCCCAATGATACAGACTTCCAGGAGCATGATTACCCATTTTTTAACTAAAGTCCTTCTCTGAGATGAGAGACTTGAGAGGATACAAAAATGAGTGGGGACATATATGGCATAAGAGACACATGCTACCTACCCCTACTTTAAACTAATCTACAGCTTAAGTTTGAAATGGTACTAAGATAAAGATCTATTTGATTGGTTCCAGTGGGATCTCCTGTAATAAACCACATCCATTTTAAAGAAGATACTTTTTTACTTCTTGAATTATCTAAAGAAGACATTCCTCCCTGTAGCTGCTTGATGGGCAACGTAGTATTAAAACTTAATACAATGGGATTATTACTAGCACTGTTTCTGTGAACTGGATATGGACAATGACTACAGTTAAGACTCAATGGAACAGGTCTTGTACTGATCAAGTATAAAGAAAATCATTTAATAGGCAGCAGTGCCAAAGTGAGTATGTCCAGAGAAGGAGAGAAAAATGAAAGCAAAGAGTGCTGTTCAAGGGATGGCTAAATTAGCAAAAATTATAGCATGAAGTAGCAATGCAAATCAGAGAAACCTTCTGTTCAGATGATTTAACCACAAAATTCAACAGTAAAGGACTAATCAAAAATTCAAATAGGCACTTCCTAAACACTACTTTAAATATGCCTAAACCCATGGTTTTCAATGGGCTTAGGCATGCAACACCCTGTTAGATTGTGGTCAAAATAACAGCAGCAACATTAAATGGTAACATTAAGGTCCTTCCCACACCTTATCTTAACTTGTCTTCCTCTGGTGGTGATCCTACCAGTGCCTTTGGCTGGTAGGGAGTGGGATGGGAACGCTCCCCTCTGCACTGCTCCAGCTACCTGGGGAAGGCAGCACAAGGGACATGCCTCTCCCTTCCACAGTGCAGGCAGGCTCTTTCCCCTCATGCTGTGCTGTGGCAGGAAGCACCTCCTTTGCACTTCCAGGCTTTCTGCAGGGCAGGTAAGTGTAGGACTGTCATGTGATTGGGGGTCATTGACGGAGAAAATCCATCAATGATTTACTCCACTATTGCACTGGCTGGCAACGGGAGAAGTACGGGACCATGATGACATCTTGCACAAGCATTGTCACTGTCCCACTCCTCTCCTGTCCCCATGTCCACGTGGAAAGGGCCTAAGAGCAAAGATCGAGCTTGATAAACTGAGAATACTGCCTGGGGGATCTGGGGAGTTATGATATAAAAGAAGTAACATTTAAGACTCTGAGCAAGGACAATGCATAGGTTTGACTGAATGTAAATGTAACCTATATAGCACCTAATAGTTTTTCCAGATGTAACAGTACTGTGACTCCATGAAAAATTCATTGTTTTTCTGCCTAAGAAAGGAGCAGTTGGCTTCCCACAAGACAGGGATAACTGTATGTCAATGGAAGTTACTTTTCTTTTCCTAATGGAGCTGACATTTTATTACCTTCCTTTTATTGCCCTTTGTCCCTAGTTCCCACATGGCCAGAAGAGAAGCAACCTCTGCTTGCATTGAAATCTCTCAATTACCATCTTAACGAACAGCAGAGTAGCATCTGAGACAGAATGTAGGCCTATGGATCTAACATAGTCACCTTTTTTCTCCTGTATGATTTTTTTTTTAACATCTTTGTCTGATGAATGAGCTTCAAAAATGAAGCTTCCAAAGCTTCCAAAATGTAATTTATGCTTTGGAGCTGGCCCAATAATGGTATTATTGCTTGTGGATTTTTGATTCTGTTGTATTTTTCTCTTGACAGTTACTCTGAAACTAAACTTCTTCCACTAAGAAAATTGACAGAATGGTAGTTTTAACTTATATTCTAACTTAATGTAAATTATTTGTATCCTGATTTCTGTTTCCTCAAATCATTTAATAGGGTTTCACATTAAATAGCATTAACATTAAACAGCATTCGAATTATACAACTACTGCATGTACTTAACAAACCCTAACATCAAGCAGTACCATATAAAATCATACAATGCCTATAGAGTAAAGCCTAACACAATGCAAACAGCAAGTGGCACAGGCAGAAAACAGGAAATAATTGACACACAGAGCAGGAAGAAAAACAGGGACATTTCCTTACTAGATTGTTTTAGTGCTATTATTCCACTTTCAACCTCCTACGGAATCCTGGGGTTTGCAGTTTACGGAGGGGCCAAGTATTACACAGTATACACTACATGATCAAGGAATTAAAACAAGATTTCCTAGAAGGCAGTTATCTAGGCCGGAGGTATGGAATGTGACAACCAAGCTTGAGCCAAGATAACATTCATGGTTCTGGACTGAGAACTCTTAGAGGCAGAGTCCCCTAACAGCAGCCATTCTGAAGAGAAGCCCAGTTTGATCCCTAGTGCCTCATCCTTGGATCCTAAACCCCCTCCATGAGATCCTAGAGGACATATCAATTCCCTCTGAGGAATGACTCTGAAGCACAATTTCTAACCAGATCCTCACTCCTCATATCCTCCCCACAAAGAAGTCAGTGACGCATAGCCTTTTAAGAAAGCCACATGAAGAGCAAGACTTTTTAAAGGAAAGAAAAATAGATATCAAAATAAAAGAAATAATTAAATACTTAGGAATAAAAATTACAAAAAAATTACAAAGATTAGAGGGGAAAAATTATAATAAATTAAGACAAGAAGTGAAACAGAAATTAGAGGATTATAAAAATATTAAGTTATCATGGTTTGGAAGAATTGCATTAGTAAAAATGAAAATATTACCTAAGATTACTTTTTATGTGGGATGTTACCAATAAACATATCAGAAACAGAATTGAAAAATTGGCAGTTATTATTGAATAATTTTTGTAATGGGGATAAGAAAGCAAGGATTAATAAGAAATTTTGGTACAGATCCCAAAAAGAAGGTGGATTGGGCCTCCCAAATTTAAAATGGTATTATAATGTAAATCAATTGAGATATATTATAGATGGAGTCTCAGGAAAAGGGAATTTAGAATGGTTAGAGATGGAAACGATAGAAGTTGAGAGGAGACTGGAGAATAACTTTTTTTGGAATCCGGTCAAGAGAGAAATAGAAAAAAAAGATGTGTGAAATACTTAAGGTTCAATTGGTAAAAAAAGCTGAATTTTATTTGTTAAATATGATAAATATTCTGGAGAATACTAGCATTAAGAGACATTGGGATTAATAATGTACGTGATAACGACAGCTCAAATTGAATATGCCAAAATGTGGAAGTCTCAGCAAATACCCACAATTGAACAATGGTGGGGGAAATTTATTGAGAATAGAAACGCGGATATTGTCTCACAAAGACTAGAGGGGAAATAGGATGATCAGATAAAAGCAGAATGGCAAATTGTTATGGGTAATTGCTGGGAACTGCCAAGTGAAAATGTCTAAATTATGGTTGAAATTAAAGAGGAATAACTGTAACATAACAGGAGTGGATGAGAGAAATGCAAGATCAAGCATGTAAGATGAACATAAAATTGTGAGGCATAATCTTTTATATGTGAGTAGACATTCAGAAAATGAAAACTAGATCAGAGTGGAAGAACAAAAACATTACATGTAAAAGTACAATTTAAGATGATGTATTTTATTTATGAAACTTAATAAAATTATATGAAAAAAGAGAGAAATAGAAAAACTAGAAAATCCTCTTTTACAGAATATATTAGAAATATGGAAGAAAAACAAGGAAAAACTTATGCCGGCTATTTCACCATTAACTCCAGTAGTGATTCCCAATAAATTTGAGGGATGAATTAGAGAAGGAATTAAAAAAGCAGGGAATATACAAGTTAAAAGAATGGATGAATATAATGATGAATAAAGATAGAATAAAAGAGAGATTGCAAGGTACTAAGATTCCATGGTTTAATTATATTCAGCTGGAGCAGTGGACAAGGAATTGGAAAAGCAATAACAAAGATTTTAGAGAATACACTACATTTGAACAAATGATTAAGCAAAGAGATGATATGGAAGAAAATGAAATATTGAAGGGTATCACAAGAGAAATATATAAAATATTGTCAAAAGATGAAGATGAAGATGAATACCTTAGAAAAATACGGGAGGAAAACTAGTACAAAAAATAGATATTCAAGACTGGGGGGAATTCTGGAATCAGCGTCATTTGAAAAAATTATCCATAAGGATAAAAGAGAACTATTATAAATTGGTTTGGAGATGGTACCTAACACCAGTAAGGTCAAATCACATAGACAAAAATCATTCAAGGTTATGTTGGAGGGGTTGCCAAGAGATTGGCACATATCCATATCTGGTGGAATTGTGAAGATGTACAGAAATTTTGGCAAATGGTGTTTAAAGAGATAAAAGAGATAACAGGAACTGATTTACAAATATGTCAGAATATAGCGTTATTATCTATATTTGATAAGGTTAATTGTACCCTGACAATGGAGGAGTTAATTACAAATTTATTAACTTCAGCAAGACTAATTATATGAGAAAATGGAAAATTCAAGAAGATTTTCAAATAAAGGATTGGTATAAAGAAGTGTGGAAAACTGCAATCATATCGACATGTCGAATCAAGGTTAAAAAAGGGATAATGAAAAGGAATGACTTTGAAGCAATATGGAAAATATTTGTGGGAAAGGCTTTAGCAAAAGAAGGAAGTGTCACACCTCCACAAGAAGAATTACAATTTTGGAAAGCAGAGTAAGCTGAAATATAATTGGTTCTGGGAATAGGTTCACATTTAGGGTTAGAGTTTATGGTTAATGAAAGGATCATATATAGTATTAGCAATAGGTTAAATATAGTTGAAAAGAATAGATTTAAGAATGAAATTATAGCAATAATGAGTACAATGAGATTGTTTTTAATAGTTAATGTGTTTTAGGGGGTTTAGATTGGTTGGTGGGTGGGGAGGATGGGTTATGTTTTAATTGCTTTTAATGTATTTATATACTGTTGTAGTACCGCCTCGATCTGTTGGGAGAGGCAGGATATAAATAATAATAATAATAATAATAATAATAATAATAATAATAATATACATGAAATAAAAATATATAATCAATATGATATATAATATGTTGAATAAGTATAAGATGAAAAGGATCTGGAGAGAAATAGTAATGTAAGCTGTGTTGTGATTTTTCTCTTTTTCACATTTATGTTATTCACATGGTGTTTTTGTTTTATTCTGTTATGTATTGTGCTTTTTTCCTTATAATAATAAAATATTTTTAAAAAATTAAAAAAAAAAAAGAAAACCACATGGAGTACTTGCAAGGGGAACTCTCCTGGCCAGCTTATAAGCTCCTGTTATTGGGCCTAGGCTGCTGGGGAACACGTTGTATACTTTAGTTGCAGAATTGGCAGATTCTTGAATTCAAGCAAAGGATCTTTAGGCTAGTATGTACTTTACTGTCCAGGATCCTGAATATGCTTTGTTCAGCATGAATGTCACTCAGTTTGCCTTACCTTGTGCCCTCTACCCTGGGCTGTCACTTCTTTGAGATGCTAGGAGCAAAATAATTGCTGCTGTCTTTTTCTTTTCTTTTCTCAGACACACAAACAAGGCTCACACATCCACATGAATATATGACATACACTCCCCATCAGACGGTCAGTATCTGTAAAGAGGCTGGTGAGAAAATTCAGACAAGTCCTAAAATCTCTTCACGGTGTAAACATCAGCTGGGGGACAAGCTTTTAGGAACTGGCTGCAAGAGCTTTTGGTAATGTGCTATTTTGTTGACTTCTGTTTTGTTTTTTGTTTTTCTTTTTGGGTGGTTATAATTTATTTTTCATTCTTCTTAAGTTGCTTTCAGTTTCCCCAGTTTGGGGGAAATTAGTCTTAATAATAATATTAATAATACTGATAATAGTAATAATAAGCTTTTATGTCTGAAAGTAGGGCTACAGCCTTTTACTGTTCACAAGGTACCATTCATTCCCCCTTCTGTCTCTAGCCATTTCCGCACGAGGCTGTTATAGCACTATGATTCCACTTTCAACATCCTATGGAATCCTGGGGTTTGCAATTTTGGGAGGGGCCAGCCCCAGGATTCCATAGGATGTTGAAAGTGGAATCATAGCACTATAACAGCCTTGTGCGGAAATGGCTTCTGAATAGCTCAGTAAATACTAGAAATAGACAACGAAGAGTAGAAGTTCTCCTTTTACCTTGTGTGGTCTCTGTTACAAACAGAGAACTAGAATCTCTGCAGATGATTGACTTGCTCAGAGCCATAAACAGAATACAACTCAGAGGTGGGTTCCAAACCCCAAGGCCCCAAACCACTCTTTTGACACCACACTTGCCATTGCATGCAGCCTGTAGTGTGTAAACGCTCAGATAAAACAAAATAGTGAGTCCAGGAGGAAAATAACTTTAAGTGAACGGACCATCTAGGAAACTGAATGTGAAAACAAGATGTAGCTGCGATCTCTCATTACTCTTTTGACCCTACATTTTGCTACTTAAATTCAACATCTATTTTACAAAAGGGAAACCAGTTAATTGCTCACAGAAGTAAAGCCAAAACAACTTGCCCACCAGAGAGCTTTCCCTAATTAATTGCTTACCCAGTTATAACACAGATTCCCATATCAGTTGTTTTTCAAATTGTCTACTCCCCCAGATTAATATCATCCACTTATTTTCCATTAATTTTCCTTCTGCTTCTCCATCTTAGAAAGAAAAAAAAATCCAAATTGTATAACAATGTTAATGACAATTAGTTAGTCGAACACTCCCCTTTTGTTTTCCAATGTGCAGTAATGATTTATGCTTTACTCATAAGTACTCCACTCTGGAGTGAAGAAAACAATGATACAGCAATTTGAGAAAAGGCAGCTGTCCAACCTATAGCTGGCTAGCTAACTGTGCTACTGATGGTGAATCATGCTTCTTCAGTAATAGTATTAGTGGTCCAGTGCTGCTGAGCTTGAGCTGATCCTGGTGTCTTAAAGGCTTGGGTTGGGGAGGAATAAATAAAGATTGATTCCTTTTTTTCAAATTAGTGCTGTGTTGCAGAAGAGTAGTATTTGCACCTCATATTGCTTGTGTTGTTTCCCAGTTGTCAATGGAGTAAGATTGTCAGTGGAAAGGAGAGGAGAAGATTCCCACTGCATGTAAACTGATGATAATTTCAGTATAGATGTTTGTATGTACGCCCCTGGAAATGCAATGAAATTCCAACACCCAACCTAGTGATTCCTTAAAACAAAACAAAACAAAACAAAACACCAGGCTCTCCATCTGTTTTGATTTTCCAATTCTAATTTTGACAGCCAATAAAAGTAGTTGGATGAGCTCCCCGTCTCTAAATGAGGTTCCCCCTAAACAGCTTCATTTTCTACCTGCTTTCTGTTTGTGTCATCTCATGCTTTGACAAGCACTCCATACACCTTGTAAAAGGGTTGTCACACATTTACAGTTGAAAAAAAATTATAAGCCCTGAAAATGACAGGTTCTGTCTAAATATTAGAAATTGGCTAAAGCCTGAATGATTGACCTTAATCCTTTAGTGCAATTTTAGGCTTTGATAAATGGGACTGATTTGATTTGGCATCATCGATTGGTAGGCTGCAGTGTCAAAAGAAACCTCAAGGTGGCATCAGCTGTCTTCAATTGAATTTTTTTAAAAAATCATTCCACCATTTCATTATATAAATTATTCTTATTCTTATTCAGGAAAAGTTGAGAATACTGAAAGCATTCTGTCCGATAATCCAGAAATGTGCCCTTGCAACTTTTCTACTGCTGCCACCATGTAAGCTTAAAATCCAAGCCCAAACCCTATTTTATGAACAGCACATGTATATTTCTGACTTGGTAATGCTGAGTTGATGGAGATTCATGACGTAATGTCACTGAGCACCATGTTACCCTGACACTGGCAAGCAACAGTCAGTGAAACCCATCAGTGAGCAAGGTAATTCTGAGGGAAATAAAAGATCTCTTCAATTTTTTGGTGGCCAGTCCATCCTTCTGGCAGTGAGGAACTGCAGTGACATTCCAGGGGAATTATGGGAAGCCTTCTCACCCCAAAATGTGAAAGATGGCGGTAATTTTTATCCCATCTTTTCTTCACAAAAGCTCCTCATCCCCAATTTAGCACAAAGTTCTATAACCCTCTCAGAAGCATGTAATTTTAAACTCTTTCCTTTTAGGTGCACTAGCTGATGTCATAGATGGATGCAAATAATATTGAAGACTTCAAGATGTTCTCAGCTGGTCAGTGAGTCCTCCCTGGAGGATGGCAGTGTGAAATAACCTTCACCTAGACTGGTAATTAAATGGCTTTTCTGAAGTCCTAAATGCTGGTGATTTGTGTTCACCTACATAAAACATTAACAGCACACCATATAAAGTCAGAGAATACACTGCCCACATCAACTGATATATACAGTCCTATGAAGGTCATGATGAAAAGGAAAAAACAACAACAATAACAATCTATTTCTTCAAAGAAAATAAAAGTGTGACTACCACCCCACCCCAAATGCATTGCAGTACAACTCTGTGGGATTGGAAAAGAAGGAAGTTAATGAACAGTAATCAGCTTTGAGAGAGAATCAAGACAGCCAAATATGCATAATGTTAAGACAAGCATTAGACGTCATTACTTTTCTCACATGGCATTTGAATTGCAAAGGACAATCTACCGTATGTCCAGGCAAGCTGACACTATGAAATTGCTGTGACTAGTACAGAAAAAAGAAATTTCTCATGACAGGTAATGTGCTTCATATAAATGAAGGATCCGTTTAAGTTATTCTGAAATGAATGAAATGAAGACATTTTAAAGGAACTGAAAGGAAGCGGTGTCATTATGCATGCTTGAATGATGCTCTTCTGGTAATTCAGATGTTTGTCTAAATTCTAGCAGAGAACTACCCGTAGCCTTACCATTCCGCATCTGTAATAATAATCTCTCTCTCTTCTCTCTCCTCCCTCTCTCACATTCTCCTCCCCACAACTCCAAAGCCCAGGCAGCCTCTTATGGGAGAATATAACCTGGTCCACAACTGAATGAATTGAATTGTGCCTGGAAACAGAATAGTAGCCAGTGGAAGTGTTTTAACAAGGGAATAAGCAAAAGTCAACTGATTCACTCTAATTCCTTGATCAGCTGAAGTTTCTGAGCACTTTTCCAAGGTAATCTCACACAGAGTACATAACAGTAATCTAAATAGGATGCAACTAAGGCATGTGTCATAAATCTCTAGGAATGGCTGAAGCTGGCATACTAACTTAGTGCAAATGCACTTCTGACCACCACAGAAGCCTGGACATCAGACTCAAGGCTTTTTTGCACTTGGCAAAGAAAATGCCCTGTTCTGTTACTTACCGGACTGGCGTGATCCCTCGGAGGATCCAGGCTGATCCGGAGCAGTGCGTGGCCGCACTACACACTGCTCTGGGGACGAAAATGGCGGTGTCCAGTTGGTGGAGGATCTCCACCAACCTGTGAAGCTCACCAACCTAAAGCCCGCCCCTGGAAGATCTGCAGGCTCGTGCTGGTGCGAGCCTGCAAATCTACACCGGAGCGCAGCCAAGGAGTGGAGCATGCTGCGCTGTTGAAAGACCTGTTTTAAGCGGTCTTTCAGTAGCACGGTGAGCAACCACTTCTGGTCGTTCCGGAGAGGGCTGAAGTCCGGAACTACAGAAAGTAGTCCGGACCCAGTCCACCCCCAAGTGCAAACATCTTCACTGGAGGACGCTCTGCTCCATTGCAAAAAACAAAGTGCAGAAAAGGCCTCAGAGCAGAACAGATGAAACAACAATCTGTATCTTTAGGAGGAGCATAATCCCTATGAATCACTGGATGATTCTTTTTTCCTTGATCTTCCTTTTAAGTGACCAGGAGCATATATTTTTTTCTTGCCTGGATTAAGCTTTAATATGTTCTCACCTCAATTTGCTCTCATTCAAACTATTACTGATGACTGATGGTGGTTAAGAACCAAGACAGTTTCCTCAGATTTATGCTGGAAAGAGAAATAGAGCTGGATCTCAGCTGCATACTGATTTGACTGAATTTTCAAATTCCACACAACCTTTCCCAGTGGTTTGATGTAGATGCAGGGGGAATGGAATGAAAGCATGAGGGACTTTACAGGCCCAAAGTCAAAATGTTGATCATGAATTCTACAGCACCAACTTCGTGGGTCACTTCTCCCACTGTGAAAAATTGCTTCCATGCTACATGTAATTGAGAATTGGGATTAGGATTGAAAAGCTGATAGAACCAACAGGGATGTACAGCTTCTGCCACGTTCTTTGTGTAAGGCCCTTTCCGCAACCCACTCCCAACCCACAATGGTGATGGAACTGCAATGGGACCATGACAATGGTGCTGCAATCACGTCATGATCCCATGGCTATCTGTCATAATTGCAGAGTAAATCACTGACTTTTTTTCCATCAATAAACTGCGATTGTGCAGTTCTCCCTCCTTCCTCCCAAACTTACCTGCTTAGCAGAGGGTCAGGAAGTGCAATGACCATGCTTCCTCTCACACTGCAGCCTAGGAAAGTGGTGGGTTGTGCTATGGAAGGAAAGGACAGAGCCATCACACTTCCTCCCTTCCAGCAGGCAGATGGTGTAGATGGAAGTGCTTCTGTTGTGCATAATTCATCTGTTCCAGAAAACTGGAACTGAGATCACACTACATGTTCCAGTACTTTGTCCATGGAGAGCTTTTCTCAATAAATGTCTTACTTTAAGTATGATGGAACCTTGCTGTGTTCTAAAGAGGCACTGATCATCTGATAGTCTTCTGGTCAGTACCCTGGGCTTTTAATGAATCAAGATCTGTTCTCCATTTATGTGCTGTTACTTCCAGCCCCCATTTCTCAGTGGTTTATCTATCAAATGTCTGATGAAGAACCTGATTTTTTTTTATTTATTTTTTTGGTAACTAGGAGGATCCCAATTTTAGCTAACCTTTGTATTTGCACATTTTTCATTCCACTCCCCACTGTTTTAAGGAAATCTCACATAAAAACAGATACATGGTGCATAGGTTTCTTTTTCTGTTTCTGTTTCCTTTCCTTTTCAGAAATCAGACCTGTAAGTACCAAATATGAATTTGTTACATGGGATGGAAGCAGAACTAATGTTAAAGCAGAAATGTTTACAACCAGTTACCTGTTATCTTTAGTACATCACCACCAAGAGTCCATCATCACTCAAAAACAAAAACAAAAAAACACAGAGAGAAATGTTAGAAGGAAGGTCACTCGGGAAAATATTGACAGGCAGTATAAATAGTAAAAGAACATTTAGAAACAAGGGTCTTTTGTAGCACTGTTTTTTCCTTTCCGTTTGGAAAACAGAGATGTCAAACACTGCATATTTTAGCACCCATAGACACACTAACATCTTCATCAAGAAGAGGTGTTCAGACTGAGAATTCCTATTTTCACTCTCTCTCTCTCTTTTTTCACTCACACTACAGGCTCAGAAGAAACAAAGTTGGAACTCTTGGTTTGTGGTGCATTTTATGACAAGTGCACATGGTAAATATTCACAACAGTAGAAAATTTAGAACTAAGACCCCTTCCACAGGACACTACTGTCCCTGCATGGGGATGTGAGGGAAGCGTGATCACGACGATGCTTCTACATGATGTCATCACGATCTCATCCTTCTCCCGTCACCAGGTAATGCAATCACAGATTAAACCATTAATGGGCTTTCCTCATCAATGATCCATGATAGTGTCACCATCCCACACTTAGCTGGCTTGCAGAAGCCTCGGAAGTGTGATGAGGTGCTTCCTGCTCCAGTGCAGCCTTGGAAAGTGCCCAGTTGTGCTGTGGAAGGAAAAGACATGTTCATCACACTTCCTTCAGCAGAGAGGCAGTCCAGTGCAGAGGGGAGTGCTCCCATCTCACTGCCTTCCTGGCAGAGCCACCGCTGGGATCGCCGCTAGAGCACGACAGGACAAAGCAGGGTGTGGAAAAGGCCTAAATCTCATTACTAGTCCCACTGAAACTATACTCCTTCAATCAAGCACTAAATGGTAAGTCTATATTTATGTACATCTTATTGAGTTAATAAGTCTACTCTATTTGGAGCTAGTAGTTGGTTTTTGACATGTACACTAATATCTCACAGAAAACCAGGATTTCATGAAAGGGACATGTCACACAGGTTGAAATTTCCCATAGTATGTTGGCTAATAGAGACAACTTCACATATTACATTTTAACCGGCACATTCATCACAACTAATGAACAAAATTGTGTGGATATTTTTTGATGATGATGATGATGATGATGATGATTAATTTGAGGAATGTATATACTGCTTTTCAGGTAAAATTATTTCCCCAAAGCAAATTGCTTATTTATTTTTCTATGTGTTCATAGAATATTTAATGGCTAAGACACTCCAGGTCAAAAATGTGTATGAAATTATCCTTCATTGGTTAATTTTATTTTCTATCATTATTTATTATTAGTTATTAGTTATATGTATGTCCCCACCTTTCTTCCAATTTGCTCATGGTGGCATGCATGGTCCTCCTCATACACTTTATGTTCACAAGAAGCTGTGAACAAATTTAGCCTGATAGAATGTGCTTGGTTACACAGTGGGTTTCATGGCTCAGTATGGACTAGAATAGCATATTCCCAACCCCAACTCCAGCACTGTAATCAATGTGGCATACTGGCTCCTTCTTCAAGTTTTGCAGTTCTATACTTCAGTTCACTCAGGATGTTTTGCTTCACTGATATGGTTATCAGGTCAGCTTGCTTCCCATATCCTGAGATATCAGGCCAAAATCTGAGATAAAGGGCCATCTTAAAATGTCGCAGAAGACATGGCTTGTGCAACAATTGCAAAATAATATGTGCGTGCATGAGAGAGAGAGAGAGAGAGAGGATTTCTAGCATTATCTCCTGAACAATACATACATACTTCCTAATTTTAGTGTGTCCAAAGAGCTACATGTGAGACCTATAGTCATTTCTAAGAATCATCATGCATAAATAGTTAAGTCCCAATTAGAAACTGTACAGTCTTGTTTAGCTATTCTATTGTGTTACTAATGAGTTGACAAAGGAGCTCATTGACATAGAAATGTCTTTATCCCAACTGTGTATGAACAAGCCTTACTTTATGTATTACTATGTAATATTGCAGTGACCCAGGCCCTTTCCACTCAAAGCACCCAACCCACCATGGGGATGGGGGAAGGACAAGACTGGGATGATGCTTATGCACGACATTGTCCCGTTTCCATCCTTCTCCCATCCACAGGTGGTATGATCGCACTGCAAATCATTCACATTGGCCTCCTGCTGCACACCTGCACTTACTTTGTCTGCAGAGACCCTGAAAGCACAATGGCTGAACTTCCTGCTCCACCCCAGCACAGTACCTGGCTGCTTTACAGCAGAAAGAGACATGGTCATTGTGCTTCCTGGATCCCAAAGGCGGCCAGTGCAGAGGGGATTGCTCCATTGCACTCCTCTCCAGGGAGAGCTGCTGCTGCCATTGTCAGTGGATGCCGCTGGGACAAGGGTAAGGTGTGGAAGAGGCCCCAGTGTGGTGTAGCAGTTTGAGCAGTGGACTATGACCTTGGAGACCAGGGTTTTATTTCCTGCTCAGCTATGGAAACCCACTGGGTGACCTTGGGCACATCACACAGTCTTGGACCCAGAAAACCCATGATAAATTCATCTTAGAGTTGCTATGAGTTGGAAACAACTTAAAGGCACACAGCAACAGCAATGAACAAAGTATTGTGTAATGACAAGCACAAGACTTTACATATAACTTTCCCTAAAACAGTGCCTAAAACATAAAAAGTGTCCTGATAACAAATAGTAGTGAGACGTTATCCTTGACATTCTTTACTTATGTTCAGTTATTAGCCTTTATTTAAAAGCATGTTTTGTGTAAAATAACTCTGAGGAACACCTCTTTTTTAAAAACAAATCAAACAAATCAAACAGTCCCCAAAAATCAGGGAATGCAAACTCTATGTGAGTTCATACTCAAAAATTTCAGATTAGCCCTCCCCAACTTCATCTTCAAATTCATGACCCAACCAATGTGTTTTGTTGCTTCCCAAAGTTTCCCATTCAGATATAACATTGTGCAGGGGCTAGAGATTGGATATGGTCTTAGAAGATACAAGGTTTAGTCACCATTGAACCATGAGCTACCCCGGATGATCTTGGTCAGTCACTGATCCTCAACTGGACTTCCTTCTATTCGTTATTATATGTGGAGTGAAAATCATGTCAGGTTGAGCTTATCAATTGAATATTGGAATATAAATGTAAATAATAAAATAAATAATATTTTTGAAAGTCATAGCCCCCAAGAGCCTATTTGACAAGCCATCATAGTGAGTCACAAGCCATTTCCACATTACACTGTTATAGTATTATTATTCCACTGTCAACATCCTGTGGAATTCTGGGGTTTGTAGTTTACTGAGGTCAAAGAGCTCTCTGGCTGAGAATTCTAAATGCCCCTTCCTAAACTGCAAATCCCAGGATTCCATAGGATGTTGAAAGTGGAATAATAGCACCATAATGGTGTAGTGCGGAAATGGCCATAGCTACTTTTTAAAAAAGTTTTTATATTTGCCTCATTTGCCTACAAAGTCTTCTGAGGAAGTAGTCTGTTTAGATCTTACTTCACTATGTTGGCTCCTGATGTTTGTTTTTATTGCCATTTACACTTTTAATGGACTTATTTGTCCAATAAAAAGCAGGCTGCTATGAAATTATTTCTTCAGTAACATAATTGTGAAGGAGAAAACATGGACTGACAGAACATTTTGTTTCCCTCTCTATTTCTGTCTAAGTGTCTGCCAAACATTGTATTGAGCCAATGACATTACATTTCTGATGGGATTGGGAAAGGGGATGCAGAGAAAAAAGGAGAGAAGAATGCCTATCACTGGAATCTTTGAAACCACAGTGTTTTTACTTGTGCATCTAATGCATCAGGACAATAAGAATTAGTGCTTCACAAAGTATAATATGGCACATCCATGTCCTCAAAGAATTTACAGTTTAAAATCTGTTAAAGGGTAAAGACAAGAACCAACACCCTCCCACATACACATTTGTTTCCCAGCAACTAATGTATACAACATCTTTAGTATGGGGGGAAAAAACCCTATGTTTTAAGATGAAGATAGAAATAAAATATGTCCTCTTTTCCTTCTGCACAGAAGTATTTGAAAGAACCTCAAGCAAAAGCAAGACTAGTTTTTAAAAAGTTTTATCATGCATCCTATTGCAACTTCCTCACCTAACTCTAACTCTCTTGTATCCTGCAATGTTTTTTTCCCTTAAAATTCTCTTTCTCTCTCTCTCTCTCTCTCTCTCTCTCTCACACACACACACACACACACAAAAGCAGAGCTGAACACTAAATGAAGTGAAAAGGAAACACTACTCACATGCTCTGATGGAATGTAGGCAAGATGGAGGAGAGGAAGAAGTTTAAAGTTTCCAGTTCACAGCCTGATGTAGAGAGGAATGTATTCATCTTGTACAGATGTGAACACACAGAGACTGATAAAGAGGAAAATAAATGTTGATAATCTGCTGCTGACACTAAGGCTGCAAAAATGGAAAAACCATGCAGGTGCCCCTGAGTCCAGGAAGACACTCAAGTGTGGAGCAAGAAGACCAAAATGAGGAGAAGGAAGAAAGAGAATAATCAGAAAGCAAGGGATGAGAGGAAAAAGGAACTGCTTCCAGGCCAACTGCTTGTAGAAATAGGCCTGTGGGCAGATTCTGGATGGTAAAACCCAGCTAACTGAATAGTATGACAACCATATTTGAGAGACTGCAGGTATCACTTTTCAACAGAAAATTGTGACCAGCATCTGCAGCAGCTGTCACTATCTGTGCTAGGTCAGGGTGGAAAGAATATTCAAAAATATTTTTTAAAAATAAAAAAAATGATTTTTAGGCATTGAGAAACCCTGATAATAAGAATGTGATGTGAATCTTCACAGTTTGGGATCGATTCTGCACAAAATTTGCATGTGGTTGTTTTGCACAGAAAGCAGCATTTCTTGCACAGAAAACAACTTTTTCTGTGCAGAAAATAGCATTCATGCATGGAAATATTTTATTTTCTGTGCACAAAAGATATTTTCTTTGCAGAAAATGCTGCATTTCGGGACATTCTATGCAAAATTCTCACATGATTGTTTTGCAAATAGAAAATAGCATCTTTTTTCCTATGCAGAAAATGATACTTCGTTTCTACGCTGTTTCCTGCATAGGAAAAGCTATTTTCAGTGCAAATCAACCATGTGAGAATTTTGGGAATAATAAATCCTGAATTGTGAATAGGATTCAAAAACCACCTAATGATCACCCAGCAAACAAATTTGTTTTACTTGTCTATCGTTCTTTAAGCTTGGTAAATTTTGTCTGTGTTTCATTCTTTGTAAGCTAGTTTTCTGGAGCTCAAAAACCAGAGCTCTGATTGACTCAGAATTATGAATAGCCTTCAAAAAACACACAGTTTTTGAAGTCTTTCTTGTAGTGGGAAAAACAATTGCTAAAATTAGCAATTGCTTGTTTCAAGAAGAAAATTACTGAAGAATTATATCTCTATCAGGCATGCAATTCTTAAGTTTTTAAAGTAAATTTAGCAGTTTTCTTCCCTCTGTGAGGAAGTCTTTCAAACAATGTGGTTTTAGAAGGCTATTCATAATTCAGAACTTAATATGCACGAAATTTGCATGGGGTTCTGTACAAAAAACATCATTTTCTGCATGGAAAACAATAGTTCAATGCAGAAATCTTAATTCCTGCACAGAAAATTCTGTTTTTTATGCAAATCAGTCATGTGAAAATTTTATGCAGGCTGCACCCTTAGTTACAACATTTTTTGCACAGGAAACAGCATTTTTCTGTTAAGATAATATCTAAATGCAGAAATTTTTATTCTTGCACAGAATAGGTTGTTTTCTATGCAGATCAGCCATACACAAGTTTTACACAAAATAAATCCTCAATTATAGTATTTTCTGCACAGAAAAATCATTTTCTACACAGGAGTTAATATTTCTGCATTGAAATATTATTTTTCATGCAGAAAATGGCACATATTGAGTTCATCCCAGATTCCTTAATTCAGCGGTTCTCAACCTGTGGGTCCCCAGATGTTTGTGGACTTCAGCTCCCAGAAGCCCCAGCCATTATGGTCAATGCTCAGGGCTTCTGGGAGCTGAAGTTCAAAAACATCTGGGGACCCACAGGTTGAGAACCACTGCTTTAATTGCTCTCAGTTGCAATGGCATGTTCAGGATCCATCTGGAGTGAACTTTTATGAGCACTAAGAGTATACTTGTAAGTATTGTTCCATGGGTACCACTCCATTCTGGCAAGTACTTCATTGCACTAAGCCTTCATTAGATGTTTCCTACAGTCCCCTGGAAACTAGTGTATACTTGAGCCTAGATTGGCAAACTGTTTCTAAGCTACAGCTTGCCTTATTTCCAATGAGATCACTCAACTGCCCTTAACAAATGCGTCATGACAGTAAGAGAACATTTTGTTCCCTGGAGGCTGCTCCCCATGCAAGCTGGTAGGCATCAATATATATTGTCATCATCATTCCAGTACTTTAAAGGCCTTAGGCCAGGCCCAGCATGATGAGAAAACTTCTGAAATTCATTGTCCTCTGTTCTGGACAGACATTGGCTTCAAAAATACAACCAGCTTAATATTTTAAAACTTTTAATGCAAATGCATACTAAACTGTATCTTGGCTTTCTCCATGTATTGTATATTTCCAGCTCTTTAAATTGGTTTCCTTGCTGTTTTCTGAACAAGGCTTCACCTTCGTCTGTGATGACACCTGAATTATTGAAAGATTGCATCTTGACTGCAAGACTCACAGACTGTCTGAAAGAGACTAAATCTACTCCACACAGTATAAATAATGCATATCCAATTATTCTTTCCACTGTTATGGCAACACCACTAGTTATTTACAGAATATTTTGAGAGGGAGAAATATCTAACTTTATTAAAACTTTTCTGCCATTCAATAGACGTGGTCACAGATTCTTTCAGTAGCCACTGAGTATGGTAAAACTATTGGAAAGAGGACAGGTTTAAACAGCATCTGGCCTACCTATTTGTATATATATATAAAAAGAATAAATTTCAGTATACAAATTTAGAAAAGTTATTGATCACTCGCCAGTGACCATGTGAATTGGTTCTTATGGTTATTAGGGAATACAACATAATTATTCCCAGCATGAATTAAAACCAGTGCCAGTGGGAAATGCTTATATTGGAATAATTACACTTGTTTTGTTTTTGTTTTCAAAAAAGATTCAAACTCATTATCATGGGAATATGATAAGAATACAATAATTACACCATAAATAAAGCCATCTGTTTTTCCCCCTCAGAACATATGTACAACTGTTTGTTTATAAAGCCATTCTATCTATGAAAAGATATTTTAAGTTTGAATTTTAGGCACAATATTTTGTTAGGGGTAGTATGAGAAAAGAAATAGAGGAAAGCTCACAATGAGAAGTCCCCTTACTGCCCCCACCTTTGCCTTCATTTCATCTTGGGTCATTTAATCTGCTCTGTCTTGAACCAGACCCTGATCCATGTTTGCATCTTGGCTAGTCCATTAGCCTGAGAACATCCACCACCTACCTTCCAGAAGCACAAGGTGGGATCAGATAGTGGAATGCTCACTTCCATAGAGGAAAAACACCATAAAGCTTCTTTTTGGCTACAAGCAAAATTTGGAGTATCAGTTTCTGCTGAGAAAACCTGTCTTATAATTGTTTAAGAGAGAGAAAAGAGAGAGACTGAGAGAGAGAGAGAGAGAGAGAGAGAGAGAGAGAGAGAATCATTCCAACCTGTTGCAAGTACAACAGTTATAACAGAGGAGCAACATAAAGGTAAAAAGAGATATGCAGCAGCATTCTATGGCTTTCTGTAAATATACTGCCCCCTCTGCTATATGTGGTTATACAGACCACAGCTTTCTGTGACATACCAGTCTTGGAATTATTACTTATTTAAAACAGTTTTAATGTACTGGATTTCACAGGGTGTTTTTTCAGTGAACAGGGAGTGACATCTCCTGTACTACTGCATGTCCTCTAGTGCAGATCCAATGTTGAGTGGGCTGAAGAAACCATCAAGAGCAAAATTTCAGATGGGTTCAAAGTGTACAGAGAGAGATAAGAAAGTTCTGTCATGGCAGCCAGTGTTTCTAAGTGCAAAACTGGATGTAGGTCCTGTCTAATATGATCCAGTCCAGTCCAATCCATTTCAGTTTATAAAATCACTTTGCTCCTTTAAGAGCTTTCCATTTCCCCTAAAACTCAAAAATATTGGGAAATTACAGATGTCAAAGCCCTCAACCTTAAGAAAATCTAACTCTAGCTGAACCTCTGAAGAAACAAACCAACAAACCAGACAATACTCAACAACGCTGTTGGAGACAGTTTGTCAATCTTTTGTTGTTTGTAGTATTTGCTGTCAAGTCAACTTCAGGTTATAGTGACTCTGTGAATGAGAGATCTCCAAGAGTCTTTGTCATCAACTGCCTGTAAATACATAAAAAATGCTTAACTAACTATCATAAAACCAGCACGGATAATCCTAAAACCATGCTCTTCTACAATGAGAAGTTTTAGCTCTACTGCCGCATTTTTTGAGGATACTCCATAGACCTTGTTCTTGACCAAATTTCTGGTTATAATGACAGTATGATTCACAGAGTTGCAAACCTGTCTCTAAAACAAAATGTAATGATTTGCAAATAACAGAGATAAATAGAATTAATTCTTTTCAATGTTATTTGTCAAATAAACCAAAAGCAGTCAAAATAATGATGGTGATGATGATGATATAGACAATAGCAATTATAGCAAAATCCCCTTAATTAAAATCCAGACAGAATAGATAAAACTACAAAAGACAGCTTGAAAGCAGACTTTTATTAGGGTAATAACACATCCTTTGAGGAGAAATTCCATCAACTGTGAGCCACCACTGAAAAAGTTCTAATCCTAGTGCCAGTATAACTGACTTTAATGTTTAGTTAATATTTCCTAAATTGATGCAGAACCAGTGTGGTGCAGTAATCTGAATGCTGGACTAGAACTCTGGAGATCTATGACCACTTGACCATAGAAACCCACTGGGTTACCTTGTGCAAATCTCATTCTTTTAGTCTTAGAGGAAGGCAAAGGCAAAACCCCTTCTGAACAAATCTTGCTGAGACTAGCCAGTAAGATGTTTGCCCTATGATTGCCATAAGCTGGAAATGAGTTGAAGGCACACAATAGTAGCAGCAGCAAGAGCAACAACAACAAGGCTGATCTAAACTCCCTTGGAAGGCCTGTCTGCTATGTTCTCTTTATTTAGTCATCAAGTTAATTTGAAATTGGCAAGTAAGATTTGTTAATTTTCCCAGGCCTTTCCATTTTAATTATTAGTTTATTTTGTTTCTGCCACTGGTTTAGCCTTTGTTGTAACTTTAGGCCTTCATTTCAGTGTTTTAGACATAACTACAGGGTCATTTTTTTTCCTGGATTAGTAGTTTTAGCTTTGACTGCTCTTTTTAAAACTGTTAAATTAGTTTTCTCTTTTACATATGTTTTGGTCTTTTAAAGTGCTCTAAAAATAATAACCACAGAAAGCTACTGTCATATCAAAGAAGGCTTTAGGCAATATTAACATTCTTTTTATTTATTTTTTTAGATCCACAGTCCAAATTTGATGGTGGATTTATTTGGGGGGGAAAAAACCTTAGATCTATAGAAATTAAAACTCTAAAAGTCAGTGGGATTTGCCATCCATGGCTAAATAAATACTCCTTCTATGGTGTTTATTCATTCCTTTAGAATAATATAGGCGATCTATCCCTACACTAAATGTTTCAGTGCCTCCCCCCCTCACTTTTCAATTTTTATAAACAAAGATATTTACAGACAAGAAAACGAGAAGGGAAAGATGTGACATTGCACTACGTATTTTCCTAATTATTTTTAAAGAATGTATAACCATTTTATAAGGAGTTCTGATTCCTTGTAATTCCTCTGCTTTAAGCACTCTCAAACCACTCTTACAAATAGGCCAACAACCATTGTTGCATGCAAAGACAGAGTTAACAGGCTGGTAGGTTTTGGATAGTTTTTATAGTATTTTCGTCACTCAGATACACTCATTCGCTCATACTTGTGGGAAGATGGGATGGAGGTGCTCATGAACAACTTTACACATACTTTTGGAATAGTCCTCTCCCTTTGGAGTGATTTTGTGAAGTGGTAGAGAACTGTTCACAAGGGAGAAATATTGAGGGAGAGAAGCTTTAGCACATCCTGATCACAGAGAAAAGCAGAATTATATTTTACTTTGTTCCAAGAATGGGTATCAGAAATCATGTACGGAAGGAGGTTCTCACCTAGTTTTGACTGTCACTGGCCACACTAGTTTACTGTGGTGGTTTCGGAGAGGAAAGGTGTCCCAGTTTTCATTTCAGACATTATAAAACATTCATAGTAACACAGAACAGAAAGACGATATCCTGATTTGACTGCACGTGCTATTCACGACACATATTTGATTGTGAACTCAGTAAGTCCACACTGAACTTCTTTCAACAGGATACAAATCCAAATGTGTATTCTCATCTATAATCTGTCTCAAATAGTCATCCATAAGTATCTGTCCCTTAAAGTTCAATCACGGCAATAGTTTTGCCATGGAGGATCAATGTGCAATAACATTGCTAATGCATTATAACAAAACAGTTGAAGTCCCAGTTGTCTGGTCAATAGGGATGGTTTCTTTCATTCTTTCTTCATACTCTAAATAAAGGGTGATGTTGTTCAGTAGTTTGACCCTGGGACTCTAGTTACTTATTCTGTGCCCCAAAATTTCCAACAGTCCTTCATAAAATCCCATTTAAATGCTCATACCATTTATTCTATTTTAAAAAACTCTAGCTCTCTCACAGGTTTTTAAATTTGAAATTAATGTTAAAATCTAATTAAGTTCCTATTGGTAAGTACACATCAGTGGAATATTATTTGAAAAGGAACTTTTAATAAGATCTTAGTTGTTTAAATTAAAAAAAAAGACTTCTGCAAAAGCAATTTAAGTTAATTAAATAATGCTTTATTGGAAGCAGCACAGAGCTACTTTCCTCAATTGTCTGATCATCCTCTTTGCAATAACACCTAAAGACAGGCTGAAATTGAAGAGGTGGATTTTTTCCCCATCACTATATCATTGTATTGATGTAAGCATACCTGTTGCTTTGCTTCTTGTTATACAGATGTTCAAGATACAGTCTAGAAACCAAAGACCTTAACATAAAGCCACAAGGCATTTCCCTTAATGCAGATCTTCCTGATTTTCACTAATTCTTTTCTCCAACTGCAGCACTACATGTCATACCTTTTCAGACTGTCCTTTGACTACAGGTTATTAACTTATTTATTTCCCATAAGGAGGGGCAAAAGAGGCTGCAGTTGAAAATAGACGATAGGAAACCCATTATGCAAATCAAATTCTGCCCATGGTCCTTGTGGTCACAGTTTCTGTCCAGAAAAAAAAAAGTAGCACAAGGGTCATTTTTAAGGCCTTACTCTCTGTGAAGCTTATGACGTTTTTCCTTCTTCCTGTATCTGAGGTAAGCAACTCAAGGAATCACATCTGTTGGTGAATTGGGCACTGCACCCATTCATATGTAAACATGTACTGGCAAATGCATGTGTGTAGTCCTCAGCATCACCCCTCCCTCAGATAAACTCATATTCATGTAACCAGAGGCTGATATAGATAAACCACATGCACAAGACATTGGTATAAAGAGATAGGGAAGAGGTTTAAAACTCTCATTTATATGTGCTGAAATCATTTTGTGTCTTCTTGAAATGCCAGTTAGCCAAGCCTGAGGGAAAAGCTTGCAGTTTAAAACAGGGAAGATGGAACAGGAGAATGATTCTCCTAGTATACTGTCTTCCCCATCAGAAATCACACTCCTGACAGACTTTCAAACAGCTGTTTTGAGGGTTATCAGGAGCATGAGTGTGCTGGGGAAGGCAGCATATGGGGAGAGAGATCCCTTTGCATCATCTTCTGCATTTAAACAGCACTCTTGACATCTCATCACAGAACTGTTTGGCAGGTTGACAGGTCTGTGATTGTGCTGAGGAAGACACAGTCACCACTGTGTACAGTCAATCCTGAGTGCAGGCTTCTCCATTGAAACTGTGTTCCTAGTAGTCTTCCAGCCAGCAATTTGCCTGGCTGGTACCATGCTTATGTGTGGTTACCACACAGAAAAGCCTTCTCAGGCAGCAGGTGGCTCATGAATATTACTGTTGAGTGAGAAGGCAAATAAATGTGAAATAAGTACCTGTCTAGAGATAGGAAACAAAGGAACAATTTTCCTGTTTTCAGGCAATAGGGAAGAGGTGTATTCTGTTTGTACAAATAGACTCTTTTCACACCTTACCTCTTCCTGGTGCCAGAGTGCGAGGCTCGTGCTGGAAGCCTTGGGAGGAACGCTCTCACATCCCTCTTGCTTGGGCTCCACAGCTGCTTCCTGGTCGCTTGATCACCCCATCTCTTCCGTTTGCAGTGCAGCCTGGGACCTCCCAGGCTGCACTGAGGAGAGGACATGTGACTGGCCAGGCTCCCGTGGCTCCACACACAAGGTAAGTGCACGCGGGGCCCCGGAGTGATGTGCGACCATGCAGCATTTTCAGCTTTGAGCTGAAAATGAAAAAAATGCGTGCATGGCCCGCGTCAGGCTCTTGAGTGTCGCGCAAATGTGAGTGCATCGTGTGGACCGCTCCTCACATTTACGCAACGCTCAAGGGGCCCTTTCACTTCAGAAATGCCATGCAAAAAGGGCCATAGATCAGAACAACAACAACAAAACAAAATACTCACTTTCCAATATATTTTCTTGGCCATACAATGACCAATGGAGGCAAGGGAATATCTATATAGCACAGTAGGATTTTCTTGATTTTGTGCTCACACTTCTCCTCATATTTGAGGAGAGCATTGCTCCACCTCCATGTCTCATTTCAGAGCTGAACCTTCATTAATAACTCTTGTTTGTAAATAAACAACAATTATTCCACCTCCTGCAATCCTTTAACACATAGAGTTCATTGTGCATGGATACTTGCCATTTATTTCTTGGAGCACTGAATGTTAAAAGAACAGAAAACTGAAAACCATAGAAAGGAACAAAGCTGGTACTGTTACTAATCAGTATTCAGTACAGAGATGTGGGTTTTGAAAAAGGGGACAGAAATCAACCTGAAGCCATATTGCTGATTAGAGGCCACCATGGTTCCTTGACAAGTACAAAGGAATGGTTGTGTCATGTGAAATCTCTTCAGAGGCAGGCTTCTAAAGCACGGGATTTGAGGAAAAAACCAAGGGAATTCCGATTCAAAGAACATTGCAAGAATGAATTATTCATTTTCCCTGCTTGTTAAAATCTTACTTATTATCAATCACAGGTACATGTTCTTGCATCCTTGATGTGAATGCGAATATGTCATACATCTAAGCTGTAGCATCTTTCCATCTCCTTCAATTACAGCACATGTTTATTCAAAGGTCAGTCCCATTGGGCTTAATGGGGTTTACTCCCTAGTAGGTGCATTTAGGAATACAACCTCAGTTTGAGATAGACAGCTGTTGCTCTGCCAGTCCAAGGGAAAGAGATATGGCCAAGAGCAAAATGCCCAGCTTGTGTTTCTTGTTGGTTAAATCTCAGAGAAAAGAAGGGAAAAAATAGGCCAAAGGTGTGTTTATGTGTGCATGTGTGTGGTGTGTGTGCATGCAACAGCATACCTCAGAGGAATAACAATCAGATGATGATGATTTATTCATTTATATTTCGCAATAATTGGACTCAAGACAGCTTGCAAATGCTTAAAACTAATACAGATTGTCAAAAATACAGAAAATCAGGTGTGTGTGTGTGTGTGTTTCAAAGTACTATATCACATGTAAATACCTCAAGCAGACCTCAAGCAGACTATCAATTTTAGTTGTACAGTGACTGGCATGACCAAATATATTAAACAATAATCATCTGCCAGTCCTGCAATCTTATTTATATACAGGATGTCATTTTTAGCAACTGAAGATGGCAGAGGTTGAAAAGTTTTGCAATTTTTTATACAAGATTGTAGCATATAATCACACACACACCACTCAGCAGTAATACAGATAACACAACTGGTGGCTTAGCTGTATCCTGTGAAGTTTTGCTGTGCTGCCCACCACAGGTATTCAAGTAATGTATACTACACAATTCAAAAATCTATAGTGCTAAAACAACTTAAAACTCATTAAAAGACAATATAAAGAGGTGTACACCATTAAAAGCCCATCCCAATCAATTAATAAAAGCCTGATAAAATGAGAAAGTTTTCACTTTATGATGAAAGGAGAGCAAGGAGAGAACCATCCTAGCCTCCTTAAGGAGGGGATTTCAAAGTCTGAGAGCAGCCAGCAAAAAGACCCTCTCCTTTCTTTCCACCAAATGAGTCTGGGAAGGTAGTTGGACAGAAAAGTGGCCCATTCTGAATATCTCAGAGCTCAAACAGGCTCATATAAGGAAATAGCCTGGCCTGAGCCATATAGGGATTTATAGGTAATAACAGGATTATAAGAGCCACTTTGCAATTGTGCACTTACTGTACACAGGCACCTCTGTGCTTCTCTGCAAGTGCAAACATTATCAGGACTTCACAACTACAGTGCATTTTGCTGGTCGACACTTGGGAGGGAGACAAGTGAAAATACTCATTCCACTAGCCAATCAAAAGAAACAGGCCAATGATATACTTGTAACTACAACTAAATTAATTGGTGTTCTGCTAACGTAGGTGTATATAACTGAAGAATCTACAATCCAGCTGATACGGTTTGATATCTCGTGGCCTGAAGAGGATTGGAGTCACTAAATTCCCTATTTAATTACTCTCACAGTTCTCCTATATAGACTGAGTACCAAGGAGGTCTATGTATGGCAATGTGCTTATTCGCTCCTAGAAATTGTACTTTATTAATATCAATTAATTAGTTTGTATATCCTAGCTGTGTCTTTAGGATGCTGTTCCGTATCTTTTTGCTTTACCCACCACTGGACCCAAGTGTGTATATATTTGAAGATCCTTAATTATCTATTTCAGATGTTCATGCCCAGACTGTACTGCAATTGCTAGTTTTAAAATTTGACAGGTCTTAAATTGTTTTTAATGTTTGTTTTTGCTTTTGGTAAGTTCAACTTGCTTGAAAAAAAAAACATGTGAGATGTAACATTTTAGTCTCTTTGGACTAAGTGAAAAAATATTGTTAAGGACACAGAATAGCTTCTGTGTTGAACAATAATGATAAAATATATCCTTGTGTATGACTTGTTGACAAATGAAAGGCCATTCAGTTCCATTATTTGTCAACTTTCCTAACTTGTACTGATGAGGCAATACTTCAGTGAGTCCATTGTGCTTCTGATGTTCCTCATAGATCTGAGGCAAAGGCCTTCTATGTCAATAGATATATTTCTGGCTTCATTGTTGCAGTCCATTATGAGAGGATTCACATATAAAAGCTAGAGGTTCAGAAGCATGAGCCTTCAGAGTCATGAGCATTAGAAAATGCAGGAAAGTAGATCCTAGAAGCCATAAGGTAAAACAAAGTAATGAATGTTCCTCAAATTAAGAGTCCCTTAAGAGATACAGATCAACACTGCAAAAAGTGGTTGCTATAATTGCTATAAGTGCAATAAGTGGTTGCTATAATTGAACAGTATGTACCAAGAATAAAGAAAAGATTTTAAAGATTAGAATATACCCCAGTGGCTCAGGCCTAAGTATGGTCAGCTAGGTTTCATTATAAAAATCTGGAGTATATTGTCAGTTTCGCTAGAGAAAGCAAACAAGGGCACTTGCTTTTATGATTGCACATACTGAACTTTTCTTCACATCTCTAAGATGTGCCTTCTTTAAAAGTCAACCACTTACTGTTGGGCAATCTGACTTTATAAAGTAAATGTGGCAGCACAGGTAAATTCTTGGCTAGAAGTTGCCTTGCTACCTTTTCTGTATTGTTCTATCCTTATTACGTGTTACTTTTATTTTTATAACACATAGATTTTCTTATAGCATGGTACTTTTGTCTGGTCTTGTTAAGTTTGTCTCAGGTAAGGTGAGTTACCTCAGTGTTTCCCAGGCCACTGTAGTATTTAGATGAGACAAGACTTCGGACAGTAACAGAGGTTCTGATTCTGTAGCTATGATTCAGGACCATGGTTAACGATGCTGCAGCTGAAAAAAGGAGACTTCTTTCTTTATTTCTTTATTTATTTAGACTGATTGGGTGTAAGGGATATAGAGCTTTAAAATATGTAGTAATGAATCAAAAGCAAGGCTTTGCCTTCAGCTGTTGCTTCTAGCTGGCTAAACAGACATGTCAGTTTCATGCAGCCATTGGCTTTTTCTAAGCAATGATGTTTGGAGCAGTGAGAAGTTTTTTGAGGAGAAAGGAGGGAGTTTCACAATTTTTTTCCGATCACTCACATGGGCATATTGCCCACGCTAGGGCGACCTCCCCAGGAGGTTTTCTACACCGCGAAGCGAGCGAGGGCGGTTCACAAATGGGAGGTTCTAAACCTCAAACTGCCCTTGCGCGGCCGCGGGGGTGGCGCTGCGAGTCTTATAAAAACCACTTCTCAAGTGGTTTTTATGTGACTTGCACGCGTTGCCCCATCGCCGCGCCCCGTTTAGAACTGCAGGGATGCGTTAGCACGTCTCTGCAGAGCTGCCCGGGGGAGGGCTTCTGGCTGACGCGCTGCCCTGATTGGTGGAGCACCGCTGGAAGCCGGCGGCCACCATTTTGGGCACTGCCGAATGCCGCCAAAATTCGCCGCTGTTTGGAGCGGCCAACACACGCTCCCCGCGGGGACGGAGCAACCCGTTTTGCAGTAAGATCCGTCCCTGCATGCGCCCCCCGTTTACCCGCCCCACATGTGGAAAGGGCCAAAGAGTCTTAAAATTCACTCATTAGGTTCTGGTGGCAGAATTGCCTCCTTGTGGTTCAGTAGGGAGAGTGCCATGGACAGCAGTGCTGGCAAATCTACTGAGGAATGGGCAAAGTGTGGATCCATCTCTTCCCTTAAGCCACTACTGCTGAAGGATATTGTACCCAAGGACTTGCAGTCTATAGCCAAGGCAATCTGTGTAAATGATAACCATTATATAAGGAGGAAAAGCCAAAAAATATCATACTGGAAAAATTCTGCACACGACAAGTTGTGTCTAGCAAGCAGTCATTTTGCGGTGCTTAGGTGGCCTGTAGTTCTGTGTGAAATGCTTATCTCTATATTTATCAAATGAGCTCTTAACGGGTAAATCTCCAATGTGACAATATGACTTTTGAACAAGAAATTCTACAACTATAGAGGTGTGAAACTTTAATTATTATAAATTAGACGCATTTTACATTCATGATCACATTCCAGGCCAGAAACGGTGAATGTAGCCTGACCTAATTAAAGTTACTGGCAAAATTCCCATTGGCAGACATGAAGTTCTTGTTCTGTTCAATACCTCCCACCACAAAACATAAATAATAATAAAAAAAACTCCAATTCAAGAGGCAGTATTGAAAATACTCTGAGATGACACTTGCCTTCAGTCATACTTGGCAAATGACTTATTTTGTGTTCTGTACAATGGAATTTAATTAGAACTTCAAAGGACTTTCTGTAATGAATACCTATACATTTTGTGTTTCACCAGTCCCAAAGGAAATTTATGAAAGAAACAGAAGAATTCATAGTTAATCAAATACGAGATCATGTATACAGAGTGGGGAAAACTTTTCAGGTCAATGTTGGGGTTGAGAACTGGCAATGACAGCCAATTCATATTTTACTTCTCTTTACCATCTTTGGCTAGAAAAAGTAGTCCTGTGAGAAGCAGAGATAAATTGCTACCTCTGACATCATACAATTATTTGTCAAGTTTTCTTTTCTGAGGAACAAATTGTGGAGCAAATAGTGGTTAGTGCGTGTTACTTTTAGCAATGCATATATTGTAGCAACTGGACCATGGTTTCTTTAATATCACTTGAGATTCAGCTTTTCTTTGTGTGCTTAATAGGTGAGAGAGTCTAATGCCCTTTTAACTAGGGAGGTCAATCTTTTAAAATTTTGTTCTTGTGGGTAAGAATGAATGATGCAACCATTTTTCTCTCTGCTGTGAGAAAGTTCTAGAAAACTGTGCAAATTTTGGAAACTATTTGCTGTTCATGATTTATTCTGCAAATAATGCATGTGGATTGTTTTTGGTTTTTAAGGAAAGCAGCATTTCCCTTGCAGGAATGTTTCTGAATCATATATTCTGGAAAGGAAACTTCCTTTCTGTATAGAAAATAACAATAAGAAAAAAGAAAATAATATTTCTATGCAAAAACATCCATCTTCTCTGAAAAAAAATCCATGTGCATTTTTCATGCAGAATGTGTATCAAACTGCAAAGATCTTAATCTGTTCAGGAAACCCTCTTTTTCACATGGCATTTAATATTTATGAATATTCTTTCCACCCCAACTTTTAACAATGTCCAGATTATGTAGCATCACTCTTTTTTTTCCCCAGGGGTGTCTCATATATGGCTAGAATAATGTGGACATGACCATATGAGTGGTTCTTACAGATAACTATCATTATCCTTGGCCTTTTCCGCACTAGACTGTTATAGCGCTATTATTCCACTTTCAACATCCTATGGAATTCCGTAAACCCCAGGATTCCATAGGATGCTGAAAGTGGAATAATAGCGTTATAACAGTCTAGTGCAGAAATGGCTCTTGTCTGACTCCTGATTCTATTATTGGAATACGTATGGTGAGCCCAATATAAATAGAATTGTGACAAATACTCTTGAGGACTATCTGCGGGCACAGCAAATCCAAATACCCAGAATTTAATTGTTACTCCAGCCATGCTTGTAGATAAGAGTATTGTTGATAAATGGATTCTGCTCATCAAAGACAGCAGAATAAATTGACACAAATCCAACATCAGAAATGGCTCCTCTCTCTCTCTCTCTCTCTCTCTCACACACACACACACACACAGAGTATCATAGTATCATGGAGAAAGTGGAATGTCTATCTATCCCTATACCCCTTTACAGGAAAGGACAACAGGGAATCTTTTAGCACTGTAAGCACATTCATTTTGAGATTAGCTTCCACGGATTGTAGCCCATTTCATCAGATGCATAGCCTATTAAGCTATTTAAAAAATTAAATGTACAAAGGCACACAATTTAGGGTTGGGGTTGCAAACAGTTAGCTGAGAGAAAGTTGAATGCAAAAAATACTCATAGTTACAATTACATTATTTAAATGGGGTAGGCACAAAACCATTGTTCATAACACAAACTACAAATGTAATTTGATGAGAACCTCTTATTCCACTTGAAAACTCTGTTGATTGGCTGGAGCCTTCTAATGAATCATAAACCATCAGTCTATCATTTCTGAATCTTCCTTTAAAGTTTCTTTATTCCTCAATAGCTACTTTCGGCCCTTTCCTCACAATGGGGCTCATGCAAGTCCTTCCATCGCAGCCCCAGCAGGGAAGAGAGCATGACAGGAACACTCCTCTCTGTACCTTAGCAGATTCCTGTGGAAAGGAGTGTGATGGCCAAGCCTTGTCCTTCCACAGTGCAGTTGGGTAGTTTCCATTGCTGTGCTGGGGAAGGAAGTGCAGCCACCATGCTTCCTGCCCTTCCGCATGCGCAGCGGCAACAGGAGTGTCATGTGAGTGGTGGCGCAGGTGGGTTTTTTTCCATTTGACAAATATCCCAGAAGTGCAATGCATGGGGACAAGACAGTGGTGGGACTGTGAAGCATGACCTGCAGACCGCTGCCATCCTGCCCCACAGTGGGACAGCCCTGTTGTGCGGAAATGGCCTTAAGGTCAGTAACAGATTGGCCAAAGAGGCTGAAGTGTTGTCATACTTTTTTTTTTAAAAAAAGGTTGATACTAGATTTGTGTCAATTTATTCCTTTCTGCACATATTGCTCTCTTTGCTCCATGAATGCAGATGGGCCTTGGTGTCAGAAGCTGGCATATATGACACTGGTGGCTAGATAAGCAAATCTCTGATGTTGTTGTTGACATTGTTAGGTCTTGTAATTGTACTGCTAGAATAGATATGATGACAAACTTGATCTCTGGATTTGTAGCAGATCCTGGCCTATCTGATGGTATCTTTGTTGTGTGGAACTGTTCTTGCTTGTGACTGGCGGAGGGGTCCACCCAAATCCTATGAAAGGGAAGGCTTATTGAACAGAATGGACTGTAGCTCACTAATGATATTTTTGGGTCATTTCTTCTGGAAAAGCCCAACAACTTGAGCTAAGATATTGATAATATACTTATTGATTAACTTATGGATTAACTGAAGACAAAGGAGAAAAAAACTGACTTCAGGCATAGTGATGAGACTTTGAAATTTAAGAACTATATAGAAATAGGGGTGTTGTGGTGAAGGATATTTGTTTTGGCTAGAGAAAACTGTAGTACAAAGACACAATGGCTTCCTAGCTTTCATCAGAAGCTGAAGGGTAAAGACTGAAAAAGTAGAAAAGCTTTTTCATTATTTCCCCATTTAATCCCTTGACAAAGAAAATCCACACCAACTTATAAAGAGGCAGAAAAAAAGAAAAGCAAGTAGTGCTTGAATGTTTGGGTGGTTATTTTTATGTGAGGTATGCTTGTCTTCTTGAACGAGACAGGGAGAGGTAGTTTGGAGGTCTATTTGGCTTGAGAATGAGGGCAACCATATTTTTCTGTCTTTTAAAATACTACTTGTGAATTTCCACTAGTAGAAGAGGAGCAAGAGAGAATAAAAGGAGAAAGACAACCATTTTGATCTTCCTTACCATGAACTATTTTCAAGCTTTCTAAGATAATTTTAAACTGAGATGGATACGAGTGTTTATAAATATCTCTTGCTCTATCTGTCTAGAAGAGATACATAAAGCGAGTTGTGGTACTCAAAGCTCAGTGTAAATTAAGTGGCCTGCCCAAAGAGGGAAAAAGACAGTTACGCTTTGATTCCTGGCTTTCATTGCTTCTCTGCATAGATATAAAATCTTCCATGAGGGGGAGATTTCTACGTATGGAAGAGAGCATCACTTTGAGTTCTGTGTATGTGCGTATGTCTAAAATGTTTAACAGACCACCTAATGTACTGAAAAGTGTGCATTATAACTTCGTGACTGTCTATGAAACTTGGCTTACATGCTTAGGCTTACAAAAGTGTTTTGTTGAAGAAGACCAAAGTGGATTGCATATTTAGAGAGACAATAAAAGGAGACTTGGGATATGCCTCAAAAAATGGACAGTAGGATTATTTTTATATGCTTTTCACATCAATAAGTTAAGAAGATTAAGTCTCACACACACACACACAGAAAGAGAGAGAGAGAGAAATGGTGGTAGTGATAGTGGTAATGAGGAGTAACCAACATTCAAAAATACTTGAATGACTGAATTGTGTGTTTGCACATGTGCATATGCACATTATTGCATGCATTGATGTTTTCCTTCAGTAGCAGCTTCTTGCACCTGCTACACAGTTGAATGGCTTTTGGAAGGGGTGAGATAAAATAGGAAGGACAGAACACCAAAAGCTACCTTTCCTAATGAAAGGTGTTCTCCATTCCTTTGAATACCGTTCATAATGTCTAATGTGCTTCATTTGTTAGGGTCTGTAAGGAGTAAGAAAGAACAAATGCTGCCCTTATTTCTAGCAAACAGGGCTTTTTGAAGGAGATTATGACTGATCCCACATGGAATATTTGGGTGCTGAGGAGCTAATTCATGCTTCCATAATAGTCAGTGTAAGTAGACAGAGGGACAAAGAGAACTATTATAATAATAACTTCAAAGAAGCAGAAAAGAATAACAAAATAACAAAAGAATAACAAAAAAGAATAACAAAAACCACTGCATTATAGATGGATTGACTCAATCAAGGCACCCACAGCTCTGAGCTTGCAAGTCCTGAGCAAGACTGTTAATAAGAGGGTCTCTTAGAAGTCTTTTATTTCCCATAAATTAAAGCTGATTTGATGTCAAACAGCAGCAGCAACAAGAACAGTTGTTACCATGCCGTACACCCCCTGCTCCATGGTACAGTCTAAATTGGTGAGAAATATCATTCATATCATTTCTAATATCACACATTTATGGCTGGAAGGCTTTTGGACAAGCACTCTAGTTGGAAGTCGTGTGCTAAGACAGATGATCTCAGCATGGCCATGTTGTAAGTTCAAAAGGATTAGTAAGAAAGCCCCAGCACTGATGAGCTTGTGATAATCTTCTCAATGACCCAACCTTCAAGTACAACGGCAAACGAATCTGCTTCAATAAAACAACCAATGGTCATCAACCTGTGGAAACTCTCCTTTGTTCCCTCACGTGCCCAGACATTAAGATACTGTCACAACTTCCGTCCGTGCTTTGTCACATGAAGTTAAGACCATTAGTCCATTCTGGACCCACTTTTTTTGTTCTGCCAGAAAGCAATTAACACATATTTCTTCAGGACAGGAAACAGGTTACTTAAACCCTGACTCCAAGGCTGACAATTTGTAGTACCTTGGACACACATAGGTGTTTCATTCTGTCCATTGATTCCCCAGTACTTGTGCCCTGTGCTACCCTCCAACTCTTGTTTGAGACATCTTGTTTCACTCTTCTGCTTCTGGAATGGTAAATATCACCTACTTCATCCCAAAATCTTTCACCATCCAACTTTCTCTCCTTTACCTTTGCTAGCCTTGTATGGTTTGTGAAGCTGCTCGATTGCTTGTGTGTGTCTGTGAATTTTCCCCCAAAAAACATTCTTTTGGCTCCCATGTGGTGTCTCACAGTCAGTACTGGTATACACAGGTGAAAAGGTCCTGCAGGTTTCCTTTGAGCTATAATTCCCCACCCTCTTCCAAGGAGATGCAGGCACTGTTGGCAGACTTCAAGGTCCCCCACGTTTTGGAGTAACATAGTGATAAAAATGCTGGAAGTTGACAAATGTGTAACTTAAAAACACCTCTTTTTTGCTAGAAAAATATGGAAGAGCAAATATTATGGCCATTGTTTCAAAAAAAAATTCTGCTGACATGACATATTCAGAAAGCAGAACTGGGAAGGGGTAATCCATGCAGTGTCTTCAAAACCTGCCTCAAAGGGCTGGGAAATGCTCTGGAGCAGTTTTTGGGATAGCACATAGGACTGCAGAGGGTAGAAAAGGAGAAGAAAACCCCAGCATGCAGGCAGTCAGCTTGTTGCATGGAATCTTATTTAGGTCTAGACTATATCCTTTCCTGTACAAAAAGCAGAGCATACACTGGGTTAGTATAAAGGTATATTTATAGTTAATGAAATAGATGTGTCCCTGGGCATTACTCTATTTGCTGGTGAGTAAGACTTACTTTTTCCCCCTGAAAAATACTGTTTGAAAATGGGGTGCATCTTATATGCCAGTGCATCTAATACACTGGCAAACAGTATTTGCTGGCATATAAATGGAGTGCATCTTATATGCTGGTGCGTCTTTTACACCGGCAAATATGGTACTTTTCTTCAACAGAAAATTTGGTGCAAGAGGCACAAATGGCATGGAAGGAGAAGAGCTAGGTTCCTTGTTGTTATGAGCTGTCATCAAGTCAGATTCCATTTATGGCGATCCTATGGATAAGAGGCCTCTAAATCACCCTATAAGCAATTGTCCTGCCCTGCCCTGCCCTGCCCTGCTTAGGACATTAAGACTCAAGGCTGTGCTTTCTCAGTCTCAGTTTAGTCATCCTGGCTTATAGGAAGAGTTCAGGCTTGATTTGCTCTAGGACCCATTTATTTGTCCATTTAGTGACCAAGGGCTATTTTCACACTAGCCTGTTATAGCGCTATTATTCCTCTTTCAATATCCTATGGTATCCTGGTGTTTGCAGTTTAGAGAAAGGCCTTTGAGGCCCCTCCCTAAACTGCAAATCCCAGGATTCCATAGGATGTTGAAAGTTGAACAATAGCGCTATAACAGGCTAATGTGGAAATGGCACGGGATGTCCACTGAACTCTTCTCCAGCACCACATTTCAAATGAGTTAATTTTCTTCCTATCAGCTTTCTTCACTGTTCAGCTTTCACAGACATACATAGAAACTGGAAATAAGACAGAAAAGAAGGGCAGTTCAACATGTTTCAGCATGTTTAATGTGCATATGAAAAGAAACGGTCAGGTCAGGCAAGGCATACATAAATAAAACAAAAGCATTTTGAACCTTCCACAGACCACCTGAAGGCTTCTTCTGAAATGTATCCAGGGACTACCTTTTCTTTCACCAACCTCTGTTCTTCCTATTTTATTATTCCACTTTTCTTATGGCATTTATTTTGATGGCCACACTTATAGATCTATGTTTTATAACATGCTGAGGGCAGCTGCTGCTGAAGTCTTATCTGATCTTCCATTTTTTCTCTGTTTTGCTGTTTACGCATACTCAGTAAAGGGCTCTGGAAGCAGCTGCTGTTTATATTGTCTATTGCAGGCTACTGTAAGATTGGCTAGAGTAGGATCTTGTCCTTTTCTAACTTAAGCTTTGTTTATTACATTCTTTGTTGCGGAGATACTGCGGCAACTCAACTCTGAAACTGTGTTCTTCCAGCTCTCCATCAATCTCTGCCCAATGCCAACGCTGTTATGAAAAGACTTTGTTGAAATGCCTCACTGTCAGAGCCCTTGTTAACCGAGGTATGCCTGTATTCGCATGTTTCATCTTTCCTTGACAAGCAAAGAGTATGGTGTGAGAGGGAACCAGCAGCATGGCCACCGACAGAATAGAATTGATGCTGTGATAGTTCAGTGGCTTCTTGAACAAAAATGAACATTAAGTTATGAATACTCCAAAAAATAAATATGCAGAATGTGGAGGGAGAGGGAAAAGGAAGACTAGGTTTTCTCATCCATTACAAGACTGGCACCGTGTATGGTTTGACAGATAAAAAAGCAGGGACGTGAAAGAAGAGAACTGTAATTAGCTTCTTGCAGGTAGCGCTTGGATACCCAAACTAAACTGAAGGCACATGAACTATCCACTCCCCTAGGAAAATCAGAGAGCAAGAACAAGAAAGTTGGATATATTTGGGAAAATCTCTTTTCTCCTTGGTCTGAGTGTAGAATTAGCTGAAGCAGGAATTGGGAGTATTCCCCCTGTAAAGAATAAGTTTAAATTGTAAGAGAGAAAATTTGTAAGTGAGTAAAATGCATCACAAGTTCAACAGTCTCTCAACATCTATAGTTATCAGGGGAAATGGGGATTTATTATTCCTGTCAGGGAACTAGAACTTGGTATTACTTTCAACAGCTAGTATCTTCATTGAGATGAACATGAAGATAAATGAGGTGTCCTTACTCATATTTTTAATTGGATGAAAAGATGGGGAGTGAGTTGTTCCTTTCTCTTGATGCCTCATATAATGAGAAATTTAATATTGCTATTGACAACCTAAATGACAAAGCACCATACTCTTGTGCTTGCGATAGTATTAAGTGCTTAATGAAGGTGGTGGAAGCCTCATCATTGATAAAATTCAGCTGGTGTTGTTTCATAAATTTCTATTGTTGTGTAGCATAACTGCAGCTTTAATCATGTTTTGCAACACTGGGCCTATTGAAAAGTGTTATCTATGCCTACCTGCTGCTCTCAAGAAGGACCTAATTAAGAAGACAAGGGAATGCCCCTTCTCAAGGCTGAGGTATTGTGACTGACAACAATTGAACTTGAGCATTCAACAATTGTACTTGAATGACTATTCTGCAAAAGCTTCTGCGAAGATAAGATCAGATCATTCCCTGAGTTCTTTCTTTCAGTACTTTTATTAGCATATCTGTAAAGTGCACACTGTATTTACAGTGTATATTTCACACTTATGATAAAACTGATATCAGCCGACTGAAATATATGACCTGAATGAGATATTAGGCAACAAAATCATGAATATTGTCAAATATTGGGCAAAAATGCTGTTTTACAAATTTCTGAGATTATCTTGCAAACCTGTGAAGTTATTTTCCTTTACCTCATCTCTAATTTCTTATTAAACAATTTCTTTAATCTCCAGATCATAGAAGCACATCTAATGGGGTTCTGATGATACACTAATATTGTCTACCAATTTACACTTATAATTGAATCAGGATAGCCCAGGAAAATCACAACTTCCAATAGAGACAGTGGTTGTTTTTGTAGCTTTGGCCTGTTCTTAGCAAGAAAACAGAACTAAAGTGGATATCCAATCTTTGAGTGGATATCCAATCAAATCTCCCTGCCAAGTTCAGGGATTTAGGAGGTTCTTTTCTTGGTGAAGGAATAATTTCTGATACTCATTGTAGTGTTTATAAACTATTTTGTTTGTATTACTGATTACGATGTTTAAAAAATAACTTATGGAGTTTCCTTTTTTGCTGCTTGCATTAATTTATGTTACTTTAAAAAACATTTTGGGATTGATCAGACAGTAGCAGAAAACCTGAAACATTCCTGTCAAAAGGTCTGTAAAATGGTATTAAGAGGAACTGGAGGAAACAAAATTACATTTACAGCAATAATATAACAAGCAGGAATGAAGTTATTTCATCAATATATTGAATAAGAAAATAGTTTTTTAGTTAGTTTCAAAGAACTTTTAAACATAATTAGAAAACTATTTTCTTAACATATTGCTGAAATAACTTCATTCCTGCATACTATGTGACTTTTATTTCCTCTAGTTTGCCCCCAGAAAGGTAATTCACCAGTAGCTATGTGATATGCAACACATTACTTAGAAATTCAGACAAAGCTATGCAGGAATCTTAAAAAATATTTGTCGGCGGCCTGAGCAAGATGAGGAGTAAGTATTAGATCCCATCAAGTCCACCACAACAGACTTAACAAGAATTGAATTGGTTCAGGTTGAAGCTGAGTTGTTTCCCAGTTTAATTTGAATCAATTCATTTCAAGCCTGGGAGAACATGGCCATCGCTACAGACCATTAAAAGAAAGGAAAGCTATTAGGTATTAGTGATGGCACTGACATTCAGAAGCTGAAGGCTTAATAATGAAGTTCAGTTTAGGAATTCCAAAGCCCATTACAAGCCAAGTCCATATCTTCTTCAAATTGTTATGGCGTAGGGTCCAGCACCAGGTCTCCTTGATGCAATTCTGACACAGCCAGGCATGTGAACCTGCAGACAGACAGCTGTGCCTGCAGACAGAAAGACTCTCAGATTACTGACCTTGCACAGGCAGCTCCTCAGACATAAAGATGCATGGCAGATGTCATTTCCATCTATCTCTACATCCATATAAGTTTATAGGAATAACAGACAGAAGTTCCCGCTGAAACCTGCCTACAATGCTGGTGCAAAATTTAATATCGATGTTATTGGCTCTTTCCACACCTTACCTTCTTGCATTATCCTCTGGTCATGATCCTGGCAACGGAAAGGGCTAAAAAAGAACTAAAAAGAACTTAAAGAAATGCTAATTTTCATTTATAGGGATTGCTATTTTCCTTTTAGATACTTTGATGGCTGAAAAATAGTTCCCAATTTTCTACAGTGTTTGATGTTTGGAAAAGAACTGCAGCTCAATGCTAGAACACATGCTTTCATGCAAAAGATCCCAGTGTGACTGCTAGGCATCTCCACACTGGACTGGGAAAGACTCTGCCTGATACCTAGAAAATGTCAACTGCCAGTTGATGTCATGAGCTAGACAGACCAATGTACTGAACTTGGTATCTGATGGCACATATGATTATGGCCATTTCCGCACTAGCCTGTTATAGCGCTATGATTCCACTTTCAACATCCTATGGTATCCTGGGGTTTGCAGTTTCAGGAGGGGCTGGCTGGCCCCTCCCGAAACTGCAAACCCCAGGATTCCATAGGGTGTTGAAAGTGGAATCATAGCGCTATAACAGGCTAGTGCGGAAATGGCCTATGTCTTCATTATTGAAGAAGAAGAGGAGAAGAAATGATTTACAATTAAGTAACTTTACCATAAAGAGATATACTTCCTTTTTCTCTTTTAGCAGAATCATCAATATTCTTAATCAAAATGCTATTATTCACTCTAGGATTTGGAGGTTGCAGATAAAAGTAGGAGAATGGTTTACAGAAGGAAAATGCTTGTTCAGCAACCCCGTGTCCCAAAGTAGAATGAGTATTGAAAAAGAAGTAATATGTTACCAAACTTTGGTGCTTAGAAGAATTTGTACCTAAATTTCTATCATTAAGTCAGTTTACTTCCATGAAATATTTCTTCAAAGGTGCCATTTGCTTCTAGCTGCATAAGCAAGATGCTTTAGAAAGCATATTTCATACAATCATCTAAAGAACTTGGACCAAAAAAAAAAAAGTAATAGACTTCTGTTTTTGTCTTTTTCTGATTTTCTTCCCTGTGTCTGTTTTTAATTTAAATGGAAGAGAGTAATGATAACTTTTTACAGGCATCTTGAAGCATACTACTAACCAACAGAGCAAAACTCTTGTAGTATATAGCTCCTTCTCATGGTTTTTTTATATTTGGTGACCAAATGGATCTATCTTCTTTTATGTTAAAAATGATTGGGAATGGGCAAGAATCTTAGTTTATTTTTTGATAACAATCTGCCATAATACTTTTCCTTTCCCTATTTAGGATATAAAGCACTTCGGATTATTTAAAAATTACGTGGGAAAAACTGAATTCCTGGTCTGAACTTAAAAGTGTGGTTTTGAAGTCTTGTATATTCAGTCATGTTACACTGCTGAAGTACTGTTTCTGCTTTTTCCTTTCCATTTTGTTCCTACAGAATGTGACTGGTACAAATTGGGGAGGATTTAACTTCAGCTCCTTACTGGAGAGTTTACCAAAATTCTTAAATTTCTTTCTATTTAGATGGAAAGAATCTGAATTTAAAAAGTGGTGAGTAAGAAAAAACTGACAGATTTTCCCATCCATATCCTATTAGCTAACATGTTAGCTATGCATCCATGTAAATAGACACAAGACACATTCAGACCAGGACAGGTAAATGTGGGCATAAATCATAGCTTTTAAAAATATTAATGCCTCCTTTGCATGTATTACTAGTTTTAAAGATTTGATTGATACCTAGGCCATTTCTGCACTAGACTGCTATAGTGCTATTATTCCACTTTCAAGATCCTATGGAATCTTGGGGTTTGCAGTTTAGTGAGGAGCCTCAAAGGCCCCTCCTTAAACTGCAGACCCCAGGATTCCATAGGATCTTGAAAGTGGAGTAATAGCACTATAGCAGTCTAGTACAGAAATGGCCCTAAAGAAAAATGGACATCTGATGTTTGCAGATTTTTTAGTAATTACCAATCAGTATTATATTATTGGCTTTGAAGCCAGCAGAGGTACTGCAACTGCTCCATAAGTGTTCAAGAGAAACTCTGCTAAATGGCACATTGCAGATAATCTTGGGAAAATACATCATTAAACATTTACCCAGTTAGGCTATTGTCTGCAAATTGGGGCACGGGGGTCTCTCTTTTTTATTTGGCAACCTAATAAAGCTTCTGAAAACCTTTCCTGGCTTATTGCCTGACTTTTTTTTTACTGGAGACTCCTCAAACTGCTGTCTAGAGGCAGAGGGCCCAAAATTACAGTTGTGTTAGTGCAATGATCATTATCTCTATTTATAAATCAAGCCTTTATTTTGCTTTCTTTTTGTACGGCTTGGTGTGGGATACATATGAAGAAAGCCTGGCCCATAGTTACCAATAATGAATGCATTAATATCATTAGACAATAGCAGGTGCTTATGCTGTTCTACTGGCCCAAGGGATTTGCCTTCTGGAATGATTTTACTTACTGCTAATTAAATTACTGTGTGAGATAGTGTACATTGTGCAGTAGCTATGTGCCCTAGTTGGTTTTAGCTTGTTAGAGTAACACTTTAGCAGAAACCCTCTGATGTAAACAGGGCCTGATGGTTTAATATAAGCAACCAGGGACATATTTTCTACTGTGTATGATTATTTGCTGAAATGTCTTCTATTTTCTACAGGTTAAAAAAAAAAAGAGCAAGAGAGTGAAGAGGAATTCTATAATAAACAGGTAATGTTGACTGAGTAGAGGAAAATATGGGAAGAAAACACAAAACACATAATTGAAAAGATTAGATTGCTCAATTAAAAAAAAAAATTGGATTGTGCCCTGAAGGCAAGATTTGATTTGTATCCCAATCTGGTGTTTCAGAAAGTAGATAGTTTTGCCTTGAAACATTTTTAAAACAGACTGTTTCAGCAACCATGGGAACTGGAGCCTCTTTTCAGAAATCCATGGGTAGATTATCAGATACTTATGCTGTATTTGTAACTACACCCCACAAGCACAGACTCTCTACATATGAACAGAGATTGTACATGTGCTACATGTATTTTGTAAACATTCCTACAGAAGCAGCCACTGAATGCTACACCTTTCCAAGTTCCATACAGTCCACAAAATGTCTTTAAACATTTCTGCTTTTATGAGAGAGAGTAGCAAGAAGTACTAAACAATGAAATAATAATACCACAGAAGTGCTAGAATCTGAGAGGCCTAGTAGAATACTTATTATGATCGGAAGCTAGAGCTCTCAGTCACTTTTGTGGCAAGACTTTCCAGCCTTTTCCCGGTCTTCTAACCTGCCATGTTCCTTCTATGGAGACTTTAGGAAGAAATATATCACTTTTTGTAGATAGATACACTCATGGACCTCCTCAGAGTCTGGTAATAACCCATTAATTAATTCAATAAGGCACTGACTTGTTTGATATACCTAGGTTAATCCAGCATTTTAATAAGCTGATTGGTTTTTGAATGTTAGAACTTGTTTGAGTGGATGGATCTTCCTCTGGCAGATTCAGAGAGAAGAAGGATTGAGACTGGAGGAAATGCGTTAAGTGTATTACTAAGTAGAAGAATCTGCCAGGAAAAAAAATAACAGTGAAGCAACTTAAGTATTGGGAGTGAGAAGCAATTGAAGAAGAGTGGGAGGAAAGAAAAATAATTGTGTGAAATGGAATGGTTTGGGGAACTGATTTGTCTGCTTTGCTAATAGCCTTTAGAGAATGTCAGGCTCCTTTAGGCCTGAAGCTGTGCCCCCACTCTTATTGGTTTCAGTGTGTTTCTAGAAGAAGAGAGGTATTGTGCCTATCTTCAGTTCTCCTTCTCTATCGATTTGGTTCTGTTTTCTCTTCTGTAATTTTGTATAATATATAATATTTTATAACAGCATTGGGGTAAAATGCAGTGAAGCCCTTTGTAATCCTTTAGTGTGTTTATTGCTGGTCACAAAGGGCTCAGTACTTGGATAATTAAGTTTTTTTAAAAAAGCCTTATCCCTATGTTCCATTTCCCCTCTTTTGGTTTGTCCCTCTGTTCCCCGCCCCCATTCTGCTTTCCTCCCATTGGATCACGTGCTTTGAGGAGCTTGCTCAGGTTGGAGCTATTGTTCTGGAGATAAATTTAGCTAAAACTATGACTTCTCCATATATACTCAGAAATAAATGCCATTGAACCCCTTTGTAATCCATTAGTATATTTATTAATGCTTATACAGAGCTGGAGACTTGGATTGTTCAGTGGAAAGTTTTTCTCTCATATAATGCATTTCCTTCTCTCTTGTCTCCTTCCCTTTCCCCCACCCCTCTGCCCATTCCTCCCATTCTGTTTTCCTTCTACTCCTTTCTTCAGAGATTCACACACTTTGAGGGGTTTAGAAAACCTGGAGCTTGAAGCTAATTTACAAGCAACTACATTAATGCCCTCCCCTCCTAGCATATGTTTTCCTTTTTTTAAAAAAAAACCAACAACAACCAAGTTCCATGAACCAAACTTACGATGTACTACCTATCTTTGCAGGTCATGATTCTTTATAGGAAGTGAGGAGAAAAAGTGCTTGCCATGACTCTCTTGTGATGGAAATGTTCTGCATAAACTCAGAAATATTCATAACATTAAGAATTGTTCATTCTTGACTCACTGATTGACATTTTTAGCCAGCCAAGCTGCACTTGCAGTGAATCTACTGATCCTCTAGCTGAAAAAGACCTCCTTCCTCACTAATCTTTGAATAACTCCTTAAAATCATCAATAAACAAGGCATTTGGAGAGCAAGTGAACAATGCACATTTTTGCAAGGGTGGCATAGGACAGAAAAAAGAAGAAGGATAGAGATCAGTTGGAAAATTTAATTCAGGTTGAAGATGAGATCCCATAAAAGATCTCAAAGATGACAGCCTTTCCCAACAAGCCAGTTTCCAGACATGCTGAACTTCCACCATTCCCAGGCAACAATTGTATTCTGGCCATCTGGAGGAAAGTCCATTTTGAGGGCAAACTCAAAATGACAATGACAGCACTTTTGAAAGAACCAGTAAGAAAATGTCCTAGAGTCGAGAGTGACAACATCTGTCCTATTTGCTGAAAATTCCACTGTTTTCTGTAAAATAAACTTTTTAAATAGCAAGTTAAACAATGTTAACCTTATTAAACCATTTCATTTATTGTTGTTATTGATTTTATGAATTAATTTCCCAATTTCTAACTTTTAACATTATCAAATTATTTTCTAAAATTACAGTTCCAGCTCAAGATCCTCTGAATCTAAACTACTAAGATTGAAACAAGAACAGAAACATTTTGTATTCTTGCTCTACTTCAGAGGATGACTTTATTCTTTGGAATAATGGTCAATATGAAACTAATCACTTCCTGGTTAATTAGTGCATCTGTTCACCATAAGTAGCAGGGTTTGTGATGTGAATGCTGAGCCAGATGCTAGGTAATATCTTAGTAATAGCTTGTCAGATACAAAAGCAAAGATGTACGTATGAAAAAGAGCTTGTAATAGTTATCATATTTGCCTTTATTGTTATACCTCTTAAATTATTTTGTACTGTTTTAAATTACAGTTGTTTTACATGATGATTTATTTAACTCTTTTTCAACTTCTGTGTCATCAGGTTTTTTGCTGTATCTTGTATTAACCTTGTTGTACACTGCATTGGGCCCCTTGTTAGGAGAAAGGTAGAATATAAATCAAATCAAATAAATCACGTACAGAGTATGTACCCTTTTGTCACAACGGTAGATCTGTAAAGCTTGGCATTTTGGCATCAAATTAGGTACGTGTCGCACTCACATATCTTTATGAGTGTTGATCTTTTCCCTGAGTACAGATCACCAGTAGTAATAATGAGGTTCACACTCGCCATAAAAACACTGTATTATGATGTTCTTTTGGTCGAAGTGGACAATCTACTCCAGCAATCTCTGACTTTGTCAATTTTGTGCAATAATATATGGACTCATTCTGTGCATCAGCCAATGTGTGGCATATATCATTAACGATACTCTGTCTGTTGGTGCTGGGCTTAGCATGTCATCTCAGTTGAGTCTGGAGAATAGGATATTACCTCTAAAACAAGAACTGCTAATAAAATGCCATTAGACTGTGATTTATGGGCCTCTTACAAAGCAACCATAGGCTTTGTAAATGGAGAAGAGGAAAAGCTGCACTTCTGATGGACAAGAATTTGTTGAGACAAGGGAAATAGATGCTAACTGGGAAGAATCAGCACAGTCTTTGCACTGCAGCTGAAGAATCTATTGTGTCTAATCATATTGCTGTTTCCTCACTCTTTCCCACTATTTCTTACTCGCACTAAGAAGAATTCCACCATCAGCATCTTCCCATAAGCATAGGTTTTGTATTTTAAATTAAATGGAACACTTTGTTCCAGCTGTTGACATTTTAACTATTTTAAGATACAAAAGTCTGTGGCACCTTAGATTTATCTCAGAAGCATGTTGCAGAAAAGGAGCATGTTGCAGGGAAAGGAAAAGGTTTAAGATCAGAGCAACCTTAACAGATTCCAATTTCAACCCAGATTGGAACTTTCACTGTTAGAAATGAAAATACCCATCAGTTTTCTTTTCTTTCATATTTGAATTTGGTTAAATATCAAGTTCTTTCTATCCTGTATATTATGGAATGCATAAATTTTGATAAATTAACAGTTTTAAAAATTAAAATCACATCCTTACCTATAGAGCAGGAAATGTAACAGGCACTTTTCCTAGTGACAAGTTAAATGTCAATCTTCTATACCTTCACTGGAGCTAATCATATAACAGGGTATGAAGAAAGTATACATATCAACAAAAGTTTCTAATGATGTTTCTAACGGTTATTTCTACATACACATATATATGATTATCCAAACTGTAGTGACATACTTTAAAATGTGAGTAAAGATTGAGCTATAGTAGACATAACTTTCCCCCCACACTCTTTCATTTTACAGGAAGCTCAAGAAGAGCTGCTTTGCAGAGTTTTTTTCCTGGTTTTATATGTTTTGAGGTATTCTTCAGATTCTTTGACTCTAAAATTTCCATTTTATTCTGGGAGATTCACTAAATAAGGGCTGAGGACTTATCAGGTCAGAACTTTATGCAGTGAAATCACTGCAAACATTCCCCATGTATTAAAAAATGGTGACTGGAGACCTTGCAAATGCTTCTCTGATTGCAGGGCCACTACCCTTTATGTATTTAGGTAAATTCTAAATTGCACACCCCAGATGTATGGATGGGGGGGGGAATTCATTCACAAAAAAAATGTGTAAGTAAACACATTTGCAATCATTAATAGCCATTAAGAACAGAAGCCTACAGCTAATGTTTACCTGTACCACGTAATGCCTTGTGTCTCCTATGACGATGGATGGTAAATCTGCTCTAGATTTGAATTTGAATTTTTAGAGTTATCCAAGGTGGTGAACCTATTTGAGGGATAGACTACAATACCCTGGATAGCTCTTTTAAAGTTCAGACTAAACTTGCAGCTGCCCACTGAGAGGAAAGCCAGCAATCCCCACTGAATACAAGAGCGACTGGAAACTGATACTCCTATATCATTTGGCACTGGACTTCTCTTTCGCATTTTGACCGAGCGGTTGGTATCCTAGAGTCATTGCTGAATATTCCCTGAATATGCTGAATATTGCTGAATATTCCCTCTTTGATTTGAGAATAATTCACTCGCTCATCCTCAAATAAAGTTTAAAACAAATTCCCTTTCTGAGAAATTGGTTGATTCAGAACTGGAATTTTGGAATTCTTAATGTCCTCGAGTTCTGGGGAAAAGGATGTATATAAGTAAAATAACTATTACTGCTATTATAATATAAAGTCACCTGGACTTCAAATTAGTTCTCCATTACTTCATACCTTCCTGTTCAGTTTCCTTTCCTAACTCCATTTTCCCCTTTTTGTTGTTGGTTCAGTTGGCAGTCTTAAGGAACACATAACCATGTTTGTTCTCCTCATACTCTAGCAAAAAGCGAAGGCTAAAGGGTAACTGAAAGGGCAACCTATGGATTTGGAGTTAATATCTACAGCACTGAGAACTTCCTCTTTTTCTCTCATCTCCTCTCAAAAAGGTACTTTACACTTTCTGTCACTTTCCAGTTTTTCCCTGTTGCTCTTCCTCTTCTTCCTCCCCTTCTCCCCTCCCATTTATTTATACCTTGCATTTTTCCCAGTCTGGGACTCAACTGTCTTACAACACTTAAAAGACACAGCTTAAAAATATACCTCAGATAAAGGTTAAAAAATATCATTAAAACTGTCCATAAAATTAAAACCAGTTAAAAACATAACTATTAAAAACAAGTAAACAAATCACAGAGGGATAATGCAGCACAATTCTGCAAGGCCCAGTCCCCTTGAGCAGTCAGTCTTCAAAGGTACTGCTGAAATCATTTTAAAAAGTCTTTACCTGCCTATAGAAAGTCATCAAGAAAGACAGCAGTCTAACCTCTCTTGCAAATGAGTTCCGGTGCCTGGGAACACTGAGAAGGCCCTTTCCCGTGTTCCCACCGGGTGTACCTGTGCGAGAGATGGCTCTCACAGAGGATCTTGGAACATGGGCAGGCTCATATAGAAGAATGAAGTTCTTCTGACAACTTGTATCTGAGAAGTATAGGGCTTTAAAGAGTCATTATCAGCAATTTGAATCATGGCTAGAAACAAACTGGCACCAAGTTATGTGCCCCCTGTTTCCAGTCCCAGTTAACAATCTGCATGCAGCTGTTTGGACAAGCTGAATTTTCTGAACACTCTGCAAAATGTTGCTCCACATAGAGCTTATTACAGGATGTAACTAAGCTATGTGTTATTGTGGCCAGATCAGAGGTCTCTATGAATGGATACAGCTGCCACACAAGCTTCAACTGTGCAAAGGCCCACCACTGGGAGCTGCGCTTTTAGGCTTATGGTTGCGTTCAGGAGTATACCCAAATTGTGAACCTGTGTCTTTTGTGGAGTGGAACCCCATCCAGTACAGGCTGAATCTCTATTCCCTGGTCTGCTTTTTGACTGACCAGGAGCACCTCTGTCTTGTGTGGATTTATGTTTTAATTTCTTTACCTCATCCTGTGTTTTGCCAGGCAATTTCAGCAGTTAGAAATGTATGGCAAATATTGCCTTCTCAATTGCAATTTAACCCATATGCTTCTGCCAAATTGACTTTGTAGGGGAATCCAGATTTAGAAATTGGTGGGGAACCATTTTTATGGAAAGTGTGGGTGAAAAATGGGATTGTTACCTTATATGAGATAGTTGGTGTTGATGATGAGTTTCTGCCTTTTTCATTTTGCAGGAGCAGTTTAAACTACATCTTTCAGCTACATGGCAATATTTACAGCTGAAACGTTTGTTACTGTCCAGATTTGACCCTGCATTTTTAAGTATTTTGAAGGTTCCCTTAATATTAGAGACATTAAAGCCAAATAAGTATTCAAACAAACAATTTATTTATATAAATTTATGTTATCTATAAATAAACATGGCATTCAAGGTTTACAGTAAAGATGGAATAGCAAATTGGAACATCCAGTTCTGACTACTCAATGGCCATTGGTTTTAACATCTATAATTAGTATGGATATGGATCTCCAACTACATCTTATAAAGCAAAAATTGCTCTTTTAAGTATAGTGGTCACCACAATGTCTATCCAAGAAAGGGGTTTCTAAATCATCAAAGTGCTAATGCTTCCATAACACATATATTTGGGAGCTGTCCCATAGTAGCTACATTTTGGGAGGAATCACATCAGTAAATTTAGTATTGGGAAATTCCTTGATATCTAGGGATGTTTTGTTTTGTTTTATGAATTACTTACCAGTTTCTTGGAAATTAACAGTGGCCAATGGAAGCAGATTTTTTGTGTCTTTTCAGGAGAAGTACAATCCCATTCAGGACAGGCTGGACATGAGTATCCCTGGGAATTACCTACTCACAGTGGTTCTCTATTGTAAGCTTCAGTTTATTGTCCCCATCCATCCTCAGATTGAGTCCATACAAATTGTTCACCATCTCCATAGCCTTCCTTGATTCAGATGACAGCAAGAAATAGAGATGGTACTATCAGCATGATGGATCCAACTCACTCAAAATTCCTGGGTAACCTCACCCAATACCTTCATATGGATCGTAAAAGCTACAACAACAAAATGAACCCTCCAAGGCCCCACCACTCACTACAGTAAGAAACTAAAGTTTTCCAACAGTGTTTCCTGGAACCAGTCTTCCAGGGAAAAAAGCAGAACCATGATATCACCATGGTCTCCAACTAACATAAGTGTTCCAGAAAAACAAAATGATCAAAATACAGAAAGTCACTGAAAATATGAAACAAAGACAATTTTGTTTGCCCATGAGTTTGGCTTCAATTTGACTTCAGTTTGGCTTCACTGAATAAAAACAATTCCAGAAATAGAGAAAATTAACAATAAACGAAATGTAAAAAAGTGTGCAAGGTTTCAACTTTCCTACAATGTTTCATTAGCTAGGAGATACAAAAGTGGGGTATTTGGGGAGAAAAGGAGGATTCCAAAAAGTAAGCACATAATTGTCATCATGAAGTCTGAAGTTATGCAACTCGGTCTCAAGATGGTCAAGGCAGACTAAATGAGTCTCTAGTGGGCATGAAAATTTCACATATTTCACCTATTCTAAGTACCTGGTGAAAAAACAATGATCGATCTTTTGTTTCAAAGACGAAACAACGGCTGGAACATAGGGATCTATCTGTCCATTGCCTTAAGCAAAACATTAGCATTCCTGAATTGGCAGAAAGCAAAAGCACAGGGTAATATGGAAGTAATTATGTCAGCAAAGTTAAAAATTAAATTTAGGTGTACGCTAAATTAAAAAAATTCAGTTGAAACCACATGAGATCACTGAGAGATCAAACAGAAGGATCAAAGAGCATAATCGGGGTTGCCCTTTCTCTCTCTTAATAGAAGCCTCCCATAGGGACTATTAAAGTTATTATAATGACAAATCCCCAACTACACCTGTTTTGAAATGGGTCTGGATACTTCACTTCATACAACAGTGAAGGAAGCTGGATTGAGGAAACCATTGAAGTTTCCTCAAAACCAGAATATTTGCAACTGGATACTTGTTACAATCTTCTTTCCTAAGAAATGATCTCACAACCACTTGTCTGAAAGTTGCCAGGATGAGCCACCTTCTCAACAAGATCTCATCAGACTGGAACAAATCAAATTGATCCCAGGCCAGAAAGTGCTCTGGACACATTTTCTGGAACCCTAAGAAGATTACTTAAGATGTATCTACATCATAAATTTTATACTCAGTTACTATTTATTAATTAATGTATCTATATTTCACCTCTCCCCCTGCCATGGCTCTCAAGGTAACACACAACAGATAAAGCCATTTGTTATACATAAGTCAAAACACTTATAAGAAGAAGTTCTAAAAAGCCAATATTCTTCAAGCACAGATTAAAAGAACTGATTAAGAACTATTTTCAGGGTCCAAAGGCCAAATGGGACAATACAGTCTTAGGACATTTCCGCACCACACTGTTACAGTGCTATTATTCCACTGTCAACATCCTATGGAATCCTGGGGTCTACAGTTTAGGGAGGGCCATTTAGAATTCTCAGCCAGAGAGCTCTTTGGCCTCAGTAAACTACAAACCCCAGAATTCCACAGGATGTTGAAAGTGGAATAATAGCACTATAACAGTGCAGTGCGGAAATGGCCTTAGTCTCTTTACTGAACTTCAACAGGGATAGACCCAGACTGAACTCCCTTTGAAGGGATCCGAACAGTTGAAGTACATCTACAGAAAAAATCCCGTCTTCTGCATTCATTGGATCTGTGCTGAGGATCTCAGATTAGCTTTATGCTAGCTTCATTGTGGCGTATCACCCACCAATCCTGAAATCTGTGTTACAGAAGTGAGCTGGGAGTTTTCTATTAGTATTAAACTCCTTACCAAACAACTGATCCCAGTTTTCCCTGTGGAGAAGGAATGCCCTTAAATTCTTTTAGTTAGGCAGATGAGATAGCCTAAAATCCAATCACTGATGCCAATGCCACTGAGTAGACCCACTGACTCAATTGCTGAATGGTAAGTTAACCCATATGTAAATCCTAGTTGCCCTACTGTAATTTTTATATATAATTTATACTTTTATTAATACTTTTATATTTTATTTATACTTTTATTGAGGTTTTGTATAGTTTTTAATCTGTATTGTTTTTAAATATGTTGTTAGCCACATTGAATCCCTTTATTGGGACAAAAGCATGATGGTGATGATGATGAGTGATGATGATGATGATGATGATATAGTTTGGACCAATAATTGGATTTAGGCAGATATGTTCTCAGGCATCTAGTTCAACTCTCCTGCCAAACTCCTGGTAACCCCAAGATTGTCTTCAAACTGTTTTTACAGAACTGTACAATGATACCATAGGAAAAGTGTTGTTACACAAACTTGATAAAGTTTTATTTTAAAAATAAACTTGAATGGTTTTTTTGCGGGGGGAACACTTTATCTCAAACTGACTGATACAGTATATGCAAAATGACTTAAGGTTAATGAAGTATGCCTATTTATATACATATATAGAAATTCTGCCAAGCTAAGAAAGATAAGGTCTAGAGAATGATAAAAGCTGCACCACTTCAGTGCTGCACGCATTAAATGACAACAGAGATTTTCATCTCATTTAGGGGAGATAAAGCAATTTGCAAAAAGCCTATTACAACTGTATGGTAAAGGAAATGGCAAATAAAAAGTTCACATTCTTTCTTGTTGCTATGGCAAATGTATAATAGGCACAATTTGAAAAGGTAATAGTTTTAAAACTGAAGTACCATTTTTTTTCTGAATAAAATTGAAAAAATCTTTCTGGCAAAAACTAACAAAAACATATTGAATATAAATTAGAGTGGCCAGTATCCAAACCTGGCTTGGAAAATAGACTTCAAATACGAATTAATATATATAGAAGATTAATTTTATTAAGCAATTTCTGCTACAATAATTAAAATTTCAGTCCTGGATTCTGTGGACTGTCAGCTTTGCTCCTAGGTCTCCTTAATTTTGGCAAAGAGATGTGGGAGAGAAAACATGTTGAACAGATGGAGGTTATCTATCTGAAAATAAACACAATGCAAGAATGTGAATATGTGACATTTTGAAGCGTTTCCCTCTTCACTTCCAAAGAGGATAACTTTGTAAATCATTTTTATGTGCCAGTCATTTCGTGAAATGAAAACGAATGGACTGGCTACGGGGGGTATTTATAAGAATCACATAGTTCATTAGAATATGAGAATAATCATGTCCGATCAGACCAAATGCCTGTCTAGTCCAACCTTCTGGACAATCCTGCCTACCAGCAGGATATGAAAGCAGTAATTCCCTACATCTTGCATTCCCTAGAAATTGTATTACAAAGATATAAAGTCTCTGATACTCATACATTTTAACTTATTTTTATCCTACCTTTTCCCCACAAAACTATTCCCCAAGATGGCAAGGAAGTGATATATTAACATGGACTGAAAATGAGAGGGAGTATCTAATGTAGTGTTCTCAAATGCTAGACTGTGGCGCTAAGTCTTGGAGCTGTCCCCTCTTCTCTTGTCCTCTAGTCAAGTGTACGTGTTCCTTTGAGAACAGGGACAAACAGTTGCTGACCCTCTGCTTCTTCACACTGGCTGCGGTATTCTCCACAAGCGGTCCCTTTGGCCACCTCCTCCTCTCCCTCCTCTCAGACTGCAGGCCAGAACCAGAGCACAGCCAGAGGCAGTGGTTGGCACAGGGACATACTGAGGTGCCTCTGTATTTGCTACCTCAGATATCACTTAATGTTAGAAGTACACTATTGCTGTTTGTGGCTTTTCTGATCAAGTTAATTTTTCTAGCTCTGCTCATCTTCCCTGAATGACTGAAGTTTCCTTTCTTAGGCCGTTTCCACACATTACTTGGTCCCGCTGTCCTCTCATCACAATCCCAGCAGTGCCTTTGCCAGGAAGGAAGTGTAACAGGAATGCTTACCTCCACATCTGGCTGGCTTCCTGTGGAATGGAGTGCTTAATGGATTTAATCCATTAAGCGAATATCCCACAGTTCTGATGAGTGGAGGTGGGATGGCAGCGGGACTGTAACAACGTCATGCGGAAGCATGGTCTGTGGATTGCTGCTATCCTGTCCCCATGATGCCATGAGGAAATGACCTTAGTCTAAGGTGTGCATGGTTTGCATTTTTGTTAGGAAAAGCCTACTTGAGTTCTACTTAGGTACTACTTGATTGCTTTTTCTAGTTTTTTTAAAAAATTTGCTTCTCTTTCTTTCTTGTCCTCTTTCTCCTTCACTTCATCCCTATCCCCAGGAGCTATTGGCTAAGTATATCATCCTTCCATTCTCTTTCTTTCCCATCCTCCTCCTCCTCCTTTCTCTTCTTTTCTGACCCTTGCCTCACCTGGCTAAATGCCCACCCCCCCAAGATATCTCTTTTAATCTCTTTCTGTCCCTTACTTTTTCTCCTTCTCCCTCCCCCTACGTTTCTTAGTTGCATTTATCTTCTCCCACTCTCTCAATCTCTCTTAATCTCCCCCACCCCACCCACTACAATCCTCCAGGCTACATTTGTTTTCTTCCTCCTTTACCATTCACATCTCTCTCCCATCCTCTTTCTCCTTCAGCTGCCATTTCTCCTGGTTACATCCATCATCACTTTCTTTCTCCTTCCTCCCTTCCTCCCTTCTCTGTCCCACTAACTTTGTCACTCCATCTCCACGAACTTTGAAATCATGTCTGGAATACGTTCAGGTTTCAGCATTTTAAAACTACAAGTTTCAGTGAAATGAACAAGGCTTGTTTCTGCCTGGACATACATAAATAAGATTGTTAACTTATTATCAAGATGATGGTCATAATTACTATGACTATCATTGTAATCGTGCTTATCATCACCATCGCTGTGTCACTCTCTCCAAAATATCTGGTGATCATTAATAGCATTATCATGAATAGAGTGGTAATTCTTTTGAGGGTGAGGTAGGATCACACAGTTCTGATAAGAAAAAAGTAACCAGTGAAAATTTCCTTTGGTTACACCACAGCTCTCATGTATTAAAATCAAAAAGTAAGAGAAGGAGAGCGAGGAAAAATTCTGTTCTGTTTTGTTTTCTGTTCATTAAAGAATTTGGAAAACTTTATTTCCAGCCTGAAATATGTTTTCTCACATGGTTCCCCCCCGCCTGTGAATTATATGCTTTGAGCAGCCATGGTTGATGTTTTATGTATCATGGTTACCAATATTACTGGTGCCTATCCTCTGATATCATCAAAAGGTATAACTAGGTCTCAGGTTTTGTCTAGGTCTCGGATGTTTCTGACCTGACAATCCTAGCCCGGTAAAGACTCTAGTGATGACAGATATATCCTATTCTGTTGTTGTTTGGAAAAGCCCAGGCCAAAAATATACAATTTATCACCTTTTAACATCTGCAAGAACAGCCATTGCTCAAAGATGAGAACTAATGGAAGCATTTACAGGCAGACACTGGGTAATTACATGTCAGACAGTGCTGAAATGTTTAAAGCAATTTGTAATAATATGACAAGACAAATTTATATCTCTTAAGATTTAGAAATTGGAATTAAGCCCTTTGTTTCAGATTAACAGCATGCCACAGCTTTAATTAGTGATTCAGTGTTAATGTAAAATTTCATTTCCTAGTTCTTGTGTGATGTTAGTATGTACACTAAAGATCCCATTTATAATACATCTGAAATGTGTTTTGATATGTTGATAAAGCTGATAAAGAAGGAACAGCGTAAGTTACCCTGTGGTTTCAGCTTATTCCTGAAAAACAACGTATGAACACTTATCTCACTGACCAGACTTCCTGCTGAAGTCAGTAAACAAAGACTTAAAATAAAAATAAATAAAATAAAATAAATAAGTCTTGAATAATTCACACGATCAGTTTCAGTGAGATTGAAATCTGAAATGTGACTTCACTGAAATGTGACTCACTTTAGCTGGATTAAGCCAACATATGCCTCCATCATATTTGCCCCCAACATATTTTTTTCCACATATGAACACATAGCAGCAAAAGTAGAGCCAATTGTCCAGGCAGATGTAGTAGACAGTGCCCCTCAGCTGCTGTTTAATGTTGGAGCCCCCCACTGCCAAGTACGTGCATGCACAGATATATAGTCAGCCCTATACATGTGTAACTTTCATGTTAACTTCCATGTTAACTTTGCAAGTTTAACTTTCATGGGTGTGATTATCTATGAGTTTCTCCAACCCCTGCCTTCCTCGACCTTAGGTGTTCCTTTTCCGGGGGAACTTGGCAGCTCTAATCGGGTCACACAGCCCTTTAAAAAACCTGCCTCTGGTCCTTCTTTTCTTTCACCAGTCACTGCTTGCCCAACTAAGGACAGCTCAGGGCCCAGTGTTTCAGCACAACAAACCCTCTCCTAATGCTCCCTTAACACACACAAGGAGGGAAGTGGGTGAGAGAGGGGGTTGATACACACTCCCTTTCCCTCCCCTTTCCCTGACCTGGTTTGGAGTCTAGGTACCTGCTCTCCCCACTATGCCTCAGCTGTCTCCTCCCTGCCACCCAACATTTTGATACTTGCATTTGTTCCCTTTTGCTGGGGTCTTGCATCTCCAACCCTAGCCAATGTGGAAGGCTGACTGTATACCTAACTCTGCCTGCATCTTTCCTACAATGGAAGGGGGAGGAGGGGGAGGAGGGAAAGACGTCTGTAGCTGCTATTCTTCATATGGCCCTGATTGCATTCTGTGGTGGCTCCTCTTTTCTGTCCAGTTCACACACTGGACAGAAAGGAACAGTGATGTAGACTCAAATCATGTCAGTGACTTGACTTGGACTCAACTCAGCAATAAATGATGCACTGACTCAACTCAACTCATGACCTGTATATTTTTAGTGACTGACTTGTAGTTCTTGGTTCAGTAACATAACTCATTCATCCAGAAAACTTACAACTTTGAACAACACTTCCACCCCTTTCTGCCTATTGGTCACATGACACTCTGTCTCAAGCCGAAAGTGTGGACAAATTAGTCAGAGGGGAACAGCAAACAGGCTAGGTAATGGGTCTGAGCTAGGGTTGAGGTTTGCTCAGCAGCGTGTCCCAGCTGCATATTGGAGGAGCCTTTTAAAACTTTTGCTAAGAACAGAAAGCAAGACTCGCTCCCAGCGTGCAGGGCATGTTTCTCAGAGGGAAACAGCAAATGTATTAGGCAATGGGCTTGAGGAGGAAGGATTCTTTCTTCTAAGGCCTTTGAGGCTTCATTAATGGGGAGTATGAAGGGATTCTATTCCCTACTTTCAAAAAAGCCTCCAGCTTCAGAAATGGGAAGTTTCCCCACTTCTGAGTTTCCCCACTTTCAAGGCCACAGACTCTTTAATGTCCATTGACGCAAAAGCCTCCAGCTTCAGAAAGGGGGAATAAGAAAGATCTTATTCCCAACTTCTGAAGCTGCAGATGGTAAAATCACAAATGTGGAGGGCTGATTCTGCTTAAATTATTATAACTGACTTTATTTAACTCTGTCCAGAAATTCTGGAATATAGGTTGGGGTATAAAGCTGGCTCGCAGTCTTGAGACTTGACTTGAAAGTATTTTGCAAGGACTTGAGACTTGAAGGTAGAGACTTGGGACTTGACTCAAGACTTGGACTAAAAGACTTAAATACATCATTGGAAAAGAAGGAAGCAGGATGAGAAGGCAAACTACTATTTAAATGTCCACTGGAGCTAAGCAACTGTGAGAGGAAGGTGGGGGCAAATCACTTGCCTCCTTGTCTTTTTAGCATATGAGCTGGTCTTATAGAAGAGATGCCACCACCACTACCTCCTCAATCTCTCTCCTTCCTCCTTCCAAGGCAGGGACAGTGGGGATAGGTCAGACAAGACTAGCAACTCAGGAGTCTTGTCCTCTCCACTTCAGGCTAGATCTGTTTGTGTGAACAAAGGCGCAAGTTTCTAGCTTTCTGTGGTTCTTTGTAGCCTTCAACTGGTTTTCAACTTAATGAGATAATGCAATGTCATATTTAGGCTGTCTCAAACCCCTGGCTCTAGATTGAAGAACAGAGGAAGCTCAAGTTACCATTTGTTTGCCTGAGGCCTTCAGTAGTGGCCTCTCAGAAATTAGATTCATGGCTGGATGGGCCATTGATCTGATAAAGAATGGCAATTTTTGTGTTCTTTTAGCATTACACAAGATGGAGTGAAACACAGATTTCTGAAAAGTGAAAATGTTTTGCTATTCTAGGCACACAACTTTATGTCCTGCTTGAGGCAAAATGGGTACAATGTGTGAAACTAGAATCTAGCAGAGTCTTGTTCACATACCCTTGCTGTAGAAGACTTGTGGCAGATGTAGGTGTACAATTCTGTCAAGTTAAATAGAAATCACATCATGGTTTGCTGTGTGACTTGACAGGACTAAAAATGCTAAAGGCTTTTCCATTGCTGGAGCATCAAGTCTGTTTTCTCTGTTGTTTTCCTAGCAGAGTGGGAGGGACTTCACATGTCTTCTCAGCTAACTGTTAGATTTCTGCCTGACTATAAAATCATAGAAAACACACAAACACACACAGGCACACAAACGTGTGTCCATCTTAATGTTTCATGACTGTAATAACATTTCAAATTTATATAGAATTTTCCTTTAGGATAGTTTTTTTTAGAATACTTTTTTTTTAGGATAGTTTTGAGCAGAAGCAGATAGGTTCACAAATGAGATGAGGTAATAAATATATCTATGCTTTAGAATAAGTACTATTTAAAAAGATATGTGGTATTCAGTTTAGCTTTTACTAAAATCATAAGAACACTCCCTGTGATTTCACAAATAGCAAGTGGTGGCACACAGAACTTAATAAATACAAATAATGACCTGGATGAAAACTGACACAGAAATTGCATGAGATTGTGTGGAGAAGATCTATGGTGGAGGAAAGACTACTTGTTAAGCCATCCTGATCCCCTACCCCATCTCTTTAGTCAGAGGTTGAATGTTCTTTGCCTTATGTTTGTCAATTTGTGTTTGGCCAGAGTTCTAGAATTTACCTTTTAGTTAACTGTAGTCCCAAGTTTGCACACAACAGTGTTGTTTAGATGGCAGATCAATATCTACATTCCCTTGAATAATCTCTTAAGTTTTGGAGCTTAAGGACATAGACTTTGTAATTTTATGAAAAATGGAGTTGGGGAAGTCATGCTCTTCAAAGGCAACTGAGATAGAATATGTAGCAGCTAATAGCACCCTGACGAGGAAACTGGTGGAAATGCAGTACCTGTGAACTGACTTTTCATATCAGACTGTTGTAAATTCAGTATTGTTACCCATTCTGTAGGTTGCAAACATAGTAGAAGGCATCATCTTCTAGCTGGTAAATAAAAGGCCTAATCAGCTCTTAGTTGCTGTAATCTAACAGATTTCATACCCGCCATAGACACTTGTTTGTTTATCTGGTCCTTAGCCAATCATATTGTAAGAATCCTACAGGAGTGGGTTAAGTTACATAATTTTACATATACGTAGCTGTGTTGTAAAGGCACTAAGAAACCCCTTTACTGAATTGTGAACATGCAAATAAGGCACCAACAAGAGTGCCTGATGCATACCAGAACCAATGTTCACTGGTGATGTGCATTGTGCATTGTGATGTGCATTGTGATGTGATACATATTGCAATGTGATGTGGTCCTGCATTGGGACTGATGCACATTGGTGATGCACACTGCAGTGTGATGTGCATCAGGTCTTCATGGGCATTGGGCACTCCTGAGCATTGCTCATTGATGCTCACCAGGCACTTTGCCAGATCTGCTACATAGTAACAGCAGCCGTATACTGGATACTGATGTCACACAACTGCACAATTCTAATTCCAAAAGACACAAGTCCACTAAGGAAGGCTTACGGCCCCAGCAGGATTCCAATGCTTCTGTCTGAAAAGAGAATTTTTTGGGAGTTTGAATTCTGTGTCAAGCCTATGCATTTGATATTTTGCTGTCCTCTATGTAGACAAGTAAATTTTAAACTCTTGATTTCTGAAAGGAAGGTCACAAAATAGCAATATATTAATATGATTGGCAACTCATGATGGATTTCCAATGACAGCGCCAGTTTACACCAGCTCATATTGTTCAGAGCAGAAGGAAGAGAGTGGGTTTCCCTTCCCTCTTTCACTGAGACCAATAGAAGGGGAAAGCACTATATTAGTTCAAAAGTTAGTATACTTTTTCCCCCAGCTTGAAAACTTGTCAGAGAAATGTCAGGATATCTAAAATATTTTTCATTGCCTTCCATGACTCATCCCTGACATGCCCTTGGTGTATTCCTTTACCCATTATCACTATCAAAAACGTGACTGGTGGTACCTCAGTGCTGGCAGAGCTTTCTGTCTATATACATGTTGAGCCCTGTCTTGAATGTACAGCTCCTCTTCATCAGTAGTGCAACATTAGGTTGCAACTTGTAAAAAAGCTCATTATCCCAGGTTACAGCTTATGATAAACTGCATAACAAGCTGTGCGACTTCAGTCCTGGTTACTCACATTAATTCCTATTGATTTTGATATGTTCATGATGAACATACTTGCATGCATTTCCTTAATGATTAGGAGTTATTTGTTGCACAGACAGAGATGTGGCCTTCCCATCTGCATAATGTCTTGTATTACTATACAAAACCAATAGTTCATTCTTTTATACAGTGGAGATTCTCGCAAATTGCACATTCACAGAAATTCTTCTTACAAAAGTGTGCCTTGTAGTATGTCATGGAACCATCTTGTCAAAGACTAGCATTGGGTGACTCTGAAGGAACACACATGCTCTTCCCACCAGACCTCAGAAAGGCTGCCCCTCCCTTTCATTTTCTAAAACATTCTTATTTTTATCAGAACGGTCCTATTCCCTTTAGGCATAATGGACACAATTTTGCCACCTCAGAGTGTCTTAGGCTCAAGGGAGATCTCTTTTTAAAAAAACAGGAAGTTTGCCAGAAGCAATCCTAGTTTTACAAACAAACAAACAAATTAGGTTGTTGTGGGCTTTCTGGGCTCTGAGGCTGTGTTCTAATAGTATTTGCTCCTGACATTTCACCTGCATCTGTGGCTGGCATCTTCAGAGGATCTGATAGCATGAAAGTGACACAGAGTATATATACTTATGTAGTCCCTGGGTGGGAGGAAGCAATTTGCATATGTTACAGTTGGTCTGTGTGATGGTCTGTTGTTAAATGGGATACCCCCCAGGGTTGTGTTGTTAGTCAGGGGATATGCATAACAGTGCACTAAGTACGTTAGCAACCCATTGTCTTGTTTCCTGTAGAGGGACCTCCAGAGTCTGGGTGGTGTTCATTGGCATCTTTTTGAGTCTTGATTTTAGTGTTCTTCAGTACTGGTAGCCAAATTTTGTTTACTTTCTGAGTTTCTGCTTTCCTATTGAAATTGTCCATATGTTTCAAAATCCTTGGGTTTCAAAAACAGCCTTTGGAGCTTCATGTGGCCTGCAGTTGATAGCTTTCTAACCGTACCCCCTCACACACACCATAGTCTATTTCTGTATAGACTAATGAGCCAAAACTGGTATAGCAAATTTCTCTACATGTAGGGTTGCCATAATCATGATTTGGCTGGGCTTTACTTGGATTCTGGGCACACCATCCAGTGCCCACATGGATCACTTTCAGGCCCAGATTCCAAACTTCTTTCTTTCTTTCTTTCTTTCTTTCTTTCTTTCTTTCTTTCTTTCTTTCTTTCTTTCTTTCTTTCTTTCTTTCTTTTAAATAATAAGTCTCTAGCCCTTGTAGGAGTTGAAGTATGTAACTGTTCTGTGAGAAACAAGTCCGCCCCAGCCTTTCAGGCATGAAGGAAGGCAGAATAAGCAACGCAGGCAGTGAAGGGATGCATTGCAAAGGCATGAGTTAGGTGAGAGGGGCATTTGAGGAAAGGGAGAATGAGCAGCACATGAAGTGGAGTGCAAGAAGCAAGAGAGGGGAACAATGAAAGGGGAGAAGGTGAGTTGAGAGGGAAGGGAAAGTGTAGTGAGGGAGGGAGAAGAAAGGAGGGAAGGATGAGGAGTTAATTGGCATGGTTCAACAAACAACGGCAGGACACATTGCAAGAATGTGAGATGAGAGAAGTGAGAGAGAAGAAAAGAAAGAATCAGTGCAAGTGGCAGAATGCAAGAAGCAAGAGAGAGGCCTGCCAGTTAAGTCTGCTGAGAGATAATGGTGTTCCAAAAGGCACATTGTAAATTCACAAACAAGCTGAGCTTTGGACGTGGTCTTCCTGCTCCAGGGCTAAGACTTTGAACGTTCCACTGGTTCTCACAGATCAGTTACAATTGTAACAAATGATATGAAGGTTGAAACACAGGAGAAGAAAGGATGCAATAAATAATGTACTGACTTTGCATAATTAAAATTCCAATTACAGTATTTTGCATATTTAAAATAATGTACATAATATGCAAATTGTACACATAATATCCAGCTTTGATGATGTGGAATATGGCAGTTCTATCTACAGCCACCAAGTTTAGCACAACATCCTCACAAATTAGTAACAGAAATTCTCTGTTGTAACTTAGCATGGAATAATGTATTTTTATTGTATCTGGAAATAATTTTCTATAGACTAGCTCCTCCATATTGTCCACAGAGCTAATGTTCCAAAGCAAACTTTCTGCCTGAGTTCTCAAAGTGTGCCCAGGCAAAACTTCCTGAGATTAAGAAAAGTGCTTAAGGATTCTTTTAGTGTACCAAGAAGATATGTCTTTGCTGATATTTGATGTACTTGCTCTAGGTGTCTGGAGCAAAAAAAAAATCTCACATGATCCATTTCATGGGTGTTTGTAGTATCTTGTAGTTCTTCAGGAAGTTAAAATTCTCACACACACACCCCACAAAGTCAGTGATTTCTTTCTAGCAACCTTGCCAATTAATGTAGTTTCCAAGTAAACAATATTATGTGATGGGATGGCACAATGTCTTCTGGTCTGTTTAAGGCAAACTATGTGCTTTACAGCTTGCATCTTTCCCTCTAACTTTCAGCTTTTTCCCTCAGGGTGTTACCTCTCCCTCTTTAAATACCTTCTTGTGTAATCCACCTCAGAAACATAGCAGAGTTAGATAGTAACACATTAGAAATAATATTACCTATGACATGGAAGAAGGCTATAGCAATACTGTTTTTTCAAAATGATAACTGGTAATGTGATAGTTTCTTCCATGTCATAAATATTTACATGTTATTTCTAAAACTTTTGAAGGGAGATGCCATTTGGTGGATATTGTTGTTGTTACCTGAACTTTTTCAAATTTTGGGACTTCAAATAGATATTTCCCAGATCTTCCATTATGCTACAGCTACAGTCGTGGTACAGAGTAAGCTAGCCCTGCCCTGCTCTGCTATAATTTCTACTGCCTTCTGTGAGGACAGTGACCTTGTGATCAAAAGAGCTCTTATTATCAACAGAGACTCTCCACAGGTACTGGAACCCTGGAAAAACAAGAGGTTTCAAATTGCATAGAAAACCTCCACTGTCCTGTAGAGGACAGTTTCCTCTACAGATTTGTTGCTATCCACATATAAAAGAGTGACAAAAATGAAGTCACAATGGGAGAGGCTAGCACACTTCTTCTCCTGACATGTTAATATGTTAATTCAACACATTTGCACTTTGCTGTAACCCTTGAAGAGAATTTGCTATATCTTAGAGGGTAATGACAAATTTTGAAACATGGGAAATGGACATAGGATAATGTGAGCCATGCAGCCTGAGCAAGAGGTAGAAAGAGATGATGACACAGGCTGGAACAATGTGCATAAAAAAGCTCAAGCAGAATATCTCTTAGGGGGAAAAAAATGAATGCTAAAAATATTTTTAAGTTAGTAAATAAATTAAACATTAGATAAAAAATGCTGGAACTTCTGCTCTCTGTTCTTCAGAGTAGCCATGAGTCTCCTTATGGAAAGAGTGAACTGCTTTGTACAGCGTATCTTTGAATATGGCATAGCTAAATATTGCTTCAGTTTTTGTAAAATTAGGTAGCAAAGGACACAATTTATTTGCAGGCAAGAAGCAGAGTGAATATATCCACTCTGAAACCCATAACTACACTGACTTGGGCCTCGCTGGGCGTTGCAACTTCAGCATTAGATTTTCTAGTGAAAACAAAACAATCTGAAAAACTCATTTTCTAAAAAGTATTGCTTACTGGGAAAGAGCCCAAGCTTCACTGCCTGTTTCAGAATATATTTTTGTGGGGCATTAAAAGTTTTGGATGTTACTCAGCTGATTTCTTTCTCTTTTTTTGAGCTTGAAGCTGCTCAGGTTTTATATAGTTTGAGACTTTGTAATGAAAATTTCACACATGTCTAGTTCACTTGTGCTGCTTCAGCATCTAATATATCTCTAGAACTCTTTCTTGCACCAAATAATTTTATCTGTATGGCACTGAGGAGCTGAGCAGTTCATGAGATACTTATAGGATAAAAATAAAAATTTTAAAATGAACAGTTAGAGACAAAATGTGCACCATACTGAGAATCATTGCAAGTCTATTCCACAGTTCTTAACTCTTTTGTGGATGTGACCATTGCTTTTAATGTTGCATTTCTTAATCAAGGTGCAGTGGGACCACATTATGCTAGGACAAATGCAACAGTCCACAGGCCAGGACTAGGTCTGAAGGGACCCTCGGCAAGCTAAACACTTGCCCCATCCCCACTCTGGTGCTCTCTCTCTAAAGTGAAAGGAATGAACTTGCTGTTTTGGTGCATGTGACTGAAAAGTGGTTAGAGAGAAGGGTGAAAACTAAATAGTCTGAGAAAGTATGCCTCTCAGGTTTCTGAGTGCAACACAAAACTTATGACGGGTGAGAAAACAGAATCACATTGATCTACAGTGAGTCCATTCCCCTTTAGTGGCATCATGCTGTGACACTGAAGGTTTATTTCTAGTCTCTTAAGTTGACTTCCAGCCTTGCAAGACTGGAAATTCCCTCCCAGCGTTTTACTAGGGTTCTTGCCAGCCTCCCAAAGCTGATTCCCACGCTTGGAACGACTGGCAATCTCCCCAACTCTATCAGGTATGCTGCCACCATCCCCCTGAATTATGAATTATTTGGGCAGGACAGGAGGGACCCTGCCCAATCTCTAAGCGTAAGGATCTTCCACCTCCCCCTTCCCCTGAGTGACAGGTCCTATGTAGCGTGTGCCAACCCTGGCGTGGAAATGGAGAGAAACGGAGGTTTATAGAAGTGTTTTAATCAAGGCATGCAAACAAACAATATACACTTGGGAGACTCCCCTCTCCCAGGTACACTTAGTTACAAGAATTTACAAAACAGATATAACAGCACAGATACATCCTTAAGATCAGCCAATTCCCAAAATAACAACATCCCTAACGCGACTAACTACTGATTTCTAGTTACTCACAATTAGGTTATAGGCGTAGATGGTCTAAAGGAGAAGAGGGGGGGGGGTCCAGGAGACACGGCATGCCTGCCAGCTCGACTGGCCCAGCAATCCTCTCTTTCTCTCTGTCTCTGTGTCTCTCTCTGGCCACATGGCCTCTCACAAGTTTTATATTTTCCTCCTTGGAAGGATCTGGAAGCATCTCCAAGATGCCCACCTCTTTTCCTTTTGGTTGGTCAACTCTCACCCTGTGACCCTTGATGTAATCCCAACATCTCATTAACCCTTGGTTTACCTGAAGAGGGAAGTATCTCCCTTTGATAAGCCTAGATAATGGGAAGCCCCATTATCACACGCCCCCCAAATCTCAGACAGTCTGGGAACAGCTGAAGGCTGGAACCACACCGGCTGGGTTTTCATCCTGGGACCTAAGAAAGGAAAAGTCAAAGAATAAATGAAAAAACAACATTCCGGGACCATTTTAAAGGGGAACATGAAAAAAAATTCAGCCCTCTTCCCCCTCCAGTCCTTTCCGTAAAAAGGGAAAATTTTGAAAACCAAATTGAATTTCCCAAAGGCCAAACTCTAAAATTTGGAAGCCAAAGTTTGAAAAACCCTTTTCCATTAACTTTTTTTATTCCCCCGGGACGGGTGTCCCATAAAAAGGGAAATGATTTCGGGGGGGGTGAAGGCCCCCAAGAAAATTCCCCATTCCCAACGAAACCCCCAAATACATACCTTTCCTTCTTTTAAAATGGAAAAATTTCCCCCCCCCTTTCCCAAAAGCTTTTTGCTGGGGAAAAAATTGGAAATCAAGGTGCCTTTCCCGGATTTTTCCTGGGAATACTGTTTTCCCAATGCCTCTGTAAAACCCCTCTGACCATTTCAAAAAGGGCTTTCAAAGTCTGGTCCCCTGAACAGGATCTGCCTAAATTTTTTAAATTTTTAAAAAAAGGCTTCTTGATTTTTCCTTTTCCCCCTTCTTTATTTTTTTGGAAATTTTTTATTCTGAAGGTGCTGCCTTTTTCTTTTTTTTGGGGCCACAAATTTCCGGTATCCCAGCCGGGCCAAAAAAAAGGTCCCCTGTTTTAAAGGAATTCCACCATTTGGCCCATTTTGGGCTTGTAGGGGATGATACCCCCTCCCCTTAGGCCCAAAAGGGTGGAAACCTTTTCCCAAAGTCCCAAATTGGCCTTCCTTTGCTTTGACTGTCAGTAAACATAAAAATTTGCAAAAGAAATTTCCAAGTGTTTAATGGTCCCCCCGGGAAAACTGAGAAGATTGCAATGCCCATCTAAAAAAACAGCAAAGCCCCCCCTTAGAAACAATCCCCCAGCCTTTGGAAATTTCCCAGGTGCGGTAGCCCAAAAGGGAAGGACTTTGGGAATAAACAGGTCCATGTGAGTGATGAATGCTGTTTGATGCTTAATTCTTCTGCTAGGGCGATTTGCCAATAGCCCTTAGTCAAATCGAGGCTGGATAGGTACTTAAGCATGCCCCAATTTCTCCAACAGTTCATCTACTCTGGGCATTGGATAATGTTCAGGGCGTGTCACTGGTTCAGTTTTCTATAATCCACACAAAAACAAATGCCCGCCCCCCCCCTTTTTGGGAAACCTAGGACAACTGGGGATGCCCATGGACTGGTACAATGCCCCATGTCCAACATTTCTTTCACCCCCCCTCTCATCGCCTCTTTCCCTTTTGGTGACACCCGTCATGGCTGTTCTGCTGGTTGGCCTGCTGTCATTTTGCGGCTACCACATGTTGAGGATCTGTGGTGTGACCTGGGATAGGTGAAAACAGGGTGGTGAACTTACCCGTCAAGTGAAAGAACTGTTGGGCGTTGTTTCCTTTTAGTCTCGGGGAGGGTTTCACATTTTCCCAAAGGGGCCACCACCCTCCCGATCATAGAAAGCACCTTCAGGCCACTCTTCCTCCCCCCTCATCTTCCTGGACTGAAAGTGTGAGAAGGTGACTGGGCCTCTCGTGGGAAGGGTTTCGGGTGGAATTTACATGATACACTTTTGGCTTAACCCTAGAGTCTGGAAACTGTATGAGATAGTTCACTGTCCCAGTGCGTTCTTGCACTGGGCGGGCCTTCCCAAGAAGTTTCCATCTTTTTAGACTGGAGAACCTTCAGAACCATCACTTGGTCTCCTTTCTCAAAGCAACGTTTTTTGGCATACTGATCATACCAGGTCTTCTGCATCTCTTGTGCCTGTTGCAGATTCTCATGAGCATCTGCCCATGTTTCCCTTTGAGAGTATTCTGCAAGTTAGTCACAAAATCAACCACATTAGTCTCTGAAGAAGGGATCCCTCCCTCCCACTGACTTTGAACCAGCTGCAATGGCCCTTTCACATCATGGCCATAGGGTGGCTCAAAGGGTGAATAACCCAGGCTTGGGTGTGGAACAGATCTGTAAGCAAACAAGAACTGCTGTAGCGCCAAGTCCCAGTCATTGGAATGTTCATTCACAAACTTACGGATCAGGGCCCCCCAAAGTTGCATTAAAATTTTTCCCCCAACCCATTAGTTTGGTGATGGTAAGGCACTGATGTCAGATGGCGTACTCCATGCGCCTCTAATAGGCGCTGCATGATTTTGGGGTTAAATTGGAAGCTGCATCTGTTAAAATCTCTGCAGGCCAACCTAGTCTAGCAAAGATGTCTGTCAAAGCTTGGGCTACTGCCTTAGCTGAGATCCCACCCAGTGGAATGGCTTCTGGCCAACGAGTGCAGAAGTCCACAAAGGGGGCACATATCGCTTTCCCCGGAGTTTTCCTAGGGAAAGGTCCCATGATGTCCACAGCCACTTTCTGGAATGGAACATCAATGATAGGAAGTGGTTGGAGAGGGGCCTTGGCTTGATCCTGGGATTTCCCTACTCTCTGGCAAACTTCACAGGATCGGACATAATATACATCCTTGCCCATCCCCTCCCAGTAGAAGGACTTTCCCAATCTGTCCTTGGTTCGGTTCACCCCAGCATGCCCCACTGGGATGATTGAGCCAGACTCAAGATTTTGGCTCTATACTTAGAAGGCCCCAGCAACTGTCTCTGAGTGTGTACGCCCCCCTTGTTACCTCTCGGCCCAGACTCACGATATAATAGGCCCTCAACAATTACAAATCTGGGCCCCTTCATCACTGGGGAGACTTCACCTTTTCCCTTTTGCTCTGGTCCAAGCAGCTTGAAGGCTCTGATCTGCTTCCTGGGTTTCCTGGAACTGCTGTTGCGGGAAAAAAAAAACCACTTTCCACCTGGAGTGGCAGACTCGCCTCAGATTTCTTTCATTGCAGCTTCTCCAGGTTCTGCTCCCTTGGCTGGAGTGTTCTCTAAATTTCCACTGCTGTTGAATCCTTTGCTGGCTTTGGAGTCAGCGTTGTTGGATTCTCCTCCTCTGCACCAGCCTCTTGCATCTCAGGCAAATTGTCCAGCACCTGACTCTGCTCAGTGCCCACCGGAGACTCTTTGGCCCCCCCGGGCAGCGCTAATTTTAGGAGTGACCCCCAGGAACCAACTTGAACCATGCTGACTAGCGTCTTGACATGGAGAAGCTCTTCTTGGACTTCCGCCAGCATCTGCTCCGACATCTGAGGATGCAAGGATGGTCTCGACCTCTGGGCCTACGATGCTGTGCTGGGAACCCCTAGGTTCCGCCACCTCTTCAGGCAGGACTCCTTCTGGTGTAGCAGGAGACAGTGACCCGCAGTCTAAGTTCAGGCTGGGCCTTTCCCGTTGCACTGAAGACTGACCTCTGCTTAGGCTGCTTGCCGTCTTTGCACGCTGTCCGGATTTTGGGCCCTACTAGCATGGAAGACGGATCGTCACTCAAAAAGAGCAGGACATTCGTAGTCATCATAAACAGCAAAAGTCCAAACCCCCCCAGCCTTTGTACTAACAAAACGCGTGCTGTTGACAGTTGGCCCCGGGGGAGCTCTAAAGGCTCTGATGGTGATCTTGATGTGGTCATCAACAAAACCAGGATCCGAAGGGAAAGATGAATAGCAGAAACTTGTGCTCCAGTGTTTTTAAGCAACAACTTTCCTGCTTCCTACCCACAGTGTGTTTTCCCTTGAGTGGGGTCCCTGTAAAAAGGAGCAACTGAATGATCAGCGGGAGTGTCCCTGGAAACTTAAACCCCAACTAACTGGGCCAACTTAGGCTTCCTTCATTGGCTTTAATATGTTCCCCGCTCTCCACAGGAAAAACATTTAGGGCTAGCCTTTTTCCCTGGCTGACCCCAGCACCTGCCACAGACTGCTGCCCAGAGCGAGGCTGTGGTGGTGTGGTAGAGCTGTGGAGCCCGAGGCTTCGAGGTAGTGTCATTTAGTGATGACCTTGGGGTAAAAAGTTGTCTTTGGAGATCTTTGCGCGCTTGTTGGTATTTCTGTTTCTGGGAAAGGCCCTTACCCAGTAGGCTGGGAAAGCCTCTTCACCCCTTTGGGGGCAACAAAGCAAACTGCTGCCTTGGCGGCCTCCTCAAGCATCTTTGGCTCGCGTTGCAACACGAAGGATGCAGTCTTTTGGAGGTATGTGCTTTCCCAAAAATTGCTCCAATAAAAACCAAATAAGACCTCTTCTTTAGTGGATGCTTTAGCTGCTTTTTCCAAACCCAAATTTCTCGCTGAAGTGAACAAGCCATTTCGTTGTAAGTCTCACCCGGTTTTTTCCTAATGGCACGAAATCGGGATCTAGATTTATCAGGTGTGAGTCCAAGCCTCTTCCGGGCTAGGGCCACAAACTTGGTGAAATCATTTCGGTCCGCAGCTGGCAAGTCGCTTGCCACTTTCAGTAATGTCCCTGAGAGATTAAGATGAAGTTCACTCATATAATTCTCCTCAGGGATCCCAAAAACATCTGCTGCACGTTTAAAAGGGATGGAAAAGCTTCAAAATCATCTGAGTCCCTGTAAGTTGGCAGCTGTCTGATTTGGGGGAAGAGCAAGTTGCGGCTCTGGGTTCCGCTTTAACAGCTGTCTGGTTTGCAGTGGAAACCTGCATCATGTCCATTGATTTATCTAGGGAAAACTTGCAATTTGCTCGGGGGCAAAATTTTCATGTAGGAACCTTATTGATTCATGCAGGGTTTATTGATTCCCAGAAAGCAAACAGGGGAATCCATATGGTCACCAAGGGCTGTTACTGGCATAGCAGCCCCGGGAAAAATTTTTCTTTCCCCCTAGGGTAGCTGGTTGAGCAGATGAGCTATCTTCTGAGCATCCTGCTGTGTGACATTGGTATCGCTAGGATCCATAGTGTATTCCAGGATTTTTCCAAAAATTTTAAATTCATAAAACCCCCTACTACCTCTGTGCACTGAAAACTTTCAAAAAGAGAAAAGGTCTGATTGGCTGATCAAAGAAATATATGTAGTGCTAGAAGCCCCCAAAAACCACAGAAAAGAGGGAGAAATCCTAAAAACCAAGAAAAGTGGGGGGAAAAAAAACCCCCAAAACCTTCTCTCCTCCTCCACCCCCTGCTTCACTCCCCCTCCTCCTCCTGAAGGAAAAGAGAGGAAAAACAAAACCAAAACTCTGCCTCAGTGACTCAATGAGGTACTTAGCAAATTCCTGCTACAAGCACCTTCCCATTCATATGCAGATTTTTTTTTTTGTTTACCGCTGGCAGGGGACTTAAAAAAAAAATGCCTGCTCTACTTAACCCATGAGTGTAGCAGTTTTGAAAATCCCAAAAAAAAAAAAAAAAAAATTCTTTCCCCAAAGAAGCTTTGAATGACAGAGCCAGCAGCTCTTCACTGCAAGCTTTTAAAAAAACAGAAAATCACTCTTTCCCAAAACAGAGGCTCTGCGAAGCTAGAACAGTAGCCCTTCACAGAAAATCCCTCCTGCCTGTTTACAGAACAATGCTTTTCCGCCCACCCCTCCCCTTTTCAGAGAGCTGGTGTTCTGAGGATTGCAAGCCTCCCCTCAAGGGCTGAAGGGGAGAAAAGAAAAGGGGAAAAAAAATCCAGAGATCACCCGTTTGCAAGAGCACTCTCAATGAGGAAGCGACTCCGCCCCCCTGCCTCCAACTCCCCCTCCCTTTTCAAGCCACAGAGAGGACGCGAAGGAGAGGAAAAAAAAACGTCCCTTTTAAACCAAGAAGGGCTCCCTCGCTCACACATCCACCTTTCTCCTGAGCTTAATTCCTCGCCACAGACACAGGGGAACTGAAGCCCAAGCCTCAACTCTGCACCCTAAAAACCCCACTCTCCGTTCGAAAACCGCTGCCACCATGTGACACTGAAGGTTTATTTCCAGTCTCTTAAGTTGACTTCCAGTCTGGCAAGACTGGAAATTCCCTCCCAGTGTTTTACTAGGGTTCTTGCCAGCCTCCCAAAGCTGATTCCCACGCTTGGAACGTCTGGCAATCTCCCCAACTCTATCAGGTATGCTGCCACCACCCCCCTGAATTATGAATTATTTGGGCAGGACAGGAGGGACCCTGCCCAATCTCTAAGCGTAAGGATCTTCTACCTCCCCCTTCCCCTGAGTGACAGGTCCTATGTAGCGTGTGCCAACCCTGGCATGGAAATGGAGAGAAACGGAGGTTTATAGAAGTGTTTTAATCAAGGCATGCAAATAAACAATATACACTTGGGAGACTCCCCTCTCCCAGGTACACTTAGTTACAAGAATTTACAAAACAGATATAACAGCACAGATACATCCTTAAGATCAGCCAATTCCCAAAATAACAACATCCCTAACGCGACTAACTACTGATTTCTAGTTACTCACAATTAAGTTATAGGCGTAGATGGTCTAAAGGAGAAGAGGGGGGGGGTCCAGGAGACACGGCATGCCTGCCAGCTCGACTGGCCCAGCTCTCCTCTCTTTCTCTCTGTCTCTGTGTCTCTCTCTGGCCACATGGCCTCTCAGAAGTTTTATATTTTCCTCCTTGGAAGGATCTGGAAGCATCTCCAAGATGCCCACCTCTTTTCCTTTTGGTTGGTCAATTCTCACCTTGTGACCTGTGATGCTGACCCTTTCCTTTTGGTTGGTCAACTTTCACCCTGTGACCCTTGATGTAATCCCAACATCTCATTAACCCTTGGTTTACCTGAAGAGGGAAGTATCTCCCTTTGATAAGCCTAGATAATGGGAAGCCCCGTTATCACACGTGCTTATAAATCTCCTGGTTTTAAATTGTGTACCTGGTGGTCTGTGACCAAGAGAAGGTCTGAGAGTCTGAACTGGCTGAGTTATCTTAGTGTGGTGTTCTACTCTGCCAGACTGATAATGCCTTGGATTCAACATCTATGTCAAGCCCATGGGTCCTCTCCTATAACTCAGGATTTCATTGCTTCTAGGATAACTCATCTCAATGGCATACGGTCCCATACACATTACACATCTAATGTGGTATTTTGTGGGCAAGAAGTAAATGATCTGTGGCTAGGGAAGTTTCAGTTAGTATGGACAGATCTCAGTCTAAAATATATTGAAATAGTCACTTGGCATCATGACAGTAGAGAACATAGAAAGGAGAAAATCCCCTATTTCCATGGGAGCAGCACTTTTCATGCCAGATTTCTCCTGATTGGAACCCTCTTCTACTTCACTGCCTGTGCCAGGCTTCTGCAGCTACTTCCAAGAATGTCAGGGTTCCTGTACGCCCTCTGAAGACTCAAGTGCTGGAGACACTGGAATAACTTCCCTTCATCTTATAATTACATTTCCATTTCCTGTGGATCAAGTGAGTAAAGAGCTCCTGTTACAGTCTTTCAAAGACACTGAAGATCTTCTGAAATAGGCAAGTTGAGATAGATGTATATGATCTTTCAGATGCCTCAGTCCCAGGCTATGCTGGGAATTGAACATGTGAACCAACACTTTACTTGTTCCTGGAAACAGATTGGGATGATTAGGATGATATCATAGGCCCTTTCTGCAGCCTACCTTTTTTCGGTGCTGGGGTGCAGTGATCGTGCAAGCAGCCTCCAACAAGAGGCTCTCGAGTCCCCGCTGCTTCAGCTGTGCACGAGCTGCCTGCTCCCAAGCAGGCAGCACGAGAGCCCTGCCTCTTCCTTCTACAGTGCAGCCTGGAGTTTCCCAGGCTGCGCTGGGGCAGGAAGTGCAACCACTGCGGCTCTGGAGGCTCTGCGCGCACAGCAAGTGTGCACCGGGCCCTGGAGCAATGCGTGATCATGCACCATTTTCAGCTGAAAGCCGAAAACGAAAAAGTGCGCGAATGGCAGCTGCCAGACCCTGGAGTGTCACGCGATTGTGAGTGCATCATGCAGATCGCTCCTCACAATCGCACAACGCTCCAGGCGGCCTTTTGCATGGCAAATGCCATGCGAAAAGGGCCATGCTGTTGGCATGATATGGTTCCAAAGTGTACTTCCATTTAGCAGCCTAAAAGTTGTGTGTTGGACAAACAACAGTTTCTACAGTCTTCAAAGACAGTCTCATGTAGGTGAGTTGATTATCAGATATGGTTCCCACATCTTAGGGCCTAGTCTGAAGTATTAGGACTTGTGCCTTCTTTCCCAGTCCTCAGGGAGATGTTTTGGAATCTCAGGGTGAAAGCATTGCCTTGAAAGTTACATGAAAATCTTGCCTCCTACTCCTGCAGGCTGCTTTGGTTTGACTGCTGTAGACTGTTTTTTAGTTCAAAGCAGAGCTTGGAAAAGTTTCTTTCATTGGACTACAGTTCCCACAATTTCTTAAAAGCAGCATGGACAAAGATGTTAAAAACAGAGATGGAAAAATGTACATTTTATGTTCAATGCAGAATTTGGAAAACATCATTTCCAAGCAAATAAATGTATTTTCTCATTTGTGAATCTCTGAGTTTATTATTTGAATGATAGCATATAAATAACTGTAGCTCATGTTTAAATATGATATGCTCAGTGACATCATGAGGGTCCCAGCCTATCCCCTAACACACTACTGGCTGACCTTCCTAAGGTCCTTTCTGCATCATAACTGCATCCTGGCATGGGGACACAAGAGGAGCAGGACAATGCTTCTACATGATGTCATCATGATCTTGTCCTTCTCCCATTGCCAGAGAGTGTGATCACAGGGTAAATCATTGACAGAATTTCTCCATCAATGACCCCCAACTGCATGATGCTCCCATACTTACCTCCCATGTGGAAGATCAAGAAGCATGATGGAAGCATTTCCTGCCTTAGCACAGCATGGGAAAGAGCACAGCTGATCTGTGGAAGGAAGAGGCATTTCCCCTCTGCTCCCTTCCGCAGGTTGAGTGTGAAGGGGAACATTCCCATCACACTCTCTTCCAGGCAAAGGCAATTCTGGGATCATGACCAAAGGATGACAGCAAGAGGTGAGGTGCGGAAGTGGCCTAAGTTTCAGATCCTACTCCTGAAATAGGACCTGGAATACTCTGACACTAGAAAACCTCTTACCAGACTATGTGTCACTATGGTCAATCTACTTTTGTCTGGAGAGTCACAGTTGACCTACCCTCTCTCCTGGAAGAATGCACTGTATGCCATAAAGAACACAGAGAAATCATGGCACACCAAAGCCATGAACCTTATTCTTTCAGGGGAGTGCAATCCTGGTTAGAAGAGATTATACATGCATCACTTTTCCAGGTCAATACACAACATGTTTATGTCAACAGATAACAATATAGTGCTTTAGAAGTTCCTTTTTCCAGACACTTGCCGCCAGCTGTAGATTCTATAAATATATTTCAAGTAAAGTCTGACTTGGTGTGCACATCATTATCATCGTCATCCTCATCATGACACATCTCAGGTTCATTTTCTTGTACACAAAATGTGTGAACTTTAAACAAGAACACATTGAATTTTCATTTTCTTCTGCACTTGATTTTTGGTTTTGTTTTTGTTTTTTAAATGAAATAGCATTACCATTCAGCGTATTTCAGAAAATAAGTCTGTACCATAAGGGCCCTGTTGTAGGCTAAAACTTTAATGGAAGGTTCATCATCATTTAGAGGTTAAAAACAACATTTTATCTTCAGTAGGATATGGCAGTCATTCAAAATATCAGCACAAACCCATTCCTGCATTTTCTACAAAGCATTCATTCTATTCAGTTTCATGTTTTTCTCTAGTTAAGTCCCCAAAGGGATTTACACTTTGCTGGTTTTTAGTTTTCTTTTGTATTTGATTTAGGTGTTAGATTAACATGGCATATAAACTGGAGAAGTAATATATGCTTCCCTACAGACTGTCCATCTCTAAGTCAACAAAAATGTGCCTATTTCATTTAAAGTAGAAACTCTTATAATAAGGATAATTTCAACCATGGATGTTACTGCAGCCTTTGTTATGAGAAATCATATTTAAAATAGTATTTCAAGCTTGGAGACAGCTTTAAAGTATCTTTTTTTTCTTTCTTTCTTTGCTTGAAATAATGAGATATCTGCCAGCCTGATCTGGAAATATCTCAAAGCCGAGGTTTTCATGGAGGGAAATATCACAGTCATGCATCATGCTGAAAACAGTGACAGTGGCGAAGCCTAAAATTTCTCCTTTTTTCTAGTAAGTTGTTCATAGAAATGCTTGAATTGTGGGAGTGGAGACAGAAGGGCTGTGCTCCCTTACCTGTCATGATTATCCCCATGAGCTATTGTTCTTAGAATGTTCAGTAGGCCAAAATTTAAGAAAGACTGACTGAGACTGACAAAGAAACTTTGGGACTAGTACAGAGGAGTAAGGTGCTGCCTGCTTCACTGTCCCTAGGGAAGCTTGGTCATAGGCTAGACAAAGGGATGAAGACTCCCAGCTCCCCATGATCATCCCAAGGGCCCAGAATATCATCCATCTCTATCTGCAGGCCCAGATGAAGTCCTTCCCAATGTACTGAAGGAACTTGCTGAGATACTCTCTGAACAACTTACCATCATTTTTGAGAAATCTTGGAAAACAGGTGAGATGTCAAAGGACCAGAGAAGAGCAAACATTGTCCCTTTCTTCAGAAAAGGAAAAAAAGAAAATCCAGGAAACTAAGCAGCCTAATCTCAATACCAGGAAAATATTAGAACGGATTATATAGGAATCTGTCTTCACGAATGAGTGAGCAATAAGAGCTACCATGGGTTTGTCAAGAACAAATCCTGCCAAACTAATCTTTACATATCTTTTTTTTTTAAACCGGTTCATTAGTTTAGTAGATGGTGAGAATGCTATGGATGTCATTTATCTCAGTTTCAGTAAAGCATTTGAGACAGTCCTCCATAATGTTTGATTAGCAAACTGATAAAATGTGGAATAAATGGGAACAAAGTCATAACTGGTTGGAAAACCATGCTCAAAGAGTCATCATCAATGGCTGCATTTCAGACCGGAAAGAGGTATCAAACGGAATGCCTCAGAGTTCTCTCCTAGCATCATTACTCTTCAATATTTTTTATCAGACTTAGATGATGGGGTAGAGGGAATCCTTATCAAGTTTGCAGATGACATAGAAGTGAAAGGAGTGGCTCACCCATTGGAAAATAGAAACAGAATGTAAAAGGACCTGATAAAGTAGAAAATTGGGCAGAACTTAATTAAAAAAAAGGAACAAATACAAAACTCTACACTGAGAACACAAAAAACAAAATGCACAGGTATAGGATGGGGGATACATGACTCCTTACTATTACACATGGAAAGGACCTTCGGATTATTGTTAATCATATATTGAGCATGAGCCAACAATGTGATACTGCAGCAAAAAAGGTTCAACAATTCCTGTGGGGCCTGTGGACATAGCTCATTATTCTCAGGCACCAATTGGGAGCATGGTGCACCTGAGACATTCCTGCTGTTCCTGAGCACTTGAGGATGAAGGAGTAGCCCAGTGTTGGGATGGAGAGGTGTAGCTATGCCCTTAAGCCCTCTGGCTGCTATTGCATACCAACAGTAGACACTGGGGGTGATTATTGTTTGCACAGGGATTCCATAATATTTTTATACCTTCAAAATTTTCTACACTCTTTGTGAGTAATGCAGTTGTAAAGGTTTCATCTCATGTTCTCTGTAGGGAGAAGAGATCTTCCAGCAGCTGAGGAAGAATGAAGAGGAACATTTTCTTTTCTTTTTCTTTCTTTCTTTCTTTCTTTCTTTCTTTCTTTCTTTCTTTCTTTCTTTCTTTCTTTCTTTCTTTTTTGGTAATTTCCACAGCTTTGAAGTTTTCAGTTGAAATTGTTCCTTCTGTTAGGATTTACACTTTTTAGAGGGTCTCTGGTGGAACCTGTGAGGAGTCCCTACAACAATGTGGGCAGCATCCGAATAACCTTTGCCTCTCACCGTTAATCCCAGAGGGATTTTCCCAGTGAGCTTACTTGTAGGGTATGGTGGCAGCAGGATGACCCATTGTAAATCTCTTAGAGCTACTGGCATGGTTGTGCTAAGTAGGGAGGACAGTATCAGCTGGTAGCTTTCCTGGCCATTTTGGTACCACCAAATCACGGAATGAAGTGCTCAGAGTTGTGTACACATGTTATTTTACTGCAGGCCAATGGGGAACACCTTGAATAAGGAGGACACACATCTAAATAGTAGAACTGTTGGTGTTAGCAGGAGTCACAATAGCACAAACTCCTGAAAGGATTCTGGCCATAGTGACTCATAGACTGCCTGCAGCCTCCCCAGGCTTTGCTGCTGCTGCTGCTATCAAAGTTTCTACCACTTCTATGAACACTAACATCTCCCTTCTCTCCTTCCCTGATATCATGCTTCTAGTGAGCTAATGAGAAAGCAAGTCTGCTGGGAAATAAAGCGTACATGCCCCATATACCAAGATAACTGGGATTTGGGCAGTAGTGGAAACAACACTGGTAGCAGCAGTAACATTGGTGATGTTAGGTTTTCAGCAGTGGTAGGAGTATAGAAGCCCTATTGGTGTTATAGAGGAGTAATGTAGCCCTCCGGAGTGTTGGAAGTTGCTTATTCTTGCTCTAAATATTCTGGGAATTTCAAGTTGTGTGTATGCATGCCTTCAAGTTGCTTGCCAACTAATTGTGACTGCATGAATTTCAAAGGGTTTTCTTAGGAAAGGAATACTCAGAGGTGGGTTTGCCTGTTCCTTCCTTTGAAATATAGCCTCAGGTATTTGTTGTTGGTTTCCCATCTAAGTACTAACCAGAGCTGATCTTGCTGAGCTTCAAAGATCAGACAGGATACGTTTCCTTTCAGGTATTTAGGAAATTCCAAATAGGAATTCCAAATTCCAAACAGAAGACTGGATGTGTCTAGGCCCAGTATGGGCATGAGTCACACTGGGCACTGCCAGAGACTGAAGATGTTAATACCTGATGTTGGGTTTGCAGCTGCCATGCTGGTTATGCGGTTGCAGCTGTTCAAGAAACTCTTGGGCTTAATGACAGTCATTTGGATCTTGTCCAAAATTCTGGTTCAATGCAGTGTATCATATGCAATGTTTTTTAAGCATCACCATACTTCCCACAGCCTGAATCCAACTGGTTAGTTCCAACTAGACCAGACCCTTGAACAAACAGTAAATCCCATGGGCAACCATAGGATTCACACCGCTGTCCTCAGTCCCAAAATTAAACCAATGCCTTTAGGCATGAAATAAAAGTACTATGGGAAAGCAGCAGCTGTTGAATAAGAGTTCACACTGAACAAAATAACAACTTGAGAGGCAAACATTTTCTCAACTGATGCTGGTACATCATCCCTCTTCCCTAAGATGAACCAAAGCAAATCACTTAATTATTCATAGTTCATTCCTCTTGTCAGAATCCTGGCAATTAACTGGAAGAAAGATCCAATAATGTAACTCAAGAGACAAGCAATTTGACAGATCTACCTTGATTTGTCCAATTAGAAAAACTGTGTAAACCTAATACCCAGCTTTAAAAAAGAAGGAGGAGGAGGAAGAGGCAGGAGAAAGGTGCTAAAATGTTGTTAATGAACAATAGCAAGACCCTGAAATCATGATGGATTTGCTATCTTTAATAACTACCCAAAGTTACAAGGTTTAAGTTTTCAGACACGCTCAGCACTTAATATAAACTGGGAATAAGGGACTTGCACAGAAGGAGAAACTGCAGGTTTATTGGATGTAAAGCATTAACTCGTTCTGTGTTCTTGTGGGCTGGTCTGCTTCTGCTATACTTGAGTTACAATATTTTTGTACCCCAATAGAATGGTTGGCTTCATTTCAACCTCTTATTTTCCTGTTCCTATTTCCACCCCTTGTACTGAGTTGGCAATGCCCAAGTTTGAGACACTACAGTAATTCCTATAGAATCACAGACTCATGGAGTTCAAAGAGACCCTAAGGGCCATCTAGTCCAATCCTCTGCCATGCAGGAATAGATAGTTTTAAATCAATTCTGAGAGATGACTGTCCAATCTTTTTTATAAACAGCTCCAATGAGGGAAATTTTGCTGCCCTCCATTCCACTGTCCGTTCCACTTCTTTTGATCAGAAGGTTCTTGCTGATGTTTAGAAAATAACCCTTTTCTTGCAGTCTGAATCCACTGATTTATGTCTTAATCAGTGGACCACTAGAAAACAAGTTTTCTCCATCTTATACATGATATTCCTTACGATATTTAAAGATGGCCCTCATATCACCACTCAATCTTCCCTTCCCTAAGATAAATATACCTAGCTCCCAAAGTTGTTCCCCATAGGGCTTGGTTTCCAGAGTTTTTATCATCTTGTTTGCAATCCTCTGGAGAAGTTCCAGCCTATCAATATCGTTCTTGGATTGTGGTACCCAGAAAAGCGCAAAGTGTTCTAGGGGAGGTCTGACTAAAGCAAAACAAAAGTAGTACTATTACTTTCGTCACTCTGGACAATATACTCATGCTGATGCAGCTTAGAATTGCACTGGCTTTCTTAGGCTGCCACATGACACTGCTGACTCATGTTTGTAATTGATTAAGACCTCTAGTTCCCTTTTAGCTATATTGTTGTCAAGCTAGGTGTCTCTTTACCTATCCTGTTGTCAAGCTGCTAGTGCATTGAAATCTTACTGTCCAATTGTAGTACTTTACATTTATACCTGCTGAATTTCATGTTACTCATTCTGTCCCAGCTGCCCAATTTGTTAAGGTCATTTTGAACCCTAATTCTGTCTTATGGGGTATTAGTTATCCCTCTTAACTCGGTGTCTTCTGTACACTTTGTAAGCATGTCCTCTCATCTAAGTCACTTATAAATACCAGAACAAGGATGGAACTCTGCGGCAACCCACTAGTCACTTCTCTCAAGGATGAAGAGTAACCATTAGTGAGAAATCTTTAGGTTTGGCCCATCAGCCATTTACAAATCCATCTAACGATTGTCTACCCATAGTCTATCAGTTTGCCTGTGAGAATCTCATTGGGGAATTTGTCAAAAGGCTTGTTGAAATCAAGATATGCCACAATCACAGTATTCCCTTGATCTACCACACTTGTAACGCTATCAGAAAAGATAAAATTAGTTTGGTATGAATTGTTTTTGTGAAACCTATTCTGGCTTTTGGTCTCCAGGTGCTCACAGGTGAACTGTTTAATGATCTGTTGTAGAACCTTTCATGATATCAACATCATTCTAACTGAATATTAGTTGTTTGAGTATTCTTTTTTCTCTTGTTTGAAAATGAGGACAGTGTTGCCCTCTTCAATTCTGCTGGGATTTGAATTTATTGAGAATAGCTAGTAACCCTGTACTACCTATTTACCTATTCTAGGCTATAGTGCCCTTACTATATCATTTGTACTACACACACCAAATTCAGCAAGGTGCTTGTTTTGCCTGAGGCAAAGAAGGTTTTGACAGTGTCTTCTCTGCCTGTTGGGCAACATTTCGCCATCTTCTCTATGTAGTGGCCCTACAGTTTCCTTGTTCTTCCTCTCAGCCAAAAAAACCCGCACACTTTACATATTTTTAACCTCTCTAGCAAGCCTCAGCTCATTCTGAGTTTTAGCTTCCCTGAGTTTCTCTGATTGTTGTTTGTATTCCTCTTTGGTGTTTTTCCCCACTTTTTTTTTTTTTTTGTATATGATCCATTTAAACCTCATCTTGTTTGAAAGGTTTTTAGACCACCAGCTGGGTTTCTTTGGATATCTCCAGTTCTTCTTTCTTACCAGAATAGTTTGCAATTGTGCTTTTTTTCCCTTTCTTGTCTGTAAGAAACTTCCAGCTATCATGAACTCCTGCCATTCTGAACATTTCTTACACTGGGATCTCACACAGTATTTCCTAAAGCTTATTGAAATCAGCTTTTTAAAAGTCCAGTGTATGCACCTGTCTTTATTTGGCTCCCCCTTTTCTCTGTATAACAAATCCTAAGAAGATGTGGTCACTCCCACCCAAGTTCCCGCTACTTTCTCTCCATTGACCAGTTTTTCCTTATTGGTTAGAAGGAGGTCCGAGATAGTCAAATGCCTCCACCACCTTCTGGATAATAAGTTGTCAGCAAGGCAGGTAAGGAACTTGTTGGACATTCCATTCTTGCCACAGCTCGGCTGCCTTGGTCACCAACAAATATCAGGGTAGTTGCAGTCTCTCACTACTACTTTTCTCTCCTTTTAGAATATTTGGTCATCTGTTCTAGGAAAGTATCATCTAAGTGTTCACTCTACTTTGGGGGTCTACAGTAGAATCCACAATGATGTCACTGTTCTTTTTCTCTGCTTTTTCACCCAAATTTTCTCAACCTGGATTCTGTGCTTTAAGTCATGAATCTCCTCACAAATGTATACATCATTGACATATAATGCTTCTCCTTTTCCTTTCCTGTTTGGTCTATTTCCTTGGAGTAGGTTATACCCCTTTATTACTATATCCCAGTCACAAGATTCATCCTACCAGGCTTCAGTCATGCTTTTTATATCATATTTGCCTTCCTGTATTGAAAAGACAGGCTTAATTGAGCATTAGTATAAGATGTTAAGGGCCATGGGACATTCTCTCCAGCTGGTTTCTTTCTTATTTTTTTCTCCACCCATTTCCCCTGTCCCATTGTTTCACTGAGTTTATTGTCTCCAGTACTTTGTGTATCCCTGCATTTGGAATACTGCCTCATTTCCTTGCTAATGTCAGTTTAAAGCCCTTTTGAACAGGTTTGCAAATATGTGCTTACCAACCACTGTGAGGTGCCAGAAGACCTTCTTCACGAAAGCACAGACCATGGTTCAAGAAATCAAATCTTTTGCAAGAGCACAATCTGTGGAACCAGTTGTTTATCTCTTGTATTCTTCTCTCTCTTCCTGGACTATGTCCTTCAACACAAAGGAATGATAAAATAACAGCTTGTGCCTTGAGGCCCTTCAGTTTCTTACCAAGAGATTCATATTTCCTTGCAATATGATCAAAGCTTTGAATGGAATCCAGCATGAAAATCTACATTCAGAGATATGCTATGCTGACACTGTGTAACCCCCCCATGCAGAATAGCAACATTGCCCAACACACATTAATTGCTGGGTGCAATGTGCAATGTACAGTTCCAGTGCAAAATCTCAATGCACAGCAGTGCTGTATGTGCAACTCCACCTCTGCTGCTGTCAGCAGAATATGTCTGTTGCATCATGGCAAATAATTCACCCTGCATGTAGTATGTTTATGTCATTAACAGGATGATAGGTATCAGAAGGGGAGGGTAATAGTTGATGGGCTTGATGACTCTTGTTAATCTCTCTGTGAGATCATGAGTCTTCACTCCAAGAAGAGAAAGCACCTTCTTAGGAAATGTTTAAATGACAAATCTAGCCACCCTAACCTTAGACTATAGGACAGACCAAACTCTCCCATCTTCAGCCTCAGATTTTGGGCAATCCTGTATGAAATGTTTTGGTTGTTTGTCTTGGAATGTGGTAGACTGTCCTTTGCTGGAGGTTTTAACATCCGAATAGCCACCTGTCAGTGATGCTGTAGCAGTTTCCTCCTCTTGTACAGGATGGGTTATGTGATTTTTAAGGTTCCATATCAAGGATGCCAAAGAAACATGTCTATTTTTCCTTGCCTTCCAAGTTACCAGGCCATCCTTTGCTAAAAACTATCTTGGATTAAATGATTTCATTTATTCATGCACTTTGAGACAAAGGGCTTTATTCTACTAGTCGGGAGAACTCACTTGCAGTAGAATAATAATGTCTTTGGCTGGGACTTATCACATGATATTGTTTCTCTTCTGTTGTTCTTCTGGCGGGAGACTATTTGAAAAGTGTTGCTCTTATTTATAAAATAAAATAGAATAAAATCCATTTACAAAGACCTCCTTTGTAAAAGAAACATTTTCCAAATTGTTTCCTCCTGAGAGTACAACAGCAGAGGTATGAGGTAGTGTGATAAGTCCCAGCCAAAGATACAATTATCCTGCTATATTTGTGATTTACTTGCCTCATGTGATAAAGCTCAGTGCTTTTCAAGGGAGATGTCTCAGCTAGGTTTCTTAATACCTGCAAAACTTGCATGCCTATTCAAGCCTGCCAGTTTCATGTAAAAAATGTCACAGAACTTGGAATTTCTAAAAGAAAAAAGAAAAAAAATTGGAACGCCAAGCAAACCCTTGTCATTTTGCTGAAACCCTCTCTGGCTTATCCATGACCAGCTAAAATGCAAGTCCCTTATACTCAATAATTAGGTGCGATTAATGTGGGTAGGTCTTACCAAATATTCCTGTACCTTCAGACCAATTTAACAACTTTCTTCAGTCTAATACTGTCATACTAAGAGCTTGAAAAAGTTAATTTTATACTGCAAGTCCTCAGTTCCCCAGTTAGCATAGTCAGTGGCCATGCTTGATTACAGAAAGTACAGGTATGAGGTATATGAATTTCAGTTAGTTTGAATTTTATTTGTTCCCATTAGCTGTACCTCAAGGGTCACTATTAGCTGGCAAGTTCCTGCGTGTTTGTTTATACACACCACACACACACACACACACACGAATTGTAGGTTATAACCAAATCTTTTAAGCCTGAATTGATATTCTTACTAAAATTACTAGAAGAAGGCACATAATATTCAGAATTGAGGATCTGTTGCCTTCATTTTGATAGAGAGAGTAACAAAAATAGTTCTACTCCCATAAAAAAACTCATCTGGTCTCAATAGGGATGATCCTGTGTGCTGCTTTGGGCCTGTCTAGGCTTCACAAAGCTTTTCTGACAGCAGGCTAGTGATATGAGAATCTCAGGTCATCTGGATGTTGGATGGATGGCAAGGTTGCTCCCTTCCCTTTCTAGGATTGCTTACTTTGAGAGCCCTCTTTACATTCCTGATAAATAAACATGGCAACTTGGATGTCTTGCCATGCAAAGCTCTGGATCTCCACCTTGATTATTCCAAGGCATTGTCTCCGATTAGCCATTGTAGTTGCAGAGCTTAGTTAAGAGAAGAACAATTATAGAAAGTGCTATAGGTGAGAAGTCATCTCAAAACAAAAGGAAAACAACATCATTCAGCCTGAGATGAGAAAGCAGGAAATAGTTTGCATCAAGGGAAAGGCAGCTGGAAGAGGTCTGAAGGATTTATTAGATAAAAGAGCTGGATAAAGGTTATAAAATGGATGAGAACATGTAAATAGAGTGAAGTTTTACATATATATTGTTTTAGCTTTTTTTTTTCCAATAATATACTGTAAGCACTTTGACTCCCATGTTGGGAGAAAGGTGGGATAGAAATTAAATAATCCTCCTTCTCCTCCTTCCCCACCATTTTGGTTCCATTACAGTGTTTAAAGCCTGATCCTCATTTAAGATATCACACTCCACAATTACTCATCCCAGGGTCCTGTAAGATAAAACCATGGCAGATATCAGAGTGCTATACTTGTACAGTATCAATACACCTTCTGGGTCATAATCAATAGCCCTTTTCTTGCTCTTTGGATGCTGGCAATTGAAAGAGGTGCAAGCAGAGCTAGAAAGTGTAAAATACTTTTCTCACATCTTATTGCTTTCAGTGTTACTCTGAGTAGCTAATCTGGCCAAATATATAACAATCTGGCTCTGCAGTGGAAATAACTGAAAAACACCAAGATAGCCAATTGACATTAGTACCTTACAGGACTGCCTGTTGACTGTCCTTGTGGTTAGCAATTCTTTGTTCTGTTTTCTGTACATTAGTAATGGGAGAGAAATTTTTCAGTTCAGAAGTCAATAAGACTTCATCTTAAATACATTCACTCTTTCTGAACAGTTCAATAGGTGAACTGGAACACACTTATTTCTTTGGAACTTGCCCATCTCAGTTTTGTGATGCTATCTTTTTAACAATAAATGCATGTATATTAAGTGAAGGGGTTTGCAAAAGTAGATATATTGGTGGAAAACCGCAAATACAGCATTATAACAAGGGAAACTGCTTGTAGAAAATACATCTGCATACAAAACTGTGTATATTGGGAAAAAATTCCTATGTAACATAAATGCATATGAATTGTCACGCAAATCTTTTAAAAGATGATGTGAAAACCAGATGGAATCAACTTAAGATGAGAAAAATGAGAAATGGGGTGGGGAGAAAATGAAAGTAACCAACAGATAAGTTACATGAATTATATATTAGCCATGTCCCCCAACTTACAGAGAGGGCTCAGGAAAAAATTTAACTTCTTAATTTGAAAATGCAGGAAAGTCATAAGTGGAATTGAAATAAAAAATACCATTTAGCGTTAGCCCATGGAGGTCTGTGAAATAAACCTAGCACTTTCTGTTGTCATGGGGAAAAAAATTCAATGTTATAAACTTGCTGACAGACAAAGTGCTAATTTACCCCATCAATGAATGTTGCTAAAGCAGCAAAAGAACTACGACAGAAATAATTCATTATTTATTTCTTCCATTGTGATAATGCCAGAAATAAAATAGCTATCAAGCACATATACTCTCCCTGTCTGCTTTCTAGGACGAACAGAATGGCAAGACTGGGACTTTTCAGCACTGGAGAAAATGTGCATAATCACAAAGATACACAAAAGTGAGCTGTGGGTTACTGTTTGGACCCTTGGCAACTCCAGCACACAACTAATTGGGCATCAGTTTTAAAGACCTGTCATTTGTATCTTCATACAGGCAAGTCTCCTGCCTCCAGCACTGGAAGGCAGTTTAGCAGTGGCATAACCAGAGACTCAACCCATACTCCCAAATGAACATGTTGCATGCAGCAGTGGTACTATCATGAGGCCCAGAAAGATAGTCAGGTGACAGAGCACAGGTAAGGGTGAATGCACCATTCCTCTTGCTGCCACCCTATTGTCATACTAGGAGTCCATTCTTTTTTACATAGCAGCCACCATGGACACCTTCACTATGGGTGATGGTGGGAGGCTATCCTTTCAGCACACATAGAGTGCTGACCTGGTGTGTATAACAGTCAAGCAGCCATTCAAGCACCTTACTGAGCTGAAAAAGTGTCACTTCAGCATCCTGAGCTCCATAGAAGGTAGAGAAAGTGAAGACACTGGGGACATTGACTGTTTCCTTACACAAAGCCAAAAAAGAACAGAACACAGAGTGTGGCTATTTCTTTTGGAATGCCAACTGGGCCAAGGACCTGTAGGAAATTATTTCTCCCATTACTCTTCTTATAATGTCTTTGTTTTGAGGACTCATGGAAGGAAGACATTCCAAGAAATTGTCAGCTACCATGCATCTCTTCCTCTTCCATTGTATTCTGCAGAGGTGATAGAGTCACTGTTGCTGCCATGTTGTTTACCTCTTCCTCCTCATTTCATGGTAGGGAGGATGAGGAGGTGCCACCTTGCTCCTTATTTGGAGGGGAAGTGAGCTAGAGGCTCCCTCACTAAGATGCTAGTTGCTTGGCTATCTGGCTGGACAATTTGGGTGGGCAGCCCCAGGGTGAACATTTTGCTTCCTTCTTCAAGTAGCAGGAGAGTTTGGGCCATTCTGGTTACATGTGTGGAGCACTTCAGTATAAGCTGATGAGTCAGGTGTTTTGATGTATATGATGCAAGCACTCTGATCAGCCATAATGTTGCTTGGTCATATGGTGCAATAGGCACACAGAAGAGGCCCGGGGATGTTCCTTCATAAACCTGGAACTAATGCTGACCTCAGCATCAAATTTTAAGCTGGCCGTGGCTATCAAATGAAATGCAAATGTAGACTCCACAGTTATGGTTGAATGTGAAGACCACAGTGTGAAGCTCTGAAAATACATGATGAAACAACCCTGCTGAATCTTAGCTTTACCTAGCTCTGAATGTGTTGCAGAATCCCCATCATTCTAAACTTTCTGGAATAAGAATGAGTTATAATTTCTTACTCCTTTGTGATCTGTCAAAGAAATTTAGGCATGATGCTTTACTGAGGTGACTCCTTTGGCAATTGGTGCTGATGCTTCTGGTGAAAGAAAAATCCCTTCTTTCGCATTCAGCATGCTTTTTAAAAAGGTTTTTTAAAAGCCTAATATTGTTACAAAGGGGTAAACATCTGCTTTATATGTTATGAAAACTAATGGGAGCATTCACAGACAGTTACCTTCCTTCAGCTTTGGATCTAAGTATCATAGTCTCCCCCATCCTCCTTTCTTCTTTTTAGCATTTATCTAGTTAACAGAAAAAAGATGCTAGACTGGCTTTAAGATGGCTGCAAGTTATTGAATCATACTCACCTTAATAACAGGTCCATGGAACAGTTCACTTTCTGATAATGAAAATGAAATCTCTGCTTAGGAAGGTTGGCACCTGTCAACTCTCTTTGCACTTTAACAAGTCTGTTGATACACATGTGACCCCCTGTACAAGGAAAAAGTCAGAAATATACTGACAGCTCCCTGGCTACAAAATTGGTCCACATAACCAGACAAAGCTATCAACATTCAGGCAGTAGAAAACCTGCTCCCATGCACCCAGAGTGTCCATTCCCCTTCTACTGGAACCAAGATATCTGTCTGTAGGGAAATGATTTTAAGAAGACAAAAGATACAACTGACTTTATGACTATCTGAGGTAACAATATCATGATAAATCTGAGGCGGCTATAAAATGATAAAAAGATATTGTGCAGTGGAGGAGATAAGAGGCACATACAAAGAGCAGACTTGCCAATTGTCCTTAGAACATGTTTTTGACTTTGCTCCACAGATTTAAGGGCTAATCATAAAAGGTTTGAATGGTCAGGGTCAACATTTGGCATCCAGCAATTCTATCGAGGTCTGAACAAGATGGAAAGAAGCTGATGAGGGGCAAGGAAAGAAAGGGGAAAGGGCAACAATATGAGGGGAAAGGTGAAATCAAAAATGGTTGAAGAGTGCTGGCACATATTTTTATGGCAGAAGGAAATAATGCATAATATTAAAAGTGAAGAAGGAAGACTCTACCCACCACCACCACCCCAGAAACTGAAAAAAACTGGGAATACCAGGAAAATAACAAATAGGAAAATAATAAATATCTTTTTAACATTTCCCTACTCCTCAGAACAGTTTCCAAATAAAATTGTCATTAAGTGAAAACCCAAGTTGACATCCTGCAATTCTGTGAGAATCATCTTTTGAGATGGATTTAAGAACTCCATTCATTACTCAGGTCCAGGTATTTGGAATACTTTGAAACTTGCAGCTGTGTTATTGATTACATAGACTGCCAAATGTTGGGAAAATCCCAATTGATTTAATTAGTGTTTCTAAAGGGAAAGATGAAGGGTTAGTGTTGCATCTTGGAGGAGTCAAGCATTTCCTGTGGTAATTGTGTTCTTGTTGAGGTCAATGAGAGATAAGAGAATTCTTGTCTGTCTGACTGGTGTTTCAACTAAGCCAGAGAGGGCCGCCAATCCCCTAATGGACCCTGAAAGGCCCACCAACATTTTCACCCTCTGCACTCCCTTCCTAAAAATGTTGGGGTCCTTTTTTATTCAAAAATGGTCAACAGTATGTTCCATCATCCTTGGAATGTTATTGGTCATTTACTACATCTTGGACATTTTAACTCCCCTCATTGTTCCAGGTCCCTTATATGTGTTTTTTCTCACAGGAGGTGAGAGGATAGACACTTCATGTTTACTGCCTGAAGGAAGGTGAGAATACATAAAAATGCTTTGAAATAGCATTAACACCCTTGGAAGGAAGCTATCATAAGATTTTAGTCCAAATAAAATGTGGACACCAACCTTTGGCAGCATGGTGTGCATAGGAACACTTATGATTCCCAGAGAAACAGCTTTGAGAGCTGCAGGTAACCTACAGGCAAGGCTTTCCCTACTCTTCATTTATGCCTTGCATGGCACATCACGACTACTATATACGAGCCTGCCTGAGTTTTATGAACATTTTGAAAGTTCAACTGAACTGAAAGTATGGTCCAGCACTACTTTAAACTGGAAGCAAACTGTAGAGAAGGAAAGCTGTGTTACAAAATGCTATGACAAGTAAGATAGGATGTCATTTTGTCATTGGAAAGTAGGAGAAAGGAACAAATTTCCTTAGTTAAAAGCAGAAAAGTTCAAATAAAATTATGGGTTGTTAAGGACTCTGAACATTGTTAAAAGGTTTTTAGCATTTGAAATATTCTTTAAATAGCTGAATGCATTGTCTATTTACAGAAGAACATTTAAAGACTGATGATAATAATACACAAGAAAATTAGTATACCATATGGAAGCATGGGCTTTCAGAAATCCCATACATCATCTGGTGATCATCTCAGAGTACCATAGGGGTTTCCTCCCTTGGGCAAATCAATGGCTAATCTTACTGGAACACAGAAATTGTTTGTCAGTGAAAGCATTCCTAAAGGGTAAAACTCAAAATCCTGTCAGTGGTCCCATCTGTTCATACGTCTATCAAAACCATCTTCAATTTCTCTTCATTTAAATCTTGAAAGTTTAAATGACATCATAGTGATCCAAATATATATCAATATTTTTTTCCCTGAACAGATTGCATCTTAAAAATAGATGTTTTCCATTATCTAGTTTTGGAAAATCAATTTTGAAATACAAAAACAAGTTAGTTATTTTGCCACTCAACCCCACTCCAAAAAATTTGGAAGAAAGAAGCAGGTTCAGGGTAATATTTCTGTGAATTATCAGTTTGGGTTGCCTCAAAGCAGTATCTGAAAATACTCTGAGCACAGTGAATATCATTTGGTGGGCAAGGTATGTTTTATTAGGAAAGCAATATGTTAGAGCAATGTGAGGCTTCTGCCTGATGCCCAGACGTTGTAGGACTGAAACTTCTATCATCCCTCACCAGTGCCTTTGCTGACTAGAACAGTGGGAGTTATAGTCCACAACTTCTGGAAGGCCACATGTTCCCCAGCAATGTATTAGAAAATGGCTCTTTGGGACTGAAATCCCTGGAACTTTTGAAACCAAACATTCATTTGAGTTTGAAAAAGGTAGGGCCAGTGGCAGTTGGTGATCTCCTTGTCAATGGGATGATGAATCTGCTGTGGAGTTCAGTCTTAACTTTAAAAGAAATATCCAAGTAAGGAGGGGCTTTACAAAAATGATGTTTTTGCTTTGAAAGAGAAACACATAAAAACTCCTAATATGTGTTTCTAGAAACAATGTGGGATTTTTTTTCAGGAAAAATGTAGTTTTTTGCATAAAACTTGCTACTTTGGCACTAAGAAACTGCATGCACTTCTGTGCAGTTATTTCCCACAATACTTCAGGATGTGTGCATACCAAGTGGAAACTGCACAGAAATAGGTATTTGCTCTCACAATTGGGAGAAAACTGTAAGTATGATTTATTCTTGCACACAAGGACAAAACATTGATCTTTTTGTCTGTACTGCAAATTATCTACATAATACATTGCCTGTTTCTTTCATGTCTTTCACCCAGTAAATATGTAAATATCTGTAAATATGGGTAATAATATACAGCTGGCATTTCTAATGTTTTATAAACAACTTTTGGAATACTTGGAATACATTAGCCAGGGTCCAGTTGATGTCTTACATGAGAGTTCCTCTACTGAAGCAGTTGCATTGAGTATGATGTCTGCATTCACACTTACAGAAGTAGAGCTGTGCCCACAAGGCCATTGTACATGCAGATGTGTAGACACAGCAAACGCAGTTGTGCTTTCTGTTACATACTTAGGTGTGCATTCTGTTGCTATTCAACACAAGGGTTGTTTAGCACAATCAATGCAGTACTCCGTGTTGGAAGACTCATGTGTGTGTATGTGTGTGTATATATATACACTATTGTTATGCTTTGGGTTGATTTATACAGAACATTTGGACTACTTGAAATATGTTGGATGGAATCTTGTTAATTATTCTAATTAGAGTAACTCAGTGTAATCAACTGTTGAATGTTGAGTTAACACATAGGTAAATCTGCTTGATTCAGTACTAACAACAGGAATTAGACCATTATATAAATTCTCAATAATATGCTTTGATTCTGAGATTAGAGATTCACTTTAAGATAGAGCAGTTATAGTATTATTATTTCTATTATTTCATGTCTTTCAAATCTGTAGAACTGTAGTAGTTTTTAAGTGGTCAACTTGTAAATCAAATGAAGCAGATGCAGTTTTTGAGAATATAATGATCCCTGACTTCCATCCCGCAAAGTTGAATATCTGTATAATTGAAATCAAGATTGGTTATAAGTTGATTCATATTTTCTGTGTCTGTACAGTTTCTGTTACTAAGCAGCCAAAGCCCACCATGTGCTCCATGACAATGTCAGTGACATGCTGAGTTTTGTAATGAGCAGCCATTTTGGTTGTTATTTGTTTTGCTTCTGTTCCAATTTCCCCATCTACTTTTGTAAAGAAAGCAGTCAATCAGAAAGCATCATGAGTATGTGGGGAGCAGAAAAGAACACTTTATGAGACATACCACATCCCCAAAATACAGTCATGGTAATGTCCAGCTGTAAAAACTGAAGATATTTTGAAAACAGGTATTAACAAAAAATTTGTCTGAGTTTTTCAATATTATAATTGTAATTTATCAGCAAATGATGAACTATGTTTTAGCCTGTTTAAACATTCTTAATTGCCCTGCTCTCTAGGTTTCTGAAGACGTATAAAACCTAGGAGTCAAAGCTAAAACCAGTAAACTTTACGTTCTGTTTGGAAGTTACAGTATATAAAAAAGGAAACTATTGCAAATTTTTTTTAAAAAAATGATTCAAAGCATATCACCACCCACCGCCCCCCATTTAAACTATGATTTTAAATAAGTAAAACATCTCTGTTGCTTTTCTTTTTCTGGAAAACACTTGAGTTAAAAGAAAATCTTGAATTTCACAAGCTGAACAATACTCACTGAAAAGTATAATTTTTCTATGACAAAATAATAAGAACCTGGCAACCTTTAATGATTCTGCTGCAGCAAAAGTGCTAATCACAGCAGATTGCTATTCAAATGGGAAAAGATCTATATCTTCAGAAGAGTGTTTTTAAGCTGGCTGTTTGAACTGAGGAAAACAGCAGGTGTTTAAATCTCTTAACAGCTGTAGTCAAAGGAGGCAAAATTTTAACTGGGCACAAAACTTGAAGAACTATTCTTAGGGAAGTCTAAATTCAGAAAAAAAAATTCCAAATTCTCTTTCCAGAAATTTAAAATCTGCTATTGAAGTTTATCGTAACAACTAATCACATATAACAACATTTCCTGCCAGCTTGATATTTTATCTTGGAAGTTCAGGATCATTATTTTAAAAATGTATGTTTTCTGCATCATAGAATCATAGAATCTTAGAGTTGGAAGAGACCACAGGGGCCATCCAGTCTAACCCTCTGCCAAGCAGGAATACACCAACAGATGGCCATTCAGCCTCTGCTTAAAAACCTCCAAAGAAGGAGACTCCACCACACTCCGAGGCAGCATATTCCACTGCCAGACAGCTCTGACCATCAGGAAGTTCTTCCTGAGGTTCAGTTGGAATTTCCTTTCCTGTAGCTTGAATCCATTGCTCCCTGTCATAGTCTCTGGAGCAGTGGAAAACAAGCCTGCTCCCTCCTCAACATGACATCCCTTCAAATATTTAAACATGGCTATCATGTCCCCTCTTAACCTTCTCTTCTGCAGACTAAACATACCCAGCTCCCTAAGCCGCAGAATAGAGCGGTACCACTATCTCCCTTGATTTAGACACCATACTCTTATTGATGCAACCAAGAATTGTGTTGGCTTTCTTGGCTGTCTCATCGCACTGCTGACTCATGTTCAGCTTGTGATCTACCAAGACTGCCAGATCCTTTTCAGATGTACTGCTATCCAGCCACACATTCCTCATCCTATATTTATGAATTCCATTTTTTCTGCCTAAATGTAGGAGCTTATATTTCTCTCTGTTGAAATTCATTTTGTTAGCTTTGGCCCAGCTCTCCAATCTCTCAAGGTCATTTTGAATTTTGTTCCTGTCCTCTGGTGTATTAGCAACCCCTCCCAATTTGGTGTCATCTGCAAATTTGGTCAGCACGCCCTCTACTCCTTCATCCAAGTCATTGATGAAGATGTTGAATAGCGCTGGGCCCAGGACAGAACCCTGTGGCACCCCCCAATAATCACTTCTCTCCAAGATGAAAAGCAGCCATTGGTGAGCACATTTTGCATTCAATCGGTCAACCAATTACAAATCCACCTAACAGTAGTACTGTCCAGCCTGCATTTTACTAGCTGCTTTGCAAGAATGTCATGGAGAACTTTGTCAAAGGCCTTACTGAAATCAAGATATGCCATGTTCACAGCATTCCCTTCATTTATCAAGCTTGTAACTGTACTGTAAAAAGAGATAAGATTAGTCTTGCATGACTTATTTTTGAGAAATCCACGGTGACTTCTGAGTAATTACGTCATTGCTTTCTAAGTATAATTACAAACTGACTGTTTAATGATCTGCTCTAGGATCTTTCCTGGTATTGATGTCAGGCTGACTGGGCGAAAATTATTTGGGTCCTCATTTTTCCCCTTCTTGAAGATGGGGACAACATTTCCTCTCCTCTAGTCTGCTGGGACTTCTCCTATTCTCCGTGAGTTCTCAAAGGTTATTGCAAGTGGTTCTGAAATGACTTCTGCCAGTTCTTTTAATATCCTTGGATGTAATTCATCTGGCCCTGGAGACGTGAATTCGTCTAGTTTAACCAGATATTCCTGTACTACTTCTTTGCCTATTCTGTGCTGCATTCCTCCCCGCTTCCTCGCCTGCTCCCCCCACCCCCCCAGTTAAATATCTCTATCCTTTCGGGAAAAAACGGAGGCAAAGAAGGTGTTGAGTAGTTCTGCCTTCTCTCTTCCGCCTGTTAGTAATTGGCCATCTTCTCCACGTAGCGACCCTATCATTTCCTTGTTTTTCCTTTGGCTGCAGACATATCAACAAAAGCCCTTTTTATTGTTTTTAATGCCTCTGGCAAGCCTGAGTTCGTTCTGTGCTTTAGCTTTTCTGACCTTCTCCCTACATATCCTGGCTATTTGCTTGAATTCTTCTTTGGTGGTTTCACCATTGTTCCATTTCCTGTACATGTTTATTTTAACACTTAGTTCAGCTGAGAGCTTTAGTCAACCATTCTGGTTTCTTTAGACACTTGCAATTTTTCCTCCTTATTGGCACAGTTTTAAATTGTGCCTTCAGTATCTCACTCTCATCTGTCACGAACTCCTTTGTCTTTCAGTATTCTTGGCCATGGAATTTCATCAAGTAACTCCCTAAGTTTACAGAAATCAGCTTTTTTAAAGTATAGAATTCATGTCTGACTACACTTGGCTTCTCCTACCCGTTGAATGAAAAATTCCAATACAGCATGGTCACTCCTCCCTAAGGATCCCACCACCTCCACCTCATCAATAAGTTCATCTCTTTTGGTCAGGATCAGATATAAAACAGTTGATCTCCTTGTCACCTCTTCTACCTTCTGGACCATGAAATTGTCTGCAAGGCAAGTGAGGAACCTGTTGGACCTTGGTGGTCTTGGCAGAGTTTGACTGCCAATATATATCAGGACAGTTGAAATCTCCCATTATTACTGCATCTCTCTTTTTTGAATGTGTGTTCATCTGCTTCAGGAAGGTATCATCCAAGTCCTCAGGCTGGCCTAGAGGCCTGTAGCAAGCCTCCACAATCACATCCTCCTCCAACAAAGCCATGTAGTGGTTGGGAGACAGTGAGGAGCAGATGGGGATTGTCCAGCTACATTCTGAGAGTTGGATGCATGACTTATGTCACTATCCCCTGGGGCTTCCAATAATATTGGTCCCAAAGGATGCCTGCATTGTTGTGGGCCAACCATCAGAACATTACATAGCTAAGAATAGTATGGCTATTTTCTGATGGTTGGAACGTGAAAATGTAGGTGTCCTCCTTCACACTGCCCCCAATACTAGTTGAGAGACATTTAAGATGAGAAGCTACAATAGTAGGTAAGATGGCAGGGGCGTCCTTTCTTCTTCCTTCCTTGCTCAGCAACTCCTTCTTTGTCATCCATATGGGATATAATGGTGAACAGCTGGAGAGGTGGTTGACAGGCAGCCCTGTCCACTGCAGCAGGAGCCATGGTTGTTGATCCTCCACAAGGGAAGTACCACCAGATGGACACAGCAGCAATAGCAACTGCAGATATGGCCAGATGATGGAGGTGCTCTCACAGCCACCATCATCATCCTCACCATTAGTGCTGTCATGCTTCTAAGCCTCAGTTTTCAATATATCTATGGAACATCCACACTAGTGAAGCTGCTGTGTCTGAACTCCCATTTCTATTGAGGCTCCTGCTTCTCTTTCTTGTGGCTTGATTTCAAAATAGTCAGCACTAGGAAAGGCTTGGCATGGTAAGGAGCTGCTTTCTTTCCCGGTAGCCATGGTGTCAGGACCCTGGAACTCCAGGACACCAGCTCTGAGTCTGAGCCAGAGTCCCTGGAGCCTGCTGCACCAGCACAGCCCACTCCCGAGGCTGCCCCAGGCACAGAGCCCTTGGCCCCAGTAGTCCCAGTAGCAGAGCCAGGGGCTGCCCCAGACCCAGCCCAGCCAGAGGAGTCGGATGGTGAGTTTCAAGAGCAGGTGCCTACTTACCAGCAGCATCGGGAGCAAAAGAGTGCTCTCAGGAGGTCAGAACGTTTAAATAGAAAACGCCAGGCAATCAGGGCCCAGCTGCGATAACACCTGGAGGAGTGATCTGCCTATAAAAGCAATCACTCAGCCTTGGGTCTTTTGTCAGCTCACAACTGACCATTCTGGGCTAAGTGCTTGTTGTGGATCTCAGCTTGGCCTCCTGAAACGCTGCCCGACCTGCTGGAACGTCGCCACCTCTTGATCCCGGACCAGCTCTGGTAACTTTTTGTATTCGAACAGACTTTGACTGTGTGCTCGCCTGGCTGTGACGTAACAGCCAGGGAGTCTCCCTGCTGCCAGTATTTACTGCTATTTTTCCTGTTCTGTTCTGCTGAAGTAAAGCCCTTTAATTTATTCCCTGCCTTATCTGCAAGAGACCTGTAGCCAGCTCCCTTGGCTGCTTGCCAGGCCTTGGCGTTGACACATGGGATGGTGGAACCCCACTAATATCAAAAAAAAGAGAAGGATACCCACTGGGCTGAGGAGCACCAGCAGCAACTACTACTCAATGTGCCTCATTTTTGAGGACTGTCATGATAACAGACTTAACAAGTGGAAGGGAGTAAAAAGTGGCTTATTATCTAGACTGAAGCTTTGGCCAGGATTCACCTTATTGGGGTATTCTGACTTTTTGAGCAGTCCTTTTTTTGTGGGGAGGGGTTCTTCTCTAAGTGTTTGATATTCTTTCTGTCTCTATTTGCATCCCATTTAAGAACAAAGAGAGATGAAGTATTGACCAGTCCATATGTTTGAGACTGATTGGCTTCCTATGTTCTTCCTAGATATTTTCAGACAATTCACCTCTGTTGGGCAGTTTGGTCCAAGGATGTTATCAGTGTCTGTCTGCTGGAGGAGACCATATAAAACTTTACTGTTGATAGAATGGTTTAGATCAGTGGTTCTCAACCTGTGGGTCCCCAGATGTTTGTGGACTTCAGCTCCCAGAAGCCCCAGCCACTATGGTCAATGCTCAGGGCTTCTGGGAGCTGAAGTCTAGAAACATCTGGGGACCCACAGGTTGAGAACCACTGGTTTAGATTCTCTAGACCATTGCCATTCAATTTGTTGTTTTCCTACCTTTTGGGAAAGACTATCAAGATAGTGATGTTAGCACAACTTCAAGAACTTCTGAATGAATGTTGATCATCTGGATTTACATTAGGGCTGCTTTGGGACATAAGAATTTGATCACTGGGGTAGAGAATTTGTACCTGGAAATAATTAAAGAGACTGTGCCTTTGTAGATTTTTTGCTCATTTTGTTGTTCACTCTCAAACCCCTTTCCCTGACAGTTATTGAAAAAAGGGTAAAAAGGGGAGAATTGTTACCCCCACAAACCCTGAGGAATTCCCTTCCAATTAAATGCTTATTCTTAATCCTTCTGAAACTTTGCAGGTATCTTTTGTAAGGCACATCTCAGTGTTGTCTGTCATTTTCAGAACAATGGTGCACAAAGAACCTAGGGGAATAATCACATGCTTTAAAAAAATACACACCAAATAAAAAGACTACTTGTGCACAAAATCCATTCACCTGCTCGTCTTAAACCAAGGAGCCCTAATTCACTCAGAAGAGTGAACTATCTATGCAGATATCTTCCACTGCTGCCCCAGAATAATAAAGATCTTATCAGCACCTTTAAAAAAAAAAAAACTTTAAAGCAGGCATGACCAAATGTAGTTCTCCAGATGTTGATGATGTGCAACTTCCATCAGCCCTATTTTTGCAAAGGTAAAGAATGTTGGGAGGTATGATTCAGCAACATCAGGAGAGCTACGTTTTGCCCATATCGGCTTTAGAGATATATAACACACATACGTACATACTTGTGCTGCACTCTAGCATATTTCCTTCTAATATTTCACTATTCTTGCAAATACCATCCTGAAAAAAAATACAGTCAAAAAATTCCCAACATAGTCTATCTGAGTTCTAGATTTCAGCTCATGTTCAAGATACAAAAGAGAATTAGCTCTAAATCAGTCTGAACTGAAGCAGATCTCTACCTGACCCACAAAAGCAGGATCTCAACTGAATCTTGTGCTCCATGGACATCTCTAGTTTGTACAAACACATTAAGGGACTTGTTTTTCTCCATACAGTTCCTGGTTTTCTAATCTATCTATCTATCTATCTATCTATCTCGCTTTGTGTATGCTTTTTGTAAATCTGATATATGTCATTTTGGCCACTTTGCACTAAAAGAAATGTTACAAATAATATGAAAAAGAGCAACATGCAGCGATATCCTTTTCCAGGGAGAATCAAGCTGTGTCCTTTCTCTAGAACTTGGCTATGTATGCATACTACTATGTATTGCCATAGCATTTCAATGAACTATTGATTAGGAGAAACTTCCATCTGGCTGGACTTGCCATGAATAATTTCCAGTACCTAGAAAATAAACATATTGTATCCTACACTGAAAGACACCTCAGCTGAGGGAAAGAAAATTCAAAGTCTGGAATAAAGGAGAAATCCATTAAAAAGAATTTGTGAGACACATAAGAATAAAGATCTAAGCAATGCACTGAAACTATGCTGCATTTTCCTTGGAACAGTTTAAAGAGCCATCTGTTTCTTACTACCTCCAGGGGATAGGTTGAGTAGATTACATGCATGGTGCAAACAATAACAACAACAACAAATCACCACCATGACCTTTTTTTTACATGCCTTAAATCCAGTTTCCTGTGAATAAACAGAAACTGTCTAGAAATAAGTGGACAGTACATGTTTCCTACCATTCTAAAATACACAATCAGCCCTGAAACTGAGATGTTAAGTATTCTTGCATTTGCCAGGTTATCATACAGGTATTTCACTTTAATAAATATGACTGTGCTTTGCTAGGTAAAAATAACTTGAAATATGATATTTGGGTAGTAAAGATTTGAAATAGAAATTTGTGTTATAAAAATAAGGAAGAGAAATCAGTCAGCAGTCTCTAATGCATCATTAGGAGAAACACTTCAAAATAAAGTATGGTTCTGAATTCTCCTTCTTCTCAAAAGAAATTCCCTGCAATCATCTTCAACCATATGTACTAAGAAACATATCACATGCCCTTTATAAGTGTTTGCATTTTCTTCCAATCCATAACTGGATGAAAACACTCTTCATCAGTCAATTGTTTCCATATGAAAAGAAATAATGTCTTCTGGGTTATATATGCCAATCTGCAGAAAATTAAAATGACTCCTTAGAGCTGTAACGTCGATAGGAAATGGCAGATAAAAATGTTAAATGACTGGAGCAACACTTACCCAAGAAACAATGAAGATAGGAAGAATGGTTTTAAAATGAGAATATTTTGCCCAATACCCCAAATAAGATCTGTTTTTCATACGTTTTCTGTATGAGAAGAGCTCTCATTAGTTTCTGAACTACATGTATGGGATATTATATATGTTGATAAAACTTTACAAAAGGAGTTCATGCTCAAAACAGTATTTCCAGTGAGCGTATCCTCTGTAGATTTCTAAGTCAATAAGAGTCTTTGTACGTTAAGACAAAGGGCTTTTTTGCACTTGGCGAAGAAATCGCCCCGTTCTGGTACTCACTGGACTGGAGTGCTCCCTCAGAGGATCCAGGCTGATCCGGAGCAGTGTGTGGCCATGCTACACACTGCTCTGGGGATGAAAATTGCAGCTTCTAGTTGGTGGAGGCCCGGTGAAGCTCGCCAGCCTAAAGCCCGCCCTCCGAAGATCTGCAGGCAACACCGGAGCGCGGCCACGGAGTCGGGTGCGCCGTGCTGTTGAAAGACCTGTTTTAAGCGGTCTTTCAATAGCACAGTGAGTGACCACTTCTGCTCGTTCCGGAGCGGGCTGAAGTCCAGAACTACAGAAAGTAGTCCGGACTCAGTCCGCCCCCAAGTGCAAACATCCTCTCTGGAGGACGCTCTGCCCCATTGCGAAAACAAAATGCGGAAAAGGCCAAAGTAAGGATGGAAAAGACATTCACTTTAACCAAGATTTTTAATGAATGTATCCAATTCATAGCGTATAAGACTACTACTAAAAATGAATACATATCCTTCAGTTTTGTGACACTAGGAGGAAGCCATGAACATCAGAACACCTCCCTTTTGCTTATTTGAGTTATATGCATGTAATTGCACATGAGTAAACATGCATTTGAAAAATGCAAACAGTCTTTAATCAATGGTAAAATGTATACTTTAAGATGAATGCATAAAACAGTAAGTATTTTAACAAAAGTGAGTACTCAAATATGCATGAATTTCTCTGTGGGAACTAAAATGTCCTGAAGCATTTGGACAGGGCAAGAATGATGATCAGATTCTGAGAAATGCAATGGAAATGAAACTGACAGATTTTCACATCCTTAGGACAAAGGGTTTGTTGAGGCCTGTTGGTTCATAGCTGCAGTTTCACATGTTTGTAATGAATGGTAATTGTTCTTCTGATGTTTAAGCATAAGTTAGATAATTCTAAGGCTTATCTGGCATATTCACCCATCTGGAAATTTCACATATGGGACACAGCTCTTTGTGTGCTAATTTCAGCGAAACATTACAAACAGCATTGGTTCACAGAGCTTTTCCCAAGCTAGACATGCTGTGGACTGGACATAGTGGGAATTGAAGTCAAATAGATCTGAAGGACAATACATTAGGAAGGCTGGTGTAGTCTCTTGGGCATTGGACAAGGCCTGCATTGAGTTTTCCAATTTCAATCAGAAATGAAGCTCATTGGATGAATTTTGGACCCGGACTATCTTTCATCTTAACTTCTTTGAGATCCTTGAGCAAAGATAGGAGATCAATGTTAAGCATTGCCCACCAACCAGTCAATAAAATGTGCAATTGGGTCTACATGCCTACATCAGTACACACATTTATATTGCTCAATGGATATACTGTATCTTCGTTTAAGAAATTAAGAGCTGTTTCAATATTGCCACTCACTCAGGCATTGCTGAGACAAAGAACCCTTCAGTTTCAGAAACTGTAGAATATTATCTGTCTTCAGTTGGTGATGAACGGCCATGAACTTCTCTTTGTTGCTTCTTAAACATGAAGTGAAATTAGTTGTTGTTGTGGGTGTTCAAGTCATTTACAGGTTATGGTGAACCTATCATGAGGTTTTTTGGCAGAATTTGTTCAGAGAGGTTTTGTCATTGCCTTTCTCTGAGTGAATAAAACTTTCCCAAGGTCACCCAGTGGGTTTCCACAGCTGACAAATCTTGGTCTCCAGAGTCATAGTCTGATGCTGAAACCACTACATCACGCTGGCTCTTGGAATGAATTTACCTCATCTCATTATTACAGAAGGCATGGTAAATTCAAATTCAATCTGGCTTCCCAATATTTTCCGTTAAAGGATTAAGTAGCATGTAATGTAGAATCCCAATGCACTAGAAAGCTGCTGCTAGTCAGAATAGATGGCAGTGGGCTAGATCCCCTCTAGATGAGAAAAAAAGTCTCTGAAAGTCCCAAGTTTTCTTTCTGTACAAACCAATTTTATATTGGAGATCCACATGATGTTTTCTTCATCTCAAAATATTTCCTGGGCACTCCTAGCATTACCAAGAACTTTTCATTCAAACTTCTCTGGTCAGTTTAAATTAACTCAGTATTTTCTAAAATGAAATGCATTTCTACAGAGCTGTCTATTTCTATTATGAAGCTAAGATGGCTATTACCAGTAAACTCAGCTATTGTTTCCAGGACACAGATTCAACACAGATCAAGTGAGGAAAAGAGTAATGCTTGCACCCAAACCAAATGATCATAATGTTTAATTGGTGCAGTATTGCTAAAGCACTTTAGCTCATTGACTATAACTTCTGAATAACAATAAATAAGATTCAGTGGAGACTGGTGGAAATTGATTTCTGAAATGTTGCCCAAGTCTAGATGTGACACATGATCAGTTGGAGTGAAAGGAAGAAGAAGATAGAGGATAGAAATGGAGAGGGAGAGAAACCCAGGGTATTTAAAAAAGAGCTTGGATGCAAACCTGAGAATATGAAGGTAATATTAAACCAAAAAGCCTTGGGAATTGTCAATATTTTCAGATACTCTTTTTCCCTTCTGGAAGAGCCCTAAGTTTATATGTGGCACTTCCCATGTCCCTATTTCTATGAAAATTGTAGCAGCTCAGCTTTGAAAAGGCCATATATCCAAAGACTGAAGTGAGAAATTGATCCATTGATTGAAGGAGGCTGGTTTCTACAGTTACCAGTAATAACTGGGCCTGGCAGTGCATTGTAATGACTTTATGCTAGTCACGATCAATTGTACAAATAAAAATATATTGCATCTAGCAGAAGTAACCTGCCTGAATCCCTGTGATTCTTAGGAAAGTAAAAGCTTCGTTATAGTGAAAATAGTTAAGCATCTTAGGTGGCCTAACAGGACTCAGCATGGTGTAATGGTTAGAATGTTGGACTGCTAGACCAAGATGCAACTCCCTGCTTAACCATGAAATTCACTAGATTACCTAGGACTAGTGGATCTCCTTCAGGGTTGTTGGGAGGATAAAGTAAAGCAAAAGTGGGATATGTAAGTAAAATGAACAAACAAAAGCCTCAATTCTACATCCCCTCAGCGTAGTGTAAATATCTACATGCAGACCTTCACCACATAGAGACATATACCCTCAACTCAACTTACTGATAAGCACCTGAAGCCACTCCACGGGCACAGAGAAGCTTCTGGCTATGTCTCCACAGCAAAGGACCCCGGAGGATCTCAGTGCTGGTGTCATTACTTCAACATCTGGCCATGTGGATGTAGACAGATGCTTCTCTGAGCGTGACTGCTTGCTGCAAAGCATGGAATGGCAACATGAGCTTCAGGGGTTTTCAGTAAGTGGGGAGGCCTTTAGATTCTGTGGAGAGGGAGGGAAATATCATCCTCCACAGCACCCAAGGAAGGCCAGCCACACATGTAATGGAAACTAATGCATGCAGATGTCCCTAACAGAATTCCAGTCAAACAGTCTTACAGGACAAGTAGAGATTTCTTCTCTCTGTTTAGCAGTCCTTAAAAATTAGCTGAACATATAAAGACTTACCAGGCAATAGATCAGAGTGAACAAAACGCAGCCCACCAGATGTTGCTATACTGACATACCAAGCTTTCCTCCCCATTTGGTGTCCTGCAAGGCTAAAGGGAGTTGCAGTGCAACAATATTTTGAAGAATGCCTTTTGCCTACTCATGCAATAGATTTTTGTCACTCATTTAGGCAAATGAAGGATCTTTCTGAAGGTTTTGGTGAGCAAATCTGAATCAACCCAATAAAACTGAGAGGGTAGCTGGATCAGTATTCATTGAAAAAGAAAGAAGATACCTGACAGGAAGAAAGGGGTTCAGTTAACTACTATGTTTGTCATTTTAAAACTATTAAGAAGTGTGGGAGCTACAGAAGAACACCATGGTGAGATGTGTCCTTTACTTGTAACTAGTGACAGGTGAAGTGGCTTCTCCATTTTCATCTGAAAGGGTGGACATTGGTTTCATTTCCTGGATGCAAATCAGGGGTAGCTGAAGTGAGAAAGAGCTTTGTGTTCCACAGTAACTACAGTGCACCATTTCTTTCTTCCTTCATTTTGTGCAGTTTACTCATTATATTAGATTCTGCCTAGAGAATTTTAAATGCACATTGATTTGAATGCCTTTCCCAAAGCACTGTCAAGAGAAATAAATACTTTAGGAATGATTGACTTGAGGAAAGGGAGAAAACGCAGCTGATAAGAAAGCAACACAGACATTTATTTTCAGATAAATAGCCTAAATTCTGTGACTAATGCTCCCTGAGGATCTGGCGGAATCATGCGATTTAGTCAACTGGAAGGCAGAGAGGGCTTTTCTGCTTTCAGTGCAATAGCAAATCTCAGGTTCATGAGGGTAATACTGCACGGAGATATGTAAGGCTTTGTACTTATTCCCCCAGTAGACCATTTAATATGTATGATCCTCTGAATACTGAAATAGGAACTTCTTCTCGAGTTCAAATACTTGACTAATAGTTTCTCAAAAGTTTATGGTATTTGACAGGTTGATAAATAGCTGAGGGATATTAATCGGAGGTGAGGGTACACAAGTGAGCCAGATTATTGGCAAAACAGAGTGTACCGTGATTTACAGGAAATTTTAGTTTTAGTTCATCCTACTGAAGAATAATGTTTACAGGAGATTCATCTTTTTATTCACCCAATCCATTCATCAGGCCAGTGTTTCTCACTAAAACAGACAACAGAACAACAGAAGGAGGAGAGTTATTCCTTCCCATACACAGAGAGTAGGTATTGCCCATAATCCATTACCCCAGGAAGACCACCGGCTCCCATACTTTCTGACAACCCCATTAATATGAGTCTTCCTAGACAAAAGACATTCCTGAGAACAGTGGGGGCATCCAGATTAGTTTGGGGCAGTGAATCCATTCCACATCTTCTCCAGTCCAGTCATCCAAAGGGCAGAACCTATTTTGTGGACAGAGTCTAGTACTAGATAGTTCCTTTAAAGTTTGGACTAAAAGCTCACTGACTGTACTCCAAAGTTGGAATGATTGGAAACACTCACCAAGGTTGAAGACTCACCATCCAGCATTTGATGGTCAGGAGATCTCATTCCCTTAGATACACATCAGTGTGTACTTTATAGATATCAGCTGAGATCCTGCATTAAGAGATTACATCTGGCATGTAGCTGGTTCTACATCTTCTGATGCTACTGTCCCCAAGACAAACTTGTAAGTGTTCTCCCACCCCATTGTGGCCATTTCTATGTTGTCAAAGAGCAGGGGAATTAGTGGACATCTATCCAGCAATTTCCCTATAGCTGGACATGCAAACATGTTAACAAGCATCTGCAGGGATCTCCAGAGATCCTTTGGAAGTCCCTGTAGATGACAGCGGCACATCCAGCTACATGAAAACAGATGGATGTGTCTCTGCTGATCTCCTCGCTCTCCAATGAAAAAGAAATGGCCACCTGGGTACTCACTACATAGTAGGGGTATAATTCTTTGCTAATCTAATTCTCAAAGTAAGCAATCCGTAAGTTTAGCAATTTTCTTCCCATTGTGCAGTTTTCAAACACCATTTGCAGTTTGGAAGTTATCCTGCACACTTATTCTGTACAAAAGTAATACACTGGGGTCTTTGTGCAAATAAGAGGTTTTTGGGGGGTTTGGGGCTGGGGGATTGCACAGAAGCAGTATTTTCTATGCAAAAGAAAAGATGATTTCTGTTCAAAAATATTATTTTCTGAAAAAAAATGCTGAAGTTTGTTTACTCCATGCAAACTGTGCACGTGTTTTTTGGGATAGTCTGCACCAAATTATTGCATGGAAGGATTGTGCAGCAAACAGCATTTCTGTCTGGGAAACTACAGTTTTCTGTACAAAAAAGACAAGAATTTTATAGAAAATTTTATAGAAAATAAATCCCAAACTGCAAATATTGTTGCCAGTCCAGATTCTCCGTGTCAACACTTGACAGTGAACAGACATGTTTTCCAACTATTTTGGAAATATCTTTAAATTTGCTTTCCATCCCTACTACAGGGGTAACTGAGGCAAAGTCTGGCTGTTCGAAGAAGAGCTGTGGCTGGCAGGCAAACTAGAACTTTTAAGAAGCACTCTTGGACACTGCCAGTCAGATAGGAAGTCCAGGAGCATTACCAAACTGTGCACCAGATCCTTTAAGGAGACTGACTTCACTCTTCAGATTGGATAACTTCCCAGCTCACATAATCTCAGTCTTTTCCAAGTTACATTCCACTAATGTACATAAGGACAGAGCAGGCTTAGGGCACTTAACTACATATTTGATTTATTTAGTCCTTGTTCAAGTCTAGGGTGCCCTGCAGAAAACATTGAGGCCCCTCCCTAACTGCAAACTCCAGGATTCCATTGGATGTTGAAAGTGGAATAATAGCACTATAACAGGCTAGTGTGGAAATGGCCCAAGACACTCCACAGGCTTGTTGTGAGTATTAATGAAACAAGAATGATTAAGCATTTGTATGCTTAGTTGTAATATAGAGAAAATTAATAAAATTTTTAAAAACTGTATTCACGAATTGCTAAGCAGGCAGAATAGTAGGGGCACACTGAAAAATGATACAGAAATTGTTAGTAACTGAGGAAAATCATCTCCCAAATCAATATTTATAATTTGACAAGGAAATAAAAGATACCAATTAAACATGTAGAGGCTTTTACTTAAATGAATCTTTGGCTTATTCAGTTGGCCACAATCCAGCTCAATGATTGGTTACTTCACAAAATTATACCAAAATAAGTTATCTTAATTTAAAAAATTAAAAGTTCACTGCGCACTTGCAGACACACAGACACACACTCCCCTCATGCTCCTATTGAAATTTTCAAGATAAAATAGCATGCTCCAGTCTTTCGTGATGTTCAGACCATGTAGATCTTGACAGAGTTATAATCAATAAGATTTTTAAATGCTCAGACCATCCTCATCAATTATTCTCAGAACAATTAATGAATCATTGCTATGGGGCAAAGCCAACTTCCCATCAGTTTTCCTGATGGAAATTCACATGTTCAACGAGGTGGGGGACCCTTTCTTTCGCATGAAAGTTCTGGATCTTGGACAAGAAACATCCGAACCTTGAGAGAAAGGGTGGTGTGCAAACTCATATGAGTATAGGAAGTCATGGGCCCTGTAGGAAGGAATAAGTGAAAGTGTGAGATATCCCCTCTCCAGGCTGGCCCCATATTTCCAACCCTTAGGCTTCTACCACTCACTCACTTTACCTCTTGGTCCCTCTTAATCTCTTCCTCAATAGGGTAGCTGAGCTGCCAGGTGACCCCATGTGGACCAGTAGATGTGTTGTTCTGTGGGTTTGGTGTGGTAAGCATGGCCAGACCCTCTATCAAACTTAATAGGAACAGTTGGACACAATTTTTTTAAAAATGAACAAACAAAAGTTTATTAAGACACATTTAGATAACACATTAATGCCTGAACTCTTTAATCGTTTGCAGCTCCTCAAAACCCTATTCAGTTCTTCCTCTGGCTGACTGTCCTATCTCTATGCCATTTCCCCCCTCTCTCTTTGAAATCCTTTTCCTATTTATAGGCCCTCTTTACCCTTTCTGCCCTCTGTCAGAGATAACCCTCAGTTTTGCATCTGTTCTTTCCCTTAGGCTCCCCTTCACAGCATTCCCTATGCTGTGAACCTACCAGGCTTGCTCAGCCTCTCCTTTCACAGAAGGGTACTAATTAAATCAGAACTATCTGCCTATGAGTGTCTGTTGTATTGGCAGATAAGTCACACACATTTTATTTTGCATGGCAGCAAACTTAGCATGTTTATACTCAGCAGTTGCTAGCCTGCATATCTCTCCAAAAATTTAGGCATAACATTTTCTACTTGTTAGTCTTAGTCATATCCTCTCTTCCTGCATCAGTTAGTCTGCATTTGTTCATCTTCCATTTTGCATTTTGCAGTTCTCTGTCTCTCTTCCATGTTTGAAGCACTCATGTTATGGAGCATCTCACCATGAGATGTTATGAAACCTTCAGTATTTGTAAGTAAAGCCACTTCATACTTTTTACAAAGAAGACCAACCCTCATTTCTCTGCTAGACTCTGTGTGGGAGTGGTATGGTACTGGTTGCTACCAACTTGCTGCTTGGAAATACCAATCAGTCTGCTCACACAATGCCCTCTTATCTCTCACAGTCCATTCACCTATATGACTGAAAAGATATGTTTGAAAACTGCAGGATCCACTTTTCTCTCATTTTAAAACATCTGTACCACCAAAATTTCTCTGTCTGTCAAAACAAGGCATGGCTACACTAAGATGTGGTAATCACATGGAAAGCTGCCTGATTACTTGTCCATTACTTGCTCAGCTAGTCTAGTATTATTTAATCTGATTGGAGCATTTCTACAGAGTCTCAGCTAAGGATATTTAACATCGTTGTTACCCTGTTTACTGGGGGTCCCCGGGAGGGACTCCAAAATGTGCTCAACTATAGGTGGGGAAAATTAGCTCAGAGCACTGCTTAGCGTTACGAGAGGCAGGGTAACTTAGCAGGATCTTGTAACCTAGTGTTTATGGGGCCAGGCCAAGTCAAGGAGCAGACCGGTTTGAAAATAATTAATGATGTTTATTTCATACAGGCACACAATGTAGGCAACGCAAGCACACAGATAACTAAGGAAAATAAAGGTGTGAGTAAGATAGCGGGATTTTCAGAGGGATAGTTGGTTTGGGTGATATGACACCTGTTCCTGAAGCCTGGAAGAAGATAGAGAGCGATGCTGGAGTTCGGTGTATCTCAGCACGTGGAGCTGAGGGGAAGCTCGCCAAGCAATGCAGCAGCAAGGCGATCTGGAACTTGGGAGCGATCTGAGGAAGGTCTCGGAATCAGGGGTTTTTATAGTGAGAAGTGTGACTGCAGGCTATGCCTTCCTCGGGGACAACAATGAGTTTTGAGTGCAAGACAATGTCTCCGAAAGGTCACAATTTAGCATAATTGAATTAAGTCCGAATTGACAAAGAGGCAGACTGTACCCAAATGCTCAGTGCTTGGCATTTGAGCTTCTAGCTTGCCAAGTTACTTGCTCGGGGCAGGGAGTCCTTTGTAAATGAGGGTGTTTGCCAGAGAGGTCCCCGATGCTGCGATCTGGCTATTTTTGGCGTGCCTGTATTGTTTGAGAACATTTCAGCAGTTAAGTGCCGAGCCTAGCTTCGTGCTTGTCCGGAGGCCTCACAAACACGTGGAGAGGGGTGGTAGCATAAGGCCGAATTATGATATCAAAGTGATATCTAGTGCTATCGCCAGGCAGGCCTAAACTGCAGTAACATCATCTTCTACTTGATCATTTAAAATAAAGGGTACCAGAGACTGAACTAGGGAACCTTCTGCAACCAACTTATATAGTCTACCAGTGAGTGTCAGGTTTCCATCCCCATTCATCATTCCATCCCCATTCATTATTTTCAAAACTGTTAGCAAATCATCATTATGAGACTGAACCAACGTTCCTCCAGTTTCCCTGCTGGGAATTACATCTTAAACAAAAGAGGATAAGAAAAACTTTTATCATATGAAAGTGAACGTGTTTCTCTGCTTTTCATTCCAGACATATTTTAGCACCCTTGGTTGTGTAAAAAATGCTATCTTAAAATGTGTCAGACAGAAAACTCAGTGGGGTTTTCCTGATGAACCACCCAAAGCGCAAGTGCCTTAAGAGGAAAGCTGAGGACAAACAATACATACACTTTTGATCTGGCTCTTTTGTCTTGAGATTGCAAATCCATTCATCTGGATTTGGGAGTATTTTGAAAGTGACTACTCTTTTGGATAAATACCATAAAGGATGCATCAATAAAGATGCAATAAAGCAAATCAATGGGAAGGCTATGCCTATAGCAAGAGTGATCGCAAGCCTGTCCATTTGTCAGTCATGATTTAATGCTTTATCCACACACACACAAAAAAACTGTTCAGTACAGTACTTCTCTACTGCCCACTCTTTCTGCCTCTTTTTTTCACCAATACACACAGAATGAAAGAAAAAAGATTTCCACAAATGCTTTGAAATAGAGGTGCTGAGACTTTTGACTCCCAAGAGCTCCCCTGTTCAAAGCTGAAGGCCAGTTAAAGTGGAGATGTATGGATTTTTGGAAATATTGACAAGAGAGTGCTACCTTTTCATTTTAGACTTTTTTTAAAAAAGTAGTTTCCTAAAAAAACAAGCTAATGGGAATTTATGCTGCACATTCATACAAATGAACTAGCTATAGTCCTGAAATCTCTGTCTTTTGAAAGGCTTCTTGTAAGATCTGATCCAGTGAAAGAAAGAAAGAAAGAAAGAAAGAAAGAAAGAAAGAAAGAAAGAAAGAAAGAAAGAAAGAAAGAAAGAAAAGAAAAGTTAGTTTCACATTCAGAAAAAAAATGCATTATTCAGAGCTACTTCCAGAATTTGTATTAGCTGGAAATGTTCAAAAAATAAAAATAATTTAAAAGGGACACATATCCAAAAGAGAGCCAGTATGCATGAGATTTGATCAAGGGAGGTGAGCTCACATCCCTCCTTAGCCAAGAAGCCAACAATATCATGCCAAAATCCACACTTTGGAAATTGAGGTTTAAATTCAAGTTAGCAAATGAATGTGGATAAGAAGCCATATTTGATCTCATTTCTGTTGACTACTTTTTGTTTTCATAGAATCATAGAACTGGAAGAGACCAGCACATCGAATTCAACCACCTAGCATCCAGAAAACAAAGCATTCCCAACAGCCGGCCATACAGGCTCTGTTTAACAATCTCCAAGAAGGAGACTCTACTATAGTCCAAGGGAGCACATTTCACTGTTGAACTACTCTTACCATCTGGAAGTTCTTCCTAATGTTTAGATGGAATCTCTTTTTTTAGATGTTTGAAACCATTGCTCCATGTCCTAGTCTCTGGCAGCAGAAAACAACTTTGGTCAACCTTCATATGACATCCCCTCAAATATTTAAACATAGCTATCCTATTATCTCTTAACTTTCTGCAGGCTAAACATATCTGGCTCCCTAAGCTGCTGCTCAGAGGGAATGGGTTCAAGGACTTTTACCATTGTGGTTACCCTTTTCTGGACACATTCCAGCTTGTCAATAACTGTCCTGAACTGTGGTGCCCAGAACTGGGCACAGTATTCCAGGTGGAGTCTGATCTCCAACATGTGATGAATTCCTGCCCTCAAGAATACTCGTGAAGAATTCCTGCCCTCAAGAATACTATCTCCCTCCTCGCCATAACTGAGTTTAAAGCCCTCCTGATTAAGTATGTGAGAAGCTTAGGAAAAACATTTCTGTCAACCTATCACTTGCCTGAAGTCTGTCTTCATGAAACCATGGACCATGGTCCAAGAAGTCAAACTGTTTCTGGCAGCACCATCTGCAGAACCAGTTGTTCACCTCTACTATTTTTTTCTCTGTTTCTGGGCTATGTCCTTCAAGAGGGAGAAGAGATGAAATGACAACCTGTGTATCAAGGTCCTTCAGCTTCCTATCCAAGAGCCTTATGATCTTTTGAAGGCTGTTCCTTGCAGTATTATTGGTTCCCCCATGGACCAAAAAGAAGAGCTAAAGTTGGTGGTCTTGACCAGTTTGGTCAGCTGCTGTATTGCCTCATGCATCTTTGCTCCAGGGAGACAACAAATCTCACAAGACATCCTGTTAGGCCCACAAACCACTGTTTCTGTTCCCCTCAACAGGGAGTCCCATACCACCACAACATACTTCTTTTGGGGATTAGAGGGGGCCAATCCTTGTGCTGAATCTTCCAATGTCCCCTGTACATTCTATGAGGACTGAGAGTGATGCTCTTGCTTCTATCCCTCATCTTCACTGCTAAGGGAGAGGGATTGAAATTGGTTCTTTACTAACAGAATCCAGACTAACAGAAAGGTCCCTGATCATTCTACTGCTATGTGTCACATTCCTCCAAATGTCTACCTCCTGCATTTGGGAAATGACCTCTTCTTAAGAGACATCCCCAGTGTATTCCTCCTCCAGTACAGTCTGCTTTGCTCTGAGAAAGCCCCATGATGAAGGCATTGAGTTCCTGGACCTTCTCCACCAACAGGGCAACCAACTTACCCTGCAGGTGTTGCCACATCCTCTCGCAAGAACACAAGCATACCACAGCTGTTGCAGGTGACTGCAGCTGCCCTTTCAACATCTATATTTAGTAGTCCCAAGTAGGCACTGAAACAGAACTGTGGGCCTCCCCCTCAAAACTCCCTACTATACATCCACACAAAATACCTGTTGGCTTTGCCTCTGCTCTCCATGCTTCAGGGGCTGGGGCAAAAGTTATTAAGTGACCAAATGGCCACTTGCTCCTCTCCCAAACAAGTCTCCGACCCACTTTATCTGAACGTCCCCACAAGAGAACAATAGGGCCCTCACAAACAAGCCTGCCTCAGATCACACAATCAACCTTAACACGGCAGACAGAATCTCACCAAAACACGATAGAGTCTTAACGAGAACATGAACAAGCAAGCTTTCTTCTAGCTCACAGAAACACATAAAGAAGCAGGCTGGGGAGGTTTATCTCAACAGATAGAAGCTTACCTTATGCTGTCTCTTCCCCCACATCCACATGAAAAGTCTGTTGGCTTTGCCACTACTAGCTAAGCTCCTTCTCTTCCATTGAGAGGCAATGACAGTCTGGATGTGGGCCTCCAAACTCAACCCAACACAGCATAAATTTGGGGCTCTAAGTTTTTGACCCAAAATGACCAGTGGTGTTCCCAATTTTGGGGGAGGGTTCTATTAGTCTTTCACTGTATTTTCAGGCATTTTGCATACCCTCCAACTGTCCCAATTTGACAACAATAGTCCCGATTAATCCTCTGTCATCCCACATTTTTCAGCCGCTTTACAAGTGTCCTAGTTTCTCTCTCTTCCCCACCTTTGTCTTCAGCTTATTTTAATTGCTGCAAACCGAGGTCAAAATGCAAAAGGAGTTTCCTTAACTCAGCAGAGGTATAGAGAACAGGGACAGAATCATGCATTTCCCAGTAGGCTCAGACAAATGCAAACTGCTGCAGCCTCTCCAACCTTGTGTGCTATTCTTTATTAATTCCATTAAAAAGTTATTTCATTGATAATATTTGTCATCTTCACCACAATTTAATAGTGCTTGGCCACAGGTGCCCTGATTTCCATTCAGGGCTTATTGGAGGGTATAATTTGGGGTAGGGATGGGCCAACCAAATCCTCAAACCCTCGGCAAGGATTCGAGATTCGCGGATCCAGATCCCCAGTGCAAAATAGGCAAACGGAATCTTTTGATTCTGGAAGTGCCCACTGCCCCCCCCATTCTCCCCTCATGTTTGAGCCCTCCGCCAGGAGCAGCGTGCAGGGCACACCAAAGCCTGTGCTCGTGCAACTGCCCAGGATGGGGCCCACAGGGGCGTGTAGGCATGGCTGTGGCCACTTTCTTGGAAGCCCTGGGGCCTGAGCTCACACGAGCACCCGGGATTGGGCCTGCAGGGATGAGTAGGCACAGCCATGGCTGCTTTCCTGCAAGCCCTGGGGCCTGCACTCATGCAAGAATCCAAAATCAGACCCACAGGGGGAAGTAGGACCACCAACGGCTGCTTTCCTACAAGCCTTGGGGCCTGAGCTCATGAGAGTGCCTGAGATCAGGCCCGCTGGAGCGAGTAGGTTCCTGCATGCCCCGGAGCCTGAGCTCACTGCGGCAGGAGTGTAAAAAGCCCCTTCTCTGCACCCCATCACTGCTGCGGGTGCTTCGGAGGCAGCCTGCAGGGACATGCAGAGTGGACGATCACTTTTTAAAACTCTTTTTAAAAAAGGATTCGAAAGATTCCAGATTTGTAAGATTTGTGGATTTCCAGAACCTTCCAGGGATTTGGATTTGGAAAATTCTGGATTCATCCCATCCCTAATTTGGGATCTCACCTCAACCTTATTTTTTTTTAATAATCTTTATTCCATTTCCACAATAAAATACAAACAGTCCATAAAAACACAACACACTTACCACCTCCCCCTCCCCCTCCCCCCACATTAATCCACTCCACTCTATCATTCACAAATTCTTCCTTCCTTCTGTTTCATCTGTATTCTTTCCCCACATCTTAATATCAATGTGTTTCACCTTCAGCCTTCCTAATTTGGGACATGTCCTTGTTATCCATATTTAACATTCTATTATTTACATTCTTATCTTATCTTTATTCTTGATTTTTATACAATCACTTGTCCTTTATTTATCTCTTTTCCCTTCCCCTCCAGGGGAACTTCTTTTAAGTCTTCTCCCTCCCCTGCTCATCGATCTTCTTTTAGGAATTCCATTAAAGACTCTGTACATTTGCTATATATTTTCCCACCATACCCCACCGATCCTCATGTTGTCTTTGCATTCTTCCCTGAACCATCCCAGTTAGCCTATCCATCTCTTGCATTTCTGTCACTTTCACCAGCTATTCTTCCATTTGTGGTGCAAATTTATTTTTCCATTTCTGTGCATATAATAGTCTTGCCGCTGTCACTAAATATAATATTATTCTCCAATACTTCCTCTTTACTGTTTTCTCTATCTTCTGAGTCATATTTAACAGGAATAGTTCTGGTATTAATGGTATCTTAATTTGTAATATTCCTGTTATCCTCTCGTGGATTTTTTTCCAGAAATTTTTTGCTACATCGCATGTCCACCACATATGGAAGAGTGTGCCATTATCTTTACCACACTTCCAGCATTTTTTCTCTATAGTTTTCTGTATCTTATTCAGTTTTACCGGGTCTAAATGCCACCTATAGAACATTTTCAGGTAATTTTCTTTCAAGTTCAACCTTATTTTAGGCTTATAAAGGAAGTAGAAGTGATCAGGACTAGGGCCCTTTTTGCACCTTACCTTTTCCGAATGCTGGGTGGCAGGGCTTGCGCAGGAAGACTTCAGGAGAATGCACTCACATCCCTCCTGCTTGGACTCAGCAGCTGCTTCTGGGCCGCACGACCGCCCCACCTCTTCCTTCTGCAGTGCAGCCTGGGACCTTTCCCTGCCTGCACTGCACAGGAAGCGCAACTGGCCCGGCTCCCAAGGCTCCGCACTTGCAAGGTAAGTGCATGCGGGGCCCTGGAGTGATGCGCGACCGCGCAGCATTTTCGGCTTTAAGCTGAAAATAAAAAATGCATGCATGGTCCGTGTTAGGTCCTTGAGTGTCGTGCAAATGTGAGTGCATCATGTGGACTGCTCCTCACATTTACACGATGGTCAAGGGGCCCTTTTGCTTCGGAAATGCCATGCGAAAAGGGGATAGGAAGTGATCAGAATGCCTGCTGTGGTAATGTCTAATTTGGATTAAAAGCCAGAGAGAGGACTTTGAAGGCCTAATAAAAAGATGAGAGGAACCTAAAAATGTGATCAATAGCCAAGAGTATTCCCTGAGGCTTGGGATTGCTTTTTTCTCTTCCTCAAAGTTTTGGGAAGGTATAGCTCGGGAGCAGGCAGCTCGTGCAGAGCTGAAGCAGCAAGGACGTGAAAGCCTCTCGCTGGAGGCTGCTTGCGCGATCCCTGCACCCCAGCACCAAAAAAAGGTAAGCTGCGGAAAGGGCCCATGACTTGCTGTGTGACTTAAGAAAAAAAAATAAGAAACAGTGAATGCATTGGTGTTTTTTAAATCAATCTATTGATGTTTTTGATTAATCAGCCACTCCTTCTATGAGTGTCTGTGCCTAGCTTCACAAAGGAAAAATATGCTAGTTTTCTGCAAACGTTTTGGGTGGGAAATGGAAAACATTTTGAAAAAACTAGTTATCTTCTTCTCATGCTGAAAGTAAGGCAGTTCACAGAGGTTAGCAGGTTCTTAATCTTCTGTCTCAATATGTCAAGATGGCCTGTCTCTATGAGAATGAGATAATTAATGACAATTCTTTACTTCCTTAATGAAAAGCTGATATGCAAGACTTAAAGCATTATTGACTAAGACAGGGGCAAACAGTATGTGGCTCTCCAGATCTTGCTGGAAGCCCACTAGTCTTAGCAGAAATAGCCAATGGTAATGGATGATGTGAGTTGCAGGCCAACAAGTTGCTCACATTGATCTAAGAAAACAACAAAACTGCAGAAGCTTGTTTAATGATATTGGCATAAATCAAGAATCTGCGACTGTAGAGGGATAGCTGAAGTCCAGAGGACCACAGCAGCAGTTCTAATGTGCCTGGAAGTAACATCACATCATTTCTGGTTTCATCTTCAGCCAACGGTGGTGGTGGGGATTGTTTCAAAGGTAATCTGGGCTCTTGAGAGGGTTAGGGGGCAAAAAAAAAAAATGCCTGTGAAAAAAAGTACATGAGGGCTGTGAGTTTTTGCAGGACTTCAGGGGCTGCACAATGGGGATCACATGTGGCCTATGGGCCACACTTTCCTTACTCCTTGCCTAAATCCAGTGTTGTTCTAATGCAACCAAGGCCCTTTCCACACGGGGAAAAAAAAACGGCTTAGGGCGACTCATCCGGAGGTCGTCCACACCGTGGAGCGCGCTAGAGCGGTTTGAATAGTGGAAGTTCCACACCTCAAACCGCGCTAGCGCGGCCGCAAGGGGTGGCGCGGCGCGTTTTTTAAAAACCACATTTTATGAGGTTTTTACGAAACGCGAGCGCGCTAACCCATTGCAGCGCCCCGTGTGAAACTGCAGGGACGCGCTAGCGCGTCCCTGCAGAGCTGCCCAGGGGCGGGCTTCCGGCTGGCGCGCTGCCCTGATTGGCGGAGCGCCGCCGGAAGTCGCCGGCCGCCATTTTGGGCGCCGCCGAACACCGCCAAAACTTGCCAGCGTGTGGAGCGGCGAACGCGCGCTCCCCGCAGGGACAGAGCAACTCGTTTTCAGGTAAGATCTGTCCCTGCGCGCGCTGCCCCGTTCCCCCATCCCCCGTGTGGAAAGGGCCCAAATTTCCCTCCCACTATAACCCATAAAGATACCCCCAAACAATTATCATGATTTCCTGGTCCTCCAGGTGAGATTTTTGGGCTGCACATTGGGCTGCAATAAATGCAGATTGCTTCTATTGTCCTGCCACTGAAAGTCCACAGTTCGTTTCTGCCAATTGTTCTGGCATTTTGCAACATTTATATTTATTTAATTAATATATTCATTCATATATTCTTTATCCCAATATGAGACCAAAGGAGGCTCACAATAAAATTTAAAGCCATATTCAGTTAAAACAATAGATAATGCAAAATAATCTGTACAGTAGATAATGCAATAGATAAAGCAATTAAATAAGCAAAAGTAACCAGGTCCCACCTGATCTTGGAAACTAAGCAGGATCAGACATGATTTGGATGAGATAGTACAAATTACTACCAGGTCCTCTAGGCTATATTTCAGAGGAAAGAACTGGCAAAGCCACCTCTGAGTATTCCTTGTCTAAGAAACCCTGTGAAATTCATGGAGTCATTATGAGTTGACAGATGATTTGAAAGCACGTGCATGCGCGCGCGCATGCGTGCACACACATACACTTATTATTAAAATATTAATTTACAAGAGTTAAAAAAGAAGCTGCAATATAATAATGATGATAAACTCTAAGTAGAAGACCTTCTATAGTGGACAGTTAACAGCCAAAGTCCTAGACAAATAAAAGGTCTTTTTCTGCCTCTGGAAAGACAACAAAAAAACATCCCGTTGGGAGAATTCTATAGACTGGAGGTAGGCACTGAGAAGGTTCTCTCACACACCCTTACCAAGTATAAAGGTAATGCTGGTGGAACTGAGACAAAGCCTTCCTCTGAGGATGTTAAAATGGGCTGAGTCATACTGGAGGATACAGTCTTTCATATAGACTAAAAATTTTGTGCAAACTTACTTTATAGGACTTTATAGATTAAATGTGTCCTACAAAATAGCCAATTGTTTGTTTGTTTTTTCTTTTTGCAAGCAATTAATATTTTGTAGAATCACATGTCTGTACATTTCTTAGAGCCTCTTTGGTGGGGAGAGAAAGAAAAGAAAAGCAATTCCATTATACCTGAGACCAGGGCAAGCTCAACACAGATGCTTGCCCCATTCTCCTTCTGGCAAGGTAACATCAAAATGCAGATAAGGTACTCTTTTAGTACATATAGCACGTGCTTTAATAAAGAATTGTAATGATGACATAAAGCAGCTGATTATACACGGAAGTATTGGTAAGATTCTGGTATTTTAGATTTAAAGATTTATTGTTGCAGAACAATCCAAGTATAGACAAGACTAATGAGGAATGGGAACTAATTGGAAATATTGGGAAAGAAAAAGGGAAGTAACTTTTTGTATTGATCATTTAGGTTTAGATAAGTACATAGCCAAATGTATAAAATAACATAAAATATTAAGCAAAATATTCTTGTAGATTTAACTTGTGATAAGGGAATTGTTAGGGGTAGGAGGATATCTCAATTATTATTTTAGTTAAATATAGAGTATAGTGATATAGTAATACAGTAATACAGCAATATTGCTAGTTACAATTATTGTATTATTATCATTATTACTGTTGGATGCTATCTTATAATTATATTCTTGTTGAAAACTTGAAGATAGCTAGATGATGGTTAGTTTGATAAGGAAAGAATGAATGAAGAGGAGAAAGAAGAAAGAAGAATGAAGAAAGAAGAAAGAAGAGAAGAGGATTGTATGATTATATGGACTATATGGATTTTATAAAAGTTTTGTAATTATCGGTGATTTAAACTTTGATATATTGATGTAATATTTATTTTTATGTATATTTGGAATATTCATGGGAAACAGTTTACATTTCATATATGGAATAAAATGTATATATATAAAAATAAAAATAAAAAAATGCAGGTAAGCCTTGCATTTTTGTTTGCTTAGCTAAAGCTAATTATCTGCTTTGAACATATGCAGTTGTTAGCTGTCTAAAAATTTTTGACAGTTGCTGGTCCCTCTTCTCTGTTTACATCCCTCTTACCTAATGTCCTACCACACCTGAATGTGGCAGGCTAGCCTACAAGTTGCAGGACAACCCATGGGACACAAACAACTCCGTCCATTGTATCAACTCTTCATAACTGCCACATTGTGCCTAGCAGTAGGGCTGGTCCCACCAAATGGATTAAATATATTCATCATACCATAGCTTTGATTAACAAGTTTTCTTTGCATAGGGTAGCATCAGGGTAACATATTCAAGGAGAAAGGCAAACTTAGCTACTAGTGCTAGCAAGAGTAAAGTCAGTAAGTATGTGATCTGTGAATCAGTAAGTTATAGCTTTCTGTTTGTTGATATTTGCCATGAAATTGGATTAGATGTACAGTGACCTTACGAATGACAGAGCAGCAAGATCTCCGGTTGGCAGCTCTGCTTAGATCTTGCAAAGTGGGCAAAAATTAATACAGTTTTTTTCAAGTTAGATATAATTATTCAGCATGCAAAGTGAACAGCATGCTTCCAGGTGCAAGTTTGCAAGGTCTCTACAAAGTACACTGTTTATTTTTCCACAGAGTCATTTAAAGTTAAAATACCCTGTTATTTCCAGTCTTCCTCTCTGGCTGGGATTACTTATTTTTGATGTAGGTATCTCAGTTGTTCTCTCATTCTGAATTGCCCAATTTGTAGTATGGGACTAATAATACTTATGCTAGGATTGCCAGTTCTTAATACCTGGCCCTAAATCTTAGGGCCCAGACCCTTTCTCCAGCCCACAGGACAAGGGGGAGGAATCTCAGGGTGAGAATTCTGCTTTGTACAACAGTGATTGATGCTTAAGGTAACTTGCTTAACAACATCACCAAAGTCCAGTCTGTGTGACATCACAAAGGGCTGTCCATTGCTCTCAGGATTTGACTCTAAAATCTCGGGGGCTAGGATAGTCCTACCCTGGCAACTCTAACATATAGGGTTACTTTTAGTCGCACACAATGTGTGAAGAGCTTTGAATACTTCATAAGAATTATAATAAGGAAATGACAAGGACTTGAGCTTACTCTTCTGTTACCAAGGCATTCTGGTCTGGTTTTTGGTGAACTAAGATATCATTTTGATATCAGAATTCGGCCCTTTTCCCCCCATCAGCTGAGTGTTTGTTGGGCGCCGCCGGACAAGCGCGACGCTAGGCATGGGTGATAGTTGTAAAGTACCAGATATAGCCAGTTCCACTTCAGGGGGTAGCCACCCGAAACAGACACCTTAATTGTAAGACGAAAAGGACTCTTTGCCTGTGAAAGCACTTTGGCAAGCCAGCACTTAACGGCCGAGCTAGCCACATCTACATCTCAGCTATACCATTGTCAATTCGGTTCATAACTCAATCATGTAAATCCTGACCTTTCGGAGCCTTTGTCTCCATCCCAAAACTCATTGTTCTCGTTCAAAAACCAGACTAGCCTGTAGTCGTTCTGTCCCTATAAAAGTTGTCTCACTTTGGGAGCTCTTCGGAACTCTCACTGGACTGAGCTGAAATCACTTGAAATCACTAAGCTGAAATCACTCGAAGCTCCGTTTGGATCTTTGTCCTCGCCTCGCTGCCGCTCGGCTCCACAGATTCCCCTTGGTCTACTTGCCAGGTTTCCCTTCTTATCTTCAATTGGTGTCTACAGGACTTCGGACAGGTGGCATATTACTTATTCATCTAAACTTTCTTCCTCCTCTCTCTCTAGTTAGGTGTGTTTGAGTTTTATCATTTTCTTTGCTTAATAAAAGCTGTTAGTATTTTAAACTGCTTGGCTCCTCACTGACCTGAACCAGTATACATAGGACGAAAGGTCTCGCTACATTGCCCTGCCTCTCGTTAGCCAAGAGAGTGCTCCAGCTAAATTTCCCCAATTTTGCTTGTTTGGTTTGGTTATTTGGGTGCCCCTCCCGGGACTCTCAGGCTACAGGGTAACACTTCCATTCAGAATAAGACAGAAAAGAAAAGAGGTTCATGATATATGGAATATAGGTTACATGTACACTAGACTAGCTGTGTATAAATCTTGCAAGATCTATTCATTTTTATCTGTTTATTTTATTGATTCATAGCAGAGGATATGCAGGGATTATTATTGACTGAGATTTTTTCTTACTTGCTGTGAGAGCATTGTAGATATGCAGATATAAATTGTACTCACTGAAGTGGATTCTGGGAATTATATTTGTTCTAAATGGTATGACAAATCTATTACTCAGTATAATTTATTCATATTATTATTGTACAATGTGCTTTTTTTCTGTGCTGACAGAAAAGAAAGACCCTTGTGTTATTATCTTACGTGGATGGGACTTGGATGAAAGATAGATCCAGAGGAGAAACTCAGTAGTCATCCTTGAGTATCAGTTAAAACATATAATGCTTAGAAATTTCTTAAGGCTGATACTCACAATTAAAACATGAAGTGACAGAAGGCCCAACAGGTTATGCACTCTGCTTCTGGAAAAGTACATTATTAATCGTGACAGAAATAAGTGCCTAATACAGACAAAGACTACTTTTTTAAACAGTACCAATCCGTGTTATTCCAAGGACTCTATCATGAAAAGAACATAAAACTTAAGTAATGTAAAATATCTTCTATGCAAAATCTAGCTTTGGGAGATGAGATTCTCCAGTGTATCAGTTAAACACCAAAAAGTAGAATAGTTTAAAACATAATTTAAAAGGCGTTCTTGGTGAGGGTAAGGAGGTGAAATAGTATATACAAAGAGTAATTTAGGAAACCTAAATTAGATAGGGGAAAGGTTCCTAATATTTTCCAAGTTTAAAATGATAACTGATTTTTATCTGTTTAGTGATACTCATAAATAAAGGAATCACTCAGGTTTTATGAGTCAGTTTTGTGTTTACTGTCTATCAAGGTGATAGTGCTTGGGACCAGACAGAATGGGGAACCTTTCTGCACTACACCGTTGTAGTGCTATTATTCTGCTTTCAACATTCTGTGGAGTTCTGGGATTTGAGGGCAAAGAGCTCTCTGGCTGAGAATTCTAAATTCTCTCCAAACTGCAAACCCCAGGATTCCATAGGATGTTGAAAGTGGAATAATAGCACTCTAACAGTGTAATGTGGAAAAGTCCCAGATCTCACACAGTGATCCTTGCTATGAGGAGTAACAGTGAAATCTGTGAATTTTGGCAGGTACAATGCCCTCACAATCTACTTGCATGACTGAATAGTAGCATGGAAGATCTCTGTGTGTGTATAAACCAGTTAGACAACAGCATGATGTAGCCCATATTTTTGTCTTACCTAGATGAAATGAGGGCTGGCTCTACCATCAGGCAGAGTGAAATATCTACCACAGGTGACAGATGTTGGGGGGCAGCAGTGGAAGCTCACTGCTTACGCCTCCTGAGTCTCTTAGCCATTCCCCTCCATTGAAGAACAGAACTGTGTAAGCTACAAGGCCTATTCTCCAGCATCTATGCCAGGTGTAGTAAAGGACATTGACCTATCCCTTAGGTTGTACATTCAGTGGCTAGTTAAGTTCACTTCTATATGTGGAATGGAAGGTGGAGTGGAGCTATTTTGTCCTTTGCTTCAAACAGAAAATTCTCAGTTTGGCTTTGGATGAGAGATGTTGATCCTTTCGCACTATGATCTTAATCAGGTCTAGGACACAATATGTCGGTGAAAATTTATGGGAAAAAAAATTATGAGTCAACGTTTAGCAGAAATCCATAGAAATGCTGAATCTGAACTTTTGGAGATAAATGCATAGCATGATTCTAAAGGATCTGTGGGATGATACACAAGCTTGCTCAAAACATATATGTTAAAAGAAAAAAACAGAATTGCTAGTGAAACTTTGCTTTAAAAAGAAATTCCAAGAAATTTTTGGCATCATTCCTCTGGCCAAGCATCAAAGAAGTTTTGAGGTATTAAAAGATTTTGCATGACCAGTGGAAATTTTAAGTAGGGTTTAGCACTTCATGTTTATTGGTTGTCATGTTAAGATTTGTTTCACATCCAACATTTTGTTGGGACTGAAAGTTCAACGGTTTACATTTTTCTACAATATTCATTCATGGTATCCAATATCAATATAGCAATAGCATTTATTTCTATACCACCTATCAACTAGTGTTATCTAAGCAGTTTACAATGTATTTTAAACTAATTGCCTCCAACAAGCTGGGTACTCATTTTACCGACCTGCGAAAGGATGGAAGGCTGAGTCAACCTTGGAGCCTGGCAGGATCGAACTCACAACCTTGTGGTTGCAGTACTGGCATTTAACCACTGCACCATCCAGGGGCATTAGTACACCATTCTTGTTATGGAGACTGTAAAAGAAGATGGACAAAGTAATGCAAGAATCTTAGGCCTCAGATTAGTCAATTAGCCCCCTAGCTATGACAATAAGCTAAAAATAATAGGAGCATGGAGCATGGAACTGGAGCATGCACTTTAAAAATAAAAATACTCCTCTGGTTACTGCAAGCCATACTGAAACATACTGAAGCATAGCAAAAACAATTTGAAATGTACCAGAACGGAATATACTTTTCAGAAATTAGGCAAGAGGCTTTCTACCCATGTGCAAAGTATTCAAAGAGGTTCGTTTGTAGTCTTGGGAAATGCTGGCAATATGTTTTTAAAAAATATTCACACATGGGAAAATATTTGCCTTCAATATTTCTTTTGTCCTTACTCAGTCTTGTTCTCCCTAATTTCCTGTTTTTCTTCCATTTGTGACAGAGTCTCAGTACTTATTATAATTGCAACATGTTTCTTCTGACAGCTTCTCACTGCTAAGTGCTGGGCATTAAGCTGGACGCACTGGCTTCTCAAAACATAGCTGCGTTTCGCCTTTGTCCAGGGAAAAGCAAATTGTCAGCTCCCTGTCAAGCTGATGTCACACTGAATTAGATACTCTGATTCATAAGCAGTGTCCTAATTATAGGCAAGGTGATACATTAGCTAGGTAAAAATACCAACTGTGATGCAAGGAACATAGCAGGCATCTCAATCATTTTAGTTTGTAAAAAAATATATATATTGCAGAACTTGAGAAGCAGTCAATGTGAGATGATTACATATTTCTGGAGGCATTTTAATCATGATCCACTAGCATTTAAATGCTACTTAAAATTTCCAGAGGTGTAATTGCAATTAAAGTTAGTGTATAGTGCTTTAGCTTTGTGTTCTAGCATTCTGTTTTAGTTTTAGTTTAGTTTTGGTTAGATTGTTTGTGTTACAGTTAATAAATAATTAATAGCTCATTTAATAAAATTAATAAATAACTTAAAACAGTCTTTTGCTTACCTTAACAAGAGCAGATAGGAACTTCAGTTGATAGGAACATATGTCAATACTAATGTAACTTCCATTATTTGTTGAGTCTGCTCCAGTTGAAACCAATAATTGAACCATCCATTTTTTAAAAATTCCAGACATGTTGTATTTTCAAGCATTTAGGGTTTTTTTTTTTTTTTTGGCTTTTTTTTTTAAAATGCATGTATTCACTAGTGTGTAGGCTAGTCAGAATTTTACCAGTTAATGTATTTTCAAGGATGAGTCAATTCTGTTTTCTAGAAATATTCATCACAGTCTGGGTGGGAAGATTTCCATGTGTGAACCTTCTGCATGAGCATACAGGCTTTAGGGGTTAGCATTAGCTTCTTTATGGATTATAATAGCATTAAATTGAACTTAGGTAATCACAACTCACTTTTGGGATTGCTACAAAGGCCAAAATTCTGCTCTGATTCCACAATGACCAGATCCTCCCCAAACCTACCTTGTAAACAGTATACTCCCACAACACAGCCATTTCTGTATTGTCAGAGAATTGGGGTATCAACTCGAACACATGCGGCTATTTTCATAGCTGGGGGGTGTTGCAACAAAGTCATTGGCAGAGATCTCCTAAGGATCCCTGCAGCTCTCTACAGATGCCCATTGCATTACATCCAGCTACAGGAAAATACCTGAATGTTTCCCTAATCATTCTCCCACTCTCTGAGAATTTGGAAATGACTGTGAGAAGGCACTGCTAACAGGAGTGGGGAGGGATTGCATTGTGAGACACAGCTACATGATGCTGCATCTCCCAATGCAGAACCTGAAACAATTTCTTTTTAAATGCCCTGTCTTTGATACCACACGTGCCCATGCCAAACTCCTCTTGGGGAAGTTCTCCAGAGGACCCACAGAGGGCTGGTCAATGAAGAATGAATCACCCAACACTGAATAGAAACACTTGGGGATTTTGCAGTTCTCATTTTGCTGTCTGACACATCTGACAGTGTTCAATAGGTCAATGCCCTTTCATGGACTTCTTACATTCATTTATTGCAAGACCACAGACAGTGGCCTAAATCCAACTGGTAGTCCCAACTGGAGTGGAAGCAATGGGATTTGTGAAGTGTTGATTTACAAGTCAGCAATTGATTCAGTGGATCAACTGCAACTGGGATGAGCAGCTGGATATAGGCCTGTGTGTCCAGCCCAGCTTACATTATTGAAAAATAATTAAAATATCAGAATCAATAAAAGTTTTCTGCAGCGCTCAGTGAAGGCATTCCCAGTGTTTTATTTTATTTATGGCCAAAATGAATAGTCTAGAGGCCTCTAGGTAGTTTGTGCTGGTGTGATCCCTAGTTTGCTCTTGTTGTTTTATGCCTTCAAGTCATTTCCAGCTTATGACAACCCTAAGACAATCGTATCATGGGTTTTTCTTGGCAAGATTTGTTCAGAGGGGATTTGCCTTTGCCTTTTTCTGAGGCTGAGTGAATGTGACTTGTACAAGGTCACCCAGTGAACTTCCATTCCTGAAGAGGGATTAGAATCCTGGTTTCCAACATCAAGTTCAGTGCTGAAACCACGATAGCACATTGGCTGTCAAGATCCCTGCTTACCCCATGTAAGTTTTTTTAAAGACACTACAAAAGGAGATATCTTGTTTTCCTGCACCTGAAAGTTATCCAGCTGTCTTTGCACACCGAAGAATGAATCAGCAGCTCCCAGCCTTATCCAGGGATAGGTGGATATGGCAGGAAGCTACTGCTGCTTCTTCTCCTTCCCCACCCCCTTTTGCACAGTCAGTGGCTGGTGGAGGACAGAGCTTCACAAAGGAGCCATTGATTGCTTCTGTGTACCTGGGAACCCCCGATCCAACATTACTGATATAGGTATTCTGGCAAAGATTTATGTTTACCAGAGGAAACACTGAATCTTAACAGTAGCTGATAGTTACTTTCCTCCCTCCACCTTTTGTCAAGTAAGTTTGGGATCTGGATTGAGATCTGAATTGAGATCTTAACATGTCACAAATAGAACATTTTGGAGGTTTCTAGAACAGATTTGTAGGGTCCATGAGAGCATAGGGAAGGAGAGATTGTTCCCTCTTGCTTCTGCTGATGAAGCTGCTTCTGTCAATGCAACTATGGATCCTGGTTCTCTCTCTGTGTCTCTGTGCAATGTGACTTAATTATTTTTGCAATCATTTGCAGTATTTATGAGCTCTTCTATAACTATCAGGGAATCTATCAACAATTTCAAATTCAATAACAGTAAAAGTTGAATAAACATTGATTTATTTATGAAAACATTTATATCCCATCCTATACCATAACATCTCAGGGTCTTGAAAATCAATTTAAAACAATCTAGACATTTAAAAACTTAAGGGGGAGAGAGAAAAGGAGACACAGAGAGAGAGAGATGAGAAATGTTCAACAGTCTCTTCTGTAACAAGGTGAACCTTAGAAATGCTGCCACAAAAAATTTCTCTCAAAATCACCACACGCTGCTTTATATAAACAGAAGATACAATTGCATTTCATGAACAGAAATAGGTATTAAAAAGATAGCTCCCAGATGTATTGTATAGCCTCTTGAACTGCTGTCTTTTCCACTATAGCTAGTTCAGCTGACTGCTAATGGGTGAACTGGATTTTTTATTCTTTGTAAAACTGATGTGGGAAAAAATGACTTCAAATACAGCTCAAAAAATGTAATCCTCTTCTCATTATTGCCATACTGGAAATGCATCTAAAAGCAGGATGTCCATGTGTGGTAAATTGTCCACTGTCAAGACATTTTATTGAAAGACAGCTGAATTCACCTAATTGAAATAATTAAACTTTAAAGCCATATATATGGATATTTCTCATTCAGAAGTGGGAATTGTGTGGTTCTCCAGCTGTTGTTGGACTGCAACTCCCATCAGCCCTACCCAGGTTAGAATAGTTGTTGACTGTAGCCATATCATTCATATGTAGGGATATAAAGAATATTTTGAAATGTTCCCATTCTCAACCAAATAAGGAAAGAAAAGAAAAATGGTGTCTTAACTGATTGAGACACCTCACAGAGAAAATGGGTAACAGCGAGATTTTTCACACTTCAGGACTTTTATTAGAAAATCTGCACAAAAAAAGAAGTTGCTGTTGCACAACAAAACAAGTTTTCTGTGCAAAAAAACTTTTTCCAGTAAAACACACTGGCCATTTCCACACGGGCATATTGCCCACGCTAGAGCGACCTCTCCAGGAGGTCTTCTTCACCGGGGTCTGCACTAGAGCAGTTAAAAAAAGTGAGGTTCTAGACCTCAAACTGCTCTAGCGCAGCCCCGGGGGTGGCGCTGTGAGTTTTATAAAAGCCACCTTCAAAAGTGGTTTTTATAAAACTTACCTGCGCTGCCCCGTAGCAGCCCCTGGTGAAGAACTGCAGAGACGCGGTAGCGCGTCCCTGCAGATTTGCCCGGGGGCGGGCTTCCAGCTGGCGTGCTGTCCTAATTGGTGGAGCGCCACCGGAAGCCGCCGGCCGCCACTTTGGGCGCCGCTGAGCGCTGCCGAGCGCCGCCGAAATTCGGCGGTGTTTGGAACGGCGGATCTGCGCTCTTCGGAGGGACGGAGCAACCCGCTCGCAGGTAAGCTCCGCCCCTGCATGCGCGCCCCCGTTTTGCCCCCCGCGGTGAGGAAAGGGCCACTGTGATAAAGCCTGGGAGGGTGGTAAGCCTGAAAAGCAGGCCGGACTTAGCAACAGGTTGCCAAGGGACTCAAGGGGCTCTGGGTAAAAGAGGAACTCAGCCCACTTGTGCATGGGAGGAGCTGAGCTTTCCAATGAGGAGCTCTATATATAATCAAGTGACCTGCATTTTTTAGAGATTCCTACAGGGAGACAAGGAGGGAGGGTTATGCTGCTAAGAGTTTTGGTTTTCTTAGAGACCTAGTGAGAGGCAGAGGAGAGACCAAATCATTTCTGAATGGGTCAGAAAGTGAGACCCTGATTTAGGGATTAGGACTTTGAGCAAGGGAGGCCAAATTAGGTATGAAAGCTTTGTACCTGAATACTGAGTTGAGCAGAAGAAACTGTCCAGACATTTTTGAAAGTTCTATTGTGCCTGTATATACTTATAATACCAAATATCTTTTCTCTGTTCTTTTAATAAATATTGCATTCTGTTTTTATAATTTCTGACTCAGCTGAGTACTTTTCTTCAGTTCTATTTTTGATAGACACATGCTACCACAGATTATCAAATCCTTTTGAATAAGACCAGAAAGACTTTACTCCTTTCCACTAAGATGGTGGATTTGAGAGGGGAAAGCAGAAGCTGGGAAGGCAGCTAGCCTCTGCAATCTGAGAGAACAAGAAAAGCAGGGGGCTCCACACACACTTTTCTGCATTTTTTGGAAAATAAGTGGAAGTGCAAATAATAACTGAAAGCTTCAGAAATCCTCTTATTTTAATTTATTGGGGAGAAAACTGTTGAAGTTGTTCCATCTTGCATGCAAAAAAGAAAACAAGCAATGAAGTACATCCCTATTGCCAGACCTCTTCTTATTGATCTTATTATACATACTGACAACATGCCTAGTGTTACTGCTTTACAGGTGCTGAGACCATGGTTCATGGCCATATCAAGTTTGCTAGCCATGGAACTTTACATTAGCCAGCCCATGTGATTCATAAAATTCATACCACATTGACACTTTTCAAGTAGAAGATATATAAGGAAATAGACATCCAAATATACTCAAGTGACATGAATGTGTTTCTCAGTGCTAATTCAGTAGTGGTCAGTCATTAAGTGTAAATGATCCATAATTAAAAATAACTGAAAGCCATTTGTGTCTTTCTACTCAGATTTGTGTATTATGTATCAAATATTATTGTAATACATTATTCAAACTTCATGGGATTCAGTATTGCAATTACAGATTCAAAACCAACAGTTACGGATCCATTACTGATCTGTAATCATACAGCTCACCTTAACAACCAGCAGCTCCCAGCCCAACTTAATATCTCTCAAGAGTGGCTTACAAGCTGTTAAGGTGAGCTGGTGTGTGTGTGTGCCAGGGATATTACTCAGGCCCTTTTCGCGCGCAGTTTCTGTAGCGTGAGGGCCCCTTGAGAGTCGCGTAAATGGGAGCATTGGTCCATACGATGCACTCTCATTCACGTGACACTCACGAGACTAAAGTGGGACGCGCGCGCATTTTCTTATTTTCGGCTCTAAGCCGAAAATACTGCACGGTCGCGCAATGCTCCTGGGGCCCTCACGCACTTACCTGTGTGTGGTGCGTCGAACGAGCTGGGCCAGCCGCGCTTCCTCCCCCAGCACAGCCTACAGCTCCCAGACTGCGCTGCGGAAGGAAGGAAGGGGCGTTCGCGCGACGCTTGCGCAACTGGCAAACAGCTGCAGGAGGCAGAAGGGCTGCTGTGAGTGGCTCGCGCAAACAGCTGCTTGCGCGAGCGCCGCCCCCCATTGCTGTGACGAAGGTAAGGTGCGAAAAGGGCCTCAGTTTTGCAGATGTCACAAAGCAGTTGATCTGGATTCCAGTGAAAGTCCTTTTGTAGAACCTGGCACTATCTAACTAGGTGGGGTAGAGATGCAAAGAATGTTTGAATACTCAGGGGGTAAAAATGGAAAACAGATTTCTCAAGCTTTGAGAAATTCCGATGTTGAGAGTCCTCCTGGAGCCCATTTTTGCCCCCTCATCTTCAAATAGAGCCAGACACATCTTATCATTCTCCAGCAACACAGCCATGTAGTTGAGAGGTAAAGACAGAGGTAGTTGAGGATTGTGGCTAGCTAAGCTCTGATAGTCAGTGCATGAGGATCATTTCATCCTGGTCTAGGACCTCCAGAGGACTTCTAGTTTCCCAGGAGGTCTCACAGAATGCCTGCATCATTGTGCACGAGCCATGGCAACATAGCTGGTGATGATCCTCACTTACATGATCCTCTTTCATTAGATATTTGTGCTCAGAGAGTAGCAAAAAGGTGAGTAGGAAGGGAGAATTCTCCCTTCTCACATTGAGGAGAAAATTGATGACATTATTCATTCTCCCATGTGAGGACAAATAATTTAAATAAGTTCATCCTTACATTCAAGACCATTAGGCTTTGCAGTAAGTTAAACTCACCATAAGTCACCATGGGATTAATTCATAGCATTTGTACCTTTTAAAAATAGAAATATTCCTCAGATTTCCCATTCACTTTCAAAGTACTGAAAAATAGGGATGTGGAAAGCTCTCAGGTAAGCAATTTCCTAGTTATTGCACGGTCCAAAATGCTCAATCCATTCTAGCAGGCACGTTATGCGAATGTGAGGTGAGACCTCATTTATATATATATATATATATATATATATCCAGGCAACATTCACAGAAAGAAAGAAAAAAAATCAAAGGTTAACATCAAGTTCCTCTAGGAACTTTTCAAGTAGTTTAAGGACATCTGGTTACTTTAAGAATGAAAAGAGACATAAACATATTTAAGCTTTCAGGCTTCAGAGTAGCTGTTTCCACAAACACTGCCCTGGGGGAGATTCCTTCACCCAGATGTAATCTACCATCTGGGTTATGGGAAGTTTCTGACTACTTTGTGTAACCTGCAGAGATTTACAGACAGCAGCCAGTGCCTGAGAATCTAGTTCAGCAGCGAGTATTCAGATTTCATTTCCTATGCTGCTTGTTGATTTTAAATGTTTACAGAAACCACAGACTGGAATCTAGTTTTAATAAATAATCATTTCCATTGTATGCATAATTTAGCATCTGCTTTATTTTTCAAGGCAGTAAGCATATTGTTCAGTGCCTTGAAGTACACATCAAGCAACTCATTTCAAGTCAGTGAAGAACTGCTTCTATTTTATATGAATTACATCAAAAGGAAACATCATAATCTTTTCTTAGGATGATTCTATACATACAGCTCATTAGACACACTACTCAGAGAAACATTTATGAATAGTTAATAGATTATAATCACACTATATTAAGTATGTTTTTTTTGTGTGTAATGCCACTCCAGATGTTGCAACAGAAAATACTACTTATTTACTTTTTATTTAAAATGTCCCTCAGAACACTCACTTTGGAATCAATCATGTCTGAATGATTTCAGGGAAAAAACATGCACTTTATAAAGACATTTCTAAAATCACATGCTAAGGCATAAATCCATTTGCTGTTCCTAGCTGCAATAGTCTCATTGAATTAATTGCTGAATGGTAGACTACACCTATGTAAATCCCACTAATTTGATTGGAACTAGCAATTGGTATTAGGTCTAATCTCCAAGTCTTCTTGAATTTCACCTATACTAACAGATTTCTGCACAAATTAGTCTTTGTAGATATATGGTGTGAAGTGAGAAAGGCAGCCCCTGCTTCCCTAGGCTTCTGGCATTCACACTGGCAAGCAACTTAACAAAGAAAAGGAAGGTATGGCCAGGCCTAAAGCCCTGTGGCCCTCTCATATTACACAATTAAAACATATCCTTCAACATTTCACAGATGAAAATCAGGACACAGGGGGCTAAACAACAGCATGGTGTGGTCAAAATGGCAAAAAGTTATTAATGAAGGTAAATATACAAGTTAGGAGAGCAGTCTGCTTTCACCTAAGCCAGAGCTTTCCAGACTTTTCATGTTGGTGACACACTTTTTAGACAAGCATCATTTCATGACACAGTTTTACTAGCAAATGGGATGTTAAATGAAATATATGGGGACACAACATATCTCATGAAAACTTTTCATATATTTTTAAAAATATATGATTTATAAATAACACACATTTCAAAGATTGTAGGCAACACACCTATACACTTAAGGTGGCACACTAACATGTCACGGCACACCATTTGGAAAGTCCTGACCTAAGCCTACTGGGAACAGCAAGAGTCTTCCCTCTCCTTTGCTCTTCTCTGCAATGGGTTAATTCAGTGACAGAGCTTGGAGTGTGTGGAGGGGAGCAGAGGGGTGCATGGCTATGATGCATGGGGGCATGGCTACAGTGCACAGGGGCATGGCTACAGTGCATGGGGTGGGGCTATGGTGCAGGGCTATGACGGAAGGGGCAGAGCTATGACACACACGGGAGTGGGGCTACAGCACGAGAGAGAGGGCGAGCAAGGAGGTGTGGCGCCCCCCAAAGATTGCTATCAAGGGCACACTACCTCCATTACTCCCCCTCCCTATGCAGCTGGATTGAGTGCAAATTTTGTTTGCATTTGAACTCAGTTTGCAGCAATTGAAATAAGCAGAGGAGAAAGGGGGGAAGTGGAAGGAGAAGAAAGAAACTGGGACGTAGTAAAAGCAACTGACAAAATGGGATGATGGAGGATTAATTAGACCTGCCTCTCTGAAACCAGGACAGTTGGAGGGCATGCTATAGCACTGTGAATCTACTCTAACTGTTGTGGTTCCGTCCTATGTGATTCTGGGATTTGCTTTTTAGGGAGGATTATTTAGAATTTGCAGTTAGACCACTCTAGTGTTTCATCCAGCTACAGACCCCAGGATTCCATAGGATGCTATTTTAGTGCAATTGTGTAGTGTCAACAGGCCCCAAGTTTGATCAATTTTAAGCAGTTTTTCATTAACCCCTTTTTATCCACCCCCCACCTCCGTTTTATATCAGTATGAGAAATTTGTAAGAAATCCAGCTATAGTCACTTAGTATGAATTTCTCTAGTTGAATTGAAGCGATGGACTCCTTTTTGGAAAAGCTGTGTTCAAATTTAAATAAACATTTTTTGACATATAACATTAGGAATAGCATAAAATTTGTTTCAGTTAATTCCCTGGGGGCAGAAGAAAACTTTTTATCCTAGGCTTAGTGAGTTTTGGATCACCATCCTTCTCCGTGGGCTGTACATAAATATAAACAAACACATGTGCAGGTAGGAATGTACACATACATAGGAGCAAACATTTATTTACTTATATTTTACATAGTCCTCTGAAAAAAAACAATAGGTCCAAACTTGTTGAGCTTAGAATAAAAGGTTTTCTTTTCTCAGGATCTGGAGTGTTTATCCTCTTTTCCTCGTAGAGATGTGGTCATATTTTGATTATTTGGTTAATTTTTTATGAAAATCCATAAAGTGTGCACCAAGTGGAATTCAGGCAGTTTGTGAATCCATTCATTCACTAAATTTGGTTCAGCAAAAACTGATTGTTTGAGGTATACGCATTTTTCAGAAACATGTTCTCCACATCGACTAAAATACAGGTAATATCTCCTTGTGGCGTATTATATAGGTATGCTAGTGGTTACTCCTTTCTATTTGGAATTATTACAGCAAATTAATTTTGTATTGGAAATATACTTGACATCTGTAAACACATATGTACTTTTAAATTATATTCCTGGAGCTTGGAATTAACTTGTGGTAAATATGGTTGGATCTAGTATGATTTAACTATTACTGAAAAGATTTCTATTCCATTACTGCAAAGAATTAGATACACATGATTCAGAACAAACTTTGAGAAGAAAGGCTGAGTTTGTCTCATCTTTGCATTCCTAAAGATGGAGGTTGTAGTCAAGAAATCAGAGGAGGACAAAAACTTGTAAGTGTAAAAACATATCATTAAATACCAAAGCCAGAATCATCCAGGCCAAAGTATTTCTGCTTTCTATATGCAATTGTGAATGTTGGACAGTGAAAAAGCTGACAAGAAGAAAATCAAATCATTTGAGATCAGGTGCTAAAGGAGAATTCTATGAATACTGTGGACCACCAAAAAGACCCAGCCTGAACTCTCACTAGAAGCCAACATGACTAAAAGCAGGCTATTATGATATATGAAATGACATGTATCTTTGGAAATGATGATATCACTTGGTTAAGTTGAAAATGACAGAAAAAAAATGGAAGGTTTCATTATAAGTGGGTAGACTCAGAGCCTCGAGTCTGCAGGACCAGAACAAGGTTGTTAATCAACAGCTTGCTAAAAGAACCTTATTCCAGAATAGGCAGATGCTACTGCATGGTTCCCAGGTTTCCTGTAGGCAAAAAGTCATCAAGCACTAGATGTGACTTTTTGCCTGTGCTCGCAAGGCCCCATAAGGGAACATCTCACTATCATTCAGCTGCATAGTACCAACTAACCATGTCACTTTCTCCCTGGATTAGATTCCTATAACCAGACTGCCTCAACAAGTTGTGACCAAATCAGTAAACAAGCATATGCCTGTGTATGAGTTCCTTAATGATGAGGGGGAAAGATATGGATGACTCTCCATTGCCAAATGAGGCCAGAACAATTGGGAGTCTGTATTTATACCCTCTTAAACAACCAGAGTGAAGTCTTCAGCTCAGGCTTCCCCACTGTCCTGCTCCTAGCCAAGGATTCAAATCCTGCTGTGTGCTGCTTCCTGCTCTTTCAGAATTATGCCATCTTCTGGATAAGGAAAGCCCTACCAACATGCCAAAACATGGTGCCACACCACTCCACTTTGTTACAGACCCACAAAGTAACTCTCCAGTGAGGTAGGGAGTGGTGTTTTTGTGCAGATGGCAGAGATGAAAATACTTGTTTCTTTTTTCAGTGTTGCAAGGAAGGAAAAAATGTGAATTTCTCCTTACCCAGGGTGAGGTATTTCTTGCCCCTTTCTACAAGGGTTTGGTACGACAAGTTGCAATAGCTGCAATAGTTAATTGCCACAAAACTATGAAATTTTCTATTGGGTTTTCCTCCCATCAATTGGCCTTTCCTTTTTGTTTTTCAGCAACTTTTCCAGCAACCAGCTGATCCTTTTGTGCTTGCAGTGTGTATCTGCTTTGCCTCACAAAGGGAAAAGACAATTGTTTTTCTGCAGAAGTTGGTTTTTTGTTTTTTTTTTGCAGAAATTACTGAAATCTCTAAGGAAAACAAAGTGCTTCTTATCTCAATCTTGGGCTAGAGATGAAAGCTCTCAGGGACAGTGTGATTTTTCAATAGCCCATGTCCCAACATGTCTAGACAGCCTCTCTAATTGAAAATGAGCAAGCTGGTAAATATTCTTCACATCTTAGTGCACAGAATGTGACCTCTTCTCAGTTCTGGCACTCAAAACAAATTGCTGGATTGTCTTTCGTATGGCATTGGCAGCAGGCTCCCATTGATAGGTCTTGGGGTTCTCAAACAACAATAAAACAAGAGTATCTTGGAAACCTGTTCAATTCTGCTCTGGAGTACTGACACTTATGCCAAAAATCCACCCACTTCACTTACATTATGAAATGAAAAAGTCACTTTCAACTCCCCAGTATCTTCCTGCCTCATCCTACCATCTCCTAAGCTGAACAGTGAACACAAACTGAACTTAGGCACAATTTTAATATCTCTTTTATAGCTGTGATCTGCCATCTGCTATGTATCTTTTAAAAACAAATTCTAAAGGTTGTAAGAGTGACCCTAATAAAGTGTTCCCTTGATTGCTTGGACTAAACAGTTCCCTATCTTCTTTTCCAAAGGCTCCTCACCACCTTTGTTATATCTCAAAAGACGGAAGAATTGTGCATCAAACTGAAGGCCATAGGCTAGATATATGCTTTTAATTCTTTTTTTCTCTCTCTTTATGTTTGCTAGCTTGTGGAAAACCAACTCAGTGTCTCTGGACTCAAGGTCTCTAGTTTTCCACCCTTTCCCTTGCTGACCTTGGTTGCTATTGTGTGCCTTCAAGTCATTTCTGACTTAAGTCAACTCTAAGGCAAACCTATCATGGCGTTTTCTTGATAAGATTTCTCCAGAATCCTAGTCCAATACCCAGACCACTACCCCACGCTGGCTGTTCTCTTTTCTAGAAACCTGTCACACAACTGTAAAATACTACTTTTTGGACTATAGAATCAATTCTGGGGGTTTTGTTTGTTTTGCACAGCAAATGAATGAATGAATAAATAAATAAATAAATTCATACATACATACATAAACAAACAAACAAATAAGTAGTTGCTCAGATTATCACAGCTCCCTATAGTCCTCCAAATGGCACTGAACTACCATACACATTTGTGTTCATTGAAGATTAAGCCTGACTCAAGATGAATTTCATTCAAGGTGCTTGTAACTCCAGGTAGATTCCTTACATTGAATGATAATGAACTATCTGAATACGATCTGCCCCCTTCATGGCCATGGTATAACTAGCTGCATGAGACTACTGCTGGATATGCATAGGCATGCTCATCACTATATTTTCCCAGTGTATGTGCGTAAATAAGTGAATATATTAAAAGTTTAACAGTTTCTTGTTCATGTTTGTCTCTCTCAACATATATAACCCCACTTGTTTGTAGTGCTTTTATCTACCATTTGTTTGAGAATATCTGTGCTGCCCATAACATAGTCATCAGACTTATTTTAGAGAAGTATTTTTTTACTAAAGAAAATTATCTTAGAAAACATTTTAAAGGCATTTTAGATTCTTAAATTCTTATTTGGTCATTTTGGATTTCTGATTGCATGCATCAGCAACCCATGAGCCAAGTGCTACGTAGGGTACCTCACTGTACAGTGAAGGAATATTAGTCCTTGTCATTTACTAGCACACCTCCCTCTCACGTTGCAAAAGTATGGCAGAAACAGACAAATGCTCCTCCTGTACAAATCCCAAAGCATCTCAGAAGTAGTTGGGTACACTTCTTTTTCCCCTGTTCCAAGCTTTCCGATTCCATTTGCAGTCATTAGCAGTTTCTATCAGGGGTACATTACATTGCCCCTAATCACTGAAGCAATGCAATTTCTTTACACCCTGCTATACCTCATAAAGCAAGGGGCAGCTATTTATGCCAGCTGTTCACCTCCTAGGGTTAAAGGCCCAACTTCACTGAAGTCATTGACTCCATTAAGCCCAGATAGTTCTGTGCTGTTTTAACATAAGTATCTTTTCTTCTTCACCCTGCCAACATCACAAGAAGGAACTGGCAGATGGCTGAAGTTCAATTTAAGTTTGGGTGTTCTAAATAGAAATGCATTCTTCTATCATGATAAAATTCAAAAATCAAATTGGCTTTGATGATATGAATACATCACAGTAGTTTGATGGATTCTGTGTTATAGTGGACTGTGTCTAAAGAATCTTTCAGAGAAGAGAGAAGGAGGAAGGAAAAGTTTGGGGAATGTAAGACATTTGCCTCCAACTAGGGGCTGGATTTAGATGAGAAGAGCAAAGGGGTAATGCCTGAGAGATGTATTGCCTTTTCCTCCTGTTCTTGTATATGTCCATTCTTCTACAGGTCCATTCTGCTCTCAGTCCTATTCTTTATTAGGTCCATTCTTCTATAGGTCCTTATGAAAAAATCATTTCTTTCCTCTATGTACAGCAGTAGTTTTAGATGAAATGCGACCATAATCTCAGAAGTGTAACCATTCACTGCCAGTCATACCTCTGGGGAGGTAGCAGCTGCTGAGGCAGAGAAAGTAGAAGAAAGATGTTGGAGCAACAGAACTCAATATGCCATATGGCCTGTCCCTAAGCTAATCTGTGATCCTCAAGTGAAGCTGAGGATGCTGTCCATCCACAATACTGAAACATGGTTTAGTGCCACTCTAGTCAGTCAGACTGTATATGAAATGGGAACAGGACGCTATCTTGTCCCTTGACTCAAGCAGCTAACAGTCTTGGGTCAGCCCATAATTTGAAACTGATATTTATATACAGTATATCACTTCTTGTATATAAATACCAGTTTCTTCTTCAGTGCAAATTGTATTAGGTTTACTTTAGGGTTACCATAAGTCAGAAACAACTTGAAGGCACACAACAATAATATCACTTCCTAAGACACTTCCTAGACAAAGAGCAAGAACTTTTTCCTAAACAACGCTCATGCGCCCAGATCTTGTATTGTCGGATGATGACAGAGTTCTGTTGTTGCAGTTACATCTGATGACACCACCCTCTGCAACTCCCCCCACCCCCCACAAACATCTTTTCATCTTTGCAGAATCCAGACTGAAGGTTACTGAGGCTTCACCAGCTGGGGAACTGGGAAATGACATCTGCAATGCTTTTCTAGTTGTGAGGTATATAGGGAACAGGATGCTGGGAGGGAAAAATCCCTTGGAGTCCTGCTGCAACTGCTTGTCTCAATGCAACCTAAGAAAGGGAGAGTGCTGCAGATATCATTTCCCAGAACTCTGATTTGCAGCACTTCACTAACCCTTTGGTAGGGGAATAGCCATGCTGAAATGTAGATTCAAGAGGCAGCTCGCGTTCTGTCATTAGCCACTTAAAAACAAGGTTAAGTTTTTTCTTGTCGTTTGAGAAACAAAAATTATTACAATTAAAATTACACAGGCCGTAATTTTAGAATTCTTTCTAAGCAAATTTTTTCATTAGTATGACTGACAAACCAAGTTCAATTCCTAATGCTTTTCTAAATTTTAGCTATGTTGAAAATGTCTTCTTTCTTCTCACTCCACAGCAACATGTTTAACTTAGACACTTTTGTAAAAATCATTATTATTTTTCCCAAAACTAGGAGTGACTAATTAATGAATTACCTTTTATTATATTCAGAATGTTGTTATATTATGAATTCTTTCTTGGACAAAACATTTAAATAACATTTGAAAACTAAACGGGAGATTTTGTCCCACATTAATTGATTAGATGAGCCAAATTGTGCAATGTATTTACATACATAATAAAGGGCAAGGGGGAAAACTGCCTGTGTAGTTACATTCTTGGCATGTACAAGGAAGAAACCTTTCTGATAATTTAGCCTGGCATGATTTTATTAGTTTTGCTGACATGATCCTTATGGTACAACCATAACACTTAGCATTTAGCTCATAAATGGATATAATAAAACTTGACCTTCATTCCCAATGCTCATCTGCAAGAAATTTGATGGGGTCTTTCATTAATTAATGTGAATTACGATTCTTTATTTAAGAACTTTTTTATGTTTTTTGCAAAACTGGTCCATAATAAATAAAATAGCACTGTCTTGTCTTGTCTTGAATAAAATAGCATGGTGGGTACAATGTTTTTGACGGGTTGTATCTCAAGACACCCTTTCACACTGGTAAAACAAAAACATTCAAGCATTCTTGCATCTCTACATTACATGTTTCTTTCTTTCTTTCTTTCTTTCTTTCTTTCTTTCTTTCTTTCTTTCTTTCTTTCTTTCTTTAATGAGTTTGAGATAACTTTCAATTAGTTCAGTTCAGTTTCTCCTAGCTTTGGCAGATAGCACCAGCTCAAATGGGTAAATAAACATCATTCATAGTGTGTGGTTTGAAAATATGCCTTCTGGTCATTAATTGTCTGGAAGTCATCAGATGACAGGACACGGGCTCATTTACCTTGCCCACATATAACACTATTTATCAGTTTTAACTGCCATGTTTGTTGATGAGTTGACAGCAATAATGCCTGTCAGGTGCAGCTTGTTTAGCTTTGAGTAAAATGGTCCTCAGCCATAATTAGTCAAACACTTCCTAAAAGGTCGGTTTAACCATCACTGCTACAGGTACACTTTTTCTAATACATAGGTAGGAATAGAATTATAGTATCATAGAGCTGGAAGGGGCATCGTGGGACATCAGGTCCAACCCTCTGCTCAATGCAGGATCTCCAGTTAAAGCAGCCCCATCAGGCAGTTGTCCAGGCTCTTTTTGAAGACATCCAGAGAAGGAGATCCTCCCACCTCTCTAGGCAGTTGGTTCCATTGCTGAACTGCTCTTATTGTCAAGAAGTTCCTTCTAATGTTCAATCAAAATCTACTGTCCTGTAACTTTAAACCATTAGACTTAGGCCCTTTCCACAACTTACCTGCGTCCGGCATGGTCGCGTGGGGATCACACGAGCAGCCTCTTCCATGAGGCTCTCGCGTCCCGTCTGCTCCAGCTCTACAGGAGCTGCCTGCCAGCTGGCAGATGTCATCTGAAATGCTCCTCACAATTGTGCGACGCTCCGGAGCCCCTTTCACATGACAAATACCATGTGAAAAGGGCCTTGGTCTTACCCTGTGGGGCAGCAGAATCATGCTGCCCCCTAGATATAGTTGTACTGCAAATCCCAGCAGTCTTAGTTAGCATAGCCAACAATGAGGAATGCTTCTGAGTTGTAATACAACAACAACAGGAAGATCGTCTGGTGCAATCCTGCTTTAGATTATGCCCAGAATTTGGAAAACCATAGTTAGATGCTTGGAATGTCCTCAGATCATAATATGAACTGTCAATAATTTTGCCTTTGTGTTTTCTTTTATTAGAATTGAACCCTATAGCTTCAGATTCATCCTAGACAGAAGTTCCTCTTTGTAGCCCATATGATTGTAATAAGGAAACTTTGTTTTAAGAAGGATGGTATCTGACAACTATGAACTTGATTAGGATGTACTTCAATTAAGATAAATGAGGGCTGCTGAATCATTGCTTTCACATGATGAGACTTGTATCTTAGGAAGACTGCTGGAAGTAATGAGCACTTTCAATTTTCTTAGTGAAAGCACAAATTAAACTTGTGCAGGATTGCCTTCCCACCTGGGCTAATAGTGTATGCAACTATTTGTAGAACTAAGGCTGTAATTTCATTATAAAGGTTTCATCATATAGAGTTCTATTGGTTCAACAGGTTGGTATCACTATACTGGTGTCCCTGGTGGTGGCAAAAAGAACAAAGCCACAAGTGCAGTAGTCATGGAGGAAGTAAGGTACTGGAGAAATAGAATGGTCATATCCAGCAGGTTTTAGAAAATGTGCTAGCATAAAGCACCAAGAAGATTTTGACCAATAATCACTGCTCTGATTCTGACCATTCCTTGTAAATAGTATAGATGAAAACTGACTCACAGAGGTCAGAGTCACAGCACAAAAGTGTTTGATCCTTGCATTTGTGCTGGAGTGAACATGCCCCAACACTTTGTTTTAAATGATAACAAGGAAGGCAGTGTGAATTATGCACAGGAAAATTCGAAGAATGCATAGGCACCCTATCCATCATTGGCCTTATAAACAGACAGCAATGAGCTCATCTTATGAGTAATGATCTATTAAGCTGCAATTTTTATCTTAAAGCACAATGAAGTAAGGCAAATGAAAGTAGGATTTTCTAAAAGAGGCAGGTTGACTTCAGTCTAGTGTGGTCTACTTTAAAAGGGGAGGAAAAATGGAAGAGATTCCCTTGATCATCTTATTTGAAATTCAAAGTGCAACTGTGCAGTAAAGCATAGCTGAGCTTTGTTAAAAGTATCCTTTGCTTTAGAACATCAGAGTAAAGCTTTCCTTTCTTGGATCAGACTTCTAGACTTGAAGGAGGAGTAGGGAACATCTTGGACCTATAGAAGTTTTGGTCAGAAACTTCTATCAGGTCCATCCAACATTGCATGCCTTCAAGTTGTTTCCAACTTATAGTGACCCTAAAGTGAACCTATCATGAAGTTTTCTGGGCAAGGTTTGTTCAGAGAGGGTTTGCCATTGCCTTTCTCTGAGGGTGAGAGAGTGTGACTTCCCCAAGCCATTAAGTGAGTTTCCATGGCCAACATATGCCACTGAGATTTAATTCTTAAGACAAATCAGAATTCATAGTCAAATGCATTGTGAAACACATGCATAATTCGTGAGAAAATTTTGTTCAGATAGGAAGTAGTACTAAAGAAAGTTGAATCAGTGGTAACATCATGTTTGGGATTCAGTTCTTTCAGAAAAACTGGTACGACTGGTATGACAAAACCAGACTCAAAATAATTCAGAATCAGATCCCTTTGTAGAAACATGATGTAACTATGTTTATTTTGTAAATCAGAAGACTTTTATTGTATCTCTGCTTCTCACAGCCAGATTTGGAGAAATGCATTTGGTGAATGTACTGTCTTCTTTCCTCATATCCTTCAACAAATCATATACACACCATTCTTGCAATTGTAATGGTGTGTTTTTGTTGTTTGTTTTTACAATTTGTCTTCGTACTGTGTTTGTGGCTTATAACCTTAATCTAAGCTACCTTTTTGAAAAAAGGAAAAAAAAAGGATTTCAGTGATGATTATCACTTTATGATTTGTAACCTCCAATATAATGCATCTGTGTATTAATGTTTAATGATAAAACTACGCATTGATTATTATGGTGATGAACTATGTGAGGTCAGTGATTCAAAAATGGTTACTCATTTAAGAAAGAAATCACTAGTCCATGTTAGCCAAAGGTCACTAATACATTCAACACTTGCTAAACCTATAAGGTGGAAGATAAAAGGTAGGAAGGTCCTCTACAGCAGATCTGAGGGCGCATACAGACACTTGCTGGGGATGGAGAATTCCTGCTCTCCAAGTTCTTTTACATAATGTTGGATGTGACCTATTAGTTTAATAACATAAGAAGCAATCAGTATAGAATGAATTGTTACAGCCAGGTAACAAGCAAGGCTTTTTGTTCCATGAAGACGAAGCACGTACTTCTGTGCTTCCATAGCAAACAAAAACAAGAAGTTTAGAGCAAGATCCCCTCCTAGACTATTTTTAATGAGAAATTTTCCCACTGTATGATACCAGCTTGCACAAAAAGCTATGTCCATATGATCATTGAATTGATGTTCAGGACAATGCCATGAAAACATGGCAGGTCAGTGTCACAAGTCTATTACTGCTAGTGCAGGTGTGGATCACTTGTGACTCACGTAACTGAAATCAGCCTGATGGCCATACATGGTGACCAGCCTTGTGTTTCAGAGCACCACCTATTTTTAAAATCCCAGGAAAATGAGCAACATGATTTTAGCTGTTTTTGGAAGCATCTGACTTGGTGGATTACTAGTTGTTTGGATTAAAGTACATCTTCCTGTTTAATTAGCCTGTACATGATAATGGCAGGGTGGAATCCTACTGGTAATTTATTCCAGCATTATGCTGTCAGAAATGACTTTTTTGAGCATTACATAGTTGCAGTATGGAGATGGCAGAAAAAGCCATCTTGGCCAGAAGATAAGGCTGCCTTGTAGTTTCTCAGGCAGGTCAGGATCTGGCAGAACAGCAATATCTCCTGATTGGGACAACTTTCCATGCTGTGCCCCTCCTCCTCACTGTTGTAGCATGCATGGTCACTGTAGCTCTGCTATTACCAATGTCTCTTCCTACAGTGGCATAATAACACAGGCCAATAAGATCTTTGTCAAATTATACAGAGATGTATGACTTAATTATCCATTAGAATATTCTGGTAAAACTAATATGTGAAACATAGTGCATTGAGCCAATGTGCTTACAAAGTCTTTATGTGCATGTTCAGGAATGATGAGTTGCAGTCGGTAATTGTCTTCAAATCATATCCAGCTTATGGAAACCTTATCTTAGAATCTGTTGGCAAGATTTATCCATAGGAGGTTTCCCATTTCCTTTGTCTAAAGCTGAGGGAGTGAGTCTTCCGTATGGTAACTGAGTTGGATTTCCTGACTGAGTGGAGATTTGAACTTCCAGTGTCCTCAGAACATTAACCCACACTGTTGAGTCCCATCTGCTATAGCATTTCACAACTCTTCTAGATTTCCAGTGTTGAAGTCACTTGCAAATGTACATAACCATTCGAAAAAGTGTGAATCTTTCCTTCATCTTTGTTTTTTAATGCACAGTGGGAATCTTTGTCTTTACAGACAGTAAAACACTGAATTGTCTGGCTCCTTCAGATGCGGAACCCTGTACATTCATATTCCCAGCTCATTACCAAGCTCCTGCTCAGCCACATCTTCACTGTACATGACAGATTTATTTGATGGCTTCAATAATGCAGCATAAAAGGCGACTGACATATGTGGATGGCTCACTATTGCCTCTCACTGAAGCAATTGACTACAATCAGTTCCAGACTGCATCAGTAACCATCACTTTACAGCTTCACCACAGGGGCATAACCTTGTTGAAAACAGTGAAAAGAGGAAAGGCAGTAATAAGGGATGAGGCTTATATTAATAGGTTTCTTTACACAGTTACAAACTCATTTACGAGTAGAATAGCTTTGTTCTGACATTTTAAAACAGGCAGGAGTTTGTAACAATTCTTTATACACAGAAAGGGTAGATGTACCTTTAAGGCTTAAGCCTTGAGGTAGGTAGTAGGTGAATAAAGAATCCCCTGCATCCTTGCCATGAAATTCAGAGGTCTCCAAACCAGGCTTTGATCCCCTTACCAGGAGAGGGAAAAACATGCTAAGACATTTTCAGTTGTGCAAAACAATGCCTATTTAACAGAGAAGAGCTAAAGTAAAAATAAACACTCATTCGACTTGGCAGCAAAGGTAGACATTCTAATATAAAGAGAATGAATCCAGGATATCTTTTCTGCAAGGAAGGGCTCTTTCTCTTGGTGGAAGGGACTCATCTATCTGCAACATTCAAACTGAGAAGTCAAGCAGTGGTACCTCATGGCCTCCAGCCTCCCAGATGACGTCAGTGATATACGTCTGGTTATAAGGACATAGTCAAACAGTTCTCAGATGACCCCAATCTCCATCATCCAGTACATGGCTGTATTGAGGGGTGAGCAGGAAGAGACAGGCAGATTTTAAGGGAGGTGAATGGAAAATGTGGCATAGTTCTGCATGGATGGAACTTTACTTTAGTCTCCCAGTGCAAGATTGGAGCAAGACAGTAACAGAATCCTTGCCTCCCATTTTTGGAATACTGTGTACAGTTCTGATGCAGCATATAGGAAAAAGATATTTAAAAGAAAAAGAAAAAGTATCAGGAGGTTATTTTCCTATGAGACAGGGCTTTGGGACTTACACCTAAATCCAACTGTTAGTCTCATCTATCATAGACCTATGGAATCAGTGGCAATTTGATACATCAATATTTATGTAAGTTCCATAGATTCAGCTAAGACCAAAAACTGGATTTAGGCCTAAGAAAATAGACAATCAAAAGAAGACACAGCAGTCATTAATAAAATTGTTTGGTTGTTGAAGGTGGTAAACATATACCTTCATACTTTTCTCAATTTCCTTTAGAGGAATGATTCTTACACTAACTGATCTGGGGGACTTGCTGTTACTTTTTTTCCTCCAGTGCACTAGGGGCCAGTGCCATATGTCTGCCCACTGGCTACAACTGTTGCTTCTGTTCCAGTCAACTCTGTAGGGACTGCCAACTGCTGGCTCCTGGAATGCCACTGATCCATAGATCACCAGGTTGAGTAACACTGCCTTATATGACTGTCCCTTGTTAGAACAGAAAAGTTAAGTAACTTGCATATTCTTCTGACCCCTCAGGGTTCTTTAAAAACTCTTAATAAGGCTTCTGATTTTCTATTTTTTTTTTTTTAAAAAAATGCTCATTTTAAAAAAAATGAGGTACAGAAACAGAACTGACATGTTGTCTTTCTTTTCATCTAATGACAGAGATGCATATTTTCATGGGAAGAATGTTTTACAGTGTTCAGGCATCCCACCTTCCCATTTATCTCAGTGGATGTTCCAAAAAGTAATTCATTCTCACAACCTTGAATACCAACATGAATACTTCACATACCAATAAGTGTGAACATGAGAGGAGAGTCAGTAGTCAAGTGCCTATTTCCCAGCATACTTTCATTTCAGTTTTTGCAGGGAACTGTCTTCAGTGACACTATGGTGGCTTTTGATTCTTCTCTGGGATACCATAAAAATTTTATCATATTCTGAAATAATAGAACCTATGGATAAAGGAAGGAAACTTTAAGGCTCAGTAAATACAAGCCCAAGAATGGTGGGAACATGTGAAGGGTGGTGTCTTAGGCTCAGCTGATCAGATAACTGCTCCCAGAATTGTTATAGCAGACTACACATGTAATTCACCGGATGGTTTCCAAGCAACATGAATGAAGCCAGATGTCAGACTGAGAAAGAATTTGAAGCACATTTCATATGTATACATGAGGATAGTGTGCATGTACCCGTCTGTGTGTCTTTTTTTTTTCCAACTATAAGTTTACAAAATTATTCTTTCAAATTGAGTTACTTTGTAGTGTTCATTTCATTTATTAATTAGAGAGACTCCTGGATTTTTCCTGATCCAAATGTTTCACCAGGTTCTGGAGTTCTCAAGCACCTTGTCTCATTTTTCTTAGGAAAACCAGTGTGTTAGGAATTATCCATTGTTGCATTTTTCTCCTCCTCGTCCTCCTTTCAAACAGTTAAAATTTTCTGTAAAGTGCTTGGCCATTACATATCTGCAACAATCTGCAATTTTTAAAAACTGCATGAAAATTTTCAGTGAAATACATATTTAATATTTTGAGACATTTTTTTCTTTCAGGCCTCTTTCACACTACACATTTATAGCACTTTGACTGCTTTAACCCTCTTGGCTTCATTCTTTGGAATCCAGAATGTATAGTTTTGTGGAGTATTTAGAATTCTCTGCTAGAGAGTAATGATGAAGTGCTCACTGCTTCTGTTCATACTGGCATTTACAAAAACTACATCCCTTTAATAAAGGAAAGACAGGTGCATATCAGTTCATATCAGTCAAATTTTGCATTACCACCAGTGCCATCATTGCACAGTTATTCATATCTTCAAGAATTCTTTTTGCAGACTGGTCTAAAATACTCTGATGCCTGAAGCAGAGCAGAAATTAGCGCCCTTGTTCCATGGCAAGCTGCTTAGATGCAACTAAGTGATTTTGGCCTCTGAAACCAAAAATCCCACAAGCATTTTACCCAGAAATAAAAATACAATAATCCTAGATCAAACAACTAATCATTTGCTGTCTTTGCTTGTAATCCAAATCAGTCATCTCTGGTGGCTGTTTCATTCTGCTTAATGGCAGAGCTGGCCCTTTTAAATGTCCATGTGTATATCAGTGGCATGGGGTGATGGAGAATAAGAGATTTAAAAGACCAGAAGAAACAGAAATTGCATTTGCCCCACTCCCCGGATTCATATTAGAAAGTTCTATGATTAAAACTGGTGGTCATAGGGAGAAAAATTCAGATTAGAACAATCCCACAAAAATAAAATAAAGTAGGAGAATGGGAGAAATAGATTGACCCCCTAGAGCTAAGAAAAGGGAGTCCAGCTAAGAAAAGAGAGTCCATTTCTAAGATACTTCGCTACCCATATTCTGTTCTTCTTCCACTGAAAATCTGGCAGTGTGCTTCCTTCCCACCCAATTTCTACAATATGTAATTTCCTTGGCCATTCTGAAATTGCTGGCTTGTTTCCAGATTTGCAGTGTCTAGACAACCATTCATGCAGTTCCAAAAAGATTCTCCAGGAATATCTGAGCCAATATGATTCAGAACCATCAAACACATTTAAAAAGTCAGTAACCAGTCATTCAGTGTACTATTTATTAGACTTGAGCCTCCTGAAGTGACTCATATTGAGCCCCTAAATTTACCAGGCCAAAGCTGAACATTTAAAAACTATTACTATATCTGGGGCTCACTGAGGAAGAAGCAGCAGAGACCAGGAAAGTGTGACAATAATTAACAATTACAGAGTGCTTTAGAGTGTTCAGACCACTTCATACACATTATCCTTAGAAGAACCCTGTAAAACAGACAAGTGTTATTATCCTCATATTTCAGATTGGGAGGAAAGGGCTGAGATGAGGTTGAGTGGGGTGGATTTTCCTAAATCTACCTAGTATGTTTGGGGATGAGGTGAGATTTGAAGGTCTTCCCAGTTTGTAATATTATTCTCTCCTACATTGACATATATAGCCTTGTGTTTTCAGATTTGAATGGTGGACACTACTCATACAATTGTGAATCTTCTGTGTGGGTGAGATTGTTATTATTATTTTTAACAAATCTTATCTATAAACACAAAGAACCATCTCTTTTTGATGATCATGGTATCTCCCCTGTCAGGCAAGTAGGAGCCATCTCTCTCTCTCTCTCTTTTTTTTAAATGAAAAAGAAAGGCTTGCCACTATTTCAAGCTGCTACTCTTGGCCAACAGTCTAGCATTTAAAAATAGAAGTCAAAATACTCATGAAGACATTTCTCATAGCCATGTCCCTAAGCATAGCAACTCCTCTTCTTGTACCTACCAGTGTTGATTCATATCAACAACCTAAACTCATTTCCATTAGACACAAGCCTTTTGAGAAACTACTGGATCTTAATTGCCTGTTCAAGACCAAGCCATTCCAAAATACTATGCATTTGAACCAGAATGGATCACAACATTATCTTGTTGCTGCTGGAGAATCAGTCTTCTCACTGTTTGCCGTGAGAAACTACAACTAACCTCAGCAAGAAGTCTAAAGGGGTGGTAGATGTTGTCATCATTTCTTCTGTTCAGAAAGTTCTGAGGCTTAGATCCTGTGATCCCTGACTCTACCAAGGACACTGTTCTTGGCTTCCAGCAGCATTTTCTGGACAAAATGCCCTGGAGGCTGATAATCCATAATGACCAAGTGCCACCTAAAGTGGCTCCAAAACTTTCTTACTTATGTTCTGGATATTTCATAGTTAGACATAGGACAAAAGATTCATAAAATCCATCCTCTTTTCCATGTTGCTCAATATCTATACACCTTCCCAGGGAACAAATGACAGAGCAGGCCCAAAACGTTTTCCTGTCTAAGGCAAAGAACAAGATTGTGCCTATTCCTTGTTCCATATAAAGAAACAAACTAGACTAGCAGTTGAAGCTTACTTCAGTGTTGACAATGGACAGTTTCCCTATCTGCATGTGGAAGGCAAAACAGGCCACACAACACATGTTTACCTCTGTCCTCTGACATAGGGTATTAACCAGGAAATGTGGAATGGTTGGAAGAAATGGAATGGTTTGCAGTGTGGGTGAGGCTGTCACTCTTGTGGTTGCCTCACACTGTCTAATGATAGAGGGAAACAGTTTTCTCATGAGAAAACAGCACTCCTTGAAAGTTTTTAGCTGGCAATGTGAACTATTCCAAGCCAGTTCACATGGCCAGTGATAAACTGCCAATAAATCCTGAATTTACATGAGAAAATTGTTTCACACAGCCACTGTCTAACAGATAATTGAAAGAGGTAATGCTGTCCCCGCAGCAGCCAAGATTCAAATTGGACCAATTATTCTCCTTGGAATCATTCAACAAGCCTGTCTCTAGCATTAGGCAGAGTGAGACAGCCATAACAGTTTAGAGCCTCAACAGTATGCTTAGAGGGTTGAAGAAGGCCTTTGGTATTTGATTTTCGTGACTATTTCAGGCCTAACCTGGATGATGGGTGACACGTGTGGATGGATTTCAGGTACTTGCTTAAAAAAAAATGAAATTGCAAGTATAGGAAGAGGCAACCAGAGCTGGAACAATTCCTCATGTGAAATGAGGCTTATAATACTTTCCTCATTGTGCCATAGTCCCAATGAAGGTCCTCCCCCAATGCTATTTGCCTGGGGAGGGTTAGGAAAAAATACTTCAGTTACTGCATAAGACAACTTTCTTCTAGTCTCTTTCTCTCTTTCCTCACCTCTGTACATGTGGTTTGGTGAAATAGCCTCTAGGCCACACTGTGGAAGAAATAGGTTAAATTTTTCCAGATGGCATTCCCCACTCCTGGTGCCTATCCACATTTTTTGTAGAATATGTGAAATGCAATCACTTCATTGTGTACCATCCAGTTAGTATAGCCCTTAGTCAGAAAAACCCAGTCCAGACAGGAATGAGATAGATAATTTAAAAGTTATCTGAGGAAATTGAAGATGCCACATAGGAATTCTTAGAGCAACTTCAGACTTAACCCCTGTTACTTAAGACAGCCATATCAATCTTTTCTGAGAAAAATGTCTTGAAATGCATCCCAACTCCCTTTTTACTAAATTTAGACTGGCAGCAAACATTTATGTGAGTTACTGAGTCTGACATCTAATTAACACAGTCTTTACAGGTTTAATGAGCAGAGATAAATTTCTATCCTTTCTCTGGCACATTTTAATTAGTTGTAATTATGAGTGGAGTGACCTGAAAAGATTGTTGTCCCATGGATTCACAATAAATTTGTATAATTTTTATATGCAGGGACAAAATGAGCTTTTATGGATGGAAAAAAACTAAAGGTTATTTCAGCCATTACACCAAGCATATAATATCCTTCCGTAAAGCTTGGGCAACCCAAACATTGAACATTAATATTTTATTGCACTGCAGGTGATGCTTCATAAATTGTATTTATTGTTTTCAACCTGAAGAATAAGTAGGCACTGTGATCAACATCAGTCAGCATCAGGGCTGGCCGGATTACATCTGTGGCCATTTCTTTTTAATGTGGTTTTAACTTTCTGGGTGAAATGCTGTGTACACGCTTAAATTATTTATCTGAAATGCTCTTTAGTGCCAAGTAGCAACTGAAGTGAAATGGATGTAAACAAGGTGAGATATAGCATGCATAATGATGAAAATGCAGTGTTATGGGGAATCTGAGCTAAAGCAATATAGAACAAGTAACCAATAAGATGGAATACAGTTTCTCATTGACAGCCAAGATCAGTGGGTTGCTGAAGCCAATGTGGATTTTAGTCCCTATTTGGAAGGAATTTTCCAAGTGCTGAGCCCTACAGAGTCAGTACATTGAATAGTTCCTTGAAAGCTCTTAGTGCATACACCCCCAGCTGGTCTGGGAGCCACAAGCCACCACTAAAAAGACCATAACTACTATGGCCCTTTCCTCACGGGGGGGGGGAAACGGGGCCATGCACCCAGGGGCAGAGCTTACCTGCGAGCGGATTACTCCATCCCTGCGGAGAGTGCAGATCCGCCGTTCTAAACACCGCCGAATTTCGGCGGCGCTCGGCGGTGCCCAAAATGGCGGCCAGCGGCTTCTGGCGGTGCTCCGCCAATCAGGACAGCGTGCCAGCCAGAAGCCTGCCCCCGGGCAGATCTGCAGGGACGCACTACCGCGTCTCTGCAGTTCTTCACCGGGGGCTGCCACGGGGCAGCGCGGGTGAGTTTTGTAAAAACCACTTGTGAAGGTGGTTTTTATAAAACTCGCAGCGCCACCCCCGCGGCTGCGCTAGAGCAGTTTGAGGTCTAGAACCTCACTTTTTTTAACTGCACTAGCACACCCCACAGTGAAGAAGACCTCCAAGAGAGGTCGCCCTAGCGTGGGCAATATGCCCGTGTGGAAATGGCCTATAACTAAGAGGAATGTTATGGAAAAGAATTCCCATTGAATGAAGTTTGATGTTTCCCACGACATGTTTAAAGAACAAAGTAAGGGGAGTGGGGAGGAGGAAGAGAAGTACCCAGTGCTCTGCTGTTTGGAAAACATTTGATCTTGACAAAGGTTTCCATCAGCAGAGCAAGGAAGAAAGTGATTTCCAGTGATTCTCCCTTTCCTATCTAGTTCACTCATGTTTTCTCCAAACTGGTTCTGAAGGTTTGGGTGACCCTTAAGATGATGATGGGAGAGAACATATGAGTGTACAGAGGAAGGGGGCTAATATAGAAAATATTATAGAAGCCTTTACTGAATCAGAGTATTTTTATCATCAAGAAAGAAGTACCAATCAGATTCATATAAACAATTCATGTTAAATAGTATATATCAGTGCTACTCAAAGTGGTCTCCCTGGATCAGTGTTGGTCCTTGAATCATCGATTGATTGCCCCTGGCAAGTTTCCAAAAAAAAAGAGAGAGAGAAAGAAACAATTGTACCCAATGAACACAATTTTGTGTTAGTCTGTGGCCCATTGGGAAAAAAAAATTAATTTCCAGGGTTTCCTTAGGCAAGGAATACTCACAGGTGATTTTGTCAGTTCCTTCCTCTGAAATATAGCCTATAGCACCTAGTATTCAATGGCAGTCTCCCATTCAAGTATTAACCAGGGGTGACTCTGCATAGCTTCCAAGATCAAACATGATCTGGTGCCTCTAGGGTATTTAGATACCCTGTGCCCCATCCTAAAATGGTATATACATATGTGTAAATTGAACTTACACACACACATTGCCAACAGAATGCTGCACACTTCACCTTTTATGGGTGACAAATAGCAATTTGAAAATGGAGCAGGTTTTTCAGCCTAGCTCCAGGTGGGTCATTCAAACAAAAAGCTGTTGAAGGTTTTCACGGTTGTAAAGTGGGTTTTCCCTAGTAGAAAGTCAGTATTCCTTGGCAGTATCAGATTTCAACTAGAGGGACAAATGCCAGTCTCTGGACCAACTTTCCTGTGTGAAGATGCAAGTTAACTAGGGAGAAAGACCCATAAGACATTTAAAAATGTAGATAGTATTGCACTGTTGGAATGTGAATATTGTAGGTATCACACCTACTAGGAATTAGACATTTATTATTTATTCAGTTATTATTTATTCAAATAAATTTATTCACTTTTGCACTGCTCTTAAATTAGTACTCTCCTTCCTTGTAGCATCATTTACTTGTCAATGCACAGTGACAAGCCATCAAAGTATGATTGAAAACAGCAACAAGAATAATATGCACAGCAAGGAACATAGGAAGGTATTACCATAGGGGAAAAAAAAAAGACATTGCTTGCTGTTTTGGAGGCACGGAATAATCCATTTGAAGACCTCACCCACTGATAAGAATGCCTGACCTGAGATAATGATATGCTGTATATCTACAGCAATAACAAGATTAGTAATCTGTACACTGTATGGAAAAGCAAATATAAAATTTGCACAAGCGCTGGAATACTGTTGGTTATGATTAAGACATACAAGCCTAAATCCCATTGCTGGTCCCAGGTAGAATAGACCTGTTCAATCAATAATTGAATGGTTAGTCAGTACAGTAAATTTTATTGTATTTGACTAAAAGCCATTACAAATATAGTTAAAACCATAAAACCAATATAAAGTATGTATACATACATCCATATAAATATTAAATCAGAGAGTCCCCGGCACAGTCTATGAATGGTTAGTCAACACACAGGTAAACCTGATTGATTCAGTGGATCAACTCTGGTCGGAAAAATTGGATTCCTAACAATAGAAGTTAGGGCAATCTGTCTTAATTTGGAAGCAAGGCTGGCACATTAACATACAAGTTGGTCCATGGTTGTGTTTAACTAGGTGATATAAAACCTTTTGTTAGCACTTGGCAAGGGAATGCTTCTTCTCACCCCCCCATTCTGACCCCTTAATAGCTTTGGTCAAGTTTTCTTCTTCCCAGTTAGCACTTCCTTCTGGTACACCATTCAAAGTGATAAATGGAACTTGGCTAAACAACGCTTGTGAAGACCGATGTCTTTTAAATAGAAAACAGGGCAGTTACAGTAAAAATGAACAGCAGACATTTAACTCTGCAGCCAAGGAAGGAAACTCTAATTTAAAATAGAGCAAAAAGATGTTGGGGGAGGGGGTCTTTTTACTTTGAAATTCAGAGGAGCTATCCAAGGCATTGAACCAATTTGCCAGTTAGTGTTTAACACTATGTGCATGTCCTTCAAAATTCAGACTAAGGCCATATCTGCACCACAGTGTTATGGTGCTATTATGCCACTTTAAACATTCTATGGAATCTTGAGGTTTGCAGTTTAGGGAGGGGCATTTAGAATTCTCAGCCAGAGAGTTCTTTGGCCTCAGTAAACTACAAACCCCAGAATTCCACAGGAAGTTGAAAGTGGAATAATAGCACTGTAACAGTATAGTGTGGAAATGGCCTAAGATCTGGAACTCACTGTGAGATAGTGTGTTGACAACCACCAAGACTACAGTACCCATGAGAGTGCTGTAGGAGTTGATCGGCCAATCAGATAAAGACACGGGTAAGAGTTAGATAGGCTGAGTCATGTGAAGATTCTGGAACAATGACCATATAAGGAAAGTTGTTGTTTGTGTTTGTTCATGCCTAAGTATAAAAGGCAATGTTGTACGCCTATCGGGGCTCTCAGACTTTGTGGAACGATCCCTCTGAGGCCGTGCTGGCAGTTTAATAAAATCCTACTTTCTCTCAACTGTGGGTCTCGATTCTGGACTTGATTTCTGTTACAACTGACATGGTAGCCGCCAACAGCCTAGAGATGAAGACAGCAAGTTTTACTCCAGAAAGAAATGTAGTTGTTTGTTACAGTCCCATCTTATTTATTCATTTACATTTGTATCCCAGTTTTCTGTCTAATAACAGCACTCCAGGTAAAGAATAATTATACCATTCCATTAAGAACAAACTGAATTAAATCAGAAAATGAGATTATAAATACAGGCTTAAACCCATTGCTGGTCCCAACCAGAATAGACTTGTTGAATTAATTTGTGAAGGGTAAGTCAACATTGATGTAAATCCTATTAATTCAATATATCTACTCTAGTCAGTGTGAACAATTAGATTTAAGCCCCAGTTTAAAATACATCAGGAACAAATGACAACAGATCCTTCAGCAATAACCCAGTTTAACTTCCAAAGGCCTGCCTGGATTAGAGGGTCTCTCCTTTGTGAGAGAGCAAAGAAAGCAAGAGAAAGGTGAGCCTCCCTTGACAAGGAGTTCCACATTTGCCTTAGGAGCTTAAAATGTATGTGAATGACTTCCAGTGCATTTGAAAGCAGTTCTCAGAAAACATGTGGGATTATGATATGTGAGTGGGCTTTGAAAGACTTCTCTGTAACCATATTTCTCTCACTTCAGGGTGGTTTAGATTCTAGTTCATTAGCAGGAATAACTGATGCGAGAATTTCTTTTCAAAAACAGTGTTTTTCTTATTCCTTGGAAGAGTCTAGCAACGTCTGAAAACTTAGCTATTCAAAGAAAATACATTTTGCACACCTTTAAATAACCCACATTCACTCTTGTGATAATGTGAGACCTTGGAATATTGAAAAAGAACCTGCAGTGTTGTGAAATTATAGTGTAACAAACAAAATAAATAATTTGAATCATAAACTAGCCATTTAAACCATGAAAATCATTTTGAAACAAAAATACATATTTATGAAACAGGAGAACTGGCATTCACCAAACAAAAGCAAATCCCTGGTCCCTTCTAAAGAGTCATTTTCATATCAAAAAGCAACCAGTCTGAAAAAAAAAGTTTATCCCTGGTTATCACATAATTTAATAATAGTTAGGATTATATAACATTATGCCAAATTGCTAAGGACACTTTGCAGAAAAAACTGCAACCTGTCAACCATATCACCATTTACAGTAAAAGCATTTTATAGCAGAGTTTTCAGAACAATGAAAAATTAAAATCCCAGTGTATTTTAAGTCCACTAGTTTTGATCATTGACAAAATCAACAATACAATCTTAAACATGTTAGAAGCAACTATAGACACCATAGTGATACATATTATGCTAAACAGGTGAAAAAGAAAATAAGTACAAATAATGTATTTAATTCTGGCTACTATTAAAAAAAATCCTTCCAACCATTGAAAAATTCAAATAATACTATTTGCTGCATGCAAAACAATAAAACACTGCTAGAAATATAGCACCAATGAGAAATTTGTTTCTTAAAACTATTGGCCTAACAGAAAGGTGATTTTTAACCGAGATCACAGCTGTGGAGGATTAACTTTTCCTTCTCTTTGCCAATACAATAAGGAACAACTGAAAGAAGAGCTGCCATTTTCCAATGAGCAGTCATTCAAGAATGGCTTTATCCTTCTTGTTTCGTAAAGTTTATCAGAACATATTGCTACACTCACCCCATTTCTCAAGTTAGAAAACTTTTTTTAGATCTTTTTTTTAAAAAAAGAAAAAAAATGATGTAATGAAAAAACATAATGAAAAAGCATAAGATCAAAAAAGGAACAATATATATATATCAATACATGAACAATATAAGAAAATGCACAATGAAAAGGCTGTAATATGCAAGTAAATAGCCACAGATTAAAAAAAAAAAAAACAAAACACCAGAGATTTGAAAGAAAGAGACCCTAACCAACCAATGCTGAGTGCTTTCTCATACTTATTGAGTCCTGAAATACAGCTAAATTAAATATGATCTCTATGATGGAAATATAGCCTTAGTCGATTATTTCAGTTGAGATGCGCAGATACAAATCAGGTTTTAATAATCAAAACTTGTTATCGATAATTTCCCTTACCTTGATTCTCAGAGGAGTATTAGAATTTTCCATTCCTGATTAAATTGCTGGCCAGATTTATTAGAAATAAATAAAAATAAATAAATAATTAGTTTATCCATCTCTGCCAAATCATAGAGCTTCAAAGCCCAGTTATCTATTAAGGAGATATTCGGGTCCTTCTAGGACATGGTTTCTGATTTCTCTTCAGATCGTATAAAACTTTTGAGCTGGAAGACATTTTGGACATGTGGGGTTTCCTAAGATTTTCTTTCTCTTGGAATTAGATCATTGGAGATTTATTGGCATTTTCGGATATTTCCTTTTTTTTTTTTTTTTTGAAACATGTAGGTTAAACAAGCTGAAGGTGTTGTGTTAACTAAAGCCCCTGTCAGAGCTGCTGATGACAAGCAGCAGGTTTTGGGTCCTGTGGCTCTGGCTGGAGATGAGTCCTGCAGCTGAGGAGCTCCCCCTGCTGCCATGGACCAAGCAGGCACGGATGTCCCTCTGCCTGCTCCTTTGGAGCAACGGGGATCAGATTCTGAAGAGGCTCTGGAGCCTGGTTCAATAAGCCCCCAATCAAGGCGGAGACTCAAGAGAGCTGAGCAAGGGGAGGCTTCCTTGATTAAGTTCAAGAAGCAGTGACCGGCTACACCTGTGCCTGGGCTATATATCTGCCTGCCTGGAAGCTTTCCTTTGCTTGTGGCAAACTTTCTACAAGCCCTCTCCAACACCTGGCTCCTGAAATCTTGGATTGGCTTCTGACCCCTGCGTTTTGGACTCTTGACTATGGCTTTTGCTTATCAGTCAGGCTTAGGTAAATGGACTCTCTAAGAGTAATTGCTTGCTTTGACTCCTCCTGATGGGACTCTGCTTGCTCTCCCACTCCCTTCTCTGGGCTGGCTCACCGCCTGGGTCTCTGACTGTGACAGTCGTCACTTAAATGTTCCTACACATGGTCATGGTGACTGATGGATTCTCAGGAGCTGCAGTGCAAAAAATCCCTGCTTTTTTCCAGACTTTGCAATTAATGACTAAATCTCACATTAGGTCTTCTGAAAGATAGCTACCACCAAAAAGAACATACACTCAGGTAGGGAAGAGGAGGGAGGAGGTTTGGGGAGGGGAAAAATCCCTAAGAAGCTTATCTCTGACAGGCCTGGGATCTCTGCAGCTTTGGACAGTGAAAGAGTAAGCAATGCATTTCAATGGCAAGTTTTACTACTGAAAATACCAGAGAGTACCTCTAATGTAGGTTGCTAAACTGGGTGTGGAGGGGGAATCATGCATCCTAACATGGCCTACTGCCAGCTTTCTATGTATGTTACTTACAAAGGTATAAGTGGTTGTATAATTTGAACAATGAAATACCTCATCTGCAGTGGTAGTGCTGATGTATCAGGAGGGGAGGTAATACCATGTCATTGGGACAATTAATTTGCTCGGGGCTGTATGGAGTTATCCAAGGCCCTGAATCTACACTCAGGATAGAATTCAGCACTTGAAATGAAAGACACCAACTGCCACTAGTAATGGTATGTGTTCGACTTTCAAAGAGGGAATAAAAAAAAAATTGTGTAGGAAATAAACTGAATATAATAAATGCTGCCTTCCTGCCTTCCTACTAATGTGAAATATATATCTTTAAAAACACAAAACCACAATCCCATATTCTGAGTTGTAATATCCCGCAGAGTGTTGTTCAATAATTTAAAACTTCATGATTTCAGGGTTGTCCTTTGGTTGCATAGCAATATTTGTGGAATATTGATATCATAAGGCTAACGGATATAACAAGTTGCTTATAATAGTGGGGAGAAGGAGAGTGTTCATTTTACAGTCATTCTTGAAAGAAGTTTTGGGTTAATTTGTTAGCAAGATCATCTCTTCTTTAACAGTAAAATGCTTATATACTAATTACTTGATTTATAATGGGTCAGGGCACTTCCTCTCAGAACACATTTGGGGTTCCTTGGGTTCCATTCCAGCTCCTTACTGATGATCACAAAAAGATACATAAAGGAACTGAATATAACAGAAAGCTCCCCAAACGAGGACCTGAACCTTGGACAAAATGCCTAACAGCTTCACAAATGAGTTGTCCAGTGAAAATCTTATTGGATGCTCCTGGACACCTAGCAGGCTGCAGCCTCACACATAGGCCTGAGTCCCAAAAGTGAGTAAGGACGCTTTTGTTGACACCTCCCTTATATTGGCTGTGTTGTCCTGTGTAGCTTCCAAATCCTGCTTAGCAACTCCCACTCCCTTGGAATGAAATGCAACTTATTCCACACGGAGTACATGTATGCAACCCCAATGTGCCATTTTCAGGTGCAAGTCTGAATCTCATCAGTCCTCAGTCACAGATGGAAGAGATGTATACTTCTGTATTAGTTCCACACATCCCATGTGCTGACAATAAAAAGCTTAATACTCCACTGTTTCTGGCAGCTGTGAGTCCTCCTGTGCATAAATAAGTAAGCAAATAAATAATTAAATAATCAATCAAGAAATTCTGACTCCACCTCCCCCAAGCATTAATGTGGGGTGTGTCTACATACTTCCTTCCAACTTCAGATGCAATTTGTCATCCGTAAATGGTGCCCCTATTGCAGGGGTTGTGAATATGTAGCCTTCCAGACATTCTTGGATTTCATCATTCCTCATGTCCCATAATCACTCAACACTGGCTGTGCTGTCTAGGGTGGAGGGGATCTGCAGTTCAATGGGATCTGGAGGGCCATGCATTGCAAAGCCCTCCCGGACTGTAAGGGCTGATCGGGGTGGTAGGATACTCCCAGAAAATTCTATGACCCATCTGTGAGGCTATGGCCCTTTTTGCACAGCATTTGCCATACGAAAGGGTGCCTGGAGCGTCGCATGATTGTGAGGAGCGATCTGCACGATGCACTCACAATCGCATGACGCTCCAGGGTCTGGCAGGCGCCGTTCGCACACTTTTTCATTTTCAGCTTTCAGCCAAAAATGGCGTGCGATTGTGCATTGCTCCAGGGCCCTGCGCGCACTTGCTGTGTGTGCGGAGCCTCTGGAGCCATGGTGGTTGCACTTCCTGCCCCAGCACAGCCTGGGAATTCCCAGGCTGCGCTGCGGAAGGAAGAGGTGGGGCTCTCGCACTACCTGCTTGGGAGCAGGCAGCTCGTGTGGAACTGAAGCAGCGGGGATGTGAGAGGCTCTCCCTGGAGGCTGCTCGCATGATCCCTGCACCCCAGCGCCAAATAAAGGTAAGGTGCAGACAGGGTCTAGGTCTCTCATTCTATCTCCATTTCTCTTTTTAAAAATCTTATTTTTTCAGCTACAGTGCTGAAGGTGTGGGTTTGTGTAAGCATAGATTGAACGTGAGTATACCTATCTTACAAGCTATCCTTCAGGAGGCACACCCAGTTAAAATCTTAAAGTAAGTTATAGTTATAGTATGATGGGGTAACTAAAACAGCCTGGCATGATGTGACCATGGAGCTCTGGACATATCTTACTGCCTCCAAGATGCTCTACTGTTGAAGTCAATTTATTCTATATTTATTTTTCATCTAGTCAGGGCTTTTTTCTTTTTAATAAGCTTTAACATTCTTCTTCCATGGCTGAATTTCTGGCTCTATTTGTCCCTGGCCAACCCCCATACACTGTCTGCATATATTACATGCTTGATTTGGTAAAGGGTGAAATGAAAGTTCATATTTTATTTGGATGCCCAGACTTCCAAACATAATATTACAACAAGATTAATACCACTGTGCTATATATATATATATATCCACTCAGAAATACATACCACTGAATTCAGTAGGCCTTACCCTCATGTAAATTGGATTGCAGGCTATATTATTTTGCAGCTCCTTTGTAAAACTGAGAGATCTAGAATCCTTTTTTTAAAATTGAAACTGGGATATTCAGGATTCTAATTAAAGCATGCAGACTCCAATACACTGTATTTCAGATTTCAAAGTATCCTACATGGATTTTGTCGTCTGCCTGATTTAGATGATATGACAGATTTCTTTTTATTAATATTCATACTGATCGGTTTTCAGTGAAAAAATACTGGAGAAGCTTTGTACTAGACAGTTGACCTTTCTTTAATCAACATATACAAATGGCTTATTAAGCAAAATAAGTTTTTTCTTGGATATTTTCTTTGACAAGAAACATTAATCACTGATTTTTTTTTTCAGATTTGAGATTTCTTTAAGAATTTCTTTAAGAAATAATTGGATGGAAATAAATTAGCTATGAGTTTAGCTGTAAATAAATTTGTAGCATTTGCTACTATCTTTTCATACCTACAGTTGTGTTTAGTCTTTTCCAGTTTAGGCTAGGTTTCACAAGGGCCCTGAGGTAGCCTAGCATATGCACTGTGATTTAATGAAAGTTACCCAAGTTTTGCTATATTTCACAGACCTCATCAGTTGTCAAAGTGTGTTGTGTCATACTAGCTGAGAAGAGGTCAGGAAGCAAAAGAAAGTAGATGTCACTCTCTTATTACCTGTCAGGATTGGCTGTAATCACTTGTGTGATCAGAATGGGACTCACTGTGATAGCCACAACTTCTAAATTTTGCTGTGGATTTTGTTCCAATCATTTTCACTACGTTTAAAGGTAGAAACACATCCACATGAGAGACAAGAGAAGGCATAAGTAACTGAATGCAACAGCAGCATAATCCTAGATCCAAATAGTGTCAGGTTTTTCAAATGTTATCTAATATATAAAAGTCAACATTTGTTTGTCTGTGTCAGATGAAGACCTCATATGATTGGCTCCTAAGAAGATTCTATGGCATCCTGGGTTTGCAGTATAGGGAGGGGCCTTTAGAACTCTCAGCCAGAGAGCTCTTGGGCCTCAGTCAACTGTGTCTGTCTTGAATAGGCCAGTTGCTATGGAGATGAGGTCTAGCAGCAAGGAGGAGGACAGTGTATTCCCTCAGGAACCCAACCTTTGTATGTTAATAACTCTGAATACAGATTGGATTGGGGAATATGGGGAAAAGTTACAGAAACTGGACAAGACAGTTTGGGGAATTAAAAACACAGGATCTCAAATCTTTCTAAGAAGTATTACGTATGAGAAAATAAAATCCCGGGCAACACTTGTTATATATGCTAGTTCTTTACACAGACAGGAGCTGTACTGTTTCCACACAAGAAGGTGCTATCAGCAGGCTTTGGAAAAAGCTGCTGATGCAAAGGGGGGGATCCTTTAATGAGAGGAAATCGCTAAGAGGAGATATCCCAAAAGGTGCTAGAAAGACAGAACAAACTTTTCACTATACCACATGGATACTATGGATTGCAAAAAAAGACAAATAAATGGGTCCTAGAGCAGAGCAGATCTAAATTCTCACTAGAACCCAAAATGAGTAAACTGAGGCTGCTGTATTTTGGACATATCAAGAGACAACTAGAACCCAAAATGAGTAAACTGAGGCTGCTGTATTTTGGACATATCAAGAGACAACATGACAGTGATGCGTGGGAAAGTGAGAGGCAGTAGGAAAAGAGGAAGACTGTGATACAGGTGGATTGATCCAGGCAAAGAAGACATGATCCTAAGTTCACAAGCCCTGAGGAGGGCAATTCATTTAGAGGACCAACATAAGTTGATCCTCATTCAGAGAATCAACATTAAGTCAGAGTTGACTTGATGCAAATAACAATGGGAGAAAAAAAATCTTTAAGAACAGACTAGAAATAATTTTGAAATCCCATGTCCTGGCAAAATCACCCAGTCTTGTCTGTCTGTCAGAAACTCAGTAAGGATTGAGCCAGTCTCCATTCCCATGGGAAGAAGTCCATTGCTGTTCCTATAAAATCCCTGTCTGCTGTATTCACCAGCCTAAAGCTTTCATATTCACCAACCAAAACTTTGGAAGAGGGTATAGCTCAGTGGTAGAGCACATGCTTTGAAGGCAGTAGCTCTGAGATTCAGTCCCCAGCATCTTCAGATGGAGCTGGAAAGGCGCTTACTTGGAAAGCTGCTGCCAGTCTGTGTCAGTACCACTGAGCTAGATGGACCAAGGACTTGATTCAGATGAAGCCATTTTATGATCTTCATATTTGTTTTAGTGTCAAGGTTACTGAGATGGTGGTGTGGTGTGACATGCAACAAGAACCATCTGGTTCATATACAGCTCCTTTTAACTACTTGGTTCCCAAAGGTTGCTAGGGCACAGAGGGGAACCAGAGTGAGGGGGAACGGCTCCCTCTCACATTTACTCAAGGAAGCTGTCCATTTGATTTTGTTCTAAGTCCTTAAGTCCACTCAAAAAATGCTCTGCTAAGTCTTGACTATAGGTAATGTCTATAAATATAGAAAAATGTAAAAGAATTTTTTTAAAAAAATAGCTATTACTTTAATCCACAAAGGATTTTGGAAAAGTCATAAGCATGCACAACAATTTCGTAATGATTTCCACAACGTTTCATTTACTGCACATTTAGCTTCTTAGATTTTTTTTCCTAGTTCAAATTAATTTCATTACTCCTCATTTTGCAAAAAGTTGTTGCTAAACTGCACTTCTTTCATCAATTATTCTTCACCAAGATGATGGAAAGCAAATTTATCAAGTCTGCAGTGTTCTCTAATATTAGGATATGCATGTAATTTAGATTGTCATTTAAAATCCCATTCCATTATATTTTCAAGTGTGCAATTAATTTTTTTTACTATTCACTTTGATAACATTTTTTTTCTATTATACCACTCATTTCATTCAGAATAGAAAAAAATCTGTTCTCTCTCTACAGGTGACTGTAAAATAGGGCCATGCAGGGATGTGTACATAGATTTTTTTTCATATCCTACAAAATGGACTCAAGTGCCTTCTTTCAATGGCATGTGTCTGCATAGCCATGTGCATGTACACTATACTGGCATAAAGTCCAGTTCTTAGTTTCAAATAGACTAGACTCATACTATCATGTATTATACATTTTGTCATCAGCGCATCATGCACTAAATCATGTAAGTAAGTTGCATTGATTTAATAGGTCTATGCTAATTGGGAATCACTGTTGGATTCAGACGTTGGCTTGGAACCATGCTAAGTTTTTTGCAATGAGATTCTGTTAAAAACAATGTAGGAAGTTAGTTATAGCTATCTCAAGTCCACTAGATCCAACATGATGTTGGAATCTCAAAAAAAAAAAAAAAAAATTGGTTGGGTTGGGCTATTGTTAGACTGATCAAACAAATATGGTCAAGAGAAAAATTGGTTGCCAGGTATTTAACAGTATTTGATCATGGCCAAATATTCTACTGAAGTTCTGAGTTTTTCCTATATAGATGATGAAAGCATAACATTTTAACTGAACTATGTTGTCATCTGACAACAATGATCTCATAAGCACTTGGCTTGTTGCTAACTCTGTAGGAAACTGATACCCACTTTACTTTATGAACTAAGCAACTCTTGCCCTCTACTTTGTCTATAATCGTATTCAGAAACTTGAATTGTCTGTTTTTCTATATTGCCTTTCCTGATTATTATGTGAGTGGCAATCATTTCATTTCATTTGAAAAAAGAAATTGTTGTTATCTATTTGGGGCCACCCCTGCGTTTCTAAGATTAAAAAAAAACCTGTTCAATCTCTTGAACATAATTCATATAAATACCCATGTAAGATTGTTAACTGCAAACAATGACTGTCATAGTTTCATACTGTTTTATAATTAGCGCAAGTTTCTCTTTTTGTTACAGCTGTTCTGAATCAGTGCTTTAAATAATTAACCATTACTTGATATCAGTTGACTTGTCAGAAGTATGCTTGTACTCTAGTGTCATGGCCAAAAACAATGTAGCACAGAAATTTTAGCCTAGACTTGCATATTTAATGAATGCAAATGCAGACCCAGAATCTTGATGATTGCATGGCATTCATATTATAGTCCTTCCAGGGTTTAAAAAAAGTTTTTAAAACCTAGAATTAGATAACATTGATCTTATAGGAGACTTTCAAGTGGTAAGGAAAGGAACCTCATCCATGCATCTTCTCGAGGATTATAGAACATGACCAATCCTATGCCAGAAAATACTGAAGAATATGAGTCCTTTATGTACCTCCTTATTTCTGTCTTTCTCTCCAGAAGACTGCTTTGAACATATATGACTCTGTTAAAGGAAAAAGGAAACACTGAGTGGTTTTAATTTTCCTTAATAAAAGTGTCAGCTGCAAGAAGAAAAATCTTTATTTCAGTCATGTAAAAGGAAGAGCATAATCACAGGAAACACATACTCTTGAGAAATCAAAATGAGCAAATAATTATAATTACAGACCAGAGAGTCCACTTTCGGGGGGGGGGGAGTGACTGCTTAGTTCATTTGCCATTTGAGTGACAGGTGTCAGCATGAGCATGGGAGCATTCTATGAATCATCATAAATTCAGAGAATTACACATGTACCACCAAAGGTTATGACTGAATAATTGATGGGCTTAATGATACCAGAGAGCTATTAAGAGTTGCTCCTTTGCAATAATTTGAATGGGGATGATTAAATGCCACCTATTGCATGGCATTTGCAAGCATTCATAAAGATTTAAAAGAGCAAAGCTGCTTTGGCAAAGAGAGAGACTCTGCTTGATAAGCACACACAAAATTACAAACAGTTGTTGTCATCACTGCTCATGTAGCATCTTGTATTAGCCTAATATGTTCCTAATACTGAATCGTACCATATGGCAACACTTCAGACATATTTTAATTATATCAGTCACTCAACCATAGCATTCCAACTCAAATGAAAGATTTTTTTTTAAAAAAAAAAATCAATTGTAGGGTTTGGCCTTGACCCATTCAGCAGAACTGGCGCTTCTAAGGGATGCATTTGCCAGCGGGCATGTTTGCCTGCCTCTGATTGGCAGAAGAACAGAGAGAGAGGCAGTGGGAGAGAGACAGAGACCCCTAGAATTGAATAGATATATACTTGGATTGCAGTGCATTATTAACCTATCTAGGGAAAGCCAAGTATTTACTCTTTGATGTTTCTTGTCAAGGACAGGCTGGGACAGTTATAAGATTAATGGGAAAGGAAAGCTTATATTTGGAGAAATGTTTTGTCTTCATGCTTTGGTCTCTATTCCTTTTTGTCTCCAGCATATAATTTTACTACCAAAATAGCTCTATCTATCACGAGATAATAAATTCTACACCAGCATAAATAAATAAAGCATTGCATTGGTTTGTTAGCTCATTTATCTGCAACAGAAATGCATGTCTTCCAAGCTGTTGAAAGATGTCTCTAAACAGCAGCTATTTCATTACTACCATATGTAGCTCTGTAAGCCCAGCTTGCTGTACTTTCCTACCTACTAAAAGTAGCTTCCTTGTCACATAGCAGATGGCCCATAAAACATTGGATATGTTCAAATTTAATTTTCATGATTTTACCTATATTACAGGACATGGCTGTACTAACAATCACAAAAAAGAAATAAGAGGGGAGATCTAAATCCCTTTAAATAATTTAAAATGCTAACCAGATAGTTATTGGCATTGTAAAGCAAAACACTATATACCAATATATAACTGACTGCTGTATTATTCCCTTTGTTGTGATTATTTTCCAGATTTGTTGAGCTTTTTAGTTTTACTTCAGCTCTGTGTTATAGAATTGCATGTATCCATAGGCTATGTTCTTGCAAGTGAAATCTTGAATGATAATTCATTTACAGAAACAAAGAAGTTAATTAAGGCCATTTCCACATAAGACTGTTATAGTGCTATTATTCCATTTTCAACATCCTATGGAATCCTAGGGTTTGGAGTTTAGGGAGGGGCCTCCTCCACCTGATCCGGCCACTGGTTCTTAAAGAGGGTTGTTGGGTCAGGAGATATTACTTAGTTATGCATATACAACTAAGTAGCCAATGTAGGTGATGATGATTGATGACTGTGGTGATGACAACAATGACAATAACAATAATAATTTACCCCCTTTTTCCAGCACTGGTATTCAAAGCGGCTTACAAAAATTAAAAAGATGCAACTTATATCATTAAAATTATTCAAAAATTAAAAATATCAGTATAGTTAAAAACATTTTAAAACATATCTATTAAAAATCAAGAAGTAACAATACAACACCCTACTAAAAGCCCTTTCTTTATAAACAATCAGTTCCCAAAGGCCTGTTGAATTTTTTTTAAAAAAGGTCTTCATCTGCCAACAGAAGGACATCAAGTGTCACAGTGTCAAGAGAGTGAGAACAGCAAGTGAGAAGACTCTTGTCTATGTTCCTACCCCAAGTATCTGTGAAGGTGGGAGCACTGAGAGAATGCCTCTCCACCAAGTCTCAAAGTCCCAGTAGGCATTTATGGGAAAATATGGTGTGGAGACAATAAGACAAGGCCTTGCATTTTCTTTTCTTAGACTGGAATGGCAACTTCCAATCCCAACCCCAACCACCACCACCACCCGTACCTCTTTATGCACAGTTCTGGACTTCCCTAGAAACAACCCCTTTATTGATTAATGGTGGTGTGGTTCTGGATGGTTATAATCATTGAGAATCATTCAGTTGAGACCAACTTTATAAGAAAATATAGTATAACCTTTATTAAAATAGCAAACTGAATAACCTATTGGTTTTGTGTGTATGTCTAAGTTCAAACAGATCTTCAAAGTGCATAGTTTCATAACTCTTCATAACAGCATCAAGGCACAGGTCTATCTCTCTCTCTCTTACACACACACACTCACAAAGCCATCTGGCTTTCCTCTTTGCCAAAGGCTATGTTCTCAAATCTAGGCTACTCTCTCCGGCTGGATTTTACAGTGGGTTGATTCCTCTTCTGCCCCTTTTCTAGGTTTTCCCTGAGAAAACACCCTTCTCATTCAACTCCCTCCCCCCACCCTCTATTGAATGAGAACTCCTCTGGCTGGAGGATTCACTCTGCGCCTTGATCCCTGAAAGTCTGGCTCTTCTGGAAAACAAACTCTCAAAACTAAGCCTGCTATAAACACATTCTCATTCAGGCCTTCATCCCTCCTTCCCAATAAAGGGACTGGGTTTTCCTCTGCAGTGGCCATTCTGGTTGCCTAGCAACCTGTTGCTTAGCAGCTTTTCTACCACTCAGGATACCACTCACCCTATACTAAGTCACATACAGTTCTTGAGATAATCCAGACCTATAATAATCTTTAGATACTCCTTATGACCTATGCTTTGAGCTGTACCTGGAAACAGACTGGTAGCTAGTGGAGCTACTGTAACAAGGGAGTTGCATGCATTTTGTAGAGGTACAGGTGCAGCTATCCAGGCCTGAATTAAGGTGAACAGGTAAAGAGTAAAAAAGGAATAGAAGAAATACAACAAAGGGAATGAGGGCAAAGCCCATTCTTGATAACACTTTGAATAGAACCTTAGAGTGTCAGGTTATCTATTTACAGGGATAGAAGTACTCAGGAAGGAACCAGCAACTAAGAAATTTTGACTAATATAGATGCATGCTATGTCCATCCTGGTACTGAGAAATTGTACAATTTCTGGAAGATAGTAGACATCTAACATATTCCTAATAGTACTACAGACATAGATGTGTTCTGTTCCTATGGAGCAGGATGGGTGTTTTTGGCAACATGGAGACTACCTATGAAGACTATGAAGGAACTAGACAAGATCCTGAAGTGTAAAGATATATCATGGAATACTAAACTTAGAATGGTCCATGTCGTTACATTTTCAATTTTTATATATGGTTGTGAAAGCTGGACAGTGAAGATAGGAAGAAAAGCAACTTATTTGAAATGCAGTACTGGGCTGCTAAAAAGACAAATAAATGTGCTTAAGAGCAAATCAAACCTGAGGTCTCCTAGAAGACAAGATGGCTAAACGGAGACTACCATACTCTGGACATATCATAAGAAGACATGACTCACTAGAAAAGACAATCATGCTTGATAAGATAGAAGATAGTAGCAGAAGTGGAAGAGCACATTACAGATGGCTATCCTCAATCAAGGAAGCCATTGTCCTGAATCTGCAAACCTGAGCAGGGCTGTTGATGATAGGATTGTCTCTCATTCACAGGGTTGTCATAACTCAAAGTTAGTTTGACAGCAGTTAACAATAAGAGACTAGCTGAAAAAAACCAATTTCAAGATGGTTATATCTATGAACAAACTGGATATTGAAGGGGAATTCAAAAATCAGACAGACACATACCAAGCTTCCCCTTCACTTTATGACTTCTACTTCAATATAACCTGTATTTTACATAATTACAATTAACATCTGACTTTGCCAAAGACTGAAGTTGAGGCTACACTAAGCTTCCTTTGGATCAGTTCTGGTTCTTCTTGGGATGGGGCAGCTCTTTCTCTGAAGTGGCTACACTTGAAGATAGACCCTGCACAACCTCTCTTGAGCATGTTGTGCTTCAGAAAAGCAGGTAGGTTGCATTTTAAAAACTTTTTAGGCCAGGGGAAGGAAGGAAATGAGCTTGATCATCTTTTTATCCTAGGACTGCGTTTAAATAACTGTGCTTTGGGGCAGGGATTGTCGGATAAATTACAGGCTTTGTCCTTCCTTTGCTCATTTACTCAGCAGCATGCACCTCAAGTTTAAATGTTGGACTAAATTACTGGTGCATTCCATTTCTCATGGTTTGTGATTTAAAAATCGTTCCCCTTCTCTTTCTCAAATTTTATGCATGTATGTTACGATGACACTGTTATAATTGCTTCTGTTTTACTTTCTCGGTGACTATGAAGTCGTGTTTGTATTTATTATGAGAGCATAGCCTACTAGATGTTGTTGGACTATAATTCCCATTTCCTCTCACTATTAGCAAGTATAATTTTAGTCATAGTAGTTATAATTTTTGAAATACAGAAATTCATCATGAAACTACCTTAACCATTCCTTACAAAGAATATATAGATACACTGTCAGGAAATATATATTTATACTTTTCTTTTCTTTATAGTTACAAGAAGTCACCTTTTGGTATGTTACTCCATCCTAAGATACAGATAGATGAAACAAACCAATGAAGCACTGACAGAATCCTGTAATTAAGGCTCTGTGGGGATGGCTGCAATCCTATGCATAATTATCAGGGAGTAAGTTGGTTTGTTTTGGCCTATTCCTGATTGCATAGGTAATTCATAAAATACTTTCAGACACTGAGCCAAATGAAATACAGTCTTTATTTTCCAATCATACTTGCAAACTGCCTAGAAAAGAAGTTGTTAACAAATATGGAACTCCAAAAACAAAGAATGAATTATCAAGACTCTGCTTTATTATTTTCCTCATTGTCTCCCTTTCTTGATGCTAATAGGTCACAAATTAAGGATGTAAATCAGTGTTTCTTAACTTTTTCTTTACCAGGAACCCCCTGTAAATATAATTGGTTGCTGGGGAACTCCAAGACTTAACTCAAGATTTAAATATTTGTGTTTAGATATAATATTCAATTATTTATTTATTTATGGCTTCTGGAGACTGGAATTCAAATCCCTGCTCAGGTACTAGGTGATCTTGGGCAAGTCATGTCCTCTCAGGCTCAGAGGAAGGCAAAGGCAAACCTCTCCGAACAAATCTTGCCAACTCCTGCACCCGTTACTCCAGGGTTGCCATAAGTCAGAAGTGACTTGAAGGCACACAACAGCAAAGTGCTACTGGAAAGGAGAGGTTCCTTCTAGCCATCGTGCCTCTTCCCTTTGAAAACTGACTTATGGCAACCCTTAGGGAAACCTATCCTGGGGCTTTTCTTGGCAAGATTTGTTGTCTTTGTCCTTCCCTGAGGTTGAGCGAATATGACTTGCTTGAGGTCACCCAGTAGGTTTTCATGGCCCAGTGGAGATTCAAACCGTGGTCTCCAGAGTCTTAGGCCCCTTTCGCAAGCAGTTTCTTTTGCGCAAGGACCCTTGAGCGTCGTGTAAATGGGAGTGTCAGTGCATATGACGCACTCCCATTCACACGACGCTCATGAGCCTAAAGCGGGGTGCGCGCGCATTTTTTTATTTTCGACTCTAAGATGAAAATACTGCATGGTCGCGCAACGCTCGTGGGGCCCTTGTGCACTTACCTGCGCTGCGGTACTTTGGACGAGCGGGCTGGTCGCGCTTCCTGCCTTAGCGCTAGCCTGCAGTTCTCAGGTTGTGCTGCGGTAGGAAGGGTGGGCGCTCGCACGACGGTCACGCAACCAGGAAGCAAGCTGCGGGACAAAGCAGGAGGGAAGCGGCAGCGTTCCTGCTGAGGCTTTTTGCGCGAGACGCCCCCCCCCCAGCCACGCAAATGGGTAACATGCGAAAAGGGCCTTAGTTTGGGTGTGTGCACATGCCTGCAGCCATTCCCCTTTTGTCAGGGACTCAGCAGTAGAGAGAGTTGTCAGGGACATGTTAGGTGGGGCAGGGATAAGGGCACGGAAATTGTTCCCTTGGTCTCAAATAGGGAGCAGTTTGGGTGCACACACAAATCTGCCACCTGTCCTTCTCACAGTCCCTGCTATCATGTTCTTGACAACAGTGACACAGTGGCAGGCATGTGTGCCTTCCCAAACTGCTCCCTTGTTTGTGAGGAAGCAGTTTTGGCACACACACATCCACACACCCTTCAGCTGCATCCTTGATCTTGCCCCTGCTATTGGTATCTAGCAGCAGGGCTTCACTGACCCCCTGGGAGGGCTCCATAGACCCCAGGTTAAGAACTACTGATGTAAAACATCTTCTCACAAATTTGCATCCTTAGCACCAAGAAGGTTCCAGGGGATCCTGCGGAAGAATTGCCAAACTCTACAAGGTTCTTCACTCATCTGAGAATAAAAAAATGAGATTTTTTTCCTTCATTTTTATTACTTTCATACAAAATAATTGTATTCTCTGGGGAAAAATGTGTTTTCAACAGAAATATTTTCTCCAGAAAAAAACTACATGAAATTTCCACAGACACACCAAATGTAAAAACATAATTGAAAAATTCATGCAACTTCTCAAATTTTCAGTTAGTAAGTAGAAAACTATTGCAGTTTTTCATTCTGACATTGAAAATAAGTGAAAATTTATAACCACATCACAAACAACAGTAAGCAGACCCTTTGTTATATATTTTATTTCCCAGAATAACAGAGATCTACCAGTTACTTCGTTTTAACATTGTTACTCCTATTCTAAGAGAAGTCCCAGAGCTGCCAATGCTCCATTGGCTCAAACATTTAGCCATATAATACATCCCAAATGCATGAATCCATGAGATGAGTTTGGGAGAAGGAATGGATGGCCCTCCTGATTTTCTTGGACTGCAGCTCCCACCATCTCTTCCCATTGGCTGTAATGGCCCAACAACACTTAGAGGCCACTTGTTCCTGCAACATTGAACTAAGAGATATGCTTCAAGTGTTTCTGGTAGGAAAAAAGTCAAAAGCAATTATATTTTCATAAGTTTTTGACGTTCCTTTCACATTTTACCTGTCAAAAATTATCATCATCAGGGGATCAGTGCATTATAAAATACAGTTGCAATGGTTTCCTTAATATTGGAAAACCAGTAATATATAGGGCTGCTTGTTTCTACTAGCTCCTAAACTCATTTTCCAGCTGTGTGTGAGTGTGTGTGCTTGTATATATAATATAAGTTATTTTAATCTCTAATCTCCTCTTGTTCATCAGGTGCACCAGACATTATAATAAAATATACTGTGGGATAGATGTCAGTGGCTGAAGTCTCAGCTTTCCCAGTCTACTTGTTCCCTTTATATATAATCATCTAAAACAAAATCTTAATTATAGAATTACCATAGTTCAAATATGGTAGTGTTATTGTTATCCAAAGTAATGGGTAGTTTAATTGCAATGAATATGAAAAAGATCATACATATTAATGAAACATTTAACGCTGTTTTCTCTCACAGTGGGGTGTCATTGACATGAGAATATTAAATCTGAAACAGTGTATTTGAAAAATGCAAAGGTTCTGACGCAAACCACAAATGGCTGGTAATTTAAAAGTAAGACACATTTGGAGTCATTAATTTATGCTGTTGAACAGTATAATGGATGGATTTGAAAAGGCAATGGCTACCATTCTTTTGAATGTTAAGAACACAACATGAAATTTATTTGAGAGAAAAAGAATATAAAGAGTACCAATTTTTAAATAAATTACTAATTACTATTCATTTATGGAAACATAGAGAAGTTAACAGTGATTTGACACTCAAGGGACAAGAGGCAGATTTAATTTCATTTAATAATAATTAGATAAATCTGAACAGGTTTTTTGGAATAATAGCTACAGATTTGTCTTCAGTCAAAATTAACCTTTTGCTTTCTTTATAATAGCTACACTGGCTTGGTTATTTACCTTCCTCTTCAAGTAGTCATGAATATTCCATGAACTTTCCATGACATCACAGAAGCCCTTCCGGTGGTGGTCGTATCTAAGTTTGATGATCTACTTGAATCAGAAACTAATTTAGTCTATATCCAACCTTAATAGTTTTGCCTTGAATATTTAATTTCAGTGCCTATAAAGAACTGGACAAAGGAATTGCCAAGATAATAATGGCTTGTAACTGTGTGCACACATTTCCTATGCCACAGATTCAACAGTGCCATCTTAAAAAATGCATTCATAAAAGAAAAAGTGGACAAGTTATATCTCATTAAAATAGGCTTTTAGAAATAATTTTTAATATTACTTTCCATAAGTACCAGTCTATACTTTTATAACTTCTGAAGTTAAAAAAAAATGTTCAGTGAATTTTAAAAATAGTTTATGAAGCAGAAGATGACATAGGAAAATCAACCAGAATATGAACTCTCAGGAACTGAAATTGCCTATTTTGGGTTATTTGGCATTTCCCCCTGTAAGGATTCTTGGGGGTGGGGGACAACAACAATGGTGCAAATAGGACTTCCAATATACAAGAAATTGCTTGGAACAGTGCAAAATCTCACCCTTCCACTCACATGATATAACCCCTCTACTCATATGGTGGTTATTGATATGATATGATATGATATGATATGATATGATAAGATATGAAAACAGCAACATAAACTAGAGATATGCAAATAAGACTTCATATAAGAAAGACAAGTTTGATACATTAAGTAGTATCATTTCTAAAGAAAGCTTACATAGCTTCTATTATAGTTGCATACAATCTGGAAACCACACACAGACACACACAAAACTGTTATCTCCTTTAGCTTTGAAAACAGAATCTACTCCCTTGCTTTGTTGAAAGAGCATTACTTAATTACATAACAAGTCTTGAACACTGAATTCTGTAGAAACTCTAGCCCAGAAAAGGTTTTAAGTCATGCTGAGACATCCCAAATATCTTAAAAAGAGGCCAATCCCTGTATTAGACATGAAGTTGCTCAGCCAGCCTATTCACCAAGTCTCAGCTCCCACAACCATGTTCAAAGTGGACTTCTGCCTGCATCTGTGCTTGCGTATATGCCTTCAAGTCATCTGTGGACTTATGGTGACCTCATGAATTTCACAGGGTTTTCTTAGACTAGGAATACTCAGAGGTGGTTTTGCCAGTTCCTTCCTCTGTAACAGCACCTGGTATTCATTGGCAGTCTCCTATCCAAGTACTAATCAGGACTGACCTTGTTTAGCTTCGAAGATCAGATGGGATCTAATGCCTTTAGGGCATTACTGACTTACAAATTTCTTCAAATGTGTTTGACTCCATATATTTTCATTTTAGACAATTTGATGGTTTGGACTTAAACTGCTAGGGCCAAATCTAATGCTGCATGCAAGGGAGCGATGGGATTTTCTTGTTGTCACCTTGTAGTCTTTCATGACATCAAAACCTGCTCAGATGGTATTCTAACAAGCTGCAGCAGGTTTTTGGGGTTTGCAGGAGTATAAGAGAAAGAGGAGACTGCCTCCTTCACTTCTACTGTCAGAAGCCATTTCCACAAGCTGAAACACCCTAAGGGGCACTGACTCTATAATCCCTAACCATTGGCCAAGTTGCTTGGGGTTGATTGAAAATATGGACATCTAAAAGGCACACGATAGCCTACCTGTGTTATAAACTAAGGCCAGCTTGTGAGCGAAGCTATGCTGTCCTAGAATCTACTCATAAAAGGACATAAGCTCTTTAGACCATTGACTTCATTTATTGAAGGAAGATAACAAGAATATGAAGTTACTCACAAAGACTGAAAAACACCTCTTCCTGTCTAATAAACTAATTCACAATATGACTACACATTTCCACTAGCTATTTTGACCAATAGCCTTCTTACTTGCTGTCTCTATGCCTAATTCCCCTCCTCAAATGACACTCCTCACCTGCTTCTTTATCTAACTCTGCCTGCATCCCATGTCACTCTCCTGCTGTCACTCCTACTTCTGTTACATGTATAAGCCAAATGAGTAATGTATGTATTATTAAACACAGTGCTTGCAAAGAAGTAGCTATGTTAGTCTCTTGTAGCCAAAAAAGGAGGAGAGAAACAGCGGAATAAAATGTAACAGCACATTTAAGATGGATTTTTTAATTTTCACATGAGCAGGTATGTACCTGAGCATTTAATGTCACTCTGTACTGTCCCCAAAGAAGTGGGTTTATATCCACAAAAACTCATGCAAAAGGAAAAACCAGTTAGTCTTAAGGGTACTGCCACATTTCTTTCTCCCCCTTTCCCTACCTCCTTCTTATGGTTTCATTCCCATTTAACAGAGAAGTTCAGATGAATTCTCTAGGAAAAAATGTTAATAATTTTTAGAGTTTGTGAACAATGCTTTCCAGTTTTAATTACTGGCATAAATAACAATAGTTCCTGATAGGGGACCTGGAAACAACAGCCAGCCAAAGAAATAGACAGCCAATAATTTATAGATTAACAATGGCAAAAGCTCTCTTTCTTTCTTTCTACACAATTTCCTAAAAATACTTATTCTTAAAAAAACAAAAAACAAAATGCACACAAGACCACTAACTTCTACAGATCCTAGAGAATCAATGTAGAATATAAAATAAACAATTCTTAAATATGATATTGGAGCTACATTAACTATACCAAGTCTTGGATTAACAGAGTTTCCTTCGAAAGTTGCTTCAGCAGTGAGCTGCTAGTCATAAAAGAATCCTGACCTCCCTGACCAACATTACATACCTGACTTAAAAAAAAAAGAATCTATTGAGATTTCCTTCAATGCCTAATAGATGGAAAATTCAATATTCTGTATGACAAGAATCATAATGTCCTATACTTTCCTCTGGGAGTCAATGGAAATTTGAAAATTGGTGTAATATTCATATACTGTACTTTTGACATTGAGAGAGCAGCTAAATTTTTGACCATCTGGGAATAAGGCGGTGAAGTGGAGCAGGTCACCTTGAATTAAAACTGATACATTAGGCTCTGAGCTCAGGTGGCTGGGCAGAATGACATATTAGCCATACTTTTTACGGTAAGTCCTAGCGTTTTTTATGGATAGAATATTATGGGGAAATAAAGCTTCTGTTTTCAATGATATCAAATTTTAAAGAGAATAGTAATCTATTCAGTAATAGGACTGAGCAAAATCTCACAGAGATTTTCAGCTGTGGTAAACAATGCCTTCTCCATGCCATGACATTTCAGTATTCTTCATGGAAATACTGTCATATTTTCATTGTTTTAGGAGAAAGCTTAGCATCTCAGTTAAGTGTAGCACTAGTACAGAACATGTAACAGTGATGGTAAACATTAAGCTAATAGGCAATGCAGAATCTCAGATAAAAAGAATACGGTGGATAAAATTAAGCTGAAAGATAAACTTATCGGGAAATATGAGAAATTGTAGTGGACTGCTCTTCTGTACAAACCACTATTTGGCAGAGAATCACTTTCTTCATTATTTTTAAGAAAGTCTGTTACCATGGGTGTTGCTATAGCATAGGCATCTTGGAGTCCTAGAGTTTCTAGAAGTTCAGTAAACTTTTGTTTTTGGCTTAGGAAAAGAGACATATCTTCTCTTTCAATCTGTATATCTAAGTGATATAGAGCATGTTAAGGATTTATGCTGAGTCAGGCATGGTTTCCTCTAAGTGGACAGCAGAGGAAGAGGTGATGTGGCCAGATGAGCAGGTGCAAGGTTATCAGGATTGTTTTGACTATAACCTGTGTACTGGGGAAGGCCACATGCCAGAACGCTGATTGGGTCACTCCACTTGTTCAGGGTGATAGTGAGACTTAAAAAGGCTGGTGTTTGCCTTCACAAGTGACCAGGTAGGTTTGCCTAGTTGGTCATGTCATGCTGCTGACAATTTATGGCTTGTAAGGGCAGATGCTGCCCGTTTATCTTCTGTTGTCTTTTCTTATTTGCTTCTGGAATGTTTTGCCAATGAACGATGGAAGTGATGCTGAGACCACAGCACATTCCTCCTCTCCTGCAGCAAGCCCTTCAAGGGTTAAGCAGGAGGAGGAGACAGAAGTTGAGCTGGGAGAAGCGTCTCAGAGTGCAGAGCAAGCTGTTTGGGAGGAAAAGCCTGGCTGAAAAAGAACTAGATCCTTGAGTGATGAGGAGGAGGTGCCAGATGCAATTCCTAGGCGGTCTGAGAGAAAAATGAAAAGTATCCCTCCACAGAGGTTTGTGGTGCAAAACAGTGTGAGGGTATGTCAAGTCTCTTGTGAGCCTGAAACCTTTGAAGATGTTTTGAGTTTGCCTGAGGCACAAGCTAACCGCTGGTTCGATGTCATGCACCAGGAAATGGAATCCATGCACAAACATGATGTATTTACTTTGTGTAAGGTGCCAGAAGATGTGACCCTGGTGGGCTGCTGGTGAGTGTACAAACTCAAACCCTTGGCTTCGGGGGAGGTAAAGCACAAAGTCAGGCTTGTTGCTCAGGGTTTTTCACAGAGGAAAAACTAGTCTTTGACCAAACTTTTGCACCAACCATCAGAAGTGAGAGTATCAGGCTGGTGTTAGCTCTGGCAGCACAGAGAAATGCTTTGGTACACCACTTTGATATTACAACAACCTATCTCAATGCTGAGTTACCAGAAACTGTCTATATGCAGCAGGCACCAGGGTATGAGACAGGTAAACCAAATCTGGTGTACAGGCTAAACAAAGCCATCTATGGTCTCAAACAATCTGCCGGTTGTTAGAACAAGTGCCTGGATGGTGCTTTACAGGGCTTGAGTTTCAAACAGAGTGTGGCAGATCCGTGTGTGTACACCAAAGGGTCTGGGAAAGACCAAGTTTTGCTAGATTTTGTTGATGACTTGTGTTTAGTCACCACAACAAAGGAACAGGTGACAAAGTTTGCCAAGGAACTGGGTAAAAAGTTCCAAATCAAAAACCTGGGACCCATTAAGTAGTACCTGGGTATTGAGGCACAAAGAACTGAGAAAGCGTTTCTGCTTAGCCAGAAGCAGAAAATATTATAACTGCTGCTAAGGTCTAACATGGTTGATTGTAAAGGTGTGCAAACCCCATGGTACAAGGATTTACAAAAACTATGGATGACAAAGTGTTCCCTAACAAAGAAATGTACCAGTCTGCTGTGGGATCTTTGTTATATTTGGCTGCTTATAGTAGACCAGACTTGTCCCTGACTGCTAATATTATGGGAAGGGCAAGTTCTGAGCCCACATAGCAACATTGGCAGGGGGTAAAAAGAGTGTTAAGGTACCTAAAAAGCACTCTGGAGTACTGTCTATGTATATCATCCTCTGAGAAACCTAAATTGGTATGTTACTGTGACAGCAACTTTGCTGAGGATTTATGTGATAGGAGGTCAATGTCAGGAATCCTCATAATGTACAGTGATACACTCGTGCACTGGAAAACTAAAAAACAATGTTTTGCAGCCACTTCAACTGCAGAAGCAGAATATGGTAGTCTCTCATATTTGTGCAGTGAACTGATTTGGTACACACGACTGATAAAGACCTAGGTGTTGACATTCCAATCCCTGTGACAGTATTTGATGATTCTCAAGCTTGTATCCAAATGGCGAGTAATGAAAAGGCCAGGAGGTGCACCAGGCATGTAGATATCAAATACCAAAATGTAAGACAGACAGTAGAGAGTGGTGTGCTCAGGTTAGAGTATGGCCAATCTGAGAAAAATGTGGCAGATGTGCTCACAAAACCACTCACAACTGTAAATTGGGCAAGAGGTCTTAACCATAATATCCTCCTAGAAGACTGGGAAACAATCTGGAAAAACAATATGTCATATTTTAGATCCTATGCATTACAGGAAAATGTGCTGAAACTGGTGTATCGTTGGTAGCTGACACCAAGCAGATTAGCTAAAATGAACAAGAATATGAATAGTCACTGCTGGAAATGAAAAGAGTAGGATCTTATTATCATATGTGGTGGGGGTGTGACAAAGCAAAGAGATTTTGGTATGCCATACGAGCAAATATCCAAAAAAAATTGAAAAGGAAAATTGATTTAATTCCTGAAATTTTTTTATTGGGAGTCTTTGGTGCAGACGACTCGATGGATTTTACCACCAAAAGACTATTATGGCACTTGATGGTAACGGCCAGACTGGAAATCAACATGCATTCCAACAGTAGACGAATGGTTAGAAAAAACTATGGAAATAACACAGATGGACAAACTGACTTACATATTGGGCAATAAGATGGACAGTAAATTCTATAAAGCATGGGAACCGTTTACAGAGTTTCTGGAAAATAAGGAAATCTCAAATAAAAGTTTTTAGTTTTGAGTATCAATCCTAGTAAAATAATATATTTAAGGAATAAGCAGGAAAGTGATAATCTATTGTTAAAATATTGAGAGATAATCCTTAGGTAATATTGTGGAGGGAGGGAGGAATAAGAAAAGATGTGTTGAAGTAACAAGGCTATTTTTGGAAGAATTGGGATGTGAAAGTATATTGACAATTTTATGTGAAACTTAAGGACTTACTGAACAAAACAAAATAGTTAATATTAAAATATTAATATTAAACATTAAAATATTATATAATTATTATGTAAGTAAAGTCGAAGATAGTGGTGTTAAAAGGAATATTGTTATTTCCCCTTCTGATATACGGAGGTAACACTTTTTGTTTGAAGATTATAAGGCTGTATCTCACTAAAAGGGGAAGTTCTTTATATTTTGTTTAGATATGTAATAAGGTATGTTGTATGTGTATTATTTATATATTTTTGTATGTATGTTTTGCTATGTTATGATTATTTGTTATGAATGTTAGGTAATGTATGTTATGTTTAGGTTTTTTTTAGTGTTTTAATAAAAAATATTGAAAACAAAAGAAAACAAAACCACTCACAACTGTAAAGCACTGGGACATGCTCAAGAAACTGGGAATGGTTGAGCACAGAGCATAAACTGCCGGTCCACTAAAGAGGAAAAGGAGGAGGGTTAAGTATTTATGCTGGGTCAGTCATGGTTTCATCTAAGTGGATGGCAGAGGAAGAGGTGATGCAGCCAGATGAGCAGGTGCAAGGTTATCAGGATTGTTTTGACTATAACTCGTGTACTGGGGAAGGCCACATGCCAGAACACTGATTGGGTCACCCCACTTGTTCAGGGTGACAGTGACACTTAAAAAGGCTGGTGTTTGCCTTCACAATTCACCAGTTAGGTTTGCCTAGTTGGTCATGTCATGCTGCTGACAATTTATGCCTTGTAAGGGGAGATGCTGCCCGTTTATCTTCTGTTGTCTTTTCTTACTTAATTGCTTCGGGAATGTTTTGCCAAAAGCCATGTCTTAGTGTGCAGCAATTAATCTGCCTCTAAGCCTAACTTAATGAGACTCTGGAATTTTTCCTGCTTCACTGAATGCCTCTGCTGCAGCGAAGCCTTTCTTCACTGTTTGAACTCTGCATATGCTGAGAGGAGCCAGTTCCTGCTAACCCTGACAGAGCATCTCCTAATTCCTTTAGTTCAACTTCCTTTTTCAGGTGATATAACAATTTCTTTATTTCTCTGAATGGCTATAATCAGATCATCAACATGTTACAATAAAGGTTGAAGAACCACCTTTGGTTATGGTATACAGGCATTGTTCTGCTTCTCCTTGCTTAAGGTCTAATTGCTTCAGCACTTTATCTGCTTTCTCATTCCATGTCCTACAAGCCTAGTTAAGTCCATACAATTGTTTCTTAAGCCTGCTAAAATATGTTGTTGTTTCTGGTCCCCAAAACCTGGGGTTTGTTTCATGTATAGTTATTCTGTCATAAGTCCCTGTAGAAAACCAGTTTTCATATCAAGATGCCTGTCATCTATCTGTTTGGAAACAGCCCAGCTAAGGAGAGTCTTAAGGTGCTGTGTTTGACAATGTCTCACCAAAATCAGCTCCAAATTTCTATGAGAAGCCTTGAGCAACTAGACTTACCATTTAGCATTCCAGGTTTCCTTCTGCATCCTGGTTCACCATGAACACCCACGTGCATCCTATGGCCTTCTTTCCTGGTGGGATTTCTGTAAATGACCATGTTCCGTTCTTATGCAGTGCATTGATTTCTTCTTCTGCAGCTTTTCCCCACTGAGCTGCTTTAGCTGTAGGTATCTCTTCAATTTCTTCTAAATTTGATGGTTCAATGGGCAGCACTGACCTTGCAAGGAAGGATACGTGTGGTATTGGTATACCTTTATTGGATCACATTGAGTGTTTAGGAACCTCTTCTGGGACCTGCTCTGTCTCTGCAGCTTCCTCCATCCTAGTCATCATGTCAACATCATGTGCATCCCCTTCTTTTCATTTACTGCTCTGTCTGTAGCTTGCTTTCTGGCACATGCACTTCCCTCCTTTGTTCTGGATCAAGCTGCACAGTTGCTTCTGATGTCCCAAATGAGGGAATCATTGGTACTTCTGTTAGCGGTTCAACATTTTGTTCTTCAAGGGACTCTAACATATTCTCTTCTTCTTGTGAGAAATCTATTATTGCCTCTTGTTCCTCTGAAAAGTCTAGCATAGTCCCTCTCTTAACTCTTGTTTTATCCATCAAAGTGAACTACATGTCTAGTAGTGACTTCACCAGTCAAGTTCATTACTCTATACCCTTTGTTTCCAGAGGAATAACCAATTTTAATAGTCTGTTCTGTTCTGGCATCTAACTTGTGTTGCCTTTGTTTCAGTATGTATGCATATGCAATGCTTCCAAAGATTTAAATGTGCTGCATATCTGGCACTTTGCCATGCCACAGCAGAAGTGATGTTTGTGCTATGCTTTTAGTTGGCAATCTATTTTGGAGATACGTTGTGGTTATGATGGCATCTCCCCAGAGTCTTGTGAGAAGATGAGCATCTCCCAGCATACACTTTGTCATCTCCTGGAGAGATCTCAGCTTTCTCTGAACAATCCCATTATGTTCAGGAGTATAGCTCACATTTCTACTGTGCAAAAGTCATGATATTTAAAGAAAGTTTGTGTGCACCACCACAATCTGTTTGAATGGCCTCTGGTGCCCTCTCAGACTTGGTGCTGATCATTGCAGTGTACTTCTATAGCATCTGCTGCTCTTCACTTTCAGAAGGTGGGTAACACAATACCTTGAAAAATCATGCACAAAAATTAAAGCATATCTATTTCTGCCAAGTGATGGACCACATAGATCACTGTGTATGAGATCTAGCACTTCAGTGGTTCTCTTTTCAGTCCTTGGCTGAAATGAATGTATAACTGCCTTTTTTCCCCATTGGCTGATGTTCTTTCAGGACAGCTGCAAGTTTTGACACTGTGACCCTTTTTGTCACAATTATAGTAAAGAAGGTCTGATTGGTTCTTGAGTGGATCCTTTCATCTATCTTTCTCACTGACCAAGTAATTTGATCCACTTGGGTTTTGAGTAATATGTTCTCTTCTAAGGCATTCAAGAGCTTTCTCCAGTTTAAGAGAACTTAGCCCATCCTACACAGAGATAACTGCACTCCTAAGTTTCCACTAAGGAATCCCATCTTTTGTTCATCACTAAAATCAATTCCATTTAAGTTCAGTTAATCAAAGGCTGTGATCAAATTGGCTATAAGTATTTCACAATTTTTTCTTGGAATCAAGCTTCAGTCTCATGAATTCCCTAATCCAAATTGCCTGGTATTTGACATATGTGTAGCCAAATGTTTTTTAAAGTTTATCTATAATTTCTTTGGCTGTGTAACTGTTCATCACACAAATTAACTGATTATTCTCCAAGGAATTATATATCATATCCTGTGCTTTAGTATCCTTTCTCTTGCAATCAATGCCATTCTGCCTTTCTGGGTTTTTGGTATTAATAGATTCATAAACATTTTGTGCTTTCAGTGTAACCTGTAATCTTCTTCTGAATTGATTGTAATTATAGCTGGTAAATTTCACATATATACTAGTCAGATTTATAAGGACATTTCGCTTGCCTAGCAATCAGGGAAAAAAACCTGAGTAGTCCAAAAGGAAGAAAAAATATTTAGTTAGTGAGTGTGTTTCTAAGAGAGGAGACAAGTGCTACCAAAAATTCACAAAAGAATGATGAACTCCAAACAATCTGGTTAACTATTCTTGGCTGGGGTCCAAAACTTAGTGTGAAATATGGGAAATTGTAGTGGATCTCTCAGTCAGAGCATCTGCACTAGCAGAAGCTGAACAGCTTCTCACTAGCCCACTCCACCACCACCCCACAAGTTCTAGTAGAGAAAGAAATCAAAACTATGCTTCTTCATGAGGTATATAAAAGTAGTTTTACCCACAAACATTTGTGCATAATAAACACAAGTTCATCTTCTTGAGGAAGGTAAGAAAAGTATCAGGAGAGTTGGAGCATCATCATAATCAGAGAGAGGTGTAAGAGCATAGAGAAGCCTACATGAACCTGGAAAAGGGTGGGTGTTAACAAACAAACACACAGAATGTAACCACAAACATTCTGTGCCTAAACTCCTAGAGAATGACATGGACTCTAACAGTAAATAATCAGGCCAAAAATGCTAACTCCAGCAAAACTGGATGAGGTAAAATCTCCAACTCCAACAAAACTGGATGAGGTAAAGAAATAGCCTCACTCTGTGCATGCAACTGGTTGACACAGACCAAAGAACTTTAAGAAATACCTTTCTATTCTTCTTTTCTTGCAAAAGCCACTTACAGGTTCCCAGTATTTCAAAAAAGTTACCATGATTTTTAAACTGTAATCAATGTTGTTAATTTGGCCATTTCAGCTAAATCCATAAGCAGTAGCCAGTCCTCACTCATTGGTATTGCTATTTTTTTTTCATTTCTATGCCTATAGTAGTCTTGCTGCAGTAGTTATATATCGTTATATTTTTTTCCATATTTCTTCTCCAGTTAGTCACACATTATTCCCAGCAAATATAATGCAGGTTTCAATTAAACATTACTTTTCAGAGGTTCCCCCCCCCCTGAATTTTTTTGGCCAGTTCACAAGTCCATCATATTTGATATAATTTCACAAGTCTGACATATTTGATAAAAATATTCAACATGTTGCTCAGATTTCCGACATACAATAAAAACATCTTTATAGATTATGGCCAATTTTTTGAGTGTCAAATACCAGTGATACATCATCTTGTAAGAGTTCTCTTTAAGATCATAATATAATGTCCAACGTTTTGCTCTCACTTTATAACCCAGTCTTTGACCTATTCCTCTTCCATCTCTATTTTTTTAAATTTATCTCTTACCAATCAAATGTTCATCATCTAAGCATAACTGCTTCAAAATTCTGATTTACTCAGGTCTAAATCACCAGGGTTTTGTTTGTTTTCTCCCCCTCATTTTAGATCTTTATATTATTTGTCCATAAAAGAAACATTGAAAACTATAACCTTCTGACAATAATTCTTCATGTGACTCAACTCTATGTTATTCTTTATCAAATTTCAAGAGTTAGCCGTTTTCCTTTGATGTTATCCCCTTCCTTAAAAAAGATTCTTATGATGAAAGCCACAAAGGCAACTTAGGTCATAACCTTTGTTTGTATCTATTCCGTATTCTTAACAGAGCACATCTTACAAAATGGTTGTTGAAGTCTGCATTCACTTTAACTTTATCATATCACAAATAACCATGGTATTCATACCTCAGTTCATGCCCTTCTAAATCCAACAATCTTTCATTTGTCACCACAATCCAGTCCTTCAACCAAACCAAACAGCATGCAGAAAAATACAATTTCAAGTCAAGAAATCCCAGTCCCCATCTTTGTTTTACTCCTTGTAACATTTTATTTTTAACTTTCAGTTCCTTTCCTTGCCATATGTATTTCGATAAGTCAGTTCTGACAGTATTTAAATAGCACATCATTAATCAAAACTGATATTGTCTGGAATGAAAACAACATTCTTGGAAAACACTTTTTCTTATCATGGAAATTCTCCCCAACAATGATAGTTTAAGTTTTGCTCATCATTACAAGTCTGTCTTAATATCATTCCATGTCTTAATATAATTATCTTAAATAGGACACAATTCATATTTCTCTTAGCAATACCTAAATATTTGACCTTTTTCTCAATCTTGAAAGCTGACTTATCCAATTATATCTGGTCATCTTTCCCCATGTTTTTAGTTAACATCACCATCTTTTGCGTATTTATCTTAAATCTTGTCACCTCTCCAAATTCTTTCAGTGTCTCCAACAACACTTCTATACTGTGTGACCAAATTGTCCATCTGAGTCAACATGACTAGAGGTGGTTCTTTTGAACCTCCCTGCTGATTGGAGTTCATCTTTATTTATATGCTAAAATCTGATTAGCTAGTAGAAATTACTAACTAGAACAAGTTTTCTTCTTCTTGAACAGTTAACTGTTTTTAAACCTATAACTTAAAAATCATATTCTAAACAATAAGCTTTCCACTAGCATTCAAAACAAAATAGCTGACTTTATATTATATCTGACCTTATTTTCTTCGACTCTCCAATATGAGGTCAAAAATATGTTCAACACATGTTCATCTTAGCATATTAAGAGAAAAAAAGTTTTTTAGCAAAACTAGCTTCACCAAATTCTACTGTTATTTTCTGATCAAAGACAGCAAGGTAGCAGATGGAAAGCAAGCAAACAGTCTTTATTTGCAATGATTAGCAAAGGTTTAGCTAAAAGAAAATAGCTAGCTGAAGATGAACAGGTAAAAAAAGGCAAAGATGAGGGATCAGCTATATTAAATCAAATTTAATAAGAGAGTGAATATAACCAATATTCTCTATTTCTCTGTCTCTTTTATGAGATCATATGCAAAGATCTATTTATAAAAAGAAGTTTATTAAACATGTTGTTTAAGCAGAAAAGTTTATTTGAGCTAGTTAAAATGATGCATTCAGCCAAAAATGCAAAGATCTTTGGAACTGCAATCTAAGAATTTTTCTGTAATAGCTATGATATTTTATCTTCCACAGTAAGACAGTATATGAACCCATGTAATATGGTAATGTAGAAGAGAATGGGTAAAAAAATCTTTCTATCTTTCTTGCTTATTTTTCTTCCAGTGCCTCTTATTTGAAGCATGTTTTGTGCATCCTAAAAGTACTATCCCACTATCATTCCGGATACATCTGTCAAGGGCGCATCCAGACTGATAAAAGACCATGAAGTCCCAGATTTTGTTCCCATTTTTTCCAATTTTATTTCAGAAATTTATGTGTGTTTTACTTATCCCAGAATATGTTCTGTCAGCAACTAGTACAATCATAGACTTTTACACTGGTTCCTCATGTCTTTTTATTTTAGCCCAGTTAAAAAATGGAAAGAAGAGCAACAAGATCTGGGACTTTTCAATCAGTCTGGAGCTGCCTAACATTTCTGTTAAGAACCATCAGAATGAGAGATACAATAGGATATCCTAGGAGAGGCTATGGGCAAAGCATAGTATAACATGGCTTGCGTGTAAAGGGAATCAGATTCAGTCCTTGGCATCTCCAAGTAGGGCTGAGAAAATTGTCTGAAACTCTCAAGAGCATCTGCCAACCACTATAGTCAATATTTTACAGTATTTTACAATACATTGTTCTGTCTTAGTATGAGGCAGCACCCTGGATTCCTCTTATATTGCTTTGAGTCATGTCTGTCAAGGAGACTCAGAAACTCAATGCAGATCCTTGAACAATGGCGTATGTGGCAAGACGAGTGTTGACATTTAAATAATATTCATCCCATGGTCATGTATATGCCAGTTCCATTTAGATCTTCATGTGTTTAATGTAAATGTCTGGAACAACATTGTAACCACACTCAATTAAATGTGCAAATACACTTCCCACAATTGGTGAAGCTGACAGGTCTGGAATGTTACATGTCTGACCATATCTGCCTTCTCACTTTAGACTGACATGTACTTGCTTGAATGCATGCCTGGGGCTCAACTTAAACCTACATTTGCATACTCCCTCTCAATCAGAATTTTCTGACTGTCCTTGTGCAAGAAACAATTTGTGTCCCCAAAACCATATGCTGACAGCTGACTGTGGACATATCAAAATAGTGCATACATAGAAAGTGTGTGTGTGTGCATGTGTGCACACCTTCAAATCTCCTGTCAACTTATGGTGACCAATTGAATTTCATGGGGTTTTCTTAGGCAAGGAACACTCAGAGGTGGTTTTCCAGTTCCTTCCTGTGAAATATAGTCTATAGCAGCTGGGTATTCCTTGGTGATCTCCCATCCAAGTACTAACCAGAGCTGACCCTGCTTAGCTTCCAAGATCAGACAGGATCTGGTAACTTTGCAATATTTAGGCCATAGAAAAGTGCACATGGGAAAATGCACTTCTACTACTGATTTTCAGAGCTTGAAATTTTATAGTTGAGAAGAATTGTTACCACATCCTACCACCTCACCAATGAGATATGCAATTTTCATAAATTGAGCTTATTAATGACCAGAGGACATGATTGGAGCCACACTGACCAGAGACCATGTTCAGGGTTATGCTGGCTGGAGACATGTTTGGGGTCTTGAGAGTTCAGATAGGATTATGAAGAAAACCTGATGCTGACAAGTTTGTGCTAATGTCTTCATCTCCTCAGGCTTGTGGCATTGTTGAATACAGTGAAAGATGAACTGCCCAGATTGGTGAGTAATCAGAGACCATCCCTCAATCTTCCCTATATACCCTACTTGAAAGAACATTAAGGGATCATCGTAAGTCCCATCAGTGTTTTGTCACTCTGTAGTTAAGCAATCGGCCATTCTGGAACATTCTGCCAATCCTGTAGAAAAGCCATTATTGCTTTGCCGGTGGACCCCTTCAGGATGTGAAATAGGGTATAAAAACCCTAGCTTTGATCCCAGTCAATTGTAGTACATTGTATGTTGTGCCCCAGAGTTGTTCCTCCATGCTATCCTCAGATGCTGTCTGAATCCCTCAGCTATGACCTCTTCTTCAGTACTGGTAACTATCACCCTTTCTGTGCAATCTCTCTCTATCCAACCTTTCTCACTTCATTTTCCAGTAGCCTTGTATGGTTCTTAAGAATGTCTGATTCCTCATATGTTTGTCAATTCAAATAAAATATGTTGTTAACTGTAACTGGAGTCCTCTCTACAGTTAATATTTGTATACATAGGTGAAAAGATCCTGCCATTACCCTCCTCTCACAAGCTTCCTTTGAGCTATAATTCGCCCCAGAATCTAAGGAGACACTGGCATTGCAGATCTATCCAAACATCCCCCAACTCTTAGGGTAACAATAACTATAATGACATGCTGAAGTAATCCATAACTGAGCAGTGGTAAGATGTAGAGATTCAGAGCCTCATCATACCACAGCTCAAATAAGACAGACAAATCTGTCAGTTTCCTTGTCTCACACATTCATTTTAAGTTCCTTCAGTAAAAATTCAGAAAGGAATTTCTGAATTATAGAAAGTTTTTATCAAGAATGAACCAAACAAAATTCTCAGCTAATTACACTGGACAAATTCAGTAGGCTGAAGTATTCACAATATGGTTGCTATCAGTTGATACCTGCTTCTCATGCAGCAGTTAAAGACTACCCTAATTCAGGATCATCAACATAGTTTAACAGGGATGGATTCAACCCAGCTGAGAGTTGAACACTCAAAGCCTTGGGCGTGATTGGATCAAACGGACAGTATTGATTTCTTCCACATTCATTTTTTTAAAATCCTATTAAATTTATGAAGAAATGTTTGAAATGTGTGACACTCTTAGGAACACAAACAAAAAATGAATGAAGTTTTCAGACACCTGATGTCTTTTCAGTGTGCCATTCCAGTCTTTTGTTAATTTTCTTACTAGAAACTTGCATATATTATTTCTCATCAAACTTTTAAAAATGGGAAAGCACTTTAATTCCAGTTAGAAAACTTAAGTTCTTGCAGATTTTGTGAAAATCATTCTCCGTCTGCTGAGATAGTCTGCATATTCTTATTGCTGATGACCCAGTATCAAAGCCCTGTTTTGTTTTCATTTCAAAAGAAGAATTCCCTTTGATCTCACCTTTAAAAACAAAATTGATTCCCTCATTGAAAAGAATGGTGCCTTCAAACTTTATTCTTATTGAACTTCAATAAAATTACTTACACCCAAGAGACCACAGAAAACCCAGAATCCTGAAAGTTTCTTTATACACGTCCAATACGGGCTTTGTGCAGTATCTGACTTGGTTTTTTAAAAATATTGCTGACCTTCCTCATATGTTTCTTTTGAAAACAGAAGTAAAGATTTGCAAACCACATCTGTTTGCTTTGAAATCCATTTGGGTTTTGTAAGCATTCATCATATATATTGAAACAAATGAACAAAGGATGTGTCTTTTTGTGTGTGATTAAGCGAACCCTAATCAAGAAGGCAGGAGAACATGATTGCTCAGAAGTTCACAAACAGGTTCATCAGCAGTTACCACCATGCCATCCTGAACACATCCAATCTTATTTGGTTTCAGAAGCCAAGGAGGTTGGTCCTGCTTAGTTCTTGGATAGGGGACCATGAGGTAATATTAAAGATCTCCAGGAAGGACTCAAAAGAATCCTACCTGAAAATACAGAGAAATGTTTCTCATAACACTTGACAGTGCTGGACTAGATAGACAATGTCCTGACTCAGTAGAAGGTAGTTTCCCAAGTTATGTTGCATCTCCCCAGGCTGCCCCACTAGATTTCACAACTGAAATCATGCATCATATTAGAATACGATGCTTTTAGCCAGTGGCTTTCCACAAGCATCCTATCCTGCTTACCTGTCTGTGAGTTAGATTATCTCTCTTGCTACTGGTGTCTTTTCCCAGACCCCACCAGAAATACATAGGATTTTCTTTATGACAAAGGAAGAAATCTGTGGGGAAAATAAGGCCAATTTTGAGCCTGATAAACACTTGAATGTGTTTGGAATTGAACTGAAATGGAATATCCCTTTTATAGTGTGAACTTTCCTTTTTGAGCATCTCCTTTATAAATACGATCTATGCTAACTGGAATGTTGAAAAATGCACAATATCAAAATATCATAGGAGTACACATATTAAGCTGTACATTACTTTGGATTTAGGTCAGTGATTCTCAACACTGGGTAACCATGCTATCTTAAAATAATGAGAATTTGGAGTTGTAGGCCAACACTTGGAGACTCAATTTCTTTAAAATCTAGGGAAAGACTGGCTCAGCTACTATGTCAGTTTTAAAAATACAAAGTGACATATCATTTCCCCCAGAGGTAGAAAAAGAACAATATGATGGGGCAAGGAAGGGAAAAGATAGATTCTGGATGGATGAGCTCATGTGTTACATTCTTCCCAAGCAGTACAGATGGTATCATAATATCATTAGACTAGTTTAAGAATAATAATTTACCTCTCATTTTGGTCCCTGCCTATGGTTTTCTGGCATTGTTCTGCAACTTCAGTTGTGAGAGAAGAATGGTGTATCTTAGTGTCTCGTACCCAAGAGTAAGTTATTTAGATATATTTCTTGCAAGTTTAACTGATTGTGTGAAATACAGTCATCCCTCCGCATACACTAGGGTTAGGGGCACAGGACCCCGTGAAAGTGGAAAAAAACGTGAATAACTCTAGGCCAGTGGTTCTCAACCTGTGGGTCCCCAGATGTTCTTGGACTTCAGCTCCCAGAAGCTCCAGCCACTATGGTCAATGCTCAGGGCTTCTGGGAGCTGAAGTCCAAGAACATCTGGGGACCCACAGGTTGAGAACCACTGCTCTAGGCCCTCCCAAGCCATATTTAACACAAAAAAACTATGATTCAACCCTCCATGGATTCCTTTGAGGCATCAGGGTTCCTTCACAAGGCAGAAGTAGGTGGCTGGTGGGGCTTGCTGCCAGCTTCACTGCTGCCCCACACCATTTTTAATAGGGACTTACAAGCCTCGTTTGCAGTTTCTCGGTCTCATGAAGTTTGCAGTCCCTGTTAAAAATGGCATAGGGAGGCAGCAGAGGTGACAGCAAATAATCCGTGAATAACCAAATCCACAAAAGTGAAACCCACAAATGTGGAAGGCTGACTGTTCTTAATTTGAACACTACAACATCAGAGTACAATATTCATGGATGATCACTGTGAACAATGATTTTCCATTTGGAAGAATACACACACCTCTTGCAGTTTCCACACATAATGGCTGCTGGCACCTTTCTCCAGTGTGGGAAACCAAAAAACGCAGCCTGCCAGCCACAGGCAGCCTCCAGGACCTCCAGGGGCATTTCTACCACATTTCGGGCCCTTAGAAGTATGTTGGTGTTTAAAATTAAATGAGTAATAAATAAATACTACGGGGATAAAACACTTGAAGAAATCTTTGGATTTTATGATTCTCTGTATTAGGGTTAAATGTAGGCCATTGGCTTTTTTTTAAGGTTTTGTCTTGAAAGTTAGTGTATCATTTGCAATCTTATCATTACCATTAAGTTTCTTCTGAGTCCTTTGGCCAGTTTCTTGTATAACCAATACAGTTTCAGTACAAATCTTCCAAAGTAATCTTGACTTGTATTGATAGTTGAGCAAACAGCATTTCATCTTTGCATTTAATGCTTAGTCAATAGTCTCCCATCAGCTGCACTTTTATCTTGTTTATTAATCTTTTCCCTTCACTTTCCTCTTATGTAAAGTATGCCATATTTACTTCTAATGGTTTGTTATTGGCCATGGGGTGAAAAGTGAGATAAACAAGTACTCCCAAGCGGTTTCCTTCAAGAGTGATTTTTGTTCCTCTTCTTCACATTAGGATAAGCTATGGATCCCCAAGGAAGCTTTAAAAAACAGAGCTTCTGAAGACAGCACTGGCTGAAGTCATCGTTCTTAATCCACAATGCACATTTGTGAGGAGTCTAATTTAAAAAAAAAAAAGATATCATAGCAAATGGAAGGTGCAATAAAAAAAAATAATTAATTCATTGTTATGCTTTCAATTCATATCCATTCATTTGATTTACAAGGTATTTCCTAAGATTTTTTTTAGATCAAATTTAAATAAATAGGAAAGTACACTGATATCTAAAAAAGAGCCCAATGAATTGCCTGTGGGCTGCACAAAAAGTTTCATGAGACTAAGGCTGTTTCCGCACTACACTGTTATAGTGCTATTATTACACTTTCAATATCCTGTGGAATTCTGGGGTTTGTAGTTTACTGAGGTCAAAGAGCTCTCTGGCTAGGAATTCTAAATGCCTCTCCCTAAAATACAAACTCTAGAACTCCACAGGATGTTGAAAGTGGAATAATAGCACTATAACAATGTAGTCTGGAAACGGCCTAAGAGAACTGAAACCACTTGTTTCACACCCTGCAATTGTCCCAATCTGAGTGGAATAGTCCTGAGTAATCCTCTGCTATCCCATTTTTACAGCTTCATTTAAAATGTCCCAGTTTTTATGTTCTCCTCCCACTTTCATCCTCTGTCCTCATCTTAATGGAAAGTCCTGCAGACTGAGTTCAATGAGCAAGAGCAGTTACCCACAATTAACTCAGCAGAGAGGAGAGGTGAGAAAAAAAGAGGAGGGGCAGAATTGTGCCTTTCTCTGGAGGCTCAGATAAATTGCTGCAGCCTCTCCTGGTTTGTGTATTCCTTCTCATTAATAACTTTTATCATCTTGACCACATTCTGATGTTGCTTAGTCACACTTGTCCTTGTTTTCATCTATGAAATGTTGTAGAGTATGTTTTTTATTGCTGTAAAAACAGTTGTAGGGCCATCAAGCTCCATGCCACTTTGAGATATTTTCCTACCTGAGGAAATTGTCAAAATTTACTGGCAATTGAATCTTACTTCGACAGGGAATTCACTATGCACTTTAAGGCACCTTGAGAATTCTTCGTAATGTTCATGGCTTCTGTAGCAAAAACTTCTCAGCAAACAAACTGAGAGACAGTGTGTGTCAAATGCTAGAGTATTTAACTGGGATTTGGGAGATTTAGGTTGGACATCCTAATAAGCCATGAAACTTGCCACGTTATCTTGGATCAGTAAGGTAAGCCTCTCAGTCTGACCTGCCTTATAAATACCTTTCTGAGGAGGAAACATCATTTGTACGTCATCTTAAAATCATTGGTGTGAAGGCAGGACACACATGCAGTGAACAATAGTATTAATAAACATCTTGAAATATTTCTTGGAAGCAGGATATTGGTTTAAAATATTTTAAAATTGCCTTTCATCTGTGATAACGGGTCATAGAATTTACTGCAAAAACAATGAAACAGCATCGGCATAATGAACTAAAAAGGTACAGCAAGAAGCATCCTTGTCCATGTAGGTTAATGGGACCTGGACTGGCAGAGCTGCACAGAATACAGTTTAAATGTAACCAGCTTAAATGCCAGAGGAAATTAAAAGGTTTTGAGGTGGGGCCAATCAGCACTACCACAGGGATATAGTGCCAGTGCATTGCAGTGCATCGCAATCAACAATCTCTTGATTGTTGTTGACATATAATTTATCAACCTTGAAGCATGGGCAGGGAGAGGGAATTTTTCAAATATTTGAGTCCCATGTCATTTAGAGCTTTAAAGGTAAACACTGGCATCTTGAATTGGGTTTGAATTTGGATATGCAGATGTTGGATTCCATCCTGATTCCATCTGGCTATACTTATTGTCTTGATTTCTACATTTTGCACTACTGAAGATACTGAAGATGCTGAAGATACTGTGTGTATCTTCAAGGACAATACCCCACCCCTACCTACCAGAGTGTCAATCACTGAAACCAGATTTTGTCTAGGAACAATTGTACCTGGCCAGACAATTAAAGCTTATAAAGGCATCCCTGGGTACTGAGATCACTAGGACATAAAGCAACAGCTAGATGAAGAAATACTTCAAACTCGTATAACTAGGCTTTCAGGAAGAGTGCAACCTTCTCTGCGTTAGGCTGAACACCTACTTCTCATGCATTATAACTATATATTCGGAAGGTCTCCACTCTGTCAGGATACAATTTTAGTTTCCTGGCCCTTATCCAACCCATGTTTGTATCCAGACATTGATTTAGCACCTGCACAACTTCACCTGAAAAATTAGGAAAATTAGGAATGCATTCTGAGTTTGTGTCACTAGGGATATAAGTCATTACTTATTTCATTCTTGTAGACAAGAATGAAGAATTTCAAATGTTTTCTATTCTCTTGGTGACATTAGGGGACTTATTGCACATTTTGCTAGTTTTTCACATTTCAGGAATCTTTGGTAATTTTTTTAAATAAAAATCATAGAGTGACACTTGGTTCAAAATGTACAAAAGACATTGTTTTCTGCCTAAAACATTGTTTTCTAAAACAAAGAAAAAGAGGGAGGGGTTTGCACAAAAACAGTGGTTTTGGTGCAAATATTGGACAAATAATTTTTTTCACAAAAGTTCCAAACAGTGTAAAATCTAACTTTAATTCATCATTATTTTTTTTGAAAGAGGGGTTCAGTTCATTAAGAAACCCTTTTCTAATCAGGAATGGGGACAAAAAGCCTGTGACAACTCTGTACATTTCTCACGCTCGTACATCAGATTCAGCCATATTAAAAGCATGGGGAGGGAGTTAGGATGCACCTGTTGAGATCCAGCAGCATACTTCAGCAAATCATGCATTAACCTCCTAGATTAAAACAACAAGTCTGGAAAACTTAAGGCAAAATAAACACTTGGCCTTAAAAGGTAACTTTTTAAGACAACATATTTTCTATTCTTCCTGTGCCAATCTTCTGAATTCTTCTCATTTCACTGATCAAAAATGCGTAGGTGAAAAGAAAAAGAAAAAGAAAACCCACATTAATCATTATATGGAAAATGAATTCAATATCAATATCAATATTGTGGAATAATCCATTGTGTCTTTGATGGTAGGAAATGGCAGGCAAACCACAACTAGCACAATGCAAGTGCAGAATCAATGTGTTAATTAAGTTCATAATGACAAAAGTAAGGTGATTCTTTGAGGGAAAGAAAGTGGGTGCAATAGCATCTTCTGAAATCCCTGAAGTATACTAGTGTGGTGTGGCAAGAAGAGGTGGATAGTAAATTAAGTTCTTTTTATGTTGACGTTTTAATGCCATCAGACTGCCAAAACATTCATATCTGAAGTGAATACCTTTTGCACATAGTTCACACATATTTCAAGGCAGAATAGCACCTTTAGCTGTACATGTGACTCTCTAAGTTATTTTTTTTAAGGTGAACTCTATAGTTCCCCAGAGCCTGGAATTAACTCTTTTAGTAATTTGCAAGTTATTCATTTGCTAGATTTTTCTTGTGATATCCCCTAACCTTCGAGATTCCTCAATTAACACTGAAGTTAAAAATGTGCCTTCTTGAATTAGGTAATAAGAATTTCTTAGAATTCATTAGGCTGAGTGCATCTCCCTCTGTCACATTCAATAAAACAGGAGGGCCTTATCCCCAGGAAGAAGAAATATCAGAATTGGAGAGGGGAATGTGTCACATCCAGGTTAATCTGTGTGATTTCTTTGGAAAGACAGCAAGGAGGAGGAGGAGGGAAAGAGAACTCTTATAGCTGGGTTTGTGATGCAGAAGAACAGTTTAGTTTGGGAAAGAAGAACAAAGAATAGAATTTTTAAAAAGCATCTGCCAATGGAACTGAGATGGGAGACAGTGATTTGTCTGGTTGGTCGAAGACCAAAGTCTCCAAACAGCCAGGGCCCTTTCACAACTGAGCCAAGCTGGCATTTGAATGTTGTAAACACACACAATTTGTGACAAGCTATTTCACTACCCAACACACTGCATATAGCTGAGTTTTTCTGATATCCATGGTGCTTACTTCAAAGTAATGGGTTGGAACACTGGATAAGGGACTTGTCTTGCTCAAAATATTATTGTTGTAGATTTGTTTCACATAGATGTGAGCTTACATGACCAAACTGGGATGACAGAGTCTGGAAAAGTTACTTTCATAGATTACAATGCCAGGCATAGGTCTAATACAGGGATAAGTAAACTGGGCCCCAAGGTCTATTTTCTGTTTCTGTCAAGGCTATTTCTGTTTCCTGAGATCCCACACCTATTGACCACTCCAACAATTTTTTAGGTCTGTAGAAGCTTTCACCTATACAGGTCTTTTTCAAGGCAGGAAGCGACCAGAGCAGGATATCCCATCACTTATTGGTTTGCAGGAACACCTCTATAGCCATAGAAAAGAGGGGGAGCTAGGGGATGTTGTTGGCCATTTTGAGAGCCAAATAATTTATTCATTTTTCCAAAATCTGAAGGGATCACAGTGGAATTGCAACCTTCCAGGTTCATACGGAAGGAAGATAATGTGGTCCCCCAATCCTTGGAAATTACCCATTCCCAGACTAGTGGGTGGTGAAGTTGGACATATATTGAGGTCATTTTGTGCTTACTCCACCACTCAGATTTCAAGCCACATTTGCTGTGTTATGAAAAATGCCATTGCATTGCTTCTGAAGTGGCACATCATTCGAATGCTTCTAACATAGTGTATTGTTTGCGCCAAAGTCCTGGGTCTTTTTTCTTTCTGAGAGAAGGCATGTCAGGGTAAGAAACACTAGCTAACTCCTGCCCCAGCCACTCTGCCCTACTTCTACCACAATCAGAAAGTTCAGTCTCATTCAAAAATATCCTTTCTCAGTATTTGAAAGACTAATTTGTCAAGTCAAAGGTTATCATCTCACTGTCTTAGTGTTTCTCATTTGGTGGGATCAATGAGGCAACTACACAGCATTGATTCTGTAGGGTCTATGCCATTGATCTTGTAGGATCAATGGGGCTGGCATGCTTTTGAAACAGTTCATTTTCTCAAGCATCCCTATACACGCTCCTGCTAATGTGATTATTATTTATAAACCTTTTCCTGCTTCAAGACCTTTTATCACACAAATTATTTTTCTTCTAGTTTTACTATACAAGCTAACACAGAGAAACAAACTAATGTGTACAGCCATACGTGATGGGCTTCTTGACTTATTTCCCCATAAGAGTGCTTATTTCCCATAACAGAATGCTGTTCCTTTAATAGTGGGCATTGTACCGCAAAACACAGAGAGGAATCTTCTAATTATTTACCCGCCTATTTGAAGAGAGAGCAAACAATGCTCCACTGGGTATGTCAACTTCCCATGGATTTCAAGTGATTTAAACTACACTCTTATGTAAATTGGAACATACTGTACTATAATTCAAATGCTCCTCTTCAGTAAGGTTACCCAAAAAGCTGTTAATAAAAAAAGTAATTTCACCACCACCTGGGGGTAAATCCAGAATAGTGGTCATTCATATTAAATTTATATCAACTTTATGAGATTTTTGTCATCATGACACTTTTATGGAGCTGTTAAATTTTAGCTGCCTAGGGGATATAATGTACTTGATCTGACCCTAACAAACTAAGTCAAGACCAAATGAGTTATACTGATTGAATGACATTCAGAACAAAGGAAGAGATGCCATTGTTGGCTTTGATGAATTTATATTACACTGCACTGGATGCAGTCTAGAAGGATATTAATATCTTTGATATTTTTATAAAACAACAACAACGTACACATAATCAGTTCTGAACTTTATATTTTCAACTACCACCCTCCCTTTTTTGCTGATTATCTATGTTGTCCCTCTCCCCACGCACTATCTGTAAATTTGTTTTCTTTAATAAATTCTCTAAACAACATTAAAAGAAGCTAGAAGACTAGTTTCTTAATGAAGATATACTTCCATCAGTTAACAGCTCCCCAGCTACAAAATCAGTCCTTCACTCCTTCACCATTAACATGGCGGAGGAGAGGGACTCATTAGATGATACCTAATTAAATGTATAATTAATTTCATTTCCTACCTCCTTCTTCAATTGCTCCTTTTGATGAGGGTCCTGCCAAACACAATGTTGTTTTTCCTCTACTGCTTCTTTCATCTGGACATGCCACTATCTGATCCTTTTCTGTTCCAAGAACTGACAAATACCCATAAAGTGCCTTCCATCACTCAAAATGAATTTCCCTTCCTATTTGTTCTTGCCACTTACATGACCAGTCTGGCTTCTGGTAACAGTCACATTAAAGACTACTCAGGCAGTACACTTAAAAATAAAACTTTAATTAAATTATTAACCACACAGCCATAATAGTCATACACAAGTCAATTCAACAATAAACTAATATAATAAGGCATTAACTAAAATTATTAACCACAGAACTCCTATTATAAGATTAATTTAGCCACCCAATATGAATGTAGCTTGAAAATGGCCTTTTATATAACAGTTATGTATAAACTAGTATTTCATGGTAGCAAGGTAGCAAATCCAGAGAAGCCCTATGGAAACAGCTGAAAAGACAACAGTTCTTTGTCTCTTTGCCCTTCAGCAATCTTCAAAGACTTGCACTTCTGGCAGCAAGGTGCCTCTCTGGGGACTTTTCCACACGGGGTGAGGGAATTGCCCCATGCTGGTACTCACCAGACCTGTGTGCTCCATGCGCAGGTCCAGGCTGATCCGGAGCAGTGCGTGGCCGCGCTCCGCACTGCTCCGGGGACAAAAATGGCGGCTTCCGGATGGCGGAGGCTCTCCACCAACCGGTGAAGCTTGCCAGCCTAAAGCCCATCCCCAGTAGATCTGCAGGCTCGTGCTGGTGCGAGCCTGCAAATCTGCACCAGAGCGCAGCCACAGAGTGGCGCACTCCATCCTTTTGAAAGACCTGTTTTAAGTGGTCTTTCACAAGCACGCTGAATGACCACTTTGGGTCGTTCTGGAGTGGGCTGAGGTCCGGAACTACACAAAGTAGTCCGGACCCAGTCCGCTCCCAGGTGTAGACGTCCTCTATGGAGGACGCTCTGCACCGTTTTAAAAACCCCGTGCAGAAAAGGCCTGGGTTTTCTTAATGTGGAAATTACAAAGAGGCCATCAGATAGAAAGAAAAGGTCCACAGCTCCTCTTCATAACTTCAGCAACAAACACTCTGGATTTTTTAAGTTTGCAAATAAATTTGAGCACAAATTTTGTTTACAGCTGAAAATGAGTTCCTGTAAAATTTAGGACCTACAGTTCCATGCTCGAATGACAAATGTGCCCTAAAATAAAGGGTGACGTTGAGAAATTCCCCAATGGATAACTTTATGCAGAAAAGGTTCCCTGAAGCTAAACAGTTTGAAAACTATTTGATTAATAAATGAATTTTCTTATAAGCCTATTTGCTTCCTTTAGCCACAAGCATCTCTTTCAGCCCTAATCAGTTTTGTTTTGCTTGCTACGTTTCAGAAGTTCAATGCTCCACAAGTGTTCAGTGAACCCATTTCATTTCTGATGCAGTGTTTCGAAGAAGTATGTGCAGTTGTTCAAGCGAAGCTTTTAAATTAATCATTTAAGCAGTTAAAAGAGGGGAAAAAACAATTTTCATTTTAGCATTGGATAATGTCTAAAGAGAAGAAAAGAGGCACTATTTGCATGTTATTTGAGGAGAAAGGATAACCTCTAGTGATTTAATTATTAATTAATGCAAAGCTGGTTTCTGTTTCAGATGGCAGATTAGAGGGTTATCATGTTATCTTATGGCAGTTAAATATCAGAACTGAGAATATGGGATGCAAAAGAGTGAATCATCTCTTTTGGTTATTTCTCTTTGCTTTATACCCTCTTTATGACCTACATTACCATTTATCAGCGCTTAATGAAATATTTCATTACAGCTACTGTTATAGAATTAGAAAATGTATTCCTCTAAAAAAAATTAAATCCACCATTTAAAATCTAACAATAAATTGTTGAAGTGAGCCTGCTGTGAAAATTGCATAAATACAAGTATTTAGCTCAGCAAGGGATAAAACTAAAAATATTGGGGATTCGCTTTTCTGTTCTAAAGAAGAGTTTGTATCTGCTTCTTCTTTATGTGGGGTTTAAAATATTCATAAGTTTTATTAATTAATTAATTTAATGTTGATATTAATTTATCTGTGCTTCAATTTATTTGAAAAACTCAGAACTTCATGTAAGTTCCTGCCTTAATCCACTGTGGAAAATATTTAACAGTGCATAGTTATCATATATGGCTGACAGTTATACAACAGAATTTCTTTCTTAGGAGGAAATTGGTTAACACTCACACTGCATTTCAGGATTTCCAGTACAGGGAATGCCAGCAGCAGATCCAGAAAGAGATGATTCCACACTCAATTCAGACAAGTCCCTTTTGTCCTCAAATAATTGCTCCAAAATGCTGGGAAACTTACCAGAGTTGAGTTTCAGGTGCCAGAGAAATGAGAGGGAGGGAAGAAGGAAGCAGAACTATTGAGGAACTATATGGCAGGGGTGGGCAAATCATGGCCAATGGCCTGCATGCAGTCACTGAAACCAATATTTTGTCCCCTTAAGCCCCCCACCAATTCCTTTTAGCCCCCAACCCCCATTTGTTTTCAAAGAACATGATTCTGGAGCAATTTTGCTCCCAAACCACACAGAAAGTCCCCCAAACATGTGAAAGCACATGAAAATACCCCCACTCTATCACCACAAACACCCTAGTGGCCCCAAACACTCCCGTTTCCTCTCCAATCCCTCTCAAAATGACAAGAGGACATGACACAATGTACATGGTATAGATTATTCCATATGCAGAATAATATATGGGATACATCATTCCCACAGCAACACCCAAAAGCTATTTAAACTTGCACCAGGACCCCACATGAACCACTGCAATACTTTGACTTTTAGGAAGCAGCTGCTCCACTTGCAATTCATCACTTCCATCTTGCAGATAAAGCTGTTACTCAGAAAGCTTGTCTTTCAGATTCAGATCTATCAGCCATCAATCCTGTATTTGGTATCTCAAACATTAAGTGCTGCAATGTGCTCAGGAGGGAAGTTTTCTTGAAATCATGCAATGGTACAGTACCTCCAAATGACTTTGCCTTGATCCTTTTCCTCCATGCTAGTTTTCTGATTTAAGTACCACTCCAAAAAGTGAACTGTTAATTCCATAGCACTGCCACCATCAAATAATAGTCCCGGAAAAGGAGATGAATGGAGGTGATAACACAAAGAAAGGCTGTTTTGGGCTAATTAGTGTAGCTTCTGAATCAAAAGTGTGTGTGTGTTGGGAAGACGACAAAACTGAACACCACCGTTTCAGATATTTTGTTTCATAAAGTGCTTTTTGGCTCAAATTGCCAGGCAGAGGAAAAGCAGAGGCTACAGTTATGAGTCATCACTCTCATACTTAAAAAATAATCCAGAGTGGTTTCTCCCATGTAGTCAGTCTGTTTTCACACAACCCAATAATAATGTCTAATATTTCTTGCAGGTAGTCAGTTTGTTTTCACTACATCTGTTTCTCTCTTGTGTAAGTGACTCATACTTTGCTAAGTCAATTACTATTTTTGGAAAAACAATAGGAGAATCTAATTCTGTTCTCATGCGGAAGGAAAACAGAGTAACATCTGCTGAGGACAATCACAGCAAAACTTGAGTGGGCAAGGCTGCCATTTATATCTCAAAATTGCTGACACCTGAGACTACAGAACAGTGGTTCTTAACCTTTTCTTTACTGCTTTACCACTTTAAATGTCTTTTGTTGCTGCAGACTACCAGACTTAACTCATGAAGGCTTCTGTATGTATGGTAGCAAGAAATCTCATATGCTTTCTCTAAGCCACTCAGTGTCATTCACTTGCATATTCTCACCACATGCAAGTGCTGAGTACATTTTTTGTGATCAAACAGTTTCATAACTGTAGAACAGTTTGAGACACTGTAATGAAACCTTGTACAAATGACAATTGTCACTGGCAAAAGACTTTTGATTTTTGAGATCAATGTATGACTATCTGTCTGTCTGTCCATCTGTCTTTCTATCTTCCATTCATTCATTCATTCATTCATTCATTCATTCATCCTATTTTAACTATAAAACTATTTTAACTATAAAAGCTCATAACTGTTTCAAGCCTTTGAGAACCCCCTGCCAGGGGTCCATGAACCCCAGGTTAAGAACTGCTGCCACAGAATACTATGATTAAAAACAGCTTAAGTTGGGTATGTGTATTCAACTACAAAACACACAATTTATGTTTTTCAGGATGGCCAGAATGGTGCCTACTTATATCACACTGCAGGAACCCCCACTGAGGTAGATACGAATGCAGTGGTTTGTCACAAGGAATGAGAACAAATAATGAAAAAGTGATCAGTTGTATGTAAGAGAAGCAAGAACAGAAAGAGGTGAATAAAGCTTCTTGGTCTAAGGAGATTTAAGCGGGGGGGGAAGAATAATAGCTAGGAAAAGGAATGTCTAGGCTGGGTCTCAGAAGATTTCCAGTTTGAGATCTTGGCTGGCACTGCTGGAATAGAAAGGTCACACACACAACATAATAAAGCAAGCTTTGTGTCACCTTTGTCAGCATCTTGACTTAATAGCAGACAGTATTAAAAAACACACAATTATAGTAGAGTTTGGAGCTACTAAGCAAGGGTATGTCTTAATCATTTTTATGTTGAGCAGCACAGAAAACATGAGGGGAAAAAACCTCTTTATCACTTAATATAGCAGAATCGATAAAATAGCCAATAAAGATTAATGGAAAAGAAAAAGACCATCTCCTGGTTTACTGTATGGGTGTCCCATGGAGCAGCCTGATCAACCACGGTAGAACTTTAAAACTTCATCTTGTGATTTAGTTTTGATGCCATCAGATAAACAGTTTGTATAATCTGGACCTCAAATCAAATCAAATTGAATCCATTGCTTGACTTGCAATTCTCCTGTACAAAACACTAAACTGACTTGGCTCATAAACTTTATTTAGATTTTCTTACTTTACAGTTATTATTATAAAGCTATACATGTGTAGTAGCTGCCAACATGAAGCAGAAGCAGAGAAAGTGAGGAAGTCTGTGTACCTGCCAATTGGTCAAGGGATAAAAGATGCTGGGAGAAGAATGAGGGCAACTGGTGATTCTCACTGCCATAGGGTGGCAAATCCACTCTTGAATTTACCATTGCTCATCATGCAGCTGCTCCAAGTTGAACAAAATTCTGCTGTGGAGATTCAGCACCAGAATTCTCATTCAGCTCAGAGCACCCATGGGAGATGGTAGCATAAGAGTAGATTCACATTGTAATAAATCCACCAGGCATTCCTGGAAAGTTTAAGTGCCACTGAAGTATACTGGTCCAATAGTCATCAGCAAGTAGCATGGGCGATCATTGAAATTTCACAGATGTATCATAGTGGCATTTGCACTTCACCATTCTCACCTACAAGTGTTAATATGTCATAAGTTTTATTCAGTGGTACAGCTGATCAGTGGCACAGCTGACTAATGCACTCCACTCTGCATCTTTACATACCCCCACTGATATCACTGTTCTTTGTTCTAATGATTTCTGTGCTCTCAATCATACTCTGATTCCCACTATCTCAGATGATGCTAGATCAGTCTAGCACAGAATCTTGATGAATCATAGACTAATTCCTCAAGAACATTTCTTTATCTCCAAAACATTTCTGCAAACATGAAACACTTTCATTTTAACCCAGTGTAGACAATATCAGTGCAGGAATGGGGAAATCTTCATGTAGTAGTACCCTGAAAGCTAAACTATCTATGAAGTTATGTGTGTTCATAGGCAAGTGTTACTGTGCTTTATAGTCCGAGCCCGAGGTCTACTAAATATAATTTAATATCAAAAGATTGGTCATTCCAAACCGTTCCTCTCCACGTGCTTGTGAGGCCCCCGGATAAGCATGCAAACGGACATGGCCGAACAGCTGAAAAATACACCAAAAATCCCAGGCAGGCCAGTAATTCTCTGGCACGCAGCTTCAGGAGACCTCCAGGCAAGTACACTTTAAACCTAAATTAAGTGTGCACCAAGCATACAAAAGATTCTCTGCCCCGAATAGGCAGCTTGACAAGATTAGCGCTTCTAACTACTCAACTGTCAAGCACTCTCCATTTGCATACTGTCTGCGCTATTGACAACTCCGTCAAAATCCAATCATTCAAAGTGCTGACCTTTCGGATGCTTTGTCTCCAATTCGAAACCTATTGTTTTCCCCGGGAACGGACTACCCTACAGGCACATTTTCCCCTACAAGAACCCCTGGTTTTGAGCGCTTCTTCGGATCGCTTGTGGCTTCCATCCTGCCTTGCTGCTGCTCCATTTGCCGACCCTTCCCCTTAGCTTCCATGTGCTGAGAATCTCCGCTCCAGCTGACTTTCTTCTGGCTACCCGGGCTACAGGATCAGGTGTAGTATTCCCCCTGAAAAATCCTTCTCAAAATCCCCTATCAATCTCCTTCCTTTATTTTCTTAGGTCTGTGTGAGTGAGTGCGTATGTGCACAGTGACTGTCTTTTAAACAAAGAACACCATCGTAATTTACTTTTGCTTGGTTTTTTACTCAGCCTGACCCCGCAAAAATTGAGTTTAAAAGATCTCACTAGGTTACCCTGCCTCTCGTAGTGCTACAGCTTCTGCTCTGGCTAATTCCCATTCCCCATTATTTGGAGCACATTGAGGCGTCCTGCACGAGACCCCAGAAATCAGGGTAACACAAGACTCTATTCCCTTAGATGTAGTAGGCTTCATCCTCAGCTTGCAGATATATGTACATGGTTGTATATGTTTGAACCTATAGAAGTAACAAGATAAAGCACATTTAATTCTTATAAAAGAAACAAAAACATGGTAAATTGTCTTCTTTCATGGTCTCAAATTGTTTGGACAGCCTCCTACTTTGCCACATGTTCCAAGAGCTGAAGAATCATTTGAGAGATTTTGTTCAGTTCTCTTTCAACTGAAAATAGTATCCAATGTGCACTGGGTTCACTGGTTTGGGAGAAGAAAAAAGGTCTCCAGGTACTGACTCTCTCTCCCTGCAGAACCTTACAGACTATAGGTTTTAAAAATGGACGATTAACCTGAGTAGTTCCAAAAGCAAGCAAAGAAAAAGAAATAAGGTTTGAAGACAAGCTGGTTTTGAAATAAAACCCATTATTTCACTATTAAAAGACAGAAAAACATATCAACAGAGCCCAATAGAACAATCCGTGTTCAATACAAGCTGTTCTTCCACAGAAAAGAGGAGGAAAGTAGCACAGTTTCTAAAATATCTATTGCTGACCAAACTAAGGGGGCTAAAGGTGCATAGCTAAGCTTAAGAGGCTGCAGACTAAGGCCATTTCCACACTACACTGTTATAGTGCTATTATTTCACTTTCAACATTCTGTGGAATTCTGGAGTTTGTAGTTTACTGAGGTCAAAGAGCTCTCTGGCTGAGAATTCTAAATGTCCCTCACTAAACTGCAAACCCCAGGATTCCATAGAATGTTGAAAGGGGAATAATAGCACAATAACAATGTAGGGTGCAAATGGCCTATGACACACATGGATTCTCTTACCCTCCAATGGGAAGAAGAATCCAGTTTGCTGGGTGGCTGAAGATCAAGGCAGGAGATCCATCTCTTGGGGGGACTGTCTGTGATTCTCCCACACTATTTATGGCCTGTCTCCATGAGGTCTCTCCTCTGGCATTCTTCCAGCCTTCTTCTATCTATGGTACAGGTCTGCAAGTCTTTGTATGCAAGCATTTATTTTATTTTATTTTCTTACGGGAAGCAGCCACCTCTCCAAGTTTCTGTGTGTCTGCATTTAACCCTTTCCTAACTTGAGGGAGCTGTCACCTGGATTCAAGGAGATGACTTCTGGGAGGGGCTAACATGACCTTAATGTCATACTGGAGGTTCAAAAGTTTAGATTTGAATGTGACCTTTGCTCATTACCCTCCGGGTACTGGAAATGACTCTTCAGCAGTCTGAAGCGATACAAACAAAAGATTCCCCACATGTAAGACAAAGCCAGTCTGATAGAGCCATTTGCTCTCCTTCAAATCCGGATAAGATTTCCCAACATCTTTGGACAATGAACATTACCTTTCAGTGGGAGTTATACCAGTCTGAACCAGTTTTGCAGGGCTTAAATTCAGTGGAAGTGAACCACAGTCAGTTAAGTACTGATTGTTCTCCCAAATACATCAAGGATCCATTTCCTTGTCAGCAGGAAGGAGGAAGGTTGGTGGTAAAGCTCCAGTTTGTATATTAATATGAGGCCTAACTTCTCCAAGATGGACATGGGCCCCAGGCAATTGCATATTGCCCTACCCTACAAACATGCAGACTACGATAAGAGGAAACTCCCTTCCTGACATATCAAAATCTACTCGCAATTAGTGTATACCAAGCATAGCTCATAACACCATAACTGGGATAAAAATACTAATGAAATTAAAATGACATTCTATACGTCTTTCAGATTCCCCATTTATATTATGAGCTTTAGAAAAAAATGTATCATAAAAAAAGTATGTTTCATTTGTAAAATATGCAAACACAATGTGGAGATTGCAAGCAAATTTCCATACTCATGGCATCACTAATAATATTTTTCACAAAGATCCAACCCTTCATTCTTTGTACCATATATGTTATCTAATATAGGGAGGACTTTAATACACATGGAGATTCACCTTTAAAATTGCTGTTAAATTCAAATGGACTATAGAACAAAAGGAGCATAGAAGAGGTCAAAGAAGAGGGACATAGAAAAGGGAAAGCTTTTTCTTAAAAGTTGGGATGAGAAGTAAAACCTGGAGTCGGGTGCATGGAATGAGAATGCACAAATCGAACAAACAGTGAACCTGGAGCACTTGTATGTATGTTTAATCAGAAGTATGTCCCTCTGTGGGGCTTGCTGGAAGGTGTGTGTGTATAGTCAGGCAACCTTTGTCTGACATATTGATAATCAAATAACACATGCTATCCTAATAGAAACAGAAGAGGCCCAACCCCTACAACCTATGATATAGAAAATTAAAAACAGACTCAAGTTAGAGTATATTTGCCTGATTCTTCAGATTTTCCCCTGTATCCGGGAGCAGTGACTGAAAGACATTCAATGTGGCTACGTCACCACCAACCTGAAGACCCAGTGCAAATAGGTGGAGATGGTGGTATATGGATTTGACAACATTATCACACATAATTGCCCAACAACCAAGAAAAGTGGCAGCTACAACAGAATAGGGCAGAGAGGCCAGGCTGACCTCTGGTGGGCAATTTAACCAGGGTCCAAGAAATGTGGGGGGGGTGCAACACTGCGAAGAAAAGAGACACCAAGAGCAAGGTAAATAGAGTGGCTGCTTGCTTTTTCAACTTTCAGCACCCAGTCACTGTAGTAAAGGGAACAGTGCTTACCTGTTTCTGTGGTGATTTAACATTGAGTGATAGATCCTATAATGCTCTAATGTATGTTAATCTGATTTAGTATCCTTTCTGCTGTGTCATGCATGGGCTCCACACATGAATTAGGGAACAGATTTGGGGGTACACTAACACATTCATATCCTGATGATCCCCTCTCCATATGAGATTTTTTTAAAGGAAATAAATAAGAATTACCTAAGTTATTGTGTCAGAAGAAATTTGTTAAGGAGAAGTATGTGAAGCAGAGGTAAGAAACCTCTAGCCTTCCAGAAACTGTTCTAGTCTTGCTCTCATAATTTATTATTTATTTTGTTTTATTAAAATATTTCTAAAAGATCTTTGGGCCACATATAGGAAAAATCAATACTAAAGTGTTAAAATAGTTAAAACAATAAAAAAAATTACATGGATTGAAAACATATTTTAAAACAGGCTTAAAAGATTAAAACCATTTTAAAACCCTGTGCATAGCATTTGAAGTAAATTGATGAGGCCCAAAGCCTTCAATAAATAACCATGCTTTTATTTGGCACCTAAATGAAACCAGTATTGGTGCCAGCTGGCACTCCAAGGGGAGGGCATTCTACAATTAGGGTTTCATGGCTAAGAACACTCTCTCCCATGTCTTCTCACAGCATAATGATTTCCTGCAAGTACTGAGGATCCAAGCCATTTAGGAATTTAAATGCCATCACAACAAACTTTAATTTAGACAGAAAGCATATTGGTTTCCAGTGCAATTCTTTTAAGACTGGCGTTAGATGATATCTATATGTATAATCCCTTACCATTCATAGAATCATAGAATAATAAGAGCTGGAAGAGCACTGAGGCACCATCAAGTCCAAACCCCTGCCATGCAGGAGCACCCATTAAAGCATTCCCAACAGATGACCATCCAGCCTCTGCTTAAAAACCTCCAAAAAAGGAGGTGCCTCCACACTCGAGGCAGCATATTCCACTGCCGGACAGCTCTGACTGTCAGGAAGTTCTTCCTGAGGTTCAAGTGGAATCTCTTTTCCTGTAGCTTGAATCCATTGCTCCTTGTGCTAGTCTCTGGAGTAGCAGAAAACAAGCCCGCTCCCTCCTCGACATGACATCCCTTCAGATATTGAAACATGGCTATCATGTCCCCTCTTAACCTTCTCTTCTGCAGACTAAACATATCCAGCTCCCTAAGCCGTTCCTCATAGGGCATGGCTTCCAGACCCTTCGCCATTTTGGTCACCCTTCTCTGGACACGTTCCAGCTTGATCATGAAGACAGTGGAAAATGAAGTTCGAAACACCTGGAGGGCCAAAGGTTCTCCATCTCTAGTCTGCAGGGAAGGCACATGAAACAATAACAGTAAGGACTGGATTTAAGGAGATGAAATTAGTACTAGCCAGTGTGATGTTAGTTGGTTGAGTGCTGGACTAGTACTCTGGAGAACAGGGTTCAAATCTCCACTTGTCCATGGAAATCAACTGGGTGACGTTGGGCAAATCGTACTTTCTCAGCCTCAGAAGGAGGTAAAGGCAAATCCGCTGTGAACAAATCTTGTCGAAAGCTGCATGATGTGTTTGCTCTAGGCCACCATAAGTCAGAAACAACTTGAAGGAACACAGCAGCAACATTCAAGGCATTATCAGTGAAGATTTAAATGGCACCTGGAAATAACATTTTAAAAATAATAATGCCACAAGTAACTCATTAGGGTTTGGCACAATGGAAGCATAACAACATTTTAAAAATGATATAAAGATTGGCAACATTTTTCATATGACAAATAATGTTTCCTTCTTACTTCTAAGAAGGAAACTTTATTCTTTGGCACCTTTTTATTTTTCATTTAAAAAAAATCACTTAAAAGAAAAAAAGCTAACGAGTATCAGATAAAATAGTACTTCAAATAAGTAAAGGGTAACACCTAGCATGTTGTTTTTAAAAATAACATGTCAAGCTCTGTAATTTGATTATGCCAGCAGAGCCGACGTTCAAATAAGGCATTTATGTAAGTGTATAAACTACTTCCAGTTTAACTGATGTCTGAAAACATTACAGTCATCACACTAGGCATTATACTTTTTTTCCTGATTATAATCAGAGCTCTTTCAGGATTGTGAAGAAAAAAATATTTATGTCCTAATTTGGAAACATTCAAAATGATCATTGACACTTCTGTGTTTCACCAAAGTGGATTCTGCAGTATATAAATAACATAAATTTTATATTAGGTTATGACTATTTAATGTATTCTATAAAGTATTCAAGTATTTGAAATGCATATATATTATCTTTGTATGTTTTCTTTCCAGGCTTTTGAAGGTTTTTTATGATACTGTTCCACACATTGGATTAATAAAATTGCAGTCTCCTTATCTGATAAACACCGAACTGAAAAGTTAGAAACAAATATCCCAGAGCAAAAGTGGGGAAAAAATGCAGAATTGATCTTGTGGAGGAACTTTATAGTGAATTCATTTTTTCAGTCTTTCATTTTAACCCATCATATATTTTTTTAAAAAAACCCTCATCCTATTTCTTCAATAAACATGATTTGCCTTCTTACTTTCCCAGTTGCTGTCAAATAAAGTAATATAGGATAGCTATAAAATACATACAGAAACTATCTTGTCCTCAATTCATTTTTTTAACCTGAGTTTCGTAACATTGAAGGTATCAAGCGTAGAATTTTTAATTTTCCCCCTTCAAATGCCAAAACACCTCTAATGTTTTTGAAGTCCTTTAGATTTTCCACTGGAAAGCTGTTTGCTACATTACAAAAATAGTTAAGGAACAACAGGCATGATCTAGGAGATGAAATCAGGAATGTTTTCTTCTGAAAGCAACTGGGCCCTATCTGTTATATGATAGATTACCATGTTTCAGCTAGCATTAGATAAATGAAAATTTAGGTCTTCAACCCATAGTAGGAGAGGACAAGTTCTGGGACTAGAAGGACTGAATTCCTGGCCACTCTTCAATGCCTACAAAGCACCATGTCCTGTCTCCACTGTGATTCGATTCCATAGTGCCATCCAGAAACGAGAGAACATGCAGTATGTACCTAGTTTTGGAGCAGACTTGCTACTCTACCATGTATGGTGCAAATCTAATGATACTTTCTCGCCAGTCTTCTCGTTATGACCATGGAGGGGAGGACAACACCCTCCTGTCACACTCACCAGACATTCATCCAAATGTGCAGTATTCAGTTAATGAAAACATAAATAGTATGAATAAGTACAGATGCAAATTATTGGAAGGGCTGTAGAATTCAGACCTGCATGTACTGGATTTCTTGCTTACATTTCAGGGCAAGAAACACTAGAATGACTTTTGTATGTCAGATAACTTTAAAGTCTTGACAGCCTTCTCTACTTGTTCCCATCTGACACTAGAGCTCTCTGGCTCAAGGTGAAGGTGTTAAAATGTGTGTTGTACTTTTGAAACACTGGTGCACCCAAAAAGGAAGAAGAAGAAGACAATACTGGAAAGAGAGTTTGGTTCCATCATGTCATCAGAAACAAAGGTAATACCAATGTTGTGATCCATGAGCCTTGCTATATAAAGCCAGGCAGCAGTACACAGAGCCTGGTGGAAATCTCTCTTGGGACTGTTAGTGAGCCTTCCACAACACCCGAAAAGACTGGGAGAAACTCCCCTTGTGTGATGAATGCTGCAGGTAAGGCCACATGAGAAAGTGCACTATTAGAAACAGAAACTGCTGTAGCTACTGGTTGCATTTTGCTGCCTTCTTGGCTTCTGAAAAATGCTTTGGGTTCCCCTGGCTTTCTGTATGGCGTAGTAAGCTGTGTTTAATCTAAATTCCGGACCCATTTAACTGAACTGCCCTCATGTCCATTTTTGTAAGCAAAAGCTGTTCCAGCCCACATCTCAATTCTTGCCTGTCCAGCCTCTGTGTAATCAAAAGGACCATGCCCTATGACATCACAAGAATGCTTCATATAATCTCATGTTTTGACCCTGAAATCTCAAGAAATGATCTGATGGTAACCAAAAGTTGCACAGTATGTAGGGGTAAGTTGGGAAAGCACAATATATTTTCTCTCACCACACTTGGGAGAAAATTGGGGAATATTTGTTCCCCAGCTGAGACATCTGAGTAACAACTACATATATGTTTTATTATTAAAATCATTCAATACAATACTTTGAATTCTCTCCAGTTTTTCAAAATTGTCTCAAAATGTGTTGCCTAAACACAGTTCTCTGAATGGGTCCACATCATTACTGAGAATAATAGTAACTTGTTAAACAGGAATATTTAAGAAGGCATCATTGCATGATTATACTTCTTTGCCCTTTCTTTTGCTGCATTTACAAATTTTCTAACCATTCCATTCAGGATATAAAAACTGAGAGGCATTTGTCCTATGATTCTAAACTTTCGAAACCATGGGAGAAATTGCAGCATTTTGACCAGCTTTTAATATTCCTTTTTCATTTCTTAGATGAAGGGAAATGGGACAATAGAGCCATCTGATCAGGTGTTCATCACTTTCAGGCTTTCATTACAGGTAGTTTGAGAAATTGTGCTATTAGTGATTAGATAGAAACAGAGGGGCAGAAATTTCCTATCATCTAAAGCTTAGCAGCTCTCTTGTGGTTTCTGGTAACTGAGTAAAGATTTTAGGTGTCTGAACAGAAATCAGGTTGGAAGCTTTACGTATTAGATGTACCATCTTAAAGTAATTTCTCTACCTAGTATTTACTTCCTGTTGAGCATATATAGATCCAAAATAAGTTATTTCATCTTGAAGATATTTTATTAGACTGCCTAAAAGTATGGCTAACATCTTATTTGGTTTCACAATCACAGTTATGTTTAGCTAGTTATATTTCAGAGGAAGGAATTGGCAACCCATCCCTGAGTATTTCTTCACCTAAAAAAAACCCCTATGAAATTCATGGGGCTGTCACAAGTTGACAGGTGACCTGAAGGCACATACACACACGTTTATAGAATCATTATGGACCTATACTTATTTTCAAACAAGTTTTTCCTGTGGTCTGCTGCTTGGAATGCCACACCTATTCCTACTTGCTCTGAATCAGATCTAATCTACTTATTTTATTTATTATTTGTTACTCAGATTTCAACAGTCTTTCAGTCATTTTATCAGCATGGGTTCCTGTGTAATTCTTTTAAAAACTAAAATAGCACATACTGAAACACAAGCTGTGGCTGGCTGCCATCCTATATATACTTACCGGGAATTAGTTCCATTAAATGCAGTAGTACTTGAGTCTGAACAGATGATCATAGAACACAAATAGGCACATGTAGAAACAGGTGATCCATGAGGTACTCCAGCCCTGAAGTGTGAAGGCATTTCATAGCCAAGAAAGGAACTTTGAAATGGTCCTAATAACAGAGAAAAAGCCAGTTTATCATATATTTTGTATAATATCCATAGAATATTATCACAGTACACAATTCTGGTCAGGGATCTCATTGAAACTGAGCAAGTTTCTTCAGATAAAGCCCTGTTACAGTAATTGCAACTTGAGGCTACCAGAGTGTTGATCAGTGAAACCAAAACCTTTCTTTCTGGGAAGGAATGCAACTGTCAAACTAGCCTAAACTTGTAAGAGCCATTGTGGATCATGGCAGAAACCTGTGGTTCCAGTAATACAAATGTTCAGGAAGTGCTCTTAGCAATGAGCTTCTTCCTTCAGAGGGGATGCAACCTCATCCAAAAGAGAACCAGAGATTGAAAAGTTACTATTGTGTACTAAAGCTCCCATTTAGAATTTCCCAATGGCAATACTGCCTTGAGGGATTCAGGCAGCTGTCAAAAGTAACTTTCTTAATGCTGAAAAGAATAAATACTGAAGGAGGTGAACCGCTTACCAACAATAGCATTATATGCTGGAAATCAGCAATCAAAATAAGATCTATTTGCATTTTCCCCAGACCTCTTCAGTTCTGGCTCCAGAAAAAACCAGAAATTCAAGCAGAAATATGAAGATGAATGACTTATTATTTACAAGCAAATAAGTCACTCACTCTCATTTGATTAATCCGTGACAGACATGAGCAGGGATGGCTGGAGTATCATTAAAGTACAGTCCTTGTTCCACATTTGTGAGGTTGACCTTTTGCAAATTTGATTATTCACAAGGCATGTGCTTTCTTCCCCTCCTCTTCCTCCTACCCTTCCTTTACATTCCTCACCCAAACCTTGCAAGGCTTGTGTTTAAAATGGAGGTATTTTTTCCTCTTAGCTGAGCAAAGCCCCTTCCCACTGCTGGAGGCACATTCTTTCTACCATATGGCTGCATATTCTGCTGTGTATTAGCTGCCATTTGGTCAGGTGCTCTTTTTGTTCCTACCTCTCCTTTCTCAAGATGGCTACCAGAAGTAGTAGAACCTCTAGAACTCCACTCTTCTCTGTCTGAGGGGAAAGTAAGCCTTTCAGCTTGTCTTTTTTCTCCCTCACCCCCAACAAAGGCAAAGGAATGGGAAGCAAAGGAATGAGAAGGGAGAAGTTCCATAGGAGAATGGGAGAGGGATTGCTGGGGGAGTTATTTGTGGTTTTTCCACTATCATGAGGGTTCTGTAACCCAAACCCTTGTGAATGTGGAGGGGCCATCATACAGCAAACAGAAAGTTAATTAATTTGTTTTTGTATTTCTATTGCTAGGGAAGGCAAGAGTTGTTTCTGGAACTGTCTACCTCAAATGCCAAAATAGCTTGATCTGCCTTGGCTACTATACACTTTGTGTGTGTATGATTGCATATATTGTTTGTTGGTTCACATCATGCAGCAAAATTATTGGACTGGCTACTCATGTTAGTACAAGTTTATCAATCTCTTCATCCCTTTAGCCCCCAAATGCCTAAGCCCTGCTCTCCAAATAAACAGATACATTCTCAAATAAGCAGCTGCTCCTCCTTCCTTCCTTCTTTCCTTCCTTCTCCTCCTCCTAGGTACTTGGTGCTTTACAAATAAAGCAACCAAAAATAGGGGGTCCTGGCAAAGGCATATATCTAAAATACATGTATATACAAACAAATATAAAGGGAAGGGAAGGATAATAAAACTATGCCATTCAATTGTAAATTATCCAGATAAAATACAATATAATATAAATCAAACTGACATATGTGTAATCAAACTATAAAAAATTATAAAACAATATGAAACTAAAACTTCAAAAGCTTTTGGAAACAAAAATGGTCTTTAACTGAGATTTAAAAATAATGTGGTAAGAAGTAGTCCACCAATGTTCAGGGACGAAATCCCAAGAGTGTGAACAAGCATGTGTGATGGACCAAGCCTATTCATCTGTACCCAATAAGGTTGTGACCTATTTTATTCCTACAAAATGTGGTCTGTACTTATTCTTGCTAAATGTGAAAGCCCTCCACTCACTGCTGGGTCTGCAAGGGTGTTTCCTGACTTGCCAGGAGAGCCAATTTGTAGATTGTGGTGGTGGGCAGGACAAGGATGGGTCCATGTTCCAGGTGCTTGGGCTATTTCTTTTTCCCAGAAATCTATGCAGTGTTCACAGCCTTTGGTACATAGTGAGAAGACCAGCCAATCAGAGGCAGCCTTGTTGAATGATAGGGAATGGGGCTCAAGGTAAAGTGAAGGCTTTCCTTAAGGTCCATTCATGGCCAGTTCATAAGCTGCTTCTTCCATTGCACCATCAGTTGGTAAGCGCCAAATGTCACCGCTACCCATCCTCAGTATTTGGATAGATGAATGTGTCATTAGTGGTATCACAATTTTGGATGGTTTTGGAAGGGTAACTGGACCCAGTTTTGGATGATTTTGAAATGGCAAATGAATCCAGTTTGATGTAGATGGAACTTATGTACTCAGATCTGGTATGTGTAGATCATATGTAGATCAACTAAAGATGGCTCTGCTTCACTCTTAGGTAGAAGGGAAATTGTGAACTGGCTTCTGTCCTTGTGATTCCACATCTGTCACTCCAGCACCACACAGAAAGTCAGCTGAGTGAATGGGCTGCCATCAGTCAGCAGGCAGGTCAAGTTATACTGTCAGCCACGCCTATTCAGCTGTAATCAATAGAGCTGTAGCCTTTTCTATTCCAAGAATATATGGTACTTGCTAAATAGGAAGGTCCACTATCACTACCAAGTCTGCAAATCATTTTGTAAAATCCAAAGGAAAAAGGCTTTCAGTGAAGAACCACAGGGAAAATGTAAAAATTATAATTCTTTACACTGTATCTCTTTGAATGAAATCATAACTTAATACACTAATTCAGGAATAAATCCTGGAATTATATTAAAGCTAAAATCCCAACTTAATTCTTTCAATAAAGTTGAAAAATACATTCCATTAAGTTGTCCATTTGCATTAAAAAATCCAGCTTGATTGATTAAACTGAAACAATTTTAACTAATTAGTTCCAATCACTGTCCTATCCAAGTGCTCATCTCTTCCCATCTACTGTACATGCAACTCCAATGGCTTGCCTCTGCATGGGCTGAGCACAATTTATACGTAGGAGGTAAGTCCAGTTGACTATGAAAAATGTACAACACTCTTCATAAAGCCAACCATCCTTTGAACTTAGTCTGGTGCCAGCTAACAAAGCTGAGCACCTGCTAAGATTCAACCACTTGAGGAAAGCATTTGGAGGTGGCGGCGGCGGCGGAGCAGGAGGAGGAGCAGGAAGAAGAAGAAGAACAACAACAACAACTAGCAGTTGTAGTGAAGAAGGGAGGGAGGGAGGGAGGGCAAGAAAGAAAGAATGAATTTAAAATATCACTACTACTGGAAATGCCCTGGTTTGTCATGGTGAGATATTAATTCATCCACAGATATTATGCTCTAAGCCACATGGGGAAAAATATACTTAGATGAATGAATCAAAAAGGTCATTACTGGAAGGAAAATAATATTAGTATTGGTGAGGTGAGGTGAAATTAAACTAAAGAGGAAAAATCATGTACAATCACCAGTTCCTGCTTCTGACAGTAAACATGTGCCTTCAGGTTTATAAGATTGTAAAAAGCAACATGGAGCTGCTGCCTTGATTTGAATAGCCTGAAGAACACAGGAGAGCAATCAAAACACAGCCCAGCAAAGAGCAATCATTTCAGTGCTTTTGCTGACTAGGAAGCCAATAACAAACTAGACCCTAAAGACTGCGAGATGGGATCCTCAAATATAGAATACCTAACCACTTTGAAAGGAGAGGTACTTTGTAAAGAAAATACACACCAGGATGTCAGCATTATACAAAGGTCTGAACATATAGTTGTAGAAGGCAGTTTCTACGTGCACTGCTGCAGAAATACAGAGACAGCACGAGCAAGAAAAATACACCTATGGAAAATTATTTTTTTTCCTATCTAATGATTTAAAGGGATGAGTGCCTTGTCATCCAAGGATTTCTTGGAGCTTGGGTAAGTGACGTTTTGAACTACAGCTACCAGAATCCTGAAGCCAACGTGATTGCTTAAATAACTTAGAATTAAATTAAATTAAATTATTAAATTACTAACAGTTTGCTATTCTTGCATTGTTCCCTAAATCATATGCCTGAGAGCTGACTCCCTCATTGTGCTTAAGAGTACAGTTCACTTTATTGCGTCTACACTCTGGAGTTTCTGTATGTTACAGAATCATACTGCTGGAAGAGACCACAAAGACCACTGAGTCTAATCCCCTGCCATGCAGGAATACACAGTTAAAGAATTCCCAACAGATAGCCATCTAGTCTCAGTTTAAAAACCTCCAAGGAAGGAGACTCTACCACACTCTGAAGCAGTGTATTCCACTGTCAAACTGCTCCTACCATCAGGAAGTTCTTCCTAATGTTTCGATGGAATTTCTTTACTTGCAGTTTGAAGCTGTTGCTCCATGTCCCATTCTTTGGAGCAGCAGAAAACAAGCTTGCCCCATCTTCCATGTGACATTCCTTAAAATATTTAAGCATAGCTATCATGTCACCTCTTAACCTTCTCTTCTCCAGGCTAAACATACCCAGCTCCCTACGCCACTCTTCATAGGGCATAGGTTCCCAACCTTTACCATTTTGGTTGCCCTTCTCTGGTCTCTAATCTGTTAAACTCATTTTGAATTCTGATCCTGTCCCTCCTAATTTGGTGTCATCTGCAAATTTGATAAGAATTCTGCCTGTTCTCTCGTCCAAGTCATTAATAAAGATGTTGAATAACACTGGGCCCAGGGCAGAACCCCATGGACCCCATTAGTCATTTTCTCCAGGATGACCAGGAGACATTGGTGAGCACCCTTTGGGTTTGGTAGGTCAACCAATTACAAAACCACCTAACAGTAGCACTGTGTAGCTGAGATTTTGCTACCTTTTTTCAAGAATATCATGGGGGACTTTATCAAAAGCCTTACTAAAGTCAAGATATGCTATATCTACACCATTCTCTTCATCTACTGAGCTTGTAACTCTATCGAGAGAGAGAGAGAGAGAGAGAGTAGCCTGGCATGACTTATTTTTGAGAAACCTAAGGTGACTTTTAGTAATCATGGCATTCCTTTCTAAGTGCTTGCAGACTATTTGTTTAATGATCTGCTCTACAATTTTCCCCAGTACTGATGTCATGACTAACTGGGCAGTAATTGTTTGGGTCCTCTCCCCCGCCTTTTGAAGATGGGGACAATATTTTCTCTCTTCCTGTCTGCTAATACTTCTCCCATCCACCAAGAATTCTCAAAGATTGGTGCCAGTGGTTCTGAGATTACTTCTGCCCTTGGATGTAGTTCATCTGGCCCTGGAGACTTGAATTCATTTAGAGTAGTCAGTATTCCTGTACTACTTCTTTAACCAATACTGTGCTGCATTTCCCCTACCACATCATCTGCTCCATTTCCCACAGTACAAGCGCTGCTTGCCTTTTCGGAGAAGACCATGGCAAAGAAGGTGTTGAGTAGTTCTGCCTTTTTTTTTTTTTGTCCCCTGTTACCACTTCTCTATCTCCTCCTTGCAGCAGGACTACTATCTCCTTTTTCTTCTTCTTTTTATTGTTTTTAGCCCCTCTAGCAAACCTGAGATCGTTCTGTGGTTTAGCTTTTCTGACCTTTTCCCTAAAGTTGTTGGCTTTTTGTTTGAATTCCTCTTTGGTGATTTCCCCCCTTCTCCATTACTTATTTCCCTTTCACATGTTAGCTCAGTTGAAAGTTCTTTAGACATCTGTCCTGGATTCTTTAGACACCTCCCATTTTTCTTCTTCATTGGAATTGTTTGAAATTGTGCTTTCTATTCCTCACTTTTAAGAAACTCGCAACCACCATCCCATCCATCCCTTCTCATTGAGTATTCCTGACAATAGGAAGTTTATTGAAATCAGCTTTCTTAAAGTCTAGAATGTGTGCCTGACTTTACTTGCCTTCCCCTTTTCATTGTATAATAAATTCCAGGAGAATATGGTTACTTCCACCTATGGATCTCACTACTTCTACCTCATTAACAAGGTCATCATTGTTGATTAGGATCAGATCTAAAATAACTTCTCACCTTGTTTCCTCTTCTACCTTCTGAACCTCCATTTCAAGATAGTTGAATTATGTTGATATAGATATATATCATTATTTTACATGCAGAAAAAGAGAGATTTTATCCCCAGGCAAGTCTTGTTAATTTTGCAGATATATTATAATTTAGAAGTTCATGAATTAGCAAAAGGGAAAAGACACCATCATATGTTATATGGTGAACCAATTTTTAAAACATGCCAATTTCTCACCTGTCTAGATGGGGGAAAGCGCATAATTATATATGATAAGCATATTCTGAAAAGATGGGGAAATGATGGGCATATCTCCTGACTTACAATTTCTGCCATTTGCCACAGATGGTTTCTCATACTTCTGCATAAAACAGCTGCCTTCCTGATAATTTTATACAAAGTGTCAACTTAAAAATAAAAAATTCAACTATTATTTTCCAAGACAACAAGTAAAACACCTCCAGCTCTTCCCAGAAGCACAAGCTACTGCTTCATTAATTCCAGCATGCATATGCTATGAGCAAAGGCCTCAAGCATTGCATTGCCTACCAATAGCAAATCTATTGCTTATTATAAATCATTATCTTTTCATAAGCCAGTCAAGACCCCCTGATGTTTTGAGGCTTGCTAATGTTTTTCACAATTCCGTTTTGGTAACTGTTCAGATGCTGGTTAATTTTATTCCTGGCAAACTGTTAGTTTTCCTTTAGGTTCCCATTTAAATTAAAGAGTTCAGACAGGTACTGGGTGAACTTGGGTCACGTTTTTATGAATGTACACAGAGAAGATCAGCAGTAAACCACTAATGCATGTGGAGTGAAGTCAGTCAGCATACCTCTGCCACCTCCTCCACATCTACATGTTCTGAGTGGGCTAATGTGTTCCTGATTCCTAAATTGGTCTCTTCTGCTTACGATCAGCCAGTCATCCATTTCTCAGATAACCTGGCTTACCAGCTCTCCCCATGTGCCCTGTTTTTGGTTGTGTGTGCTCCAGTGAATGGTGAGAAACTGTGGTAGATCTAGAGATTGCTTTTTGCGTCTGAGACCCTATGGAGGCATAAGGCCTGCCAAATCAATAAACAAACAAACAAACAAATGAACAAACACTCATAGACGTCAAAAACCCATTTCCAAAAATGGGTAATTTTAATGTTAAACAATGCTGGGAGATATGTCAAACTAAAAGATAAATGGCTTCTCCTAGAGACTTTCAACAGCATCAGTTTACCCCTCCCTTCTGTTTTAACTAGAAAAAAGGGTCAGTCTGGGGATTCTAAAGATGTTGAAGACCATAAAAACATTGGACAATCATTGATGTTGCTGGGTCCAAGTAGGTTTCAAAGGGGGTTTCCTTTTTCATCCCTAAATCCTTAAAGAATCCCCCTTTTTTAGGGAATCCACTTCACTATAAACATTCCTCTGAATACTTTACAATAAAAAGTGGTTGAGCTGCATTGGGTTTTTTATTTTATGATGTTCTGCTGTTATGACAAATCTATTTTAAAAAGATGTCAGCCAAGCTGATTTTCCACCTTGCTTCATCTGGATCAGTAATGTGTATTTGTACCATTTCAGGGTTGTAGGTGCCCATATCAGTGTACCTATAGCCCATGATAACAGACACAGGAAAAGTGAATCCACTCCAGGGTGATACTGAAGAGACATGAATGCACTAACAGAATAGCACAAGGAGCAAACTGAAGTTCAGAAAATGAGACAGCAAAGAATGTAAACTGATGTCAAATTGAGATTTTGGAATTGTTATTTTTTACCTTGGCGATGGATTTTTAACTTCCTGTAAATCAGTACAAGAGAGCCAATGTGGTATAGTAGTTTAATTGTTGGACTACAACCCTGGAGAACAGGGATCAAGTTCTCACTTGGCTATGGAAAATCACTGGGTGACACTGGGAGCATCGCACATTCTCAGCCTCCCAAAACCCATGATAGGCTCACCGTAAGTCAGAGAACAACACAAGAACAACAAATCAGCACAACTGGCCTAATTAATTCAGCATATTCTTTTTAAGGCAGGCCAAGACCTTTCCTGCATTTATTTTGTTGCACTTCCAGTCTACAATGCTCAGAAAGATAAGGTGGCTCATTCTGTAGCTTACAATCTTCAGGTCTACATGGGATTGCTTTGCCTTTGCTTCTGAACAAGGCTGTCAGCTTCCAGACATTCTTACTGGAACCTCTTATATTGGATCTCCCCTTTCCTTATCTGAGGAGGTCTCCTTCAGGTAGGACATGACAAGATGTTGCATTCCGTTGCCAATATGATTTTTTAGAAATAAAAATTCCTTCCAGTTTCCAAAGTGCTTAATTAGACCTATGCTGGCTCCTGACAGAGTAGGAAAGTAGTTGTATGCATGGAGGCATCCTCTCATCTAGTTCCTCTGGGGTACAAACCTCCTTTCTAACCGTCTAACCAGGCAGGCATGGATTTGCAATTTTATTTCAGGAACTGATTTCTATGAGTGGTTTCTCCACTTTCAGCTAGATTGATAATAGTCTTCTTTATTTCTTATTTATCTAATCATTTACCATCTCTAGAATTTTTATAACACAGATCCTATTTAGCTTTTTATGTTGATTTCTTCATATACTTTTATGACATTTTGAATATAAACTCCCTAAACTGTCTCACTAAGTTATATTAAGCAAAACAGCAAACAAAATCCATTCAGACTGAGGAAAATACTACTGCAGTGTCAAAACTAACTTCATCCCTTTTGGGATTTATCATCAAATATTTCCCAGATGTAGATGTATTTTTCACTGGTGACAGAAATATTGGTATAAATCATTGCACTTTTAATTCATCTATGTTGACTACATACTTTCTTATAATCTACAGCGAAGTCTATATAAATCCAGTGTTAGAAGCACAACAGACAGAGATTTCTTTCCTCAAATGAGGAATGCCCAAATCATATTTTTCAGATTCAGAAAGTCCCAATAGCAGGAGAGATCACCAGTTAACTGGTGCCCTATTCTACAGACTGCGGTATAACATTAATGATAGATGATAGATTTGCTAAGAGATAGATACCTCTTGGCAAATTCTGACAATAAATATGTGATTTATAGTTTTACCTTTTCCTTCTGTTGTGCTACTGACAAATATATTTATTTATTTTTAAAAAGAATTCAGTAGTAATGTGTGAAAAACCCAAACAGTGACCAAAATAGAACAACAGGGCTTTTCTACTGAACAGTTAAGTGTCCTTCCTAGAAATCAATATGAAGTCCAATTTATTTAACTGATTTTCTTAGAAAATATGCGGGGTCTGGAAACCATTATTTCTAGAAGTTTATTGGACAATGATTTATTGATTTTTAACAGGTTACTATGGTCCTGAACCATGTTGATAACAAACTAATATCAAGGGTCAGCACAATTCGGTAAAGGCAAATAAATCTTGATATTTGCTTATATGTTCTGATAAAGCACAAAAGATAGCTACTGTATATAAATACAAATTGTTTTGTTTTCTTCCCTCCTTTTTCCTCCCTTCCTCCCACTTACTATGTTATTTAAAGCTACTGCTCTTTCCCTTTCATTCATATAGGATGCATGCCTAAGTCTTCCAAACTACAAATTATTAAAAATAAGAAAAGGTGTAATTAATCTCTACAGCAAATGCGGACAACAGATGCCCCTCCAGATGGTGTCAGGCTGCAGCTCTCAGTATTTCTCATCATAGCTAGATCCTGATTATTTATTTATTTATTTATTCATTCATTCATTCATTCGTCTCCCCGCCCACAAGAACTCCTGAGGCAATGAACAAATAAAAACCAATTAATATAAAGATAAAAATGTTTTAAAACACATTAAAATTCTTTTTAAAAATTCCTAAAATCAATCTAAAAACAGTTCTCAAATCCAGTTTTGAAGCAATTAAAAGAACAATTTCAAGCACTGAATGCCATGTGGATCAGCACTATATTGGTTGCCTGCTGGAAGCTTAAAAGAAATGAGGCCAGACTAACTTCCTTGTGTAGGGAGTTCCACAGTTGGAATGCTGCTCCAGAGAAAGCCCTGTTACATGTACTCACCAACCTATCTTCTTGAAGTGTTGGGATACACAGCAATGCCTCCACTGAAAATCTCAAATTTCTGCAGGTTCATATGGGAGGGGGTAGTCTTTAAATTATCTTAGTCCCAAGTAATTTAGGGTTTTGCAGATCAACACCAGCATCTTAAATTGAGCCCAGAAGCAAATTGGAAGCCAGGGAAGTTCTTGCAAGACTAGTGTTATATGGTCTCCAAAATATACACGTGATACCAGTCTGGCTGCTGAATTTTGAAGGAGCTGCAGCCTTCAAACTCTTTTCAAGGGCGCCTGACATACAGCACATTACAATAGTCTCACTGAGATGAAATTAAAGCATGAATAACTGTGGTCAGGTCTGCCTTCCCCTAGAAAGGAGCAGCTGGTGCACCAGCTGAAGCTAGGCAAAGGTGTTCCTGGCCACTGCAACAAGCTCTTTCCAGCTTTGCAAACAGCACTAGGTCTAAGAGCTTTCAACCTGGTATTTCAGAGGGAGAGCAACCCCATCTAGAACAAACTGTTATCTCAGTCCCAGGCTGTTTTTTCCTACTAACCAGCAGTACTTCCATTTTGTCTGGCTTAAGCCTCAATCTATTTACCTGCACCCAGTCCTTTACTGTGTCCAGACAATGATTCAGTACTACCACAGCCTTCTTGGCATAAGTTGTAAAGGACAGATAAAACTGGGTATTATCAGCATACTGATGACACCCAGCTCCAAAGCTGTAGATGAATTCTCCTAGTGCCTTCATGTGGATGTTGAAAAGCACAAGAGACAATATTGGCCCCTGGAACCTCATAGGCTAATGGCCAAAATGAGCAACAATCCCACAGCAACCTCCTCTGGGAATATTCAGCCAAGAAAGACCAGAACCAGTACAAAGCAATGACCCCAAGTCTCATAACAGCCAGCCAACCTTGAAGGAAACCATGGTTATTGGTATCAAATGCCTCTGAGAGATCCAGGAAGACCAATAGGGACTCATTCCCCTGTCCAACTGCTGGTGTAGGTCATCCACCATGGTGACCCAGGCCTTTTCTGGCCTGAATCCAGATTGGAATGGGTTCAAGTAATCCATTTCATTCAAGAAAACCTGGAGTTGTGTTGCTACCACTCACTCTAGGACGTTACTTACAAAGGGGATATTAAAAATGGCTGCTAGTTACTTAGGGAGTTGTGGTGCAATGAAGGGTTTTTCAAGAAAGGTCTTACAAGTTCTTCTTTTAGAAAGGTTGGAACATAGGCCTCTTTCAGAGAAGCATTTACAGCCTCCACCACTCAATTGGCCAGTCCTCCTCTGGCAGCTCTGATGAGACTTGCAATCCAAGAACAACTGCAAGAGTACATGATCCCCACCTTAGAGTGTTTAAAATACTATTGTTTATATCCTGAATTAGTTTAGGAAATTTAGAAAAAACAAAGTGAAAGTGTGGAATGAAACACACCTACGCACACAAAAGCAACTGATGCAAAATGTCTTTCTTGGTTAGGTATTAGCAGCCTCTGAAAAAAAAATAATGTCTATTAATTCTTAAGTTCTTCTCTATTCTCTTCTTTTTCTCTCTTTTCCCACCTCTACCATTATGATTCTACTTCTTCTATGCTTCCTCATCATACAACACAATCTTACAGAAGCAGGTTAAATCTTCCCTTCCCTGTCTTCAATCTCTTCTCTGCCACATCTTTTATTTACTTCAGTCTATAGATCTCTCTTTCCCAAGTGCACATGGCAGACAATAGTCAATATATAGAAGGTGAAATGCATGCCCCTGAAGGGCTTTATCTATGGTACAATAAAAACCCACAGAACAGGTAGTACAAATATTAGAAGAACAATCCAATTGCCCTTTGCATTCTTCCTTTTTCAGTATGCAGTGCACTGAGATTTCACTCCAGTGAAGCCCTCCCTCCCCCCATTCTTGGCCCTATTATGAGTGGAGAACTATATTTAGAAGACAACAATGCATAGCCTGTAGGGTTTTTTGTGTCATAAAGGTAAAAGAAACCCAACTCCAATATCCCATTTTTTTTCACACATCCCAACCAATCCCCCAGCTACACACTTCAAGCTCCTTTCCAATAGTGTAGTATGTAAATGGACTTCCAAAAAATTCTCCGCTTTATTTGTGTACAGAGAAATTGGAGGGATCATTTCAGTGAATTTCTCCATGCGGAGGAGAAATTATTTTAACAGTTTTAAGGAGTCAAACCCTCCTCCTTGTAGCAGTAGCAGTGGACTAGTGTGACTTCTCTCCTTCTTTCCTTACTATTCTATTGTTGTTGCTTATATTACTAACCGTTTTGGCAGGCAATCACCATTTTCCATTCTCAGAATGGAATTGTCCCACACCTACTGTTATTCTGGGTCATCATATATGTATGGAAGGAAATTATATCCACCAAAAAAAATAAAAAATGACAGAGAATATTCAAATAAAAATTGGCAGAGTAGCCTTCTATTTTAAGAACATGGGAAAAAGAAAGAAATGGTCTCATTTTCTCTTCAGAAATGTTGGCTTTGCTTAAACTACCACCTCCTTCTGTAAAGCTTTCTGAAAAAGGACATTGCCTTGGTATTTTTGCAGGAACACGCAAAATACCCAGATCTGTGAACAGCAAATGCTTCATGGGCCCACCAGTTGCCAAATTCTACAAGCCTCTCCCAATTTGGAAGCAAAGTTAAAATGACTACTGCATGCCCAAGTGTCATTCATTTTATGTTGGCTTGCAAACGTTCTATTCAGTGCCAATTTATGATTTCAAATGTTATGGATCTATTAGCATACAATACAAAAAAGATAGTTGAGTTATACAACACAAGCTGATTCAATCATCCATTTGTACGTAATTTATGTTTTAGACAAGGTCACTGGATCAGATTAAACTAATATGCCAATTTTGGCTTTAAATAAGCATTATTATAGTTAGGAAATTTAATATGTTGATGCCCGGGCTTCAACTATATCAGATGCTTTATCTCAGACTTTAACTGGTAGACTATGATTCCCATCACTCCAGGTCTTAAATCTATTTTTATCACTCAGAAGATCTCATCTGTCAATATTTGATTAGTGGCCCTAGCTGCCTGCAACAGCTTTTCTCAGTTTGATAGATAATCTGAGGCTCCAAGATCATCGATTGAAGCTTCATCCCAGAAAAAAAAAGTTGGGAGATCATTTTTGATTATACTTCAGCCTGTGACTTCTCCTGCTTTTAGCCTCAGTGGAAAGACTGTATCTTCCAGCCTTATCATTGCAAAGACAGACTGTGCCTGTATTGATTTAGACAGAGCAGTTCAAATACATTCCACCTTGATTATTTTTTTTTTTTCATACTATCTCCTCTAAGGTTAAAGAAAACTGTCCCAAACATCTCCTCCTCCTCCTCTAAGCTTTATTTTTGATGCTATAGAAAAATGTGAGGAAATAGCTTGCAATTTAAATTTCACCCAAATGAAACAAACCCTGTCATTAATTGCAGGCATAGGGATTTGCATGCATCAGCAAAACTCCTGTTCAGAGGCAAATATCTCTCTTGAAGGAAAGATTTTGACAATTTGCAAATAGGCATGTCCCTGTGTTCCTGGGCTTGACAGCAGCAATTCCCATTGGGAACCTTCCAGAAGCAAACTATGTTCTTTCCTGCCACTTTCCTGCCTGCTGTTCTCAGAGCTCGGGAAAAGTTCTTTTTGGAGTACAGCTCCCAGAATTCCATCTGCTGGGAATTGTAGTAGTTCAATAAAGTAATTTCCCAAGCTTTTAAGATGTAACTGACAGTAGCCAGTGGGAAAAACAGACATTTCTTCTTTGATAGTTACTAGTTCTTGCTATCTTATTCCCTAAACATTACAATACTGTTTCACAAACATGGAAATTACTCCAATGAACCATGATTTATGAGAACAAGAAGAAACATTGGATTTGTGTGATCAATCTTTGCTTTCTTTTCTTTCCTTTCTTTTCCTTGTACCTTGATGCAAGACTTCTAGGGCTTGTTAGCTTCATGTACATCCAAACCTGGAAACCATGTGTCTTAAGGCTCAATCTATTCTAAACTTCATTCAAAAGGCTCAAGCATAGACAAGAAGACAGATATGGTTAAAAAAAGATTTTGCTGAGGATTACTGGATGCAGAAGATGTTTCATAGTAAGGAAAGCTCATTGCAATATTCACCATGGAAGGGACCAACTGGGGGCAGGATGTGCGTTACTGGCCACCTATTAGACAGGCTGTTTTGACTGTACATTCCTTGGGACTGAACGCTTTTTGAGACATTTAAAGCATGCATCTTTTCCTCCTAGAAACTGGTAAAGGCTTCTCCCTTTTCCCCACAGCCTAAAGTTAAGGAAAGGAAGTGGACAGGCTTATTTAGCTTTCAGTTCACCTTGTCTCTGGAATGCTCAGCTACAGAATGGATAGCTTAGGTTCTAAGAACTGCCTGCTGTACTTAACTGCTCTACATGTAGAATGTAACACTTCCCAAGCCAAACTATGATTTGGTCCTGATTGTGAAACTAGGATTGTAGTGAGGATTTAAATCAGAGTTTTCTGGTTCATGCAGATTAGGAAAGTATAATTTAACAAATTGGGTATCCACTTGTGCTTCAACCAAAAAGCAAGGGGTGACTGTTTATGTTTTAGCAAAGACAAACAAGATCACCAACATTCATAAAATGTGTGCATGCTACGTATGTATAGAAATGTGAAAATAATTTAAATAGGAATACTATAGTGAAGATCTGACATCAGAGTTGTGTAGCATAAACTGCTGTATGGTGAGTTATGCACTGATTGTTCTGTATAAGGCCCTTTTCGCACGCCAGTCCTGTTGCGAAATGGTCTTGGGAGTGCTGCGGGATTGCGAGGACCATTCCACATGATGTCCTCACAATCGCGCAACGCTCCCAAGGCCATTAGGCGGCGATCGCGCAGTATATCATTTTCGTGCAATCAGGCATCCCTCCTGTGCCCCACTCGCACTTACCTTGTGTGTGGAGCCTCTGGACGCACAGCCATCACACTTCCTCCCCCAGCGCAGCCTGGGAAAGTACCCAGCTGCGCTGTGGAAGGAAGGGGAGAAGCCCTCATGCTTCCTTCTGCCCAGCACGGAGCTGGTGTGGAAGGGAAGCGGAGGGGATGCAAGTGCGTCTTGCAAGAGGCTTCTCATGTGATCCCCTCGCGACAACACCAGAATGAGGTAAGGTGCGAAAAGGGCCTAAGTGTTGTGTTGAATGGCAACTTTGCACAACCCATTGCATTCTCACATCATATCTGTATGCACAACAGCATCACATCCCCAAATCCATTTTTGCAAACTTGAACTGAATATGGCCATTCCATATAAAACAATAATACCCGTTGGCTTGCTTAGAGGACCCTTAGGCCCTTTCTGCACCATACATCAATAGCTCGTTCTTCTATTACAATCCCAGCATTGCCATTTGTGCAATGATAGGGGGTTAGTAACACTCTCTTCCACACCCTTCAACCTTAAGCAAATGAGTAGCATCATTGCCACTGGTGTTCCTTCTGCACTACAGTGTCCTCAGCCACTCCCTTTCTCTGCCTTCACCTCACCTGACTGCCCCGACTGGTCTTTTTTTTTTTTAAGCCATACTACTGCAACCACATTGTAACCTCATGACATGCTGGTACACTATTGCATTTGTGCACTATAACACTAAAAAATGTATTAAAAATAAAAAAAAATTAACTCAAAGGAGAAATTTAAAATAAACACAGAGAGGTGGTAGATTTCAAACTTGCGAGTCATTGAGGGACAAGCTGAGCATGCCCACACCCCACCCGCTCCTGGATCCGCAACAACAGGAAGTGCTATCAAATGCTATTACAGTACCATACTGAGCCAGCTGACAGGATTGAAGTGCTAAAGTTGGTTCTGCATGGATTTTTTCTGGAAATAGTATAAGGTGGTTTTGCAATGCTTGGGGATGGGACAGCAGCTGGATAGCCACAATGTCATGTGGCTATCCTGGACAACTCCTGGACCAGAAACAACCTGCTGCTGCTGCGAGATAGTGACGTCATGCAGAAATGGCCTTACATATGTGTGATATACCAACACCAGCTGGCTAATACCAACTGTGACTAGATGACCTATGTACCTGCACAGTCTGTTGCCCATACGATAACAATGGAAGGAAATTACTGGGACATTGCCTTAGAGTCCTAGTTGGAAGGGCACCTTAAGCTATCATGTCCAACCTGCCCATTCAGTGCAGGAAATCCAAATAGAGCATCCAGCAGGTACTTGTCTAGCTTCTACCTGAAGACATCCATAGAAAGGGACTCCACTACCTCTCTAGGTAATTGCTTCCACTGTTGAACCACTCTTACTGTCAAGAAGTTCCTTCTAATGTTCAATTGAAATTTCTCTCTGTAACTTAAAAAAGCCCTTTAATATTTAAAGAGTGATCATGTCACCCTCTTACTCTTCTCTTCGCCAGGTTATACATGCCCAGCTCCTTCAGCCTGTCCTCATACATTTTGTTCTCCATACCTCTTACCATCCTTGTTGCACTTCTCTGAACCCACTCCAACTTGCCTACATCCTTCTTAAAATGAGACACTCAACTGGATTCAGGACTCCAGATGGGGCCTGCCTAGTGCAGCATATAGTGTGACTATTACTTCCTTTCACTTGAAAACTACAGTTCTATTAATGCATGCTGAAACATTATTTGTCTTCTTTGCTGCAGCATCACACTGCCAGCTCATGTTCAACTTATGATGAACAATATCCGAAGGTCCTTTTCACATGTACTGATGCCGAGCCAAAGATCTCCAATTCTATGAATGTGCGTTTTATTTTTATGGCCTAAATATGGAATTTTACATTTGCCTCTGTTTAATTTCATTCTGTTCATTTCAGCCCAGTTTTCTAGTTTATCTAGGTTCTTCTGAATTCTGTCCCTGTCTTCCAGTATGTTTGCTACCCCTCTCTGTTTTCTGCCTTCCACAAACTTGATAAGAATTCTTTCTAAGCCAACACCTAAGTGATTGATAAAAAAAATACTGAAGAGTCTTGGCTCCAGAACCCTGCAGCACTCTACTCCAGTTTGAAGCAAAGAGATTGATGATTACTCTTTCAACAGTTTTCCATCCTCTACTCACAGTGTCTATCTTTACAGAAACAATTCTCAATAGTATTTAAAGATGGGGTAGGAGAAACATCATGCGATTCCAAGTCAGTTTCATTTCAGGGGCCCAAATTCCTCTCTGACTATCCTTCCTATTGCATGTTGTTCAGGACTCTTTAACTGAGAGCCAAATATCACCTTAATTAGTAAGGTACAATAGAAGAAGAAGAGAAGGAAGCAGGAAACGTACAGACTTAATAATACCTATTCTAGATCTAATTAACCATGGGTGATCAAATTGATACTGTTATATCTCTGAATTGGGTCATAATGTTTTCCCAGTGGAACAACCATGGCAACATAATAGTAGTGCTTCTGATTTTTGTTACAAAATGATCAGGAGATAACAGATAATTGTAAGTAGGCAATGAATTCACAATTTATAGAGAAAAGTTTAGGACAGTTAAGAGAGCAGATAGGAAGAGAAATATAGTGACTGAAAGAGGAGGAACAGAATAAGGAAACAGGCACCAGGAAGTAATTTAGCAGAACAGTACAGAGACAGGAAATACACAGATAGGTAGAAGCTGAAAGCAAGCTTGTTTAAACACAGAACTTTGTGTTATACAATGATTGTTTTATTTTTTAGTACATATCCATGGAAGGGAGAACAGAAGAACCGAGAACTATTTTCAGTCAGGCTTCTCCTTGGTTAATTTTTCTCTCTATTGTGCTTACTTGGTAAAGGGAGTTTTAAAATAAAAGTTGGCCAGGGTGTAGATCAGCCAATTGATCTAAGCACTAGATTAAATAAAGTAGAAGTGGGAATGATTAAAAGAAAATGATAAAAGGTGACACATTTGCATTGGTCTGATAGGGAAGAGACGTTGTAAGTTATTAGTCCCAGACCCCAGTCCAGTTCATAACTCAGCTTGGAGTACTGGAGGCTTGGATCCACTGCATCTATTTTACTGCCATAAATCCATTCCTAGTTGTAAGAGGATCATCAATACTCTATTCATCAGTTGGATAATTCATAATCATTGCCTTGACTGTTGAGAAGGGGAAAACATGAATAGTATTCAAGATTCCTTGCAATATATCAGGGTTTTTGCAGGTCAAAGAATTCAGCCACTAGTGAAATAAGAGGATTTGGTTTCCTTAATCCTTACCACTTTAAGATGAAAGTTTTATTATAGACAGGTTTTCCAAAATCTTATACTTCTGTCCTAATTTCATTCTCAAAGGTAGCAGTAAATAATTCTAGCAATTTTCTTCTAGCTATGAGAAAGTCTCTGAAAATTGTGCTCTTTTTGAAGATGACATAGTTTGGGACATTGTGCATAGAATTTGCACATGGTATTTTTGCAAAGAAACCATTTCCTGCGCAGGAAACAGCATTTTCTGCACAGAGAATATTTTGTGCAAAATAGTATTTTCTGTGCAGAAAATGCTATTTTCTATGCAAAAATACCACATGCCACTTTTGCATAATAAGTCCTGAACTGCAAAGATTTTCACCCAAATTCCCATATATATATAAAATCATCGTCTATGTATAAGTAAAGTAAACAGAAACAGTGGGTCCCGCCAAAGGTATATACATGCACAAACACAAAAGGAAGGAAGGAATAGTAAAACAATGCCATTCAACTACAGAATAAATTATCCAGGTAAAATACCAAAACACTACTATGTAAAAGTCAAAGTCTGTGAGCGATCTTGTCTGTTTGTCTGCATCAGACAGGTGAAGACCTCATACGATTGGCTGTCTGTGAAGATTCTATGGAATCCTGGGGTTGGCAGTTTAGAGAGGGGCCGTTAGAATTCTCAGCCAAGAGCTCTTGGGCCTCAGGCTAGTTTCTATGGAGACGAGGCCTACCAGCAAGAAGAAGGGCAGTGTATTCCCTCAGAAACCAAACCCTGTGTAGGTTAACAACTCTGAATACAGATTGGATTGGGGAATGTAGACATAAGTTACATGTACTTGAATAGGCCGGTTGCTATGGAGACAAGGCCTAGCAGCAAAGAGGAAAACAGTGTATTCTCTCAGCAACCCAAACTGTGTCTGTAAATAACTCTGAATACAGATTGCATTGGGAAATATAAGGAAAAGTTACAAGTACTGGAGAAGACAGTTTGATGAGTTCTTAAGAGGAAAATAAAATCCTGGGCAATGCCGGGCAAATATGCTAGTGTTATATAAAACAAACTGACAAGTACATTTAATCAAACTATACAAAGTTATAGAACAACATTAAACTAAACTCCAAAAGCTTTTGAAAACAAGATAGTTTCCAACTGAGATTTAAAAATCAGGAGGGAAGGAGCATCCCACAAATATTAAGGGAGGCAATTCGAAGATTATCAGCAGCAACCAAGAAAGGGCCAAGGAGAAAGAAACCCTTGAATGGGTGAGGAGCCTATAGTTCCTGGAACACAGATCTCAAGCAAGAAATAAGGACTGAAAGATAAGGAGTAGCTGAGTTGTGTATGGCTTTGGATGTTAAAAACAAGAAGCTTATACTAAATCCTAGGCCGTTTCTGCCCTACACTGTTACAGTGTATCATTCTACTTTCAATCTCCAGTGGAATTCTGGGGTTTGTAGTTTACTAAGGCCAAATAGCTCTTTGGCTGAGAATTCTAAATGCCCCTCCTTAAACTGCAAATCCCAGGATTCCATAGGATGTTGAAACTGGAATAACAGCACTATAACAGGAATGGCCTGCACTAGCTGACAGATAGCACTTCCTGTATTTTCCTTGCAAAAGATGCTTGAACCGTTCTGACCTGATTTTACACCCCCAACACCCAGAGATGACACAGCTGGGCACGGGACGCAGTAGTTGGGCCTGAGTCTGCCAACAGGAAGTTGGAAGCCTGTCAGCAGGCCACTGAAGAAGGAAAAATGTACAGAGGCAGCAATAGCAGCAGCTGGGTGACACAACTTTCCTTGAACACACTAGATAACCTCTTCCTCCCTTGCAGCGGAAGCTTTCCTTCACTCGAGAAATGCATTTTTGAGCATTTTTTTTAAAATAAACTTTCCCTTCCTAGTGTATCAAGGCATATATTGACCATTTTTACTATGTTAATAGTTGACTATACAAACTGCTAGAATTTGGGGAAAGGTGGCTAGATTATCTGTATGTGATTTATTATCACATACAGATAATAAAGCTGTCCTTCCTCTACAAAGCAGCATTTTTTTACTTTCTTTTTTTTTAACTGTGAAATCTTTTTATGTTTTTTGAAGTTTGCTAGACTAGGAGATAGTGGCTTGCCTAAGGCAACCCTGTCTGTTTTATAGGTGGGTATTTGGAATGTATGAGATGCTTTAAAAAAAAAACCACTCACATGACATGACCTTCTAAGAACTAAACTAGAGAAATTCATTTTAACAAAATCCCATGGATGCAAGAGATCTGGTTCTATAACCCTATGTGTAATGTTACTGTTGTTTCAGTGCCCTTGAGCAACTAATTCAAGCAGTCATATTGGCTTTAATCATTGCATGGGTCTGGTTCCCATCTCCTTCCTGTCAGAATGGTAAGGAGAAGTGGCAGCAATCAAATGTAGGTGAAGAAGTTGTAAGGTTGAATAAATGTTTTAGAGTCATGGATGACAGAGGACTTGAGAACTCAATCAGACTTCTTAGCATTTCTGGAAAACTGTTAAGAGTTAAGAGAACTGTTAAGAGAAGTTCAGCAGTTTATCAAACCTAATGCAAACTGAGCCTTTAAGAGAGCACAAACTATCACAAATTGATCCAAATGAAATCAACTCCTTAATTACCTAAAGGAAATAAAGTATTTTAAAACAGCAATGTAAACCTATCGCATATTTAACTTTCAAATATTCATAATTCATTCAGTGAGTGAGAATGATGTTTTTGTGTCTAAAATGCTTAACATACTTGTAATTAATACTGTCTTGCAAAATGACTGCTCAGTTGTTCATTAATTTGATAATATGCATAGCATGTCAAACCTTAATAGAGAATTCTATTTCCTTCATTCAGTATAACAGACATGGGTTTCTGGTATTTTTATTTCCAAAGCCTGGAATATTAGTCTCAGCAACTAACTTGTTGCATTTCTAATTATTTTCTTTGAATGTCCGGTTGCTGCCTTTATCATTACATGTTTTGCAATTGCAAGTTGCTGTATTATACATTTCTAACATGTTCATGCTAATTGGTAATTGTTTTCCTTCCTAAAATTAGGCAGTCCCTCCATTCCCCCCCCCAAACCAGCCAGGCTGCAGCTAACTACTGCTGCCACCACCACCACATGCCCCAAAACTTATATATAGAATCATAGAATCATAGAGTTGGAAGAGACCCCAGGGGCCATCCAGTCCAATCCCCTGCCATGCAGGAACACACATCAAAGCATTCCGAACAGATGGCCATCCAGCCTCTGCTTAAAAACCTCCAAAGAAGGAGACTCCACCACACTCCGAGGCAGCATATTCCACTGCCAGACAGCTCTGACCATCAGGAAGTTCTTCCTGAGGTTCAGGTGGAATCTCTTTTCCCACAACTTGAATCCATTGCTCCTTGTCCTAGTCTCCAGAGCAGTGGAAAACAAGCCCGCTCCCTCCTCGACATGACATCCCTTCAAATATCTAAACACGACTATAGAATCATATATCTGATGTTTATTTGTTGTTCAGGGCTTCCTCCAAAATGACCACTTATGTGATGCTCTCTTTCCTTACAGCAAATTCCAGGATCTATTGGAGATACACAGATTCTCTGAAAGCCTAGCAAAATTGTGGGAATCCTCTCCAAATGTCTTATGTTGTAGTTTCTGGAGCACTTTATCAAGATACAACACTATAACATACTAGTACTATGGGTCTATAAAGCACTGTGAAAATAAGCATTTCTGGGAACTTCTCAGAACTTCTTCTTTTCTTTTAGAAAAGATAAGTAGAGATGTGTCATAAAGAAAAAGTACACAGCACCGGGGGTAAGTTTGGTGCAGTGGTGGAGTCCCTGCAACATAGCCCAAGTGTTCTTGCTGTGGGGAGAAGGAACATTTAATGTTTTTTGTGGTTGTTAATGCTGAAGTAATGAGCTACAAGTACTGTGTTACTTTGTAACGTGTTACTGCCAACCTCTTGTATTGTTCATAATTACAATATATTTGTAGTCAGTCCTAAATTTATTTTCCATGGATTAGATTTTTACTTTTAAAATTAGCAGCACTGTGGTAGTTAATAGAAAAAAACAGTAAATATTACTCAGGAGGACAGTGCATCTAAAAATTTAGTACATACGAAGAGAATTAAGGACATAGCTTCGGTTAAACTGAGTAGGACTAAAACTTGTTTTTGGTTGGATCATGCTTATGGTTCAAAGGAAATGATACTGTCATTGCTATTTAACTAGTTTCCCTATAATCTGTACATATATTTAAAAAGAAGATTCATGATCTAATAGGCATGGCAGGGAAAATATTATTGGAAATGGAAAAAGAAATGCAGAATGGTAGCAAATGCTTCATCACCTGATAATGAGTGAAGTCAATAGTGTATTGTCCTTCAAAGTACAGCACATTGGGTAGAATTTTACTAATAGCATATCTCTGTGTAAATTTGGATAATGCATACATATGCCCCTTAGAGACAGGTTACAGAGATCTATTCTCTAGCCCTTTGCTCCCCATCCAAAATTTTCCTCTCAGAAAGCTGTCAGGCCCTGAGGAGTCACTGCTCATGCCACTTACCAGTGGACAGGGAAGGAAAGATATTCAGAGGAGGAATATGAAACTGGTCTCTGCTCTGGGGAGAAGGAAAAGGGAGCACACCCTTGATTCTTTTCCCCTGGAAGCTGAGACTATCCACATCTTCTGCCTCCCCTTCCTTTCATTTTCTATAGTAAGCAGCAGCAGTTCTCCTCCTATTCCCCACCCAAGCTTAACAGCTACTGGAATGGGGAAGACACAAAAATGTTTAAAGCAGGATCACAGCCACTGTATTATATTTCTAGCCAAATAAGAAAACATCACAACCTTATTTAATTGACATAGATCAACTCACTTCTACTGCTCATAGTTATCCTATGAAACATTTTTTTTTCTATTTTCTATTAGAGAACTCTGCGACAACTAGTCGCTCGTTTAAATGAGTTCATTTAGGGCATTTATTCCAGGCAAAGCCCTCAGCAATGACTGATCACCACCTGGGTTCATGTAGATCCCATCTGGCAAATGACATGCTCTCATTTTATTTATCTGTGAGTTAAGATTGGTTCAGTCAAGCTCTCTGTATGGCTCTGAATCAGGACACATACCCCTCAAGCAAACATGTGCTCTTTTTGACACTTTTATTGTGTAAAGTTCAAGAAGATAACTGGCACCATTTAGCAGCTAGCAGCCTGTAACCCCATCCTCAAAAGTCATGCACTTTCCAGTCTTTCCCATGTCATTCCATCCTCAAAACTACAAATAATAATACTTCTTCATTTTGTACACTGAACTTTCTTTTATGCTGTCCCTAATCACTTAGGTTTATGCAGATAGAATACATCAGAGCTGGGAAATAATATGCTCCTTGCAATAAGCTGATTTAGTAATTAGCTTCTTTTTACACTAAAAGGCTGGAAGAGTGTTACATTTTGGCCTGGAATGGTCAGAGGCTGTCATTTATTGCATTTCAGTGTGATGTAATGGCATTGCTTCTGTTATTCTTTACTGAGCATGTTCTGACTCAGTTTGAGAAATGAAAGAGAGAAAGAAGGGTCACATGGATGGCCACCCAATGACCCTGTTATGTGGGGTGCTGTGCAGCTACTGATAAGCTTTAAACTTTAAAAGGTTAACCAACCTTTTCCACCTTTCTCCATTTTTGCCCAAGTGAAAGATACTGCTACTGCTGGTAGAAAGAGAAACAAAGGCCATTTCCTCACTACACTGTTATAGTGCTATTATTTCACTTTTCAACATCCTGTGGAATTCTGGGGTTTTTAGTTTACTGAGGCCAAAGAGCTCTCTGGCTGAGAATTCTAAATGCTCCTCTCTGAACTTCAAACCCCAGGATTCTATATGATGTTGAAAGTGGAATAATAGCACTATAACAGTGTAGTGCGGAAATGACCAGGGAGTCTGTGTGCGTGTAGTGGAAGGCTAGGAACGGATGAGTGGGTATGACCTGTGTGAGGGAGTTCAGAGGAGCAGAGGGGTGTTTCTCTGTACACCTAACAGATAGGGAAATCCTCATGACATTTTCCTACATTTTCCAATGATATAACAGTAAAATAATGGTAATGTATTAATATGACATCTAGCATTACTTTGCAGTAATAGTAAGAAGTAAGGTATACTCTTCAACTGTCCTGTTGTGACAGAGACAATCTCAATTAATCATCTGTTGCCCCACTTTTTCAGATGCTTTTGGAATGTTCCAGTTTCTCTCTGTTCCTCCCACCTTTCCCTTTGTTCTCAGCTTATCTCAGTTCAGCTGAGTTCAAAGTGCAAAACTAGTTTGTACTCAATTGCATTCAACAGTTTGTGCTTAATTAATTTGGCAGGGTTAATTCCCAGTAGACTCAGACAAAATCAGGCTGGTTTGTGTGTTCTTCCTTTGCCATTTTAACCAAACTTGGATGTTGCTTGGCCACACATGCCCTCATTTTGATCTGTGAAATGGTGGAGGTTATGACAATGACCTGTTGGTTGATCAAAGTAATGTAAATAGTTCCTTTTTGAAAAGCATCATTACAGGCTGTGTGACAGATTATCAAAAAATATGTAAAACAATATGCAACAACAGTGGCATTAAGATGCAGCACTAACAAAGGTGAGGTGGGAGGTTCCCTTTCTTTGTTTTATGAGATGAGGGCTAAGAGGAAATAATCTGTCAGCATCTGAGTCTATAAGCAACTTATGGAGCCTCTGCATTCAGAGGCCGTGTATGTCAAAAAAAAGCATCATTAAGCCCATTTTTCGCCCCTGCTAATGTTGTGGCTTTTCCTTATGAAAGATGACTAGAGGCTATATACAGTCAGCATTGCATCGATAAACCCATTTTTAGCCCCTGCTAATATTGTTTTATAATTTTACAGCATGTTTCCACCAAGGCCTGAGAGGAAATATTTGACAAGAAGAGGCAGTATCAGTAAGATATAGTACATTTTATTTTGGTCTGTACTTTGATCACTTACTGCTTGCACTTTAGAAGATGAAGTAAAAGACAAGGCTCAAGACCTTACAATCTAAAGTTATGCCAGGCATAATGACAGCAGGAGAAAGAGAAGGAAGAGAATAAAAATGATTAGATATCAAACTGCTAGGTAATGTTTCTGCACCTGTACCTTTCTTGGCTATTTAAGAAATAAGTGCTGGAAAAGAAAAAAAATATTCAAGGCTTTGTAAAAGATATCTTGACAGTAGGTCAGACTCATGAAAGATCAGTTAAATAGCACAGATGTTCCAGGAGGGACTGAAAGCATGGTGAAAGTAAATCTTAAAAGACAAACTTATTAAGGAAGCAAAACTCAATGTGATCCAGTATATAGAGACTTGTAATGTGTGTTCCTATTAGAATAGCCACTTATTCATTAACAAATAGGTGGAACACATTGCTTTTTTTTAAAGCCAAGTTACATGAAATTTGCATGCTAATCTATATGATTAGATGCAAATTAAACAGTAAGTACTATGTATTTAAAGGGAAATCTAATACCACTCATCATGGTAGTAAAGACTAGTAGACTATGGGCCTCCTCGTTCTGTTGTCTACATATTAACTGTTGCTGCATAACTTCACTGCTATTCTCCTTTCTTGTGGTTCCTTATCTTTAAATTAGATTAGAGTTAGGCCATTTACGCACTACACTCTTATAGCGCGATCATTCCACTTTCAACATCTTATGGAATCCTGGGGTTTGCAGTTTAGGGAGGGGCCAGCCAGCCCCTCCCTAAACTGCAAACCCTGGGATTCCATAGGATGTTAAAAGTGGAATAAACACACTATAAGAGTGTAGTGCAGAAATGGGCTTAGTCTTTTAAATAGATGGTGTCTTCAAACAGAATTCTGTAATGTATACATTTATTTTATACCCTGCCTGTCTCTCAGTATGGAGGCTAAGAGGGCTTACGGTGTAAGTTAAAGCAAAATAGAGTTAAAATAGTATACAATACTGATATAGGTATGAATTAGAAATAATAAAGTAGAAATAAAGTAGAAGCTGGGGGCTTAGGTCAGAGGAATGGAGAAAGATTTAAGAAGGGTAAAAAGGTCACGAGAGCCAATGTATCACGTAGCTGAGATGTTGTTTGTGTGTCACGTAGCCGGTGCCATCTCCCATGTCCTCCTGCCTAAGATGAGACAGACACAATAGGGGAAGGGAATGGTCGGTGAGTAAAGGGGTCTCACCGACTGACACATGAGGAATAAAACAACCCATGCACGTGTCACTGGCTGGTATCGCCGGACGATCACGGTCAATAGCCAGAACTGCAGCAACCAATCACCGCACAAAAGTCACACACTCACACACACAGTCCCTGCCTCCCGCAGTCCCATATCACAAAGCGGAACAGTTTCCTTAACACTTTTATGGCTAAGTACTAGTGTCCGCTTTGGAGGTGATCAGGCTCCCCTTCCACCCTGAAGCAAGTGGGGTGTCTGGCCTCTAACCAGATTCTACTTGCCTAGGTCTTTGACGGCGCAATGGACCACGAACCATTTGGCAAAGATGATGACTGCCAAATCGAACACAGAGGAAATTTTCAATGGAGGCAAAGCTCAGTTTCTATACTATGCTTCCAGGAGGAAGGTTCCCTCGGTTCAGCGCTTGCCGTTTGGGCGCCCCTAGCGCAGGCTCCCCCGTTCCGGCAAAAGGAGGTAGCTGGTGGGCCCAACGTGGGGCTCGTGCACCAAGCCCCCTGCCCGGCAAGGCGATTCAAGAGCAGGCAAAATGCCACCTCTGTGTCTCAGCGCCTGCAGCGATCCGAGTCACAGCACCATTTATGTTGCAGTTGCTCCTGGACCTCCGATTCCTTGCAAGGAGATCCAAAATATATCTTATTACCAAGGTCATGTTCTTTTACCTCATGGCTGGTTCTGGACCTGTGGGTCTCGAACCTGGTCATACATACCAGCCTATCTGTCTGACACTCAACCTTGCTGCCTTAGCCGTCTGGTAACAGTCCTTCCTCCATGGCCTCAGAAGTGAGACCGTAGAGCTAGAGCCGCCCCTCTAGATGAAAACTGTGATGGCCAATCACACTTATGGTCGGACAAGTAGAAAATAGCGTTAGCATTCTCCTTGGTTGGAATAACAGGATTGGCTTTGGAGGACGGACTAGAAATAAATAGATTAGCCTGTACGTATAAAAAAAGTATAAACGCTACTTCCAAAGCATTATCCTTGCTTAACAAAGAACAGCGGGAACTAAGGAATGCTGTATTGGAAAATCGGGCAGACGTTGACTATCTCTTCCTTCTCCATCATGTAGGATGTGAAAAGCATCAGAAACTGTGCTGTTTCAATTTGTCTGATAACAGCAACGCGATAGAAGCACAAATTAACAAACTGCATGAAGTAGTAAAGGATATAAATGAAGGGGATGGTAGCTGGTGGAAGTAGCTCACATCTTGGTTACCAAACCTGAATTGGCTAAAAGCATTGTTTGTAATTTTGTTGCCAGTAGTGTTAATATTCCTGTTTCTGTGTATATGCTTTCCTTGTTTTATACAATGTATAAGTAACATGCTTCAAATTACTTCCAGTAAGACAGTAGCTCTGTACGCTTTGATGGCTCAGCCTGACGCTGTTTTATGATATAATGTCACCAAATGCTATAATTGTTTAGAAATTATGCATTTAAGGGGGGAAATGATATAGGTATGAATTAGAAATAATAAAGTAGAAATAAAGTAGAAGCTACTCTTTTTCTTGCTCTTTGGACTCTGTGTTCTCTGGGGTCCTGCAACAATACAAATCTTAAAAAGTTAAATAAACAATGTAATTAAAATATGAATGAATTTAAATAGTTACAGACACATTTAGAACATAGTAAAAAAAAATACAGCACACTCTGTTAAAAAGATTTTTCTGCTCCCACCAGTTAAAAGAGGAAGAGTTGTTTAAACAACAACAAAATTGTCCACCAGTGAAAAAGAAAAGCAAAGAGGAGGAGGAGGAGGGCAACTTCTCTTGGGAAGCACTTCCATAACCTAAAGCAGCCACCAAGAAAGATCTCTCCAGTGACCTCATCAGATGAACCTGTGAGGGTGGTGGGACATAGAGGAAGCCCCACCCCTTAAGACTGTAAGACTGGTATGAGAAGATACAGTCTTTCACATAGTTTGGATCTAAGCCACAGAAAGCTTTATAGGTAATAACCAGCACTTTCAATTCTGCCAGGAACAGACTGATAGCCAATAAAGGTGTTTCAGGAGGGAGTTATATGTTCCCTATAACCAGCTCAGTCTAGCCACAGCATTTTGAACTTGCTGAAGTTTCTGAACAGTTTCCAAAGGCAGCCAAATATAGAGTGCTTAACAATAATGGGATGTAATCAAGGCATGTGTTACTGTGGCCTGATCTGACATCTTAAGGAATGGGTCCAGCTGGCACACTAACTTCAACTATGCATTTGCGTACTCCTGGCTACCACTGAAACCTGATCTTCCAGCCTCAAGGCTAGTCCAGGGGTATGCCCATGCTATGAACCTGAATTTCAAGAAGTGTAACCCCATCCAGTAAGACATGTGGCTGCCCAAGCTCTCTTCCCATCTCTATCCACTTCTACTGTTTTCTTTCATATTCTGTTCTGAACAAAGGGAATTACATTGATCAAGAGGTCAATGTAATACATTGAAGGTTGTCCACACAGAGAAGGTTGTAAACTTTGAAGATTAAATACTATATAAATTACACCTAGTAGAGTGAATAAATATAGAACTCCAAATAACCACTTGGGGATAGAGTTGGCAATGAAAACTAGACCTTGAAGACAAATGAAAGACTGCAGTGCAATTTTATATGAGTATATTTAGAAGGTGTAATTATTTTAAGAGAAAAGACTACTAGACTTGGAGGCCATGTTAGTAAGACTATGGTAAGACTATTGCAGAATTAGCTTAATAAAAGGTATTTTACTGACACAGGCTGATATCCTGTTAGTAACATACAAAAGCATAGGTCCACCTTACATAAGTGTTTTTTACTGTTTGTGGAGGCTGGTATTCTCTTCTTCCACATGCAACATCAAATCTCCCTCTACGGGCCCATGGTTGTACTGCAGTATTTCCTCCCCTCATCCATCTTATTGATAGAGAAGGGCATCAGAGAGGCATATGGCTATGTTTCCACAGCAAGAAGCAGAACAATGGCATCGTGTCCTGAAGTCTTTCGAAGATCCCATTGGATTTAAGTGGAAGAAGCCCTTAATCTGATTCTGGCTATCAGAACATAATCAGAAATGTCTGCAATTTCCCCTCCCCTCCATCCACCAGCAAGGTAATGCCTGGAGAGGAGTGCTGTCATAGTTCAGTGGTGAGTCCTGGATGTGGTGACAAGGGAGCCATACAGAAGTCCCACATGTAGAGCTCTCATGCTGAGCTCAAACATGCAGGATCTTGGCCATAGATTTTACAATGTATTTTGGAATTTGTATTATCTAGTCACTAGGTGACACTTAATTGAATTTGAATAGAATCAGAACTGTTGTTCTGGTACTGTTAGAGGCAATAAAGTTATTTCTTGTCTTCTTAGACCAATTATCATTTCTATTGGCTCCCTCCCAGACACATGGTACATTTTCTATTATATAGAGTATCTAATGAGTCACTAAAAGAAAAAAAAATCTATTTTAATTCTCTAGTTAATTACAATTACAGCATAGAACACCCTGGGAGTTTTCTACCACATATCTACCTAATGCCACACTTTGGGTTTTTCTCATGTTGATTTAACAAGAGACTGAGGCCATTTCCGCAAGGGGCGAGGGAATTGCCCCACGCCACTACTTACTGGACTTTTCGGCTCCCTAGTCTGGTCCACGCCGCTCTGGAGCAGTGCGTGCGGTTGATACGAACTGCTCGACCAACCACTGAAGCTCGCCAGCTTTAAGCCCACCCCCGACAGATCGCAGGGCGAGCCTGTGAATCTGCATAAGGGAGCAGGCTTGCAGTGGTGTGCTCCGTGCTTTTGAAAGACCTGCTTTTAGCAGTCTTTCAAAAGCACGCTGGACAACCACTTGGGGTTGTTCCAGAACGGGCTGAGGTGCAGATCTATGTTAAGTAGGTCCGACCCAGTCCATTCCCAGGTGCAGATGTCCTCCTTGGAGGTCGGACTGCACCATTTTAAAAACCCTGTGCGGAAATGGCCAGAGTCTGGAGTCCTGCAAAGCTAGCTATCTAGCTCTTGAGAGAGCATGTCAGACAGGGAAGCTCAAATTTTCCCCATGTCCTTCAAACCACATCCTGCTATAACTGCACATATGCACTTAACTCATTTCTAAGGAAGGACCTCAGCCTGCAGTTCATTAGACTGAAAGCTGTTCGATTCTGCCTTGGATTGGATCCAAATAATCTGGGCAAGATACAGGGAAAATAAGTTTCCAAAACAAATATAAAGCTTGATCTACAATTTAGTCTCAATTTGTTTCATCATCATCATAAAATGGTTGCAGCCTCTTTGTAAGCCACAGCTATACTGGAACCAGGAGCAAACAATTCATCATTCCATGCATGAAAACTGGCCAAGGAACATGAGAGAATCAACAAGATGGCAAAAGTTATTAAGGAGAAAGAACAGAAAAGCTGGAAGAGACTGCAGCAGTTGGTTTTTCCCTGAGTCTATGGGGAAGGGCAAGATTCCACACTCTCTTCTATCTGGCCCTTTCCACACGCGGAGGGAGAAATGGGGCAAAGCATGCAGAAACGGAGCTTACCTGAAGCTGGGTAAGTCCGTCCCCATGAGAAGCAGTGTGCGTTCGCTGCTCCACACTCCTGTGGCATCCGGCAGCATCCAGCAGCATCCAAAATGGTGGCTTACAACTGGCGGAGGCTCTCCACCAACCGGAGAACTCGCCAGCCAGAAGCCCGCCTCCTGGCAGATCTACGGACACTCACTTGCGCGCGCCTGCAAATCTACACGGGGGGACTGCGACGGGGTGGTACGGGGCTGCAGGCTCTTGTTTAATAAAAACCACGTAGAAAGTGGTTTTTAAAAAAACGCAGCGCCACCACTTCCAGCTGCTTCAGGGCGGTTTGAGGTGTAGAACCTCAAAATTAAAACCGACCCTGCGCAGTCCACGGTGTGGGCGACCTCAGGTTGAGGTCGCTCTACACCGTTTTATTAACCCCGTGTGGAAAGCACCTCAGTCGAGTTAATTGAGGACAAAGGACTTTTGTACTTTGAACTCATTTTTCAGTAACTGAAGTAAACTGAGGACAAAGGAAGAAAGTGAGGAAGGAAAGACAAACAGGGACATCTTAAGAGCAGTTGAAGAAGTGGGATGACTGAGGATTAATCTGGACTATTCCAGCAAAAATGAGACAATTGGAGGGTATGCAGGGCTCTCAGGGTTGAAGCACCATGCTGGCACCCCTTCGGTAGTCTCCTCTCTTTCATCGATCCTCAAAGTAGCCAAAACTGGAGGTAGATTTTTCCAGACATAGTACATTAGTGTGAACTCTCCCTGCTGCAATGTAAAGTATATCAACATCTTTTTGTCTTCAGCAAGCAATTAAGACCCATTATTAGTTTTGCAAAAGACCTCCTCCTCCTGTGGAGATTCTAGGACTAACTTGTTGATGTAAATCTTCTTCATTATTGGGGACGTGGTTATGTGGAACATCATGAGAGCATGCCATCTTCTTTGGTATTTGCCACTACAGCCCTGGATTTCTGGGTAAAGTATAGTTTTGGCCTTACAGAATGATCTTTTTAAGATTTTCATAACTGAAAGATGATTGTGTTTCAAAAGTAACTATAAATGGGGGGGGGGGTGAAAAAAATAATTTCTTCTTGAGTTTCTCCAGGGCACATTTAAAAAAACAACAACACCTGACTTTGGGATTATTGTTGCTGCTCCTGTTTTGTTAATTTTTCTGTCCATTTTTCAGAGCAGTAGAAATAATTAATATGCTTCAATCTCTTCTCCTCTGCCCCCTTTTAATAGGATCTGTCCTGTGGGAGACTCTTTTTCCTAATGCAGAACAAACATTATGCGTGTATGTGCATACACACACACACACACACACACACACACACATATCTAATTTTGAATATTCAGAAGGGTGAAGAAATTGTCTGCTGGAACATATATATCACACTAGCCAATTTTAGTCTTAACAGTTATGCAAATGCTGAAGGATGATGAATGCAAACAAGAATCTTGTTTGAAAGAGTGTGAACATATTGTCATAAATATAGTGACAACATATTCTGGCATTTATCTAACTTGCTTCCTGCTGACTTGTTTCAGCCCCTTTATTTTTCATTTAAGATAGTTTGGTCAGGAAGACAAAGTATATTGGTTTGAAAGTATTGAAAGTATCGTTTGTACAACTTTTGTAAATATATTTTCATATTGCAACAAAATATGATGCCTCCTTATGAATTAGGTTTACATTTCTTTGTAGACTTATGATATATGAAATAATATGAACTATTTTCTCTAATCTAGCTATCCTCCTGCCTCTCCAAGCAGCAAATGCAATCCCCACCCTTGAATTCTGTCACTTGAGATATGACTGTGCATTTTAATATAATCAATGAATCTTTATTGGTAATAGCAGTACATCCATAGAACTCGGTAAGAATTATTTATGTGCACTATTAAAGCATCTAGGCACATCCTTACATTAAGGAAAACGGTTATAACACAATCTAGTCGCATTTTATTCCAGTAGAATGGAAGTTATTTGTGTTCAAATTGCACTGTGTTCAGCTACCATAATAAAAAGTAGTGCAGTTGTTTTTCCAAAGAAACCCTTCTATTTTAAATATATTCTTAGCAGCAGCCACTACAACAACAACAACAAAGGTTCTCATACAAAATTCTATGGAAATGCAAATATTCCTCCTTCATCTCTAGAAAGCTTCAGTTGAATCTAAATGTAAGGATATATACATACTCAGAGGTCTAGGTGGGGAGGAGCTATGCCATTTGCTTTAGTGTTGGATAATTTTCTGTATACCTACACCCACATCATTTGAGATTATGTAGTCTGTGCAGACGAAACTTGTGGGATAATAGTAGAAGGAGCCCTTGGGGGAATAGGGGCTTTGGAGAAAAGTGCTACAGAGGTGGAGTGAGCTGAGAGGGATGTCCCCAACAAAAGCTACAGGAAAATGTCTTGCATCTGAACACCTCTTATTAGTAATCTTCAGAAGATGTTTTCCTTTGTGTCTCAGTAGTTTCAGAGGGCAGAATGTGAGAGGATGCCTTCTCAGTGGCTGCACCCAACTTTTGGAACTTTTATCTGAAGGAGTGCATCTAGCTTTTTTCTGTAGGAGGTTTCTTGTATGGCCAAGACTTTTCTATTGTAACAGGCTTTAACTTGGTGGACTAGGCTCTTCTGTTCTGCTGAGACATGGTTTCATTGCTGGGTTGTTCAATTGCTTGCTATTTTTATTGTTATCAGTGATGAATATGTCATGTGTATTATTGTGCATATCATTTTCTTATTGTTAGCACTTTGGTTTCTTTTTTAAGTTAATTAAGGTTATATGTTTGGACCCATTTCTCACTGCCAATCTTTTCTGGCAGACATAGTGGTGTGTGTGTGTGTGTGTATGTGTGAACACACACATGCATATTCAATCAGCAAATAAACCACATTATTAATATCACACAGTGGCGGAGTTTGGAGTGTGTGGAGGGGGGCAGGAGGAGCAGAGCTATAGTGCAAAGGGCATGACTACTGTGCGTGGGGGCATGGCCACGGTGCGTGGGGATGTGGCTGGTGTGCAGGGGCATGTCCATATAGCCACAGGGGCGTGGCTATAGGCTGGGATGCCCCCCAAACATTGCCGCTCAGGGCCAATTGCCCTGCCACCCCCCCGGCACCCCCCCCGCGACTGATATCACACATGATAATCTGTGTTTGGATTATGGATTGTTTGTTAGCCAGAAAGGTGTTAATTTTGTAAAATGGGAGCAATTCTCAAGATGTTGCTAAATCAGTAGGTCTCTCAGTCTTGGTCCAAATAAAGGCTGCCAGACCTCAAGGCCTTGAGCCCTCTTCTCCAGTTCACACTGTTTTAAAAAGTGAGATGTGATGGTGAAAGGGTTATTCCTCTCTCTCTCTCTTTCTCTCTCTTTTTTTTTTTTTTTTGGAGAGGCATACTTTGTGCAACTTTAGCTGATATTTCATATATGATTAATGATACCACCAAGGGCTGTCCTTATGGCATCATCAGAATCTGCTCCTGTGACATGAAAACAGGTCATTCTTACATCTCAGATTTTGAAGGTGAAATCTCATGGCCTGTCAAACCTAATCCAAATACATAAGTAAAAATGAAGTTTAACTTTCCATCTTACCCCAAAATATAACAGCAGTATGCTTAGAGGTCTAGGTGAGGAGAGCTGTATTATAAGATTTCTTTCTAACACAAGACATGGAGGCGAACTACCCATAAACATGACAGTGGGTAATATTAAAATGTGATAGAGAGACAAGTTGTGGCCTTCCAAGTGTTGTTGGACTATATCTTCCTTACAACTGTGTATAATTGCTGCTGTCATCCTCATGAAGAGCCGGCATGATTTACTGGTTTGAATGCCAGACTAGAACTGTGGGAGACTAAGGCCTGGATTCCTACTCAGCCATGGAAACCCACTGGCTAACCTTGGATAAGTCACATTCTTGCAGCCTCAGGGGAAGGACAAATCACCTCTAAACAAATTCTGCCAAGAAAACCCCATGATAGCTTTGCCTTAGGGTCACCATAAATCAGAAATAACTTGAAGGCACACAACAACAACATGTTTATTTGAGAAAATACTTGCCCCATCTTCCACCTAATCCAAATACATAAGTAAAAATGAAGTTTAACTTCATGGGGCAAGCTTGTTTTTTGCTGCTCCAGAGACTGGGACACAGAGCAATGGCTTCAAACTACAGAAAAAGAGATTCCACCTAAATATTAGGAAGAACTTCATGATGGCAAGAACAGTTCAACAGTGGAGTACTTTGCCTTGGAGCATGGTGGAATCTCCTTCTTTGGAGGTCTTTAAACAGAGGCTGGATGACCATCTGTTGGAAATGCTTTGTGTATTCCTGCATGGCAGGAGCGGCCCTTGTGGTCTCTTTCAACTCTATGATTCTGTTAACTATACTGGCAAGCACTGATGGGAGTTGTAGTCCAGTAACACTGGAATAGCAATCTACGGAAAGATAGGATTCACCAGAGGTACTGCTCCCTATTGGTCTACTGGTAGAAAAGTGTCAGATGCTTGGCTCAGCCAAAGCTTCAATAGGAGGTATGCCAGCAGGGAGAAGCAAGGACACCAATAAAAGATTGGATTTTGGCTCTTAAGTGGGAGGAAGAGGAAGGCAGAAATGCCAGAAGGACCAAGATGATATAGGGGTGCAGACTTCTTTTCCACACTTGAGTTGTAAAGGACCAGAGGACTGTTATCCAGGATTTATGCAGCAGTTCACCCAAAGCCTTGCTTGGCAACATGTTGGGTTATTCTCTGAAAAGTACTGTTCTTTCTCTAGCAATTTAGGAACAAAATTTATTAAGTGATGAAGGATAGGACCGACCACTCTACTTCTAGCCCACGCCAGTCTGTTCTATCCCCTTTTTCATATCAATATGCAGTTTAAAACAAGCACAATTTTTGGCCTTTTCCGCACGAGGCTGGTGAATCGGTTCGTGCCGTTTCTTACCAGATTTTCTGGACTTGAAACAAGGTGAACTTTCCTTCATTTCCTTCTGCACGGCTACTGTGCATGTTCCACTCTGATTCGGAGGAGTATGAGTTCATGAATCCACACTGCCGCTGCCGTGGCCACTCCTGCTACTCCCCTCACTCTGCCCCGTTGGCTGTGATTGGCTTTTTTTTTTTTTTGCATGGTTTAGTATGTCATTGCATACATGTGTATGTGCAAAAGTCCGTATTACCCCCTGGCCCCTCCCATGAGCCCTCCCCTGATTACCAATTCTCATTGGTGCGAATGTACGTGTCTGCACCACTGTGAAAGTACGAATCGGATTGATTTGGAAAACTGGAAAACCAATTTCTTCCAGTTTTCAAATAGCACGGTTTACCACCACATGGGGGTGCATTTAGTCTGAATTACGTGCAGAACAAAGGTAAATAAACCGAACCTAGTCCACTCCAATGTGCAGAAGACCTCCGTGGCAAGACGCATTGGCCCGCCTTAATAAGCGTGTGCAGAAAGGGCCTTTGTATGCATTTTCCATATGACTTTCACATTTCTGTATGTTTTAATGCATTTTGGACTGTTTTCTGAGCACAGAACAAAACCACAGGCATATATGTAGGTATCTCCATAAGTTGCTTGGGTAGAGCATCCTTCCTGCCTCACAACAATTTCACTGAGACAAGACTGGCATTGCAAAGACATCGTCCCTTCAGAATAGGGAAAGCCCAGAACCAGCAGAGATTCTGTGGAGGATTTCTCTGGCATCCTTTAAGTAGGAGACATATATCACAGCTGTATGTGGCGTTTAGACTGTAGTCCTACATACACATATCTGAGAAAAAGTCACATGCAACATTGTAGTGCCTGGATTTTTCTCCTGGTCTTGAAGAGCAATCTCTTTTGACAAGGAAAGGATTGGAATAGATTGTTTCTGTAAGGGAAGAGTTAAAATGGAAGCTGTCGTGCCAGCTCAGTTTTAGCTGTCACTAACTGTTCAGGTATCATTTTTTAAAACCATGTGTAGAAGACTATTCTGTCTTTAACTTCTGGCTTTATAAATGGGCAAACTGTCTTCATATCTGTGTGCTTGATTTATGTGGATTTACAACATTGTCTTAAATGCTGACTAGGAGACAGGGTCTTGTCTATTTGTCATCCAGTCAATTTCAGATATATATTTTTAATGAATTCTCTATTTAAGTACTGTATATGTGGAGACACACTAGGACACTCCTATTTTAAAAAAAAATCCCTCTTTTTTACTGAAACTGCTGATCAGCATATTGAAGATAAATGATTTTGTGTTGATAAAGACCTGCTTTGGAAAATTGGTATAATTTACAGGTTCAGCCCTCCAAAAATAAGTGCCCTATCCTAACAGTTTAAGCAGTGATAGTGTGGTACTGACAGTGGTGCACATATACAATAGTTCTTTGTGCAAAGGAGTGTAAATAATTTAAAATTAACGAGACATAATCCCCACTTCAGTGGACACAAATACCTAAAAGGAAAAGTTTGGAATGGAAATAGAAAACCAAGGAACACTGTGCAAAATGAATACTAAAGAAGCAAAGCTTGTGAGGCATTAGTAGTCTGAATATGCCTCTGGTGAAACCAGGGAATAGATGCCACTCAGTCATCTGAACTGAATATCTATGATCAAATCTGCCCTTCAAAAAACAAAAAGAACCTAAGGGAGCTTCTGAATGACTTTTCAACTGATTTTTCCCCTCTTTTTTGGTACGTGCAAAACTTGCCCTTGTCAGACGGGGCAAATGAATCCAAACAGTGGATGATATTCTGTTTCTGGTATATAAAACATTAGAAAAGCCATAACAATAGCAGGAAATGAAATAAGAAAGCTTCTGAGGCTCCTATCTATATTTCAGATCAAACATAGATAAGTGCCTCTAACTGTAATAATTTTATCTGGAATATATGAAAATCAACAATTGGTTAATTGATGCTGCTTAGTTTAACTTCAGCTGTCTCTCTTTCCTTGTAGATCTTCCCACGTGTACTGACATGGCATCTTTATTTAATTGGACAAGGCAAGCTTTGAAACTGATCAATACTGCTGCCTGCATGTTTTCCTTTTTTGCATTCTCCAGGGGGATCCCATAAGGATCATTATGATGAACATCAACACATCAAACTTTACTGTTACACTACTGGATATATGGAGATGTAATAGCTCCTCCTTTACTATTCCAGTGGTTCCTTTGCCCAATTATATCTCTTGCTTGCTCTAGACCGCTCTTATGTAAGGCTGTCACCAATACATGATGTCCTTGGGCAGCCACCAGAGCCCTAGAGCTCTGTTAATGTTTTTATTTTTCCCCCTGTCCTGATACTACAAGCAGTACCAGAAGCCATATCCAAGCTTTCTTTTATTTTTCTCTGAAGTCTTTGACCTAGAGGTACCTTACAGAATTAGAAGGCAGCAATATCTACTTTACCTCTGCTGCTTGCAGTGCCGCAGCTACAGCCAGGTAAGCTCACTGGGATCCACTAACATAAACCATAAATGCCCCACCACCACCAGCAGTGCTACTTAAAGTGGCAGTCTCTGGACCAATGTTGGCCCACAAGCCATTGGCTGCCACTTGGTGTCAAGTTTCCAGGACAGCAAGATACAGTTGTAGCCAATGGACACAAATGCAATGTCAGTCACTGTCACATTGAGAGGAAAAACCTACTTCACTGTATTAGACACTGCACTAGAACTAGTGCTTCTCATACTTTGGTCCCTCAAATATTTTGGACTTCAGCTACCAGAATACCTGGCCATTGGCCAAGCTGGCAATAGCTTTTGGGAGCTGAAGTCCAAAAAACCTGTGCAACCAAAGGTTGAGAAGCACTACTCTGGTTGAGTTTTTCCCCCAAGGTCCCTTCATGTCTGGAGCTGGAAGGATTTGTTTCAGTTTAAATATACCACTCTATATTTTCTTAAAGGTGTTTGTAACTGGGATTAGATTAATCTGAAGACACTCACAAAAAAAAAATGGCAACACCCATTTCACCACTAACACAGCTGAAAACACGGAGATTCAAATCTAGATGTTTAAGAGCTAGGCATTCAAAGTTCTCAGCTTGAATGGATGAATCTGATGGTTTAGGTTTCTCTCACACTAGAATGTGTTTAAACCTCAAACTATTTGTGTTTCAGGTATGGGGGAAAATGTGAATTACGGTAAGTTTTTTTAAAAAAAAAGTTGAAACAAAGTTCCCATCCATGCCTAGTATAGAATTTTTCATTACAATAGAGGAAACTGGTGACTTTTGTGAAAGATCTTGAAGTAGCTCGCCAAGAATTGAGACCACCAGATTAGAAAGCAAAAATAAAAGTTTATTTTACTGCAGGGATCTCAGTGGAATGATTTCCAAAGCCTGAGAGCCCCGATCCAGGTATTAGCTCTCTTTTTATACCCTCTTGTAAACAGGTTACAGGAAATGATTACATATGACCATATATGAAGTGTTTACAGGTCAGGCAGACCTGGGTTACATCTTTCAAAAATGATGTATTTTGGTACCAAGGGAGTATTTCTCCAACATCAAAACTCCCTAGGTTCCCGGCACTGCTAAGCACATACCTAAGCCTCTTGATAAGATAAAGGGCGCATCTGCTCACCTTATTTTTCTATATTTCTCTACCTTAGCATTAGCTTCTTCAACTTAACCCTTTCATTCCCCCCTTTATGCCAAATTCTACGCAATTTGACATACTTAAGCTTGCTTTTGGGCCATAACAGCAAAATGAGCTGCCTTCCCCTCCATAGCTTGGGAGAGAGAGGCATGTCCACATTTCATAGCACAAGAAATACATATCATTACTAAGAACCCTACTACAATTAAAAGTACAATACCTAGAAACAAGGTTTTTAACCAGCTAAGATCTGGAAGCCAAGAAGTTAACCAATCCCAGGGGTTACTAACGCCACTGTCATTATTTTGTATCAACCCTTGCAACTGCTGTATCTCATCCTCTATAGTCTTGTTCAAATCATGGAACGCAACCTTGCATCCTCCTTTGACTATGGTACAAAACCCCCCTTTTCTGGCTAACAAGTAATCCAAGGCCATTCGATGTTGTAACAATAGCTGACTTAGCTCTTCAATTTCTTGTTGGAGGGCTTGTACCAATTTCCCAGTCGCATTTATAGTTTTCTCCAATCTGCAAGTCAATCCTATTATGCTCCTACGATTTTCTTGAGCCATAATTCCTGGGTAGGATCCCAAAGTGAGGACCCCTGTGATCAGTCCTCCTCCTACTCTACTACCCTCACTCTCAGACAACTGTGACCTCACGATGACCAGATCCTCACATTGACTTCCCAGTGGTCCCACTAAATGCCGTTTCTTCCTACCAACTCGTTTGATCTGTCTTGGTAGGAAAACTTGGACAGGTATAGTCATTTATCCTATTCCTATACACTGGTAAGTCCCTGGGTGGTAGTTGGTGGCCCACCCATTAAAGTAGAACCATAAATGCGGGTCTCTAGCCATCAATCCAGAGCATATACTACCTGACCCTGTATAATTAGGAGTGAACATGGGATATTCTGGGTATAAATCTCCAAAATTAGTTTCATTTAAGTCCCCCTTGGGTTGATAGATTCTATTTGTATGGCACATATAATAACTCCTATCACTACATGCTGAATAATTTCCCAGTTTACCATAAAATGAGGAATATTTTATATATCCTTTCCACTTAGAATTCCAAGATCCACTATGGTGACAGCAAAAACACATTCCGGGGGAATAAGTATAAAACTTCAACCGCCTAAATCGAGTCTTGTTTATATTACTATCAACTTTGGCAAACATATTGGGATTCCCTCTCAATGCTGACTGTAGGGCTCCTACAACCACTCCCGGTTCACTAATAAGGGAGGGCATAAAACCGAAATCTGCTACAGTCTGTGGATGTTCATAGATCAGGGTGACATTGGGTCCGTGTTGTTGGAACATGTGTGCAGCATGTCGTTTGAACCAGTTAGCCTCAACTACTCCACCCATCACGCTCCACATCCCGATCAACATTACCCACTTCATTTTCGGAGCCACTCAGGGACCCAAATCTACTTACTCCACACAAATTCCTTCTGTACATATACAAAAATACTAAAATACCAAAAAATATACACACTACTATTATTATTAGATCACTAATACTAATATTCATTGTTTCTCTCCCATATCCACTGTAGGGGATCTGGCCGTGCGTAGAATAGTCAGCCTCCGGAGTGACTACAGCAGGGCTCAGTCCCAATCTTCCTCCTCTGCAGTTGCTAGGTCTGACCGTACGTAGAGCTACCAGCGTCCAGCGGGTGGCAGCAGTAGGGTCTAGCCTAGAGCCTTCATTCACCTGTTGCGGATCTGACTGTGCGTAGAGTGGTCAATTCCCTGGTATGACCACGGCAGAGTCTAGTCCGAATCTTCTCTCCCCCTTTTCTTCTGGACAATTTCAGTTTCAAAGGGTTTTCTTGTGATGAAATTACAGCCCAATCAGTAAACGCCCTTTTTATCCTGGTGTAGTGTATCCAAGGTTTCAGCCCTGCTACTTTTACTGCAGTGGGGGTGACTAACAGCACGTGATACAGCCCCCTCCAGCCTGGTGATAGAGGCTCCCCTTTCCAATCTTTAACCCACACCTCATCCCCAGGCTGGAAGGAATGGGCCTTTGTGAGGAAAGGAACTCGTCTAACCTCCAAAGCATGGGCGTTTACCTTCTCTAGAGCTTTCCCTAATGCCTGCACTTCTTCTTGGAGGGTTAAGTTCCCCAGCTCTCGAATGTCCCCTCTCAATCCCTTCAGGATGGCCGGGGGTCTTCCATACAGCAGCTCAAATGGAGTCAGCCCAGTCGTCCGATGAGGGGTGCATCTTATTCTCAAAAGAGCTATTGGGAGTACATCCAACCATTTGAGCTTAGTTTCTTGACACAATTTTGCAAGCTGAGTCTTCAATGTTCTGTTCATCCTTTCCACCTTCCCAGAACTTTGGGGCCTATACGCACAATGTAATTTCCAAGTAATTCCTAAGACTTCTGCCAAACTCTTAACTACTCCGTGCACGAAGGCCGGGCCATTATCAGATCCGATGTGAAGGTGTAACCCGTATCTAGGTACGATGTCTCGGAGTAGAGCTCGTATTACTTCCTTCGCCTTCTCGGTTCTAGTAGGATATGCTTCAACCCACCCAGTGTGAGTGCACACCATTACCAACATATATCGGTATTGTCCCATCCGTGGCATCTCGGTGAAGTCCACCACTAGGGATTCGAAGGGAGTAGATCCTTGATGTTGGGTTCCCTCTTCCAATCTGGGTCCTTGACGCGGGTTGTTCCGAGCGCAGAGTTGACACCGTGATGACGCCAGCATGGTGTACTGTCTCATTCCATCTATAAACACATCCTTTGCTAACAACTGGGCCAACGCTGTCTTTCCCAGATGCGTGGCTTCATGTGCCTTCTGAACAATTGGCCATCCCATAGATTGGGGTATGTACCGTCTTCCATCTGGTAGGACCCACCAACCATCTTTGTCACTTATAGCTTTCACGTCCTTTTCAGCCCTCTCATTCTCCTGCTGGGTGTATCTAGGGGTCTGGTTACTCAAGGAGACTTGGAAAAGTGGTACTACCAATTCTCTGGGCAGGTTCTCCTTCCTACTCACTAGTTCACTCTCAGCAGCCTCCTTTGCAGCAGCATCTGCCTTCCGGTTTCCCCGGACCACTGGATCTTGCCCTCTCTGATGTCCTTTACAGTGCATCACAGAACCTAGGGGCCCACACCGCTTCTAAAGGTGCTCATTTCTTTTCCATATTTGATCTCTTGTCCTGAAAATTTATCAATCCTTTTTCTTTTACAGTGCTCCATGCGCATGCAGGGTAGTGAAGGATACTTTGAATCTGTGTATATGTTTACAGTAAGTCCTTCGGCCAGCTCTAAAGCCCATCAAAGCATAAGTTCCCCTTCTGGGCCGAGGTCCCAAACAGGTAGCCCTTTGGCTTCATTATTTTATTGCCTGCCACTGCATAGCCCCCTTTTCGTTTCCCCCTTCGCACAAAGCTACTTCCATCTGTATAGTAAGTGACATCAGGATGGGGCCATGGGGTACCCCCAAGTCTGGTTATTTAGTATACTTCATCCATGGTTTGAAGGCAGTCATGGTGTATATTTCCAGATTCTGCTGGGAGCAGTGTTGCAGGGTTCAGGGTGGTGCACAACTCCAACTTCACTCTGGGGTTTTTCATACAACATTCCCTGATACTTGGACATTCGGCTATTCGTGAACCAATAGCTACCTTTGTACTCCATGAGGGCCAGTACAGAATGTAACCTTTACCATCAAATTCTGGCCTAAGGTTAACTTACTGTTTCTTTCCAACAAGGCTGTTGCTGCTATAGCTCTGAGACACCCAGGCCATCCTTGGAGGGATCTAATTGCTTAGAAAATATGCCACTGGGCGGTGCCAGGATCCCAACATCTGTGTCAGTACTCCCCGGATTCCTTTTCTTCTCAACAAAAAGGTGAACTTCTTTGTTACTTTGGCAGACCTACGCCGGAGTTTCCATCAGCGCCTTCTTTATCTGTTCCCAGGGTTCTTTGTTTTTTTCCCAACAAATTCAGACTTCTCCGGACCTTTGGTAGCTTCATATAATGGTTTGCTCATTACTGCAAAGTTAGGAATCCAGATTCTGCAAAACCCAGCTGCACCCAAGAATTCTCGCACCATCTCCTTTTGGGGCTCAGGCAGAGCACACACAGCCTCCTTCCTTTCTCGGCCTAGCGCTCGTTTCCCTTGAGTCATTTGGGAAATCCCAGATATCGCACCTCTGTCTGGCACAACTGGGCCTTCTTTTAGATACTTTGTAGCCTGCTTCCCACAGAAGCTGGAGCAACTCCAGTGGCTTCCTTACATCCTCCCACGGTGGGGCCAACAGTAGATCATCCACATATTGCAGCAAAACTCGTCTCTCGGGTTAATCGGAATTTTCTAAAGTCTTACTAAATATGTCCCAAAAATCGTTGGCGATTTCTTCCACCCCTGAGGCAAGCGGCACCACGTGAACTGGGTCTTCTGGCCTGTAATGCTGTCTTCCACCTGGAAGGCAAATATTTCCTGGTTTTGGGGGGGCCACTCGGATAAAAAAAGGCATTTGAGATCCAAAACAGTGAAGTGAGTAGCTGCAGATGGGACTAGTCCCATCAGGACATAGGGGTTTTTCCACTGGGTGTAGGGTTACTGTACTTTGTTTACCACCCTTTAAAATCTTGTACTGGACATTTTCCTTCGTCCCAGGTTTCAATACTGGGAGTAATGGAGTATTCCAGGGGAGCGGCATTCCCAAATTTATATTGTACTTCTTCAGCCTTTCAAATGCTTCTGGATCCCTTCCAGGGCTTCTCTGGGTAGTAATTTGCCTTACACGAGGGGGCATAGCATTTGGGTTTAATTTACCACTATGGGGGCCACGAACCGGGCTAACCCAGGGGGTTGTTTTCAGCCCACACGCCTGGGGGTCCAAATACAGTGGGTTGCTCTTGACAAACCATTTTGGTCCCTTCGCCACTCCTCCTCCATTGGATAAGTCACTGAGATATTCTTTGGTCCTCAAAAATTTTATTTCCATCGTCCCATCTTCTTCAATAGAAATTTGGTCTCAATTTAGCCAAAAATCTGACCCAAAAGGGCACAGGGCAACTTGGCAAATACAAAAACTGGTGAGTGACTTGATGTCTTCCTAGATCCACAATCCTTTTTTCTAAGAGAGGGTGTTTTTCCAATTTCCCCGTGGCCCCCACAATTCTTATGGCTTTCTCAGTTTTTGGGGCTATTGCAGAATTTAATACTGAAGGGCTCCCGATCTACCATCATGGGGATGGCTCGGTCCCCTATTTGTGCTGTGACCATAGGCTCCCCGGGGCCGGGGCAAGGGGGCCCCCTTCCTAATGAATGTTCCATTTCAGCTAGTCCAATGAAGTCCTCGAACCCTTCGTCCATCCCCTGCTCATATCTTTCCCTCCACTACTCTTCCTCTTCCTCTTCCTCATTTGCTCCCCTTCCTCTTCCTCGATCCATTCCTTTCCCCCGTTCGCCATCCCTCTCTTTTGGGCATTCATTCTTCCAATGCCCAACCTGTCGGCAGAGGGGACACTCATTGCGTCTCAATGGAGGTACTTTCCCTTTTTCCAATTTTCCCCCCCCCCCTTTGTCGCCAAAGCTGCAGCCAATAATTCCGCTTTCTTATGCATCCCCCCCTTCTCCCGTTTCTCCTCTTGGTCTCTATTCACATATACTCTCTGGGGAATTTCCCAAAAATTGGCTCAAATTCATACCTGCAAATCCCGCTTGTTTCTGGAGTTTCTTCCTTATATCTGGATAACTTTGGGTCACGAAGGCCAAATTCACCATCTGTTGGTTGCCTGGGTCTTCTGGGTTCACAGGAGTATACTGCCTATAAGCATCAAGTAAACTTTCCAAAATGTTTGGGGGTTCAGTGGGGCCCCGAAGTATCTCTGATACTTTGGACATATTAACAGGCCTCTCACCTTTTCCCCAAATTTCCACTAGTAGAGCTTGATAATCAGTGAGCATAGTCAACTGTGCTGGGGGGTTCGGGTCCCCTCCTGGGGCCGAGGGGACCCTCCTCTTCATCCACTGCTCAGGGTTCGCCTCTCCAGGAGGTGCCCTGTCTCTAGCTATCCGTTCTGCATGCTGAATTATTTCCTCCGTCTTCAGTATGAACAAAGTCAGGAGCAACTGCTGACAATCTTGCCAAATTTGGGGGCATGTGAGGCCATAATACTGGAACAAAGTTCAATTACTTCTTGTGGCTTATCTGTGTAAGTATATAATGGGTCTTCCAATTAAGGAGGTCAGACGTGGTGAAGGGGTATTTGGTAACTGGACTCGCCGATAACCACCCTCTTGGGTGGGGTCTGGACCAAAACTGATTTGTCGCAATGGTGCAATCACATCTCCACTTTCCCCATCCAATCATCCACTTCTTCTACTTCCTTCTGGGGTTTTGTTGTTTCCTTACCTGCTTACTCTTGGATTTTTCTTTTGGTCCAGTCTGTTTGGGTTTGGGTCTGAGTGTCATCTTATTCTGGACAGCCAAACTGGAAACCCGGCAACTCCTCTGTCATTTCCTCTTCATGGGTAACTGGGGCCAAATCCGCCAGTCCCCTAGCCACTCCCTCTTTTTTGTGAGGCTGTCTAGGTACTGGTGGCAGTGGAGCAGGCGGTGGTATTCCAAAGCCAGTGGTGGCGGGGCTGGCTGCATCACCACATACGGTGGGGGGGGGGCAGTGGGCTCTTCTGGAGCTGAATCAGGCAAAATCTGGGCTTTTCCAAACTTTCGTCTGGCCCTGTCCTGCCTCAGCACCATAGCCTTACAAATTTGTTCCTGACACTTCTGCAACCAAGAGGGGGTTTTCTGTAACCACTGTGTCCCATAATCTATGTATGGATATGATCAGGATGGCCAGGCTCACCCACCACTACTGAATACACTGCCTTGATTCGAGCGGGTTCTAAACTCCCCTTTCCCGGAGGCCACCCCACCTTGAAAGAAGGCCACTCCACTTCACATAAATTCCGTAAACGCCCTGGCGTCATCGGGGGGTCCCCATAGTCCCCACTGAATCCTTTCTTGAAATTCTTTAACATACAACCTAAAGGGGTTTGCCGGCTTTGCCCCCCACCCATTTCCTCCCAACGTGGACAAGACACACTAGGAGAAAGGGATTTGGCGCGTGAGTAAGGGGTCTCACGCGCCAACACGAAGGGGGATAGACACCACTCTCTCTGTGCCGACCCACGCACCCGGACTCTCAACGGTATGCAATGGGAACTGCGACACCTTGCGCCCCTCCTTTCACACCACATTCACGCCAACAAACTACCTCCCACCTCTTTTTCCACCTCCAAAAAGCCTCGCGGTTTCACCCACAACAATGGGGTACTAAGGCAAGACTTAGGGGTTGATCAGGCCCCTCTTCTCCCTGAAGTTGCAGGGAGGGCACTCACCAACAGTCGTGGGAGGGTTCTGCTTTCTGCTCCGTCTTCGGGTCCCTGGGCTGGAACACCACCGCCAGAGCTGCCGCCTCACTCCGAGTCAATCCTTCTGACAAAAGTAAGTCAGGGGCGCCCTGGGTCGCGTCGGAAAGAGGCGACGGCCCCGACGCCCTGGCGTCCGCCAAAGTGGGCAAAACGCCCCTCAATATCCCGGACGAGCCCCCAAATTGAAGTAGCTCGCCAAGAATTGAGACCACCAGATTAGAAAGCAAAAATAAAAGTTTATTTTACTGCAGGGATCTCAGTGGAATGATTTCCAAAGCCTGAGAGCCCCGATCCAGGTATTAGCTCTCTTTTTATACCCTCTTGTAAACAGGTTACAGGAAATGATTACATATGACCATATATGAAGTGTTTACAGGTCAGGCAGACCTGGGTTACATCTTTCAAAAATGATGTATTTTGGTACCAAGGGAGTATTTCTCCAACATCAAAACTCCCTAGGTTCCCGGCACTGCTAAGCACATACCTAAGCCTCTTGATAAGATAAAGGGCGCATCTGCTCACCTTATTTTTCTATATTTTTCTACCTTAGCATTAGCTTCTTCAACTTAACCCTTTCAATCTTTGTCTTAATCTGTAACTATATCATTGTCAGTATTTTTTTTTTTAAGAAAATGACTTTGCAGTAATTTAAAAGTCTTTTGGATTTGCACAGCCACTACAGAATGGGTAGGCAAGTAAACATCTCTACTTTGAAAAATATTACCATTAAAAGGCTTGATCTCCAATGTTACTTAAAGATCAGGCTCCAAATTCTACTATCCCATTCGGTCTAAGAAAATTAGTGAATATTGCTAACAGCAGGATTCATTTTTAAAGAGCTAGATGGAAACAATCAAGGAGGGCATTTAGCAAGACTAGTTAAGGATGAATTGTGACAGTTAATAAATAAACACAGAAAAGAGAAAAAACAACTCTACAAATAGCCTGGTAAAGCCCAACACTGGAAATGACACAGAATCTGGCTATCTGCTATGTTTACTTTGCATTTCCTTTCTTAATTAAAATATGGATATTCTCCCTTTCCTAATTATCCACTGCAATCTAACTAAAAGCAGCAGATGTTGTGCACATTTTTCTTATAACCAAAAAATGCCTCCAAGGAATGTGTTATTGGATATCAATCAAAATCCAGATATGGAGGAATAGGAATTAGAGCATTTAAGTATATAGTACTTTTTCTAAGAATATACATAATTGCACACAACAGTAGAACTCCACATACAGCCAAAGTCTTCACAGGAATTGTGAAAGTCACCCTATCAAGAGAGCGCATTAGGCATGTTAATAAAACATTTAACAGCTATCTTCAGGCTAAAATATTTGATCCTCCTCTCATCATAATCATACACACACACACACACACACACACACACACACACAGAGGGGACAGAGAATTTACCTTTGGCAAATATTGAATAGTGTTTTGTTTTGTCTTTGGTTTTGACAGGGCAAGTTAAAACATTTTAGGTGGAAGGAGTCAGGGGATTTACTTTAACTGAAAATAACATATAAGGGCCTAAAATCAATTTTTAGTCTCAAGTACAGTTGACCCATGTAATTAACTGCTCTATGGTAAGTCAACACTTAAATCTGATTGACACAGTAGGCCTGAACTAGGTAAGACTACCAAAGATTCATGTCTAGGATTTAGATTATAGAGTGTTGACTGTTGTTTTTACAGCAGATACAATCTCCACCCAGGCCTCTCCATCCTTCTAGTCAGTCACTTCTTATTTTGAAGGCCTTTTAAAATTTAAAGTAGGCCTAGAGAATTATGTTTAATGTTTTTCTCAAGGCTTAAGGATATTTGGATTTTGTTAGTGACTATTTTTCTGAGGATGGGGTACTGGAGGGGCAATGTCACCTTCTAAGGTCTTGGGAATTCTTAAATGGCATAGCTGTCAACATTTCACAGATGAAACCACAGACACACATGGTCAAGCAACATCAGAATGGGATCGGAAGCTATAGCAGCTCACTTTTGCCTGAGCCAACAGGAAGGGCAAGATTCCACACTCTCCTCTCCTTCTGCTGAGTTAATTGAGGCTAAATTTGGACTTTGACTTCAGTTTACAGCAAGTGAAGTAAGCTGAGGAGAAAAGAGGAAAGTGGGAGGAGGACAGAGAAACTAGAGCATTTTAAAAATAGCTGAAAAATGGAACAACAGGGGATTAATCAGTACCATCCCTGCCAAACCAGGATAATTAGAGGGTATGAAATGGCAGTCTCTCAAGGGTAACTTTTCCAAGCACTGTGTGTAACCCTGTAGGAGGAGGAACTGGACACAGATAGTTTGGAAGATGGAGTGGGTAATAAAATACAGAAAGTTTACATTATAAAATAAACAAATGGCAACAAACTAAACTGGCTTAATGATTGTCAACCTCTGGGCACAGAAAATTGGCTTTTCATGTGCTCACAAAAGTGTAAAATAGGTGAGGGAGAGACTTTAAACTATCCTGTGACTTGGTTCTAAACAGGAAATAAGGAGACTTCTGCTTAAAGATAAAGCACCTGACTCAAGTAGCCGTTTGACCAACATTTCTCTCACAGATGGAAGACCCTGGTGATTTTTCCCAATAAAAGCTGTTGTTGAATTTCCCTTTAGCATTTCAACTTCAGTCTCTGGCATCATGTTTTAAAGCAAATAGGAGGGCTTCACAGAAAATGTATTTCTTTATTTGAGCTTTTGGGTTCAAAATTCTAATATCAAGGAAATGACTAATCTGCCAAGTATCATCTATTTCCCATAAATGATAACAGAGGCCATACTTTGCCTCAAGTAGCAATATCAGAGAAAAACAATAAGAAAATTTCAGTTATTTTGGTAGAAATTATTTCAGTTGTAGAACAGTGACATGAAGATTGATCTAATGATGGCTATTATTTTCAGCATGTCAGTACTTAAGGAGCCTGAGAATATTTTCAGCATTGAGACCAGCATATAAAACATTGTAAAACGGAGTAAGTGATATTATGTCTTTTTTGGACTATAAGACCTATTGTTCTCTACCAGAGTGTGCTTCAGAAACTGATACTATGCATGAATGCAAGCAGAAAGACTAATACTGGAATCATATAGCAGCTTATTTAGAAGTTACAGGGCTTGCTACTTGGTAGGCTGAAATTGAGGTTTCAGGAGGGCCTGGGCAGTGTTTTCTGCAGCCCTTCCCACACTGATGGGTCTCTTCACACATATCATATAGTTGTGACAAGCACCAGTAGTTGTTACCCCAAAATATGGGTGACTCATGGGTCCACCTGCAATGCCAGTGCCTCCGTGCAACAGTAGGGAATTATTAGCTCAAAATTAGCAGTCCTGTGAGTGAGGGGTAACTTAGCGAGATCTTTCCTCCAATGTTTATGGGGTCACACACAAGGAAGAACCAGCCAGAGATTCAAAATAAGCTAAAATGTTTTTTTTTTTAGGAAATTAACAATCACATGCAAGGCACAAGCACTCACACAATCACACAAGGCTAGCTGAAGGAGAAAAGGAGGAAAGTTTTTGACAGTGAAGTTTCAAGGGTGATGAGGGCAATAATTACTGATGCAGACAGTAGTGAAGAATCAGCAATGTGGCTTAGACTTGCACCTAAGGACAGTACTCGTTCAGAAATTGGAGTGACAGCATGGCTACCAGCAAATGAAGTACTGTGAGATAGCTGATCAAAACTGGGGGGTTTTATACACAGTTTCTACTTGGAGGGCATGGATATGAATGGCTCTCTAGTCACGTAAACAATGGAGTTTGCAGAGTGAACAATGAGGTCCAGACTGAGCTAATGATCTTAGTGTTACATCACAAAGAATTAATGGACTTCATGATTGTTCTGTAATGGTTGGACAGATGTGGGGACAATGAAGAAATTCACAGGTCAGTGGAAAGAAGGATCAAAACAATCAGCAGTTTGGTGGAACTTCCCCATTGCTATTACCTGAAAGCAAAGTCATTACAGCTTAGCTCAGTGGTTCTCAACCTGTGGGTCCCCAGATGTTTGTGGACTTCAGCTCCCAGAAGCCCCAGCCACTATGCTCAATCCTCAGGGCTTCTGGGAGCTGAAGTCCAAAAACATCTGGGGACCCACAGGTTGAGAACCACTGGCTTAGCTTAATCCTATTATCTCTGGAGTTACTTGCTGATTTCCTAACTATGACCTGGCTATGCCTAGAAGGGACCTCTGACCTACTTTGCAGTGCACATATTTAGCCAGCATCTTCCTCTTATCCAGCTTGTCCACACAGTCACATCAGGGTACATTTTATATTAATGCCAATTAATATATCTTGCCAGTTAAATCATATTTTGCCAATTAAACCATGTCGAAGTGTGGGGATGTACAGCCTGGTAACATAGTGGCCCAAGTATAGCTAAGAGCTAGCATTTTAATTTCTTACAATGTTCTGAAGTAGAATGTAATACCACTCTAGCACATTTGGGATAATTTAAACGGCAGCCTGCAGGCTCAGTCAGGTAGGGTTACCATATTCTGCTTCCTCAAAACTGGGTACCTAATTTGTATATTGTGCAAATTATTTTAATCATGCAAAATATTATGAGTTGCATTCTAATTATGCAGATTAGACAATTAATGGTTGTCTTTTCACACTATGTGTCACACTGCATACCTTTTTTTACAGTAATAAGTGATCTGACAGAAGAAGCCTAGAGCTCTGTAAATGGAAACAGGGAGGGTCAAGTTCAAATCTCCCCTTAGTCATGGATTTAACTGTGCAGCTATGGGCCACAATGACCTCTCAACAAACATACCATATAGGATTGTAAGGATTAAGAGGAAAAGGGAAACCACATAAAGTAGACATGTACATTCCTAGTGTAGTACAAATAAAACAACTATGATATTAACCTTTTGCCAGGTACAGATGCTTCTAGTGATGTTCTCTCTCTCCCCATCTTCTCTCTCTTTTTCTTTCCTTTTCTTTCTTTTTAATTTTTTTTGTTATTAATTTCACTAATGTCAAAAAGCTAAGATCCATGGAAATACTGGAGGAAGCCCATGAGAGGGACTGCCATCTAATTCCCAGGGCAAGAAAAAGTTGGAAGGAAATTAGGGACAAGTAATACCTGAAGGCTGAGAGAACATGGACTGATTTCCTTCAGAGATACAGAATAAGTATTTTATTACAGGAAACATTCTGCTTTATTTCTTTCACCTATCTGATTTTTGTTCAAAATGTACATAATAAGCAGCTCAGCTATGCTAGCACATCTGTGCTCCCACCCAATGATTGTATGGTAATACCAATTAAGGTAATGATAAATATTTACATTTCCATCCCCTCCCACCTCATTACTTAACATTTTCCCACTCCAAGCGTGTGCATAAATATCTGCCAAGGCAACTCTCTATGCCGCTGATGAAGTGGGCTGAAATTTACAAAAGTTCTTCTGTTGACCCTCCTGCCTTTTCCTAGCTCTTTCTTTCCTCAGAGCAGTATCATGAGGTGGCTGACTCAAGAAAGAGAGTATTGAAGCAGTGAACTGTACTGTCTCCCTTCTCCTGGAAGACCTCTGGTGCTCCTTCTTTTCTTCCTTCCTTATGCTCCTAACTTGTGCCATGCCCATTCTTCCCTTTCTATGGACTCACCTTATTCCTCTGCCATACTTTCTCTTCTTGTTCTTTGCATCCTCCTGCTCCACATCCTACCCCCACCTTCCTTCCCTCACCTTGTGACACCACATTTCCCTTCCATACACCCTGTACTTCATCATACCTAACTCTCCTGTTCCTTACACCCTGCCACTGCACCTCTCACCTTCCTTTCCCATCTCCCTTCTCTTGCCCTGTTTACTGGGGGTCCCAGGAGGACACCGAAATGTGCTCAACTATAGGTGGGGAAAATTAGCTCAGAGCACTGCTTTAGTGTTACAAGAGGCAAGGTAACTTGGCAGGATCTTGTAATCCAGTGTTTACGGGGTCAGGCCAAGTCAAGGAGCAAACCGGTTTGAAAATGATTAATGATCTTTATTAAATACACAATGTAAGCAACACACGCACGCAGATAACTAAGGAAAATAAAAGTGTGAGTAAGTTAGCGGGATTTTCAGAGGGATAGTTGGTTTGGGTAATACGTCACCTGTTCCTGAAGCCTGGGAGAAGATAGAGAGCGATGCTGGGGTTTGATATATCTCAGCACGAGGAGCTGAGGGGAAGCTCGCCAAGCAAAGTGGCAGCAAGGCGGTTGGAACTCGGGAGCGATCCGAGGAAGGTCTCAGAATCTGGGGTTTTTATAGGGAGAAGTGTGACTGCAGGTTATGCCTTACTCAGGGACAACAATGAGTTTGGGGTGTGAGACAACGTCTCCGAAAGGTCACAATTTAGCATGATTGAGTTAAGTCTGAATTGACAAAGAAGTAGACTGTATGCAAATGCTCAGTGCTTGGCCTTTAAGCTTCTAGCTTGACAAGTTACCTGCTCGGGGCAGGGAGTCCTTTGTAAACAGCGTGCATTCATAATGGGGGTGTTTGCCAGTGAGGTCCCTGAAGCTGCGATCTGGCTATTTCTGGCTTGCCTGTATTGTTTGAGAATATTTCAGCAGTTAAGTGCCGAGCCTAGTTTCGTGCTTGTCCAGAGGCCTCACAAACACATGGAGAAGGGTGGTAAAATAAAGCCGAATTATGATATCAAAGTGATATCGGGTGCTATCGCCAGGTAGTCCTAAACTGCAGTAACACTTCCCTCCTACTCGCTCTCTCTCCTCACCTCTGCTGCATGTCTCCCTTCTGCTGAAGAGCTGCTCTCACTGCTCACACTCCTATCTTTCCTATTTCCTCATGCCCATGCAGTGCACCCCTAGCTTCCTTTTTGTGTGCCACTGCTTATACTGCTGGCTCTCCCATTTCTCCTACTCATCCCCATTGACTGACATCACATCCTCTAAGTGACCCAGTTACTTGTTTTGTGTGCAGTGCCACTCACACCACTGACTCTCTCATTCTTCCTACTCCTTCCACATTTCATCCTTGTGGTATACCCTCCTTGCTTATGCTACTCTGCCACTCACACTGTTTAGTCTCCCTTCTCTCCTACTCACACACTCCCTTGCCTCACTCCCATTCTTGCCACATGCCCCCCTTGCTTCTTGCACTTTTGCTTGTACAGCTTGATCTTCTCTTTCTCCTACATCCTCTTTTGTCTCACCTTGCTCCCTTGTGGTACTCTCTTTGCTTGCTTCTTGTGAGTCATCACTCACATCATTGCCTCCCCCTACCGAGTCCCTTGCCTAACCTTGTGGCCTTTTAGTGTTTCCTTTGCTTCCTTCTTGCTCACTGTCACTCACATCACTTGCTCTCTCATCTCTCCTACTGCTTCACTTGCCTAACTGCACACACTTTGCCCTTATACACACCCTTATACACTTTGCTCATTTCTTGCAGACAGCTTCTCAGACCACTTGCTTTCATTTCCTTCATATCTGAAATTCCTGGATAGGCTTGTTTCTTGGAGAAAAAAGTGATTGAAGAGCGGCTTCATGTTGTGCTATATCTTGGCTGCTAAAGGGGCTACAGTCTTACTCTTTTTTGAAAAAGAATGAAAGTTTGGAATACGAGCCAAGTAATGCTCCAAATGGGCATCAGGTAGCATGCCTAGAATTTGGGTAAAACCCAGATATTTGAGCAATATGGCAACCCTAGATCCGAGTTTTCTGTCTGTGATAGATAGTACTGTTGGGGCCTCAGTAACCTTGAGTGCCTGATCTGATCTGATAGGGGCTAGCATTCCATAGTATCCAACTCTGCCTTAAACTCTAAGTAACTATATTTTTAAACCTTCCCATTTTCATGCCACTTTTCCTGTTCTTAACCCTTTTTTCCCTATGTTGATAGGAGCATGAATTTGGCAACTTGGATAACTTAATTTCCCTTTCCCTTTAAGAAAGAGGAGGTAGTATGAGGTGCGTGTGTTACATCTCAAGCATCTTCCTTTTGCTCCCATTCTCCATTCCACCCTAATGTAGCACATGGACCTCTTAGAGGTAAGTGAAGAATATTAGCATAGGAGCAACACAAAGAGATATAGCTGCTTCATAATTTTCTGGTGTCTGATTAACATTAAAAGTAAAGTCAGATTTTCAAATTTGCCTGTTTTGTTGGCTTGTTTTTCATTCCAGATCTATACAATTTGGCTTCCCATGGTCGATACATATTTTTTCAACTTTTCTTTCAAAATAGATTTGACATTCATATGAATAAGTACATATTGCTTACATCCCCCTTTTGACAATTCCTTGTAAATCATGAATTATGCCCATAAAGTAATTATTTTCTTACTTTGTATTATAAAATGTATAACTTTCTGTTATAAAATATATATATATGTATTCCTCAAACCCCAATACTGTGCCTTCATAACATCTAGTTTGTTTCTGCAATTTTCTCTTCCATGAATTTAAATATTTCTTTTGATTATTAACATATCCCTTCAGTCTAATTAAACTAGTTGTTTAAGTGACTTCCAGCAAATTAAGGAATATGAGAGAAAAGAGAAACCCATTCTGCCTTGTTGCACATTGTAATAGAATTGGCAGAAGCACAGCCCAGTAGGTTTAGTTAGACATAATCAGCTACTTTGTAATTAGTTTCACAATAGTTACTTGTAACATTTTTTCACTGTAATGAAATTATAGGTACTTAGCATTACAATTATAACTTACTGTAAGATAATTTCATTCCTTTTGTGATATAACTGTAACGTTTATGCCAACATCCAACTGTTAGTCCCAACTAGAACAGATCAATAATTGTTGATTAATTTGCCATTTATTCAATCTGTCTACTGTAATTGAACTAACAGGATGTGGGTCATGGAGTGTAGAATGGTGGGTATGGCCTCAGTAAATTGGGAGGGAAATCATGGTTCAAAAGGTAGCTTCTGCTGGGCTTTGTTTCCTGCTGTGGGTATAGAGGCAATGGATAAGAAGATAGAGATTTTGATTTCATAAGGCAACAATTTCTTAATTATTTTTAAGTAATTAAAAGTGTGATATATGTTGTAACATTTAAGCAGTGGAAGGTTAAAGGCAACTTTTGTGGGTGGGGGATGGTGGCAGTGTCTAACTATTGGGATTTACTATTATAACTGTAACTAATCACTTTTAAAGAAACTTTACAAATTCTGGAGCAGAGCAGTTATTAAGATCCAGTTAAGGTATGGTGGACTTGGAAAATTTCCTGTTTAATAAAATCACATCCATATATGTAAAATGGAAATCAACTGTCTCAGTGGTGCAATGAGAATAAATGAAAATATCATTCAATGGTTATCAAGAACATGACTTGGGTTTGCAAGAGTTTTTTTTTTTAAGTTCCTCTATTAGATACTTTGCTTCTCCTGTTCTTCTTGTAAAAACAAAGCAAAAAAAAAAAAAAGTATACTACTATTAGGTTCCTGAAAACTATTATAGAAAAGTTAGCATAGGGCCTATCCAAACTATATTTTAAAAACTGAGATACCTCACTACAAAAAGCCTCATTTCTCACTCACGGGGAATTCTGAGAAAAGTATTTTCAATCCATACAGATTGAAAATACAATCCATACAGAATACAATCCATACAAACTACATACAAAATACAATCCATACAGATCATTCCCTCCTGCTGGGCACAGGAGGGAATGATGAGGTAGGCTGAGTATGCAATTTGGCCAATACACATTCAGATTTCACAATGCTATGAAAATTAGCCAATGAAAGATCTCTTTACACATTATTGTCTCTGGAGGCCTGGATGGGCATTCCTTCTTTTTTAAAGGCAAAGTGTTTCAAAAATCTTATTCTTCTATGGTCGTTTTCGCAAGACAGAGCTCTTCCGCATTGTTTCACTGCAGTCCTGGGTCCAGAAGGGAGCACGTCAGCAGCGCTCCCCTCTGCACCCGCTCAGTTCATGCAGAAGAGAAGGCAATGGCAGCACGTCTTCATTCCATAGTGCAGCCGGGCTTTTTCCATTGCTGCGCTATGGAAGGAAGTGTTGCCAGTGCACTTCCACATCTTCCGCATGGCCAAAAGTGACGGGAGAGCCGCGCGATTGCAGGTACAAAATGGATTTTTTCCGTTTTGCGAAAACTGCACAAGCACGACATTCCATGACAGGATGGCAGCAGGACAGCAACGACGTCATGCGGAAGTGCGACCTGCCGACCGCTGCCATCCTGTGGCAAAAACGCAACAGCAACATCATGCAGAAAGGGCCTAGCATAAACACCATGTACGCCTTCTCCCATCCAGATTATAAATAAGATTTAAAACTAGCTAACCAGACTGCTTGAAAAATGGAGCTTTTTTCTTCAGTCTGTCCTGAAATAAAAATAATCTATTAGGTAGGAATAAAATAGTTTTTTTTTTTCTCTTGGAACTGGTATGGATATTCCATGAAAAGGAAAACAGCATCTGTTTGTTTTTCAAAAGTCCCTAGAATCTGAGCAACGAACAGGAACTTTTCCACAGTCTGTTTTCCTCTATAAATACATTAGCAAAGCTGACTGTAAACATTTTGTCAACAAAGTTAATTAACAAGTAGTTATTTATTAGATCACATTATAATATGATCAGCTACCTGAGATAACTAAATATGGGAGAATTAAGCAAAATACAATCAGCTACCTGAGATAACCAATCTCTCTCTCTCCCTCTCCCTCCTCTCTCTCTCTCTCTCTCTCATTCTGTCTCTCTGAGTGAACAGTCCTAAAACCAGCCAAAGATCAGCTGAGGAATCATTAGAAGTAAGATGAGTGCTGCTGTGCTGCTGAAAAGAGAGGTCCATCTATATAATGATATTAGCTCTATCAGAGGTCTCCTACTGTATCTGCAGAATGCTTCAAAAGATATTTTATTCTACTGGTGGTCTGTTGCAATAGACAACATTGGGCATACTGAAGATCTTCAGGGCCCTAGTTCTCTCATTCTTCCCATGCCAAGAGGTAAAAGACTGGGAACTGTGACAAACAGAAAAAATGCTGAATGCTGAAATCAGAGAAAAACAGAAGCATTGCAATCTATACTTCCCAAGTGGGTGGCAGTAGTGTGCCCCAATAAACCCTATTTTGTTCCTTCCCTAGAAGGCACAGGGTGGAGAATAGGGCGTCTAACATCTGACCACAAGATGCGATAGGTGGGCTTCATTTGCCTTTATGCATCACAAGCAATGCAGCCTGCTCTGCTGTTTAATAATAAGCCTTCTTCCAGTGTATGGCAGGATTTGTAACAGGACTTTTTAATAAAAAGGAGATTGAGACAAACTTGCATGTGTCCAGATGACACTGTGAATTGGGCCTTTGGATCTGCCATGAGGAATCCAAACAATTGGAGGAATAGACCTGTTCTCCAATACGAGATCCAGCTGATGGGAGTTTAAAAAAAGACATAATCCCTGCTCCCAAAAGGGCTTCAAGTCTTCTGTTCCTGTTGCACTAGTTCCTGAGGTCCCAGAATATGTTGTTACGTGATCTCTCTGTATCCACATACTGATGATTATTGAAGACCAGTGAAATCTTGTATCAGAACAGTGAGCTAGTTCAGCCCAGTTGCCCACTGTGAAGAAAAGAAAAATTACACTGGGAAAGCAAATGGGATTAACTCAATTATCCCAGATTGTTCCCAGCAGGCTACCTGAATCCCACACCCTCTAGATGGCACTGTAGATCTTTATTGGAACACATATGTTTGTCTGAATGTTACACTGTTGGTTATCTGCTTGAGTTTATTTTGATATAAATTGTGCTTTTATTTTTATTTTTGTTGTAATGTTATTTTAGTTAGTTACTTCTGCACTGATTCAGGAGTGTTTGCTGAAAAGCAGAAATTTTGCAAAGGCATACAAATATGATAATTGCAATATTATATTTCAGTTGCCCTTCATAAAATAGATTTTTGTCTCTGCTTTTGTAGCTTGTTTAGGAATGCCATTCTATCCTCTGGCTTGTTAGCACTGAACAGTGCTTGGAAAAATTACTTTTTTGAATGTCAGCTCCCAGAATCCTACAGCAATCATAGCCAGTGACTAAGCAGATTGCAGATTCCTGTGACATGTGGTCCCTAAAAATACCTTTTCCATGCTCCAGTCTTGATTTATGCACAATGTCATTGTACTTGTTGCTAAATGTCTTACACTCGTATCTATTTAGCCCCAAGTGGCAGCCATCCTTGGTTGATATTGCCTGTTGGAAGGATTTTTATCAGAAGTCTTATCAGAATAGGTTATTATTCTGTGTTGAATATGGCTGCACTTACAGGGTCAAAGCAGTGTTTGGATTATTACTTGCTAATCACAGAAAAATTTCAACAGTCACTTACAATGTTAATCATATGTATACTACTGGATTACAAATGAATTATGAAAGCCTTTTGTTGTTAACTGCTGTCAAGTTGACTTTGACTTATCAAACATAATACAACAATATCCTTCTTTCTTTGGCTTTCAACAGATTCAGAGAGACACTTATTTTCGTCCTACATAAGGCATACTAGATTGGAGTCCAATTCAGTCCATCATCAACACCACTTCACTTTTGTATGCAGACTGCACAGGAGCCATCGTGTAGAATGGGAGCTGTTCCAGACTATATGACAAGCGGCGTGAGAGGCAGGATGAGAATATGGGCCATGTTCACAGAACTCTTTTTTCTCCTAATGGTTCTTCAAGTTGCCAGTACACATACACAGATGGTAGCTGGGGACTCTTTTCAAGCAGTGGGAATATTCTCTCAAATATGCAGGATACAATGATTGGATTATGGTTGGATAATTTATGTAGCCCCATTTCTGTGTGTTAAGTGTACACTAGTTTCACTCCAAAATTGTTTCCTCATTTACATAATGGAGGGGAGCTAATGTCTGGAAATTATCCCTCCATCTCTAGTGTCATGAAAAGTTCCTGATATATTTCCAGGGGTCTCCCAATACCAGCCTCATGTGATTGCCCATATGTGATTGAGCAAATATTCAGGGAGCACAATTGGGAAGGGTGGAAAACCTTGTTTCTGGTATAAGTATGAGAATATAAGATGTTATTCCTTCAGTCTTTACCAATTTATTACATAGTATAGTGTTCTTATTTCCTACAAATAGAGGACTAAGGCTGAGAAACAGTGGCTAACTCAAAGACCTTCTAACTGACTTGAAGCTTGAGCTGGAAACTTTCAATCTCAATAAACTTTCTATGGATTAACCTGTGACATATATCTCCCAAACACTGACCTTTTTCAAGATAGAACAGGAAATCCAATTCTTTGTCAGAACACTAACATTACCAGGGACTGGTGGCTTTATTAGGTCTAAAACAACTTGGGAATATTCTGAGGTTTTTTTGGGTTTTTTTAAGTTAATAATAAGAGAGGCAAGAAAAATGAGGAGCTGCTTTAACACTTCATTTTTGAAAATTATTAACTGCTATCCAAATTGGATCTGCAGATTGGCATTATATTGTTTGTCTAAAAATTGTACGTAGCCCCCTAACATTCACAGATGAAAACAAGGGCACAGGTGGCCAAGCAACATCAGAGTGCAGTTAAGGTGGCAATAGTTATCAATGAGGAAGAATACAACCCAGCTGTGTAGGTTGGAGATCAGGCAGGGAGGGTGGGGCAAGGGGGCGTGGGGGCAGGGGTGTGGTCATGTCACGTGAGGGGACATGGCTGCATCGCATGAGGTACCTCCCAAAAATTGCTTCCTAGGATGGACTTCCCTCATCACCCTGTAACCCCTGCTAGCAGACCCAGCCCAGGGGAAGCGTAATATTTGATACCAAAAAGTTATTAAGCCAGAGGTTCACCAGATAAGAACGTAGACATCTGGGTCTATAAACTGAAGCCTCCAGTCACGTATCCAGAGGAAAATCTTCAAAGGCATGTACACACACACATCAAGTGGGCCTGCCATGATTTTGACACCTTGAGAGACTAAGTGTCTCCAGGATGAGGCTCGAAATGCAAAACAAGGTCCATCTTCTGATTCGTCCATTTGTCCTTTTCTGGAAAGGGTCTGCTCTCCTAGGCATGTTTTGCCCTATAATTGAGTCTCCTTCTGGGGCTTTCTTTGGAGAATTCCCACCTTTGACTAGTGTCTGGCATTCTGCTAACTGAGAGCTCCCCTCAGCATTCTGTCTCCACTGAACCCTGTTTGTTTGTTTTCTTTCCTTCCTGGGCTACAGTCTTTAGGACCAGGTGCAGTATAAAGAGTGCCTCTTTCCCTCTACTTTTCCCACTCTTAAATCTTTCAAATGCAGTAGTCCTTGTGCGCTTGTGTGACTGACTGCTTTGTGTGTGTCTGTGTCTGTGTGGAAATTCTACCAATTCTAATAAACAAAACACTTTTAAATGGACACTTGACTTCTTTCTCTCTCATACAGTCTGACCCGATAAACATAGGATAAAAGATCTCACTGCATTACCCTGTCCTCCATTTCACTAAGCAGTGCTCTGCTAATTTCCCCAACCTTTATAGTTTTGAAGCAAATCCAGGGTAACTGCCCCCCCCAGTCCATATACCTCTGATAAACCTAGGAGCACTTTGCTTTTCTTGACCCTATTGGGAAACAGAAGACTTACCCTACCTCTTCTCCTTGAAATAAGCTGAGGACAAAGGAGGGAAATGGGAGGGAGAGAAAGTGGTTGTAAAAGTGGTAGAAAGGTGAGGTGATGCAAAATTCACTGGGACTGTCCCTGCTGAACAGGGACAGTTAGATGTTTTGAATGAATGTTATATTCATTGTAAAAAATGCAGGTTGTCTTTCTCCATTCCTTGTCCAAACCAAGAGACAAGTACCAATTTCTGGATTTTCAAAAGATTAATGCCACAAGAAAGTTTCTTTTAGTATTTCTTCTTGCTTTCTGCATTTATTTGCAATCTGTTTAGAAAAGCAGGAACATTTAAGGATGAATCATCTCTTAGTGGACAAAAGGCAGTGCCATCTATTAGCATGTCAATCAATATGGTTGCACTCCCTCCCCCTCCCCAAATAGCAGGGTTGCTGTAAATAAGATAGTGATTCATAGTTCCAAACTGCAGGACAGCACATGGCTCATCTTACACCAGTGAGGGAAGGAAATATTTGTTAATAAGGGTCCAAGAGTCTATTTAGCTCTAATAGACTTTGCCATTTATACAGCCAGATTGCCTTTTTTTCAACACAAAAATAGTATTGAAAGAACATGAAGAAGAGATGGGTTGCTGCTGAGCCACAAAATTTCTCAGCCTGTACCCAGTTTTTGCACAAAATACAAAAGAAGCTGTTTGGTATGACTAGCATTAGCTTCTTCTAGCAATTATCCTTCACCCATCCGCTGCCTTTATTCCATTGAAAAGTAGATCCAAACAAAGCTAGAGAAAGGAAAGCATGTAGCCAAACAATGCAGCTAGACTGAATTACCCACATTTACACACACACACACACATACGTTATTCTCTGTTGCTTCATCAAGATCATTTCTGCTCATTTTAAAAATCAAAATGTGCCATGATGAAATTGTTTGTTCATCATGAAACTCAAAGAGTGCTTTGAATATGAATCATCTGACTAAAAACAATAGCTAAGGCAGCAGTAGAAAGTCATGCTCTCTCTTCTCATCTATAACTGAAGCAGTGAGTTCAGATAGATGTAGAAATAAGAAGAAAGCAATGCAGAGCTAGCAATCAATCAGGCATACAGCTATAGAGACAGAGGACAGATTCAGACAGAGAGTCCCCATCTCAAGCATACTTAGACAGTAGCTAAAGGTTGAGGCCCTTGCTATTCAAGCACTGGACTCAGTGAATTCATGTGACCAAGACACAAACTATGCTGATTTGTGTTATCAGAGATGTGGTGAGGCTGAGCAAGAAGATGTTGCTAACTAATCAGAAGAAGGTGCAAAGGCTGACATAAGAAGTTTGACCTGATCAACCAAATGAATTCTATCTAGAGGAAAAAAATTATCTTGCAAATGTGAAGAAGATGCTAAAACCATCTTTGGGGACGGCCAAAGAAGGAAACAATAGGGGCTGGCTGTAATCCTCCTGCTTGGAGCAGACTGCTGAAAGAGGCTGGAGAGAATTTCAGTGTTATAAAGTTTTGCCTACGGCTGCTTCTCAGAAGCCTTGAAGCATCGTGAGATAGGTAGTCTTGAGGGGGTTTGTTCTAATAGATGGGATAGAGGCCAAATCAATTGTGATGTGAGTTTGAGAAAAAGCCAGCATGGTGTGGTTTGAACATTGGACTATGACCCAGGAGACCGAGGTTTAGTTCCCTGCTTGGCTGTGGAAACCCATAAAGTGACCTTGGGTGTGTCACATACTCTTAGCCCAAGAAAACTTTGTGATAGTTTTGCCTTAGAGTCACCATAAATCATGAACAATTTAAATGCATAGAAGAACAACCACAACAATTAGTTTGAGAAGCACAGTTTAGCCAGTAAGAATCATTTTGCGAGTTTCCATGCCACACTGAGAAAAAGAATTGGGAGCAGAAGATGGCCCATTAAATGAGAAGAAAATAAGCACTGTCTGCCCTGTAGACAGGAATGTGTGTGTGTGAATATGCCTATGTTTTTACATAAATATATGTGTAAGTAGTCTGCACAGAACATAAAAGGAAAAAATGAAAGAAGTACTATTCCATGGTAATACTAAGGGAAGAGATAGATGTTGCAGTAAGGGATAAAAGTCAAATCTGTACTCTAGGAGTAGGTAAATCCATCTCTAAAATGTTGGACCTCAGCCTTCATCATTCATGATCACTGTTTGTGCTGCCCAAGACTGATGGGAGTTGGAATTAAGGTTGTCTCCACCTACTGTAGTCTATGGCTCTCTTTATTTATATGTTCCATTCTTACTTCAGATTCACAGTGGTACTTCAAACTGATTCTCTGACCCCACTTTACTCCCCCTTCCTTCCTTCCTTTTGATATTTTGTCATTGATGTTATGTGCCTTCAAAGTGACTCAGAATTATGGTGACCCTATCATAGAATTTTCTTGGCAAGAGTTACTCATCGGAGGTTTGCCACTACCTTCCTCTAAGGCTAAGAGAATGTGACTTGTCAGTGTCACCAAATGAGTGGGCATGGATGAATGGTGATTAAATCCCGCATCTTCAAGAATCTCAGTCTAACATTCAAACACTATGCCACACTGGCTCTCTGATCTTTATCTTCTGAATAATCCACTTCCACAGAGGATGTGGAGGTTCTATATTCCTTTCAGATCATCCCTAGGAAGATAGAGTACACCAAACACTCAAAGATAGAATTGAGTAGCCATGGACAACTGATGCCAGTAGCATGTGAGACACTAGTAGGAAAATGTTGGTATGAAAGAACTTTGAAAATGATTGACCATTTCAAATAGCCTTATGCCATAGCTGTTATTTCCTTATTTGAAAGTGATCTAGAAAAAACACTGGAATAAGAAGCAGAAGACCTCTTTTTTCCAGCATTCTAAAATTTCTCTATTAAAACTGGTTGCTAGTAAATCTATATGGCAAATCACAAATCATGTATTCTAAATTACTCATATAAGCACATTTCTGTGAGCAGTTATTATTTACAGTAACTTTGAATAATGTCTTTGGTGTTCTTATTCTCCATGCACAATCTGGTTTCTACACAACATTCAACATTGATAGAGAGAGGATTTGTTTTGTTTTTAGTATGGAGGAAATGGCTGGCATGAATTCAGTGTAAAAAATGCATCAGTCTCATTAAATGAATTATGCATTCTGAATTAGATAAAACTGTAGAAAAATGCAATTATGTACATCAATTGCACATTCACTTGCATTTAAAAAATCCATTAGATAATTTATTGCTGCAAGAAACATTGTCTTGAAATGTGTCCCATCTCTTCTGGACTGCGTAGGTATAGAAATCCATCTATTTTGCAACTGAAATAGCAAAACAGTGCTCAGGATTTTTTTCAGCCTAAGAACTGAAAATAACAAAATAATGTTTGAAAGGTGGAGAGTATGGGAGTCCTTATCACTAGAAAACAACCTATAGTGCTTTCAAGCATCTTCAAGTATGGACTTGGATTTCTTATGGCAAATATCATTATTTGGGTAATGTAGGCAACACTTTTAAAAGCCCATTAACAGTTATTCTGTGTGTGTAGGGGAAACCTCTCTATTTTAAGGATGCCATCTTTGGCACTGACGCAAGAGAGTTACTTGGTCTGTTATCTCTTTCTGGATCATGCTCTATTCTCTGCAACTCTTGTTTAGTAAAGAAAAAGTAAATATGGTTACTATTATAGCTAACTGTGCCAGAGACAGACAATGCAAGTGCATCTATGGAAAAATTCTAGAATGGGAGAGAAAACAAATGAACTGGGAGGAACTGTATTGACATAAGAAGCTCTGAGCAAGAGAAAAGAACTGGAAGAGCATGTATATAAAAGCCCATTCCCACTAAACAGTTACAGCACTCTGATTCCACTTTAACTATTGTGAGAACATCATAATGGTTTCCTAGGGTTTGGTGAGGCACTAGAGCTTTCTAGCTAAGAATTCTAAGTGCTGCTCCCTAAACTGAAATTCCTAGGATTCCATATGAGGTTTCCATGGCAGTTAAAGTGGAATTATAGTGCTCTAAAAGAGTAGCGTGAAAGGGCCTTGAGACTTTGCAGAGATCACTTCATTTATATGAATCAGTGGTGTTGCCACACTTTAATAATGTGTACTCTCAGATAGTGTGAATCTTACAAAACACTACTTCTCTTGTCCTCACCCAACACTGTGGGGATAAAAATCCCAAGTAATCCCTAACCAATATGGCCTGCGAACAAGAATAATTTCCACCTTGGCTTTATCTGAACTTCAGCATACTGTGATAATAGGGAGAGGGTTTTGATTACCAGAGACACAAAGTACGAAGTTTCTGTCGGTTGGTTTTTCAGATAGCAAAAGATAATCACAAAAGTGAAGTGGAACTTGTCTCCTGACAGGAAGAAGTAGAACAAGCAAGATGATGATTGGATTCAGTTGCTATTAAGAAATGTTTTATTATTTTACATACTCGTTCTGACAACAGCAGAGGAGAGATGACAAACATTCCATTTCAAACTGGAATTTTTAAAGCCTTTTAAAGGAAATGTTTCCACAGATGCAAGGTAAAACCTAATTCTACTTTTTTCTGGAAATACTTGACACACAGGTGGTTTGTATATTTGATATTTTATGAAAAGAGAGGGTCAGAAACTTTCAACAGAAGAAGCTTTAATTTTTGTGATTCTGGCTGTAAGGAAAGACTGGGTGTATCCACAGCACACAATTATAGCTGTTCAATTCCACTTCAGTTACCATAATTCCATCCTATGGAATCTGGGATTTACAGTTTGGTGTGCTGCTGAATTACAGGGCTCAGGTTCTTGGGCAGAAAATTTGGAGCACCTCATAAAACAACAGATAAGAGAATCTAAAGATAGTACCATGGAAATTAACAAGATCTCAAACTGCTGTAATTGTTTGGTGTGGATATTGCCCTGTTTCATTGGTGGCAGGTCTGCTATTAAGCCTTTATCAGTCAGTCATGGGAAATGTTTGTTGCATAGTGGTATCTCCAACCTAGCACTCTCCACAGGTACTGGATGACAACTTCCAGCATCCCTACCTGGCCTTCACATGCTGGCTGGATGTGATGGGAGTTGTAGCCCTATACCTCCTGACGGCAAAAGGTTAGGAAAAGCTTAGTCATCTCCTTAGAATTGGTTGAGTTGGTTTAATCAAAAATGCAAATAAAATGAGGTGGAAAATAAAGGTGATTCTCTCCCTTTCCTGTCAACAAGTATCTTTACAAGAAAAACTGCTTGAAAATACCATGAATGAATGAATGAATGAATAGTGTGAAAATGAAACTCACCCATCCTTGCTCTGCTGGAATAACTTTAGCAGATGAAGAAATGCATTGGACATTGATTCCTCCCCATCAAGAAGTGTATAATATCATTAGCATGAAGCAGAACCATCTGAATCTTTCAACACTACACTGTTAATAGTACCATTATTCCACTGTCAACATCCTGTGGAATCCTAGGGTTTGCAGTTTAGCCAGAGAGCTCTTTGGCTTCAATAAACTACAACTCTAGAATTCTATAGGATGTTGAAAGTGGAATAATAGCACTATAACAGTGTAGTGTGGAAAGGCCCTTTGTCTGATCTAAGTGGTTTATAGGAAGTCAGTGAACTGTATTTGGTTTTGATGGTAAAATTAAAAGCATATATCATTGAGTCTCCTTCTAGATCTCCCAGGCCAACTGAAATATGGCATTACCTCAATTTTTTCCTCTTGCATAGCAACAGATTATGATCCCGTCAGAAAGAGTGAGAAATGCTCTGTATTAACTCATCTTTATCACATCTGTATCTGCATTAGACAGTTTCCTCCAATTCTCATAGGTTATTGCAGGAAGGGCTCACCCTCTGCAGGGAAGAAATATGGCTGAAAGCTAAAGGCTATGAAACTTCTACCTGAAGGCATTGTTCCTTCTCTAATCCAGAATAGCAATTTAGGTGATTACCAATGAAGTACCTAGGCTTTGTGGTTGTGTCAGTAGAAAAACAGGTTCCAGAAGGTGCAACATATATCAGTGGCATCATTTTCACTCTGAAGATGTGCATTGCCAGTTTGGATATGCTCACAGATGTTCAGCTGCCAACACTGGTTCTTTCTTTCTGTATAATTTTATATCCTGCTTTTCATCAAATGAGTTCAAGACAGCATACATAGCTCTCCTCTCCCCCCTCCTCTTAACAATGCTGTGAGGCTGAAGAAAAAGTAAAGGCTCAGTTAATAAGTTTCATGGCAGAGTATACCTCCTTGGATGTCCCAGGTCTTCATCCATATCTCCTAACACTACATCACATTAGGTTTCTCTATATGCAGGCACATTTACGATAATAGTATTGGTATTAATGACAACGAAATGCTTGGTTGCACACTACATCTGTATTCTATTTGAATTGACCATGCCGAAGAGTGGAATTCAATGGAGTTCCTTTTGATATAGCAACAAGAGATTGCATAATGTATAAGAGAAGATGAGCAAGCTTTCCCATGGCTTCTGTACAGCAGAAGTTCTACATACCGAAGTTCTAGATGTAGAAATAACTTAGAGCCTTTCTGCACTACACGGTTATAGTGCTATTATTCTGCAACACTCCCGCACCTGGAGATCCTACCTGGAGATCCCAGGAATTACATGCAAAACATGTGCTGTACTATGGAACCACATCCCTCCTTTACACAAAGTTGCATATTTGGAGGGTTCAAATGAAACAGAGCAATAGAACCCAGGCAAACTTTTATCTACCATTTTTTCCATCTTAAGTGAAAAGTGGATGAATTAAAATAATCAAAAACTTACAATTTACAAATTTGTGTTATACCCATCAGGGTTAACCCCAGTTAAATATGCTGGCTGGCCCGAGACTGCACCAGAGAGTAATTTTGAATTAAATACATGTAAATAAAATGACTCCTTTATAACTCAAAGTAATCAATGTACTAAATAGAACATTGCTTTTAATGAGTATGCACACACAGGAATACTTAAGTTCAGAACTAATTTGAGAATCTTCCAAAGGAATATTAAACTAAATTGGGGTCATTCTCCAAATGAACGTGTAAACACTGGGTAAGAGATATTGCTTTGAATCTGCTGAATCAACCAGGTAAAAAAATAAAACTAAATTAACTCCAGGGACTATGACATAGTACTCAGACTCGCCAGGAAGTTGTTAGTCAGTCTCTTCCCGTTTAGCTCAAAGAATGAAGCCAAATCACTTGACTTATCTCTTAAAAGGGTACTCTTTATCAATATGTGTGTGAGAATGAGTGAGAGAAAGAGAATCTGAATGAACACATTTCTTCTAAACTTTGCAATGCTTAAGATTTTTGTCCACATGATGTCATCATAAAGCCCAATCGGGGCATGCACAATACTGCTGTATGTATGGGCAGCACATAAATTATTATGGACAGATAGTTTATGCCTGTTTCATAAGACTATATGAAGAGTCCTGCTAAATCACAGCAATGGCCCATCTAGTTCAGCATTTTGTTTATCCAACGACCAAGTCTATGGAAATGCCTGCCAGCTAGCCATGACCACAACTGAACTCTTTGTCCCATGGTTCCTAACTCAGTGGTATTCAGAGGCATACTGTCTGTCATACTGGAAATGACACATGTCTATCCTGATTAGTAGACATCAGTGGCCTCATTATCTACGAACCTTCTAACCTTTCTTTAAAATCACCCAAGTTGACAGCCATTGCATCTTGCAGAATTTTATTCCATCATTTAACTATATGCTATATAGTTGGCCCTCCACATTTGTGGGTTTCACTTTCATGGATTTGATTATTTATGAGTTTCTTCAACCCCCGCCCCCTCAACTGCCTCTTTTCCAGAGAAACCTTCTCTCTTGGCAGCTCCGATCAGGCCATACAGCCCTTTACAAACCCACCTTTGGTCCTCCTCCTTCTCCACCAGCCTGACCAGCTAAGGACAGCTCACAGCCCAATTTCTCAGCATCACAAGTCCTCTGCTAATGGCTCCCAAACCCAAGGAAGGAGGTGGGAGAGAGAGAAGGGAAGTATTTGGCCATGATGATGACCCTTTCCCTCTCCTTTCCCTGACCTGGTTTGGACCCTGGATACCTGTTCCTCCCACCATGCCTCAGCCCCATTCCCCACCCACCCACCCACACATTTTGGTATTTGCGATTTTTCACTTTTATGAGGGTCCTTCTTCCCTAACCCTAGCAAATGTGGAGGGACAACTGTATATACAACACACATGCCAAGTCACTAAACTGAACAACCTAGGAGCACCTTATGCTGAAGATGGATAAACTTGAATGGGTATTGTTGTTATTATTATTTACAAGACATGCTTCTTGAATTTATTAGTGCAAACACAATCCCCAATGTGGCGGAGGAGCACACTACTTTTAATTAAAAAAAATGATGGAGTTTTTCTTCATAATAATAATATTGTATTGAATATATATATATATATTCAATACAGGACAAGAAACAGTTTGACTTGAGAAGTGAAGGATTACATTCAACCAAATTAGCAAGAGGAGCTTGTGCAAAGCATAGTTGATGTTGACAAGTGAACCATGAAGCCTGTCTTTTATTGAGTTTTGTTCAGTTCAATAATGTATGAAAATGACAGCAAGAAATGTATTATACTTATACATATGGATGGGATAGTCATGCATGAACATCCTGGACATGAAAAACTACTTAATCATTTTACCCAGACAATACCATTTTACATTGCTCTCAAAACAGCTCTAAACACCAGCAGTCAATGTGACTGTTGCACTGGGATCCAATTCCACAGGTATCTTCAGAAACGTCATGAATATGCATTCAAGTAGCTACAGCCACCAGACTAATTATCAGTGATTGTCAGAGCTTATGTAGCATGACAACAGTATTTACCAATCAATTCAGGAACATATTATTCATAGCAACATACTGGGGGTGGGAGTGTTTAAGAACTATACCACTACATAGTTTTTGTTAACAAAGAAAATGTAATTTTATTTAGTCAAAATGAGTGTAATTCAGAACGATTTATTTTTTCAAAAAATAATCATGGGAAACATTTTTATGTTTTATTCTCTTTCTCTTTTTCTCTCTCTGTATTTGCAAGTATAAAAAAAACCCATCAGATTTAACAAAGAACTAGCAAGCATGATAAAGGTCTTAGAGACAAGAACCACAGTCCAAGGAAAGTGCTGCCTATTCACATCTATTCCTTTCGGTGGGCTTTCACATTCTTGTTGTCACAGTTCTGTGCTCCTTGACCTGGAAGGAAGTCCCACTGAACAAAGTGGGACTTGCTTCTGCATAAATATGCAAAGGATTGTTCTGCACATCTCTGTTGGATTGTGGCCATATGCTTTAGCAAGCTTTGAGAGCAATTGAGATGTCATTTAAAATCCTCTGCTACAGTGAAAGAAGGAAAATGTAAACACGTCATGCAGGAATCTTCATAGAGGGATTCTGTCTAGCTCAATAAGATCATCATTTGCTATGTTGCTCCACAGACAAATCCTATTGGGTTCCACGTTAAAATTCCAAAACTTGTTCTAAGATCCATTTTCCATATATCCAATGAGTATTGAATGCCACATTTACCCTTTCAAAAATCAGATCCTGAAAACTCTGAACAATAATTAAACTGCTGCTGTCATCTTCTATTTTCTTCAGTGCCAAGTCCATCTATGCTCTCATCTGCTGACCAGCCTTTTAATATTTTTCAATATTTTTATACCATCGGAAGCTTCTTCCTTAATTTTATTTATGAAGCTGACTGGTAGAACATACAATAGAACCATGCTGTTTCAAAGGAAGGAATTGATCACTGCACCAAAATCACCTTTTTTCTTGCAACAGTTGCGTGGCTAGCAGAGGGTGGGGAGGGCGGTTCACCCCAGGGGCACTTTTGGGGGGGCACGGCTGGAGAAGGAGAAGCTGGGTAGGGAGAAAAAGGCTATTTCAAAGTTGGCCGGTGCTGTCAAGTAGCGTTGGCAGCGGCAGCGGAGGTAGTGGCAAGCAAAGAAAGGTGGCTGGAGAGGGAAGTCCCGGGCTTAATGGGAACCACATGAAAGAGACCCCACTTGGGCATGGCGGGCAAGTGAAGGAGTGGTAAGTCTGGCATGATGAGCTTGGGAGAAAGCAGAAGAGGGGGAGGCAGAGGAGGAGGTGCACTGGAGGAAGACGAGATGTGGGGTGGGGGAAGCAGGTAGAGGGACTGCTTTCTCCCGTCCATGCCCCACCATGAGGGAAACCCAGCTCGATAACCAAGGTAAGATCAGACTTAGAAAGTGGGCAACAGTGGCAAGGGGCAGAGGGAGAGGTGCATGTCAGTGAACAGGTAGCTGGAGAAGCTGAGTGCTTATAGCTTGACTTCTCCTCTGGCGAGCTCCGGGTGTCCTGTCCAAAATGTAAGGCATCTTTTTGTATATACATTATACATAATATACATATAAAGAGTGAGCAAGCATGTGTCCATCAAGTTTCCTTTCCCCAACATGATGGGAAGGCAGGTATATGTGTGAGTGGGGAGGGAAGGGGAAGAATAGTGTGGGAAATTGGCAACAGCACGAGGGGGGTGGGGGAGAGAAGAAACCTGGAGAAATGAGGTAGTACCATGTTTGCACAGGCAGAGCATGCACACAGATCGCAAAAGCCCTTCAGGAGTCCTGCAAAAGGCTCCACTTTTGCAAAAGCGAGGCTGTACAGGTGAGAATGCAGAAATTGTTCCAGGCAGTATATGGGGGGGGGGGTGATCAGATACCTAGAATGAGGTGCTCCTGAGCAAGAAGGGAGCGTGTCTGTGCGTGTGGAGATGGGAGTTGGGATCAAGGACTCACTCAGGTAAAAATCCTGGGGAGTCACCATCCAAGGAATGGGGAGTTGTCAGTTTGTCTCCATGGGAGATTTTCTTTGGAGAACCTCCTTCTCTGTTCATTCAAAACAAACCATCTTTTTTATTTCCACTTTCTGCTTCCCTCCCCCTCCTCTTTGCCATCTTCACAGCAGCAGCAGATTTATTCCTGCTTTTCAGTGTACAGTTGGGCATTGAAATCACCAGCCACAACCATAGTGATAGAGGGAACATTGTCCTCATTCTCTGGGTGATATGCATTTGTTCTTTATTCTCCCCCATTTAACAGGAGGTCAAGAAAAGCCTTATGCTATCTTAGGAATCTGTGTGCATTGCCCAAGGCAAAAGATAAATCTCTGAGTTGTAACTGTCCTTCATGTTTTCAGAAAAATTATTGCTTCTTTATATGTGCTGCTAGGTTTACACAGACACCTGCATAGGTACCAATTATTTATTTGCTGCATCTCCATGACACTAGTTTAAATGCAGACCCCACCACTACAACATTTGATTTTTTTTTCTTCCCCCAACCTCTGCATTTCTACCACCAAACCTGATGAAGACTTCTGGAAAACTCAAAAGTTTGCATGTCCTTGCAGCCTTTTCGTTAATCCTAATAAAAGCACCAGCATGGCTATATTGTTTTTATATTGTATCACCTATGTATTTTTAACGTACACAGCATTGAATAGTATGTTACGTCTATGATTAAATAAATAAATAAATGCATCCACCTGCTTTGCTGCTGGTCAGCATGATGTCATGATGGTCACTAAGCAGTCAACAGGGAAGATACACTGCCCAAAGTAGTCCTTTTGAACTAATTTTTAAAAAAGGATATAGAAAAAAAATTGGGAAATAGTGACTACAGAAAGAGATGAAAAATGCATAACAAGATTGGATGCTAGGATTTTGCTTACTTGTAGCCATCCTGTCTTTTTTTTCTTCCTGTACCATATCCGAGTCTTATACTTAACCACTGCTGGATTCCTAAGTTGTTACCTAACGACTCTTGTCAGCCCGTTGTCTTCATATATAAGCAGTCTGCTCATTCCAGTTGTTATGTATTGGTGCTACAGCTGAGATTTTAACGTAGATCCAGGAGAATGGCAAAGGAAAAAAATGGTATAAGAAAAAGTCTTATTCATTTATTATATGGTGGTTGATTAAAACCCAGTGTCTTCTCTCTGAAATCTTGAAGGAAAAGCACCCTGGGCATAGCTGTCACAATATCTGCCAAGCTACAGTGACATTATGTGCTATAGGGGATAGTCATTTTTTAAAAATTCCACAACAAATTATACAACTGTGTGGGATGAATTCCCTTCTCCCTTCATCCCTGGATGCTGCCAAATCATCCTTGCTTGTGACAACTTACCCAATATGCTCCCCAACTTTCCTTTGAAGAGCAAACTTTTGGTTCAGGAAGAGCCATACAGGAGTAAGGGATAAATTCTTCCCCTTTCCCTAAATCATCCAATATTTTTGGTGCCTCCCTAAACTGCAAGCCCCAGGATTTCATAGGATGTTGAAAGTGGAATAATAACACTATAATAGTCTAGTGCAGAAATGGCCTGAGAAGTACAAAACAGGTGACATTGCGTGACTAAGAAAGTGATCTCAAAACCTTTTGCAGGGATGATGACCGTCTGGCTTCTCCAATAACCGATAAGCCACAGGGGTATTTGAGGTCCAAGCATCTGTTCCCCCCATGGTCACTAGTAGGAAAAACCTCAACAGCTCCCGGCAAGAGACAACAAAACTGTAATGCTTTGTTTTTGCAGTCATAGTACTGATGAGCAGTAGGTTCCATGATCTGTGGCCCATATGCCAACTGACTTTCAGCTATGTGTATATGCAGAGCCCTAATCGGGAAGGGAGGATGAGCATGCTAATCTCACTGTCTCCATCTTCATTGTTTGCATCATTCCAAAGCAGAGTTCTACTCACAAAGGCTTTTTTCATGACATAAAATCCTGATTTTCAAAGGCTCTATGTTGCATAGGGAGGTTCCAGAAACAGAAGAGGCTCTCTGTTTCAAGCATTTGCCTTCTACTAAGGTTGTAAATCCTGATTTATTTTGTCCTCATATGATAAACAAGATAATTTTACAAAATCTTTCCCGGTATGAGCTGCAGCTATGGGTGGGTAGACTCAGAGAAAACCTGTGTGTTTCTGCAAGTGTATTAGAAAATGCAATTTCTGTAAAGTGTGATGTATTTGTAAAATGCAACTATTATTGCCTGGTAATAAAAGCAGTCACATTGGATGACTTGTTTGTGTCTTTGTAACCAGTCTCTTCTTTTTGTGCTTGCTCTTTCTCACTGTGTGAGCTTAATTTCACAAAGGGGAAAAGACATTAATTTTGAACAGAGGAAGGAGTTTTACACATAGAATATTTTTGGCAAATTTCAGATGCCTCAGATGGGAAAAACATTTAGCTTATTTGTCTTGCAGTGGAGGTCAACTCTCTACAAAAGGCTGGAAAAATCATGATGTGCTGTCATTTCTTCTTTTTTCCCCCCAGATAGCCAGTCTCAAGTCAAATCTGAGCAACAGTGGGATATCTTTACATTCCTGATCTCAACATGATGAGGATAATGAGAAGAGAGAGGTGTAGTGGAGCAAATCTGCTTATCCTCATAGTTTCTTTAGTCGTGCTGCTATAAAGCAGGACCTGAATGTCTGCAAAGGGCTAATGACTCATCCATATTCACTGATACTGAAAAAGTTTGCATCAGAAAAAAAAACTGGAGATAACTCACGAAACTGTACTTTCCCCTGTTAATTGCTTGCTAAAAATCTCAAAAATCATCAAAAGACATCTGAAACAGTGTGCTGCTTTTTAAAATGAGTAAAGCCTGGAAGTGAGCTTTGTGAATACCTGATTAACTTCCATGAACAGTAGTGGGATAGATCATGCTACTCAAGGAAAAGAAATGCAAGGAGGACAGCTAATAACCTTGATAACCAGGGATGGGCAAAGTGCATCCTTCCAGATATCATGGGGCTACAACATGCAGCATTGCCCTTTATTGACTATACTGGCTAAGCCTAATGGGATTTGCAGTCCAGTAAGTTCTGAAAGGCTTCACTTTTCCAACAGTCTGCCTTACACCATTTAATACGTACCTTATAAATGAACAAATGCTGGAAACAAAAAGTAGTTGTCTGGTAAACCTGAACTTTCTTTCTGGCAATAAAAGTTGAACAGGGACAAAATTGTTGCTAAAATTGTTGCAAAATTGTTGTTTGGGCTGAAAATCCAGTTAACTTACTTCCACTTAAGACTGCAAAGGACTGTGTTGTGTGAAAGATTTTATTTTTCTTTGCTTGTTTGTTTCTTTGCTCGTTTAACTAAGATTTGGGGATACATTTTCCTTGCATTTTTTTAAATGCCAAGTTATTAACTTTTGAAAATAATCAGGTATTGTTGTGGCCAGAAAAGAGACGAAGACCAGGTTTCCAGGGAAAAATCAAAAAGCCTTTTTTTATTGTCAACAAACCACTTGCGCAAGGACGACAGCTATCCCAGAACTGTCGTGCCAATTAATTAAGGTAGCATCACTATATACCTTTGGTCTTCTATGTCAGCAATCAATCATTCATTTAGCCAGCCCATCACAGAAGAAAAAGATCTTTGGTTAACTTTCCATTACATCATTAACTTAGCACACACACGTGTACGGAAGAGAACAAAGAGTTAGTTAGAAAATGATACAAAATGATGCATATGGCCAAAATGAGATAGTAGGGAGTATGCCTACTCCCTCTTAGTTCCCAGACGCCTGAGTGAGTGTTGCAAGGCCATTCTTTAAAACTGAGATAAGACAAAGACATCTGCTATTTCACTCAGAGACTCAATTCAATTCGCTTATTTTTCCTATTCATGTAGCAATTCCTTGGATTTAACCCCTTCAGTATCTCCTTCATAGACACTTATCACAGTAAAGCCCAATAGCACTTCACCCTGATCCCATCTCAGTAGTGCCATTGCTGGGATGGGATTGGGACCTGAACACTCCCCACCGCACCTGGTTGGCTGCTGGTAGATGGGTAGCGTTAGGGACACTCTTCTCCCTGCCACAGTACAGCGTGAATGATGGGTCCCTTTCCCCACTTCTTCCTGTGCTTGGTAGTGCTTCTGCCTTTATCACATACCCACAGCCGATGGGTTTGTCGTGGGAAAGGGGGCCATCACCAGATTTTTTCTGGTAATGGTACATGGCTTGACAGCAGTGAATGGAGACATGACAGCAGTGGGACTGCAACAACGTCATGTGATGGCACACATCCCAGACCAGCAGCAATGCATTGCCATGCTGGGATACCAGTGTTGTGTGGGAAAGGCCGTAGTCTTTCCATACTGGCATTTTAACAGCTTCCTTCGGCGATAAATTCATATAGCCATCTGCTGGAGATCATTGTCAGTTGTAAAATATAGCAATACGTATTCCCAAAGGACTATATTAATCTTCATACAGAAGACTGGTCCAATCTCTCACTTTCTATATGTTTCCATGATACCTTTCTTTACCTAGCTTCAGTGCTTTTCTGATGAATGCATTGATAAACAAGTGGGGGGGAAATAAAAACAACATGAGTGTTCAGACCCTACAAAGCAATATTGGCCCTTTCCACACGGGGGTAATAAAACGCTTTAGCGCACTGTAGCGCGATTTCTGACGGAGGTCTTCCATACCTTAAAGCGCGCTGAGTCGTCTTTAATTTCCAAGTTCCACACGTCAATCCGTTTAGAAACGTCTCCAACTGTGCTTGCACGTGCTTTTTAAAAACCGGAAAAAAAGTGTTTCTTTTCCCCCTGATCCGCGCAATCACGTTCTTGCTCACTTGTTTGGAAGCGCAGATACGCGCTGATTCGCCCCTGAGATGAACGGGGGGTGGGCCGTGGGCGTGGACAGCCTATCACAGCCATAGTGGGCGGGGTTATGTTAATAGCGGGGGTGGTCAGGACGGCAACGTGTGGATCTCTGAAACCGCGCTAAGCCGGATCAAACATAAGACGTATGAATAGAGAGCGCGCATTAGCGCGGATACAAAAAAACCCGGTTCAAACCGCCCGGAACCGTCACTACGCGGATTCCTCTTCTCATGTGGAAAGGGCCATTATCAAAACCTGGACCTTTTTTTTTTTTTTTACAGATGTGACCCACGTTTATGTCTGTCTTCTCTCTGCTATGTAGTTACAATCATTTGATCACTGGTTATGTCAGCCTATACAATAATTAAAAGCGTTTGTCAGTTTGTTATTCTGTTATGCTATACAAATCAATTTGCCTGTTCAGAGAGTAGGAACACTCCTTCAATTTTTCATGATATTCATGTGATTGCTTCCCAGGTTAATATCACTAGCAGGGCTGTGAACCTGGGTAGTGGATATACAAAGCAGATCAACCAACCATGTTGCCAAATATTTACAGCTCAATTGCAAATAAGGTAAGCAGAATGGTTCAATGCACATATTGTTCAAGTAAGCATTTGGTGAAAGAGCATCTAGCTCCTCCCCATTTCTCTGAGCATATCTTTGCCAGATGCTTATAAATAATAAACACATAACTCCTGGGATCTCAAAAGAAAAAAAAAGTAACTTTCATTTCAATCGTTATAAAATATTTCATAAAGGACATATAAGTTAAATAGAAGTAGTCCCAACTGAGACCTGTAAAGCATAGATCAGCATGTGGGCCCTGTTACTTTTATTAGCAATGGGAGTTGCAGATGTATGTCTTAAGGCACGAAAATGATGCCTGAATGGAGGTATGACTGTTCAAAATGTTGTACGCCCAAGGCTTGAAATAAAGATAGAATAAAGAAACAGCAAAGGAGTCCTTTGAGCTATATAAATGGGCCAGTGGAAGGAATGAGAAACTTTTCCTTCTTTTGTTGACAGACCATGAATTATACACTGTGGCATGGAGTCACACCTCTAATGACGCTGGGTATTTATAGACAGGTTGGGCTTTTTTTTTTTTTTAAGAGTGTTTCAGCTAGCTACACTTCACTTATGCTTGCAGCTGTGTTTTTCTTACCTTGTGTTTCTAACACCTTTGGTCTCTCACATATTTAAATGCCTCGGAAATGTTTCTTTGATTTCTGAATCATTTGCTGGCACTTTCTTCCCCTTTAAAATGTCTCAGCTTCTTTACATAAAGATGTTGTGCCAATCTTTGATTTAGTAAACTTAACTGCTGGAGCAAAAATCATGATTAATATTTGTTATTGCCTTCCATATGCCATTAAACTACAGTGAACATTTGATTCACTAGTGGTGCAGTTGATACCATTCCCAACACATCTACTTTGAGAGGGGTGCTATTTTTCGTAAATTAGGGATATTTATGGCTGAAAGCACATTTGGAGAATGTGCTGACTGTACACACATAGCCAGGTCAGGATGACTTCAGCATGGCCAGGTCTGAAGTTCAAAGAAGATTGTGTGGGAAAGGCTGGTGCTAATAGGCTTGCGATAAGCCTTTCAAAAACACAGGCAGCAAAGATAATGGAAGATGAAATCACCCAGGTGAAACCATCAGAGACCTACTGTGATCCTACCCTACAGGAAATCCTTCCTGGACTGCCTACTCATCCAGACATTAAGAGATTGTCATGACTCCAACCAATGTTTTGTCAGCTGAAGTTAAGACAACCAGCCCATTTCAGACTCCTTTGTCAACACACACCCCTTCAGGGCAGAAATAGGGTATTAAAAACCCGAGCTCCAACCCCTCCAATTTGTAGTACATTTGGTATCATGCTGTATGTGGACCACCACATTCCTATTTTTCTGTACTACAGTCAGACTTCCGTTTGAACCACTCTGCTCTGATTTTCTGCTTCAGGACTGGTAAATATCACCCATTCCACCCAAAATCTCTCTCTGTCCAACCTTTCTTGACTTTCCTTTCAATAGCCTTGTATGGTTCATGAGGTTGCTTGCTTTCTTGTGTGTGTCTATTAATTTCAAATAAAATACTCTTTTAACGTTTAACTGGAATCATTTCTACAGTTAGTACTGGTATACATAGGTGAAAAGATCCTGCTGTTACCTTCTCCTCACAGGCCCCCTTTAAGCTCTAATTCCTCAAATCCTAAGGCAACACTGGCACTGCTGGTGGACTTCGAGTTCCCCCACCTTTTAGGATAACACAGTTCTATGCAAGTTTTCTCAGATGTAATGACTGCTTGCTTTAATTAAGTTTACTTCCTAGTAAATATGCCTAAAACTTCAGGCAAAGGCTGTCAGAGGAAGGATCTTTCTTCTCTCCATGATCAAGGAAAAACTGCTTTCAGTACATTAACAGTACAATTATAGTCCCGTATGTGCATTTTCAGAAATAAATAACATTGACTTAAATTCATCATACTGCTAGGTGATTGGGAACAGGAGTGCAGCCTAAGGCTACAAACCTAAGACCTATATTTATAGAGCAATTTTAGAAATGGTAAGAGGTATGCTGTTCTATTTAGACTGTAGTAATTATTTCCAGATTTGCATCTATACATATAATTTAACATATACATATTATATGTCTCTTTTTGGTGATCCACTGCTTCTTTACTAGAGTTGCATAAGTGGGCATGCTACATGTAACTGAGAATCCAGAGGGTCATGTAGCACTTTAGATTGTTTGATTAAATCTCATTGCCTTCAGTGTGATTTGAACTCCCTAAATGTGCAAATGAGTAGGGGTACCTTCACTGATTTATTTTGCCATCAGCTTCTGCAGACAATACTGTATTTAGTTGCAGGAAGGTGATGTTAGTTATAAAGCAGATTAACAGGCACACCCTCATTACTGAAGATTTAGCACTTCATCAAATTCCGCAGTCTGTTTTCAATGCTGGCACCCAGCCAAGGAGCTTTGAAGTAATAAAGAACAGATTACATTTCTATCACTTCTGATAGGCTAGGTTGCATACAAGTCTGGGGTCTGTGTGAAGAACACTGGAATTGAATAGGATGAAGCATGCTATGCCATATGTGAAATGTCCCTGAGAATGGGCATATATAGAAAATCATGCATTCCTATGTTGGTACACTGTTATCATATGATCCAAATTCTTTAGTGGCTTTATCACCTGGGGACATATGCAGAAGGATGTATGTGCTAGGATGTATTAGGTTAATACATTTGGACTGATTGTTAGTCACAAGTAGACCTATTGGTGGATTGACTCAATCAAGGAAGCCATAGCCCTGAGTTTGCAAGACCTGAATAGGACATTTGGTGACCAGGACTCTTGGGGGCTTTTCATTCATAGGGTCATTGTAAGTCAACGTCAACCTGATGGCAAATAAGAACAAAAGAAAGGGGCTATTTCTGCAGGACGGCACTCTCCCGGCATGAGGACATGAGAGGAGTGGGATGACGATAATACTTTTGCATGATTTTGTCGCAGTCTCACCGTTCTCACATTCCCAGCTGGTGCAATTGTGTGCTATATCATTGACAGAAAGACTCCATCCAATGGTCTCCAATCGTGTGAGGCTCCTGTCGCCGCTGGCCATGCAGAAGGGGCGGAAGCACGATCTCACGCTTCCTTCCCCACTGCAGCATGGGAAGAAGGCCAGCTGCAGTGCGGAAGGAAGAAGCATGTCCCTCACACTCCCTTCCACAGCCAACTGAGTGTGGATGGAAGCATTGAGGACATGCTCTCATCCCAACAGAGGCTCTGCCAGGATTGCAACGTGACAATGCAGGACAGCATCATCATGCAGAAATGGTATACATCTACTGAATCAATGCATCTCATTGAGATGTTGACAAGCCATTTTTCATTGATTCCACTGGTATATTTTAGATGAGATTCACAACTGAATTTTGGGCTGTGTCTACATCAGGGGTCAGAATTGTGTGGTTCTCCAGATGTTGTTGGACTACAACTCCCAGCATTTTTCAATATTCAAAATGCTGTCTAGTGCTGCCTTGAGTTACCATCCAAGAGCATATGAAGGGCCACATGATTCCCACGTAATTTTGGTTTACATGGCCTTGAGAAATGGTTTCAACTGCATGTACTCTCTGTGTTGGGCTGGCATGTGAATAACCTTGAATAGTCACAACTTCTCCTCCTTCTCCCTTCTCCTTTTGCTTCTATTTATATTTATTTGTATGCTGCCCTTTTCCCTGAAACTGGGACTCAAAGCAGCTTACAACTTAAAAGTACTGTTCCAAACATACCAAAAAAATGAACATTAAAATAGAATTAAACTATTCACAGTATTAAAACAATTCAAACTCCAGTTAAAAGAATAAAATGGCATTTTAAAAAGATAAAAAAAGCAAGTAATATGGTTGTGGGCAAGCTGATGCCTGCTAAGTGTTTTAGATCAGCGGTCGCCACTGGTGGTCTGCAAGAAAATTTTGGTGGTCCGTGGTCCACAAGGGGGATGAAATCGCCTCTGCCCACTGTCCTCTCTCACTTGCGCTGGGCAGGATTGCTCCCACAGTGGGGAGAAGGACAGCAAGGGGGGCAATCTGGTCCTCCTCACTGTCCTTCTCCCCACTACCAGAGCGATCCCACTCAGAAGGAATGAGAGGATAGCAAGGAGGACCAGGTCACCATTCTTCTCCCCTTCCCCAATTTCCATTTTTTTTCCCATACAGTAAAATAGAATCATAGAATCATAGAAATATAGAGTTGGAAAAGACCCCCAGGGGCCATCCAGTCCAACCCCCTTTGGCCATGCAGGAGCAAACACTGAAAGCACTCCCAGGAAATGGCCCTCCAGCCTCTGCTTAAAAACCTCCAAAAAGGGAGACTCCACCACACTCCCAGGCAGCATATTCCACTGCCAAACAGCTCTGACTATCAGGAAGTTCTTCCTGAAGTTCAAAAGGAATCTCTTTTCCTATATTTTGAATCCATTGCTCCTTGGCCTAGTCTCTGGAACAGCAGAAAACAAGTTTGCTCCATCTTCAACATGATATCCCTTCAAATATTCAAACATCGCTATCATGTCTCCTCTTAACCTTCTTTTTGTCAGGCTAAACACACTTAGCTTCCTAAAGCAACTGCTCAGAGGGCCTGGCTTCCAGACCCTTCACCATTTTGGTCATCCTCCTCTGGACAGATTCCAGCTTGTCGATATCCTTCTTTAACTGTAGTGCCCAGAACTAAACACAGTATTCCAGGTGAGGTCTAACCAAAGCAGAATAAAGTGGTATTTTTACTTCCCTTTATCTCAACACTATACTCCTGTTGGCGCAGCCCAGAACTGCACACCTTTCACGCACTGTCCCTTTCATACATATTGTTGTCCAGCCAGGTATCTCCTGTCCTATATTTGTGCATTTCATTTTTTCTGCCTATGTGTAGGACCTTAAACTTCTGTCTGTTGAGAATAATTTTGTTAGCTTTGGCCCAGCTCTCGAATCTGTCAAGCTCATTTTGAATGTTGATTTTGTCCTCTGGGGTATGATTTGGTCATAATTAAACAAGCTTTAATAATTTTGTTATAATTAAACAAGTGCATTTCATATTAATAAAATTAAACTTTTATGATCATTATTTTATAGATACCTGTACCTTTTAAAAACAATTCATGTTAGTGGTCCATGGCATTCAAAATTGTGAGTTTAGTGTTCCATGAGGTCCAAAAGGTTGGCAACCACTGTTTTAGATTACAGCTCCCACACTCCCTGGACATTGGGTTTGCTCTCTATAATTTATAGGATTTATAATCTCAGTGTTCTTGAAGGTTCCAAGGTTATCTATTTCTGCCCTAATGCATAGTCAACATTAGGAATAAATATTTCAAGATACATTCCTTGTCAACCTCTGCTTTGGAAAGTGAACATAGATTGGATTCTAAATATAGAGTACATTTCTGTAATAAATGAGTGATGTGGAATGGCCACAAAAATTACTGATAATTTTTGTTGCTTCCAGCATCTATTTTCCATAGCACTATGATTTAGGATCCATTATCCAACCTGTTAAAGAAAAGAAGAGCATTTTGTTGTTATTTTTTCAAAGAAATTGGAATGCAAACTTACAAAAGAAAATCTCATGAAATATCTTTTGCCTTCTGGCTATGGGAATGATCTATCCTTGATAAATAATTTCTGATTTCTTTTTACATATTCAAATATAAAAAGACAAGTGTGGAATTCTTTGTTGTACAGTGAGGATTCATATCAGCATTTGGATACATTAAAATTCTGTTACCTTAACTGATGGCCATTGTTAATTCCCCAATATTTAAGGCAGACAGTACGGGTGAAACAGAACTAGTTCAATGTAAGCCTTTTCTGCACCTAACCTTCTCATGTCATCCTTTGCAAAGGAGCGCAACAGGAACACTCCCCTACACACCGAACTGGCTTGCTGTGGAAGGGAGCATGATGGACATGCCTATTCCTTCTGCAGCACAACCGGGCACATTCCCAGGCTGTGCTGGGGAAAGAAGTGCCTCCATCGCGCTTCCAGGCCTTCCACAGGACACATAAGTGTGGGATAGTCACACAACCAGGGATCACTGACAGGGAAAACCCATCAGAGATTTACTCTGTGGTCCCATCAGCTGGCGTTGGGGAAAAAAATGGGAATGTGATGACATCTTGCTGAGATGAGAGCCTCCTATGGAAAGGACCTTAGCCAGAGACTGAAAATTACTAGCCACACTAGCTGGACAAGTCTAGACATTGTGTTGTAATCACAAAGAGGAACTTTCTCAAGCTCATAATTTAACCCATTGATGTTTGCATCTCAAAGGAAAAAGAGGAGTTCCTCCTCTAGGAGAAGAAATCTGTGGATATAAAATGTAGACATGGAAGGCTAACATTTACAAGTATATCTTCATAGTCCTACAGTCACATAATGGCAATTTTGATAAGTAAAAGGTAAGAGATATCTAATATCATGAGGTCAATGATTTTTCTACCTCACTGAAATATCTCTGAAATAGGAGATTCACGACGTGAGTGGAAATAACAATTTCAACAATATTACATGTTTAACACCCCAGCAGAATATAATGCAACCTAACGTATAACTTTAATAATTCATTTCTCATGAGAGATCATAATTATTTATTATTACTACTGCCATGTGGCATACAATATCTGAGCTATCATGATAGGCATTTTATGGGAATATGAAAATACCTCAGATGACTCTTCTTTACTAACCCGCTAAGGTCAGCAACAATGTTACTAGAAACAGTGAAGATGCATTTTAACACACACTTGAGAAACACCATTTGAAATATTTTATCATTCTCTGGATTACAACCTAGCGAAGCAGTTCCTTACTAGTGCTGACATGTCACAGGGTCATCCTCTAGAATAAAAAAGAGAAATTTCCCCCGTATCTCCAGACACAATAGGGTGCAAATCAGCAAAATGCAAATATTTTCAGTTGTTTTTCTGAAAAATGATAACATGGGATCAGTTGCTCATGCCCCAGGTTTTCTGGTATTGCAGGTAGAAGGCATATTTGGGAGTAGTCACATGATGGAACTGAAGTAAAGCTTTGGTTCATAAGCTTTCCACCTTCTCTTGAGAACAGAAAATTCGAGCAGCCTCTGCTCTGATAAACTGGAAAAGACCACTATACTGGCAATGTTTCTTCATGTGAATAAAAGATAAAAAGATAAAAAGTTTCTTATACTCTGCGTGTTATCATTCTTTGATTGCGGGATTTCCCAACCCGCTGGGAAAGCAAAGGACTGTGATCCAAAACCTGGTTTCCAAAACACCAGCCAGTATTATTATAACTTTGTCTCTGGAATCTGAGGGATCTTGTGGAAAGGAATGGAATTACAAGGAATTTCTTGCTCCAGAACAGTTCCTTCCTGAATCTGAGAAGATGGTAGGTGAAGCATTTGAGAGGTTCTCTCCTCCACAGGACTTCACAGACATTGAAGAGACCCACCTGCAGCCCTGAAGTCTGGCAAAGAGAGAAGGAATCCTTCAGTTAAACAAAAGACACTCACTAATTAGCCTCTTGGTGCCCAGAAGAAGCGACCTCTAAATCTCCCAGCAGCTTTGAGAAAACCTTGCTGTTCACGACTGTTCAGCCTCTTAAGCTGGCTGTGCTCTTTGTATTCCCCTGTTTCCTAGAATTCTTGAATCCTCGACTGGCTACATTTTGTGACTCCTTGTCTCATCCCTTTTGGTTATCTGGACTCTTGACTTGTGTGACAAACTCTGGCCAGGCTGAGACCTTGTCCTGTGCCTCCCTTCAGCTTTTTGAATTACCCATGCATGTCCTGGCCTCACCTGACTTTGTTGTAATTGATTCCCTTAAATAAATCTCTTCCTTTGGATATTTACTGCCCATAGGCATTGAAGAAGAGGAATAATGGTTAAGGATTCTGGGAACTGTTCTCTAGCAATGTTTGAAGACCCAAGTTTCAGAATCACCTGTGTAGGCTTACATCAGCTCCCTAAAATAATGCCCTAAAAATAGGATAAGGCTGTCACCCTCTCCACATTGCTATTGGCTTCTTCATGTATTTGCTGCCTACAGCTACAGGATGTCTGAAGAAAGATTGGATCTCAGGGTTCTTCTTAACATTTTAATTTATAATGTGGGATTGGTATGTGTATTTTGCATGGACAGACATTTAGCACATGCTGCCAGACAGAATTATAAACTTAATTAGTGCCAGATCTTTTCTCTTCATCCCTACCATGGGATAAAAATAGGGTTGGGAGATATGATAGATCATATTGTTCTGATAAAATTACAGTCCGCTGAAAATCCTTCTTTGACACAACCATTCAAGGAACAGGAACCCTGTCCCTTATTTCATTTGGCAGCCTTACTGCAAGAAGATGGGTAGCCATTTTATAAAGATATCTCATCCAATGCAATTAATTTTTTTTCTCCAGCAGTGCTTGCCCAAAGATTTGCCCACCCCACCTAGAAACTGAAGAAGCACAGCAATTCCGTGAGACTTCAGCTGATGCTCTGAAACCTGACAACCCTATATCTAACTCTTAGCCTAGTCTTTTATTTCTGCTTTCCTGGCTTGATCCATACCTAACTGCAGATGCTTATTGCAAAGCAAAAAGAACTGTCTGTGTGTCCTGTTGCATACTCAGAGTTCTTTTCAGATTATACAAGTACATGAAGGATCACATTTTCTGTGATTGTGCTCTCTCCATGTGTATTTATCAGAAACATGGATGACCCTATTTCTCAAGTACAGGATCCTCTAAGATCTGTTCTGGAAAAAACAGAAGTTGCATAAAGGCATCTGTCTATATGAGTGAGGGAACACAAAAGAGAAATCATATTATGGATTCTTTTCCAAAAATATCATCAACATAGTGAATTATTTCCACAAAGAGGAAGATACTAAAACTGATATGAGAAATATTTACCCAAATAGGACTAAATCTAATTGTTTGTCTCAATTACAGTCAATTTTCTGACTTAGTGACTGAATAATGAATCAAATGTTATATAAAATCCATTGATGCAATAGATCTACTCTGTCTGGGCAACTAACTGGATTAAGGCCATGGTTTTCAATGCAAAAGATCCAAAATCCATATTTAGTGCAGGAAATGGTATTTGCTTATGTTTCCAGCATTCCACACCATTCTGAATTTATATAGTTAAACAGATTATTATTAAATAATCTAGGCATCAGTCTCACCATAATTCATCATGTAAAGCCTGAATGCCAGGGTGGCAGTGCATGTACCTTTGTTTTAATAATATAAATATGTGCCATAATGGCAGCTTTTGAAATCTGGACAATCTATCATGATTAGTATATGACCTTTTAGGATCACCTTCCCTCATGCCTCCTTTGAATCATGCAGGGGAATGAGAGGAATAATGTATCAATTATACAGTGAAGGAGTTTACCTGAGTTTGTAGTAAAGGATGCAATATACCTTGTGATAAATTCCACCATAGTGGAGGTATTATATCAGGTAAAGGGATTAATTCTGTGAAGATTAATGATTCCAAGGGACTGGAGGTGCCCAGGAATCAATATGGTTATTAGGAGTGTAAGATATTGCTTTTAACACTGTTCACTAGTACACTGTAGTTACATACAGACCAGAATCTCACAATAACAAATAGACTTTAAAAGCTGACACACTAATCAAAATAAATAACAACTGTAAGTGGTGGAACCTTCTAATTTAACTGGTTAATTAAATAACCCAGAAAACTATTATCAACATTATGCCTAGATCTCTACATGTTCAAGCTACATGAAATTAAATCAAAAGAATGTGACAAGACATTAACTTTTATCTGACCTCATTCCATGGCATCCCTTGCATTTTGTTGTCAATGATGTTTCAGACTATGTCTCTCGGCAGGGTTTCATACAGCTTTTGTATCAGCATGAAGTCGATCCACCGGGATAAATTAACCAGACCAAAGTAATCATCAATATACATGGTGAAATATTTCTTGTCGCTTAAGGGTCACCTCTTTCAGTGAAGAATATCCTTCATTGTAGGGAAGCAATAAAACAATCATAGGATCAACATCTACCATAATGTACGCATGCTCACAAATATGCAGACATTTTACCTATTGATATTTGAGTTCTTCATAAACGTATGTAGGTTGTTAACAAGACACTATGTTACATTTCACTAAATCTGTTAGGCAAAGGAAGAAAGCTAGAACCATGAGGTTTTAAAACTAACAACCCTTCACCTAACACAATAGTTGGACAGGTCTTGTTTTAAGAAGCCCTAGGATTAGAAGATGGATCTATCAGTCTTCACCACTCATCTCCCTCCTTTTCTCCCACATCTTTGCTATTTCTACAATATGGGATCAAAAATATGCTGTTGGGTGGTTGATTTTTCCTTGCCTTTCCAGCAGGCAGACTTTCCAAGGACCAAACTCCATACAAAGCTTTGATCAGGTTCATGTTTGGTTCTGGTCGTTTCAGAGGGAAGTATATTCAGGGGGCTACAATTGATGCAAAGCAGCTTAATTCAACTCAGCCTTCATCAAAATCCAAAGAACATCCCTAATTGTTGTTATGATGTGCCTTCAATGTGTTTCTGACTTATGGTCACCCTGAGGCAAACCTCTCATGGGTTTTCGTGGGTGCTGAGAATGTGTGACTTGCCCAAGGTCACCCAATGGATTTCCATGGCTGAACAGGGAATCAAACTCTGGTCACCAGGCTCATAGTCCAATGTTCAAACCACTGTACCACCCTGGCTATGTATCAAATTCCTACATATTCCAAGAAAGAATATAATAATGTTCATGAATGAGATTCTGTATGTGGGCATACTCCAACATTACAAGCTAGAAGAGAACTCTTTAGACTCAGCTGGTTTCTCTTCAAGAAAGTCTGAGAATACCCATCCTTTAACAAACTGAGATGGGAAAGTTTGGCTGTCACTGATAGCTAATTCTGTTTTCCATGTCTTCTATGTTCCATTTGAATTCCCTTCTGGGTATGTGTGTGCCTTTTCAAAGTTTAACTTGAAAAAATATTAAGGAACTGAACAATCAAAGAGAGAAAAGTAAATGACAAATGGGATGTAATGCAGTATAGGTTCACACAAGATAGAGCATGCAAGATTAATCAGATGACTTTGAAGATAAGAAGGTTTGTGACCAAGGGAATTAAAGTCCCCCTAATGGGTTAGGATTTCAGCAAAGCCATCGTGTACACACATGTACAAAATGATTCCTTCAGTCCTAAAAGGGTGGTATTTATAAAAGAAAAAAAAGTATAGGATTAGGTAGAAAGTCAAAATGTGATGCAAGAATAAGTCATGGCACCTGTGTTCCTTGATATTCTCTTACTGATCTATGAGATGGAATTAGAAGGAATGAAAACATAGACTAAAAACACAGGACTGTTAAATATCAGAACTGGAGGAATTTAATCTCTTGCAGTATATGAAGACCAGTGGGAAGAAATATCATAGTTCTAGAGAACACAAAGACAACGAGCTGATGCTAGGACTTGAGACCCAACTTTGCGAAAACAAAGAAAGACAACACAGCATCTCCAACAAAACCTGTTCATTTGGGTTTGTGTGAACTGGTCTCTTGCTGTTTTGTAGAATCCACTAATCCATATCTTGCAAGAGAAAGAGAATGATGTAGGATCTGATTAGTAAAGTATTAAGAAAAATAGCAATAGAAACTTTTGAAACTATATTTTATTTAAAGAAGTTTTATCTTATTAATGACAGTCAGCCTATGTTAAGAAAACTGGGAACCATTTAAAATATTTGTTGTATTGTAGGAGTGTTAGTTACTTCGTATTATTGTATTGTATATTCTTCCACTTTATTAAGTAGTGTTTTGATGACTTTTTCAAGCTATCGTAGCAATTTTTTGTATTGTGTTGTTGTATTGTATTGTTGGTGTATTGTAGTTTCTTTTTTCTTTCTTTTTATTCTCTTGGGTTGTAGACATGTAGTGGTGTGTCTTAAATTTTTAATAAAAATATATATCAATAAAAATGCCCCATTGAATGTAGTGATGAAGATGATGATGATGATGATGACGATGACGATGATGGTGGTGATACCACACAAAAACACAAAAACTCTCTTTTTTAGCCATGTTCTCCTGTTTTAGCTCTATGTTCATAGGAAGAAAGTGATTTACGTGGCTACAATTATGAGAGCAAAATCGAGCACGGTGACATGAACACAAACTTATTTAAAACATATTGCCCTTGAAATGTTGTTTGGAGAACTGCACTTCACAATGTGCCACTACACACACTATTGCATGCCCTTTATATTATATTACAATTTCTGTCCATAGTGATTCTATGGGTTAATTTGCGTCAGGAATTTTTAAAAATTTTATTGCAGTCTATATAAAGAATAGGATTTCTTTGTATCTGTACAAAACAGCTATGATTTTCATTATTCTTGCATCTCTATAGGGATTTCAGAAGCTGAAATGCTCCTCCCCATTCTTTTGTGGGCACAACTCATCACTCACTTCCCATTTTCAAATGGCTACACTCCAGCTTTTCCTTATCAAATTTGGGGTCTGAATAATATCCCAAACAATTAAGCACATAAGAAGCAGAAACTCATACAAGTTTACCGTAATGGAAAAATAACAGAAGTAATCCTATGGGAGCTTTTAAACTGTTCTGGGAACCAAAATAATTGCCTACACTTCAAAGAGAAAAAAGAAAGCATCAAACAGAAATGGTTAGCTTAATAGAAAACAACACTGTACATTAAAAAATACATTTGGTATACTCCTGACATCATCATTTATTTATTTAATGGATTTAATGTCATCAATCTAATGGTTTAAGACTGCGGATCTAAACACAGTTCTTGGGGAATGCTCCCAACTGCATGTGGTAGGATGCTTACAAGTAAGCAGGTAAAGAATTGTACTGTAAGGCACTGTGTTCAAAAAAGCACCCTACTCAATAAACAGTATAAATACAGCTGTTGTTGTTGTTGCTGCTGCGGTTGTTGTTGTGTGCCTTCAAGTTGTTGCTGACTTATAGTGACCCGAAGACGAACCTATCACTGGGTTTTCTGAGGCTGAGAGTGTGTGACATGCCAAAGATAACCCAGTAGTAACAGTGATGTTGATGATGACAACGACAATGATGGTGGTGGTGATACCACGCAAAAACACAAAATGCTTCCTATAACAACAATAAACAAAGGAAAAATAACCCTGTGTTTTTCTCTTCAAAAAGAATCAAATTTGTAATACAATCTATTCAAGTTGACACCAAAGTATGGTCAATTTTTTTTCAAAAGCCTCTGATTTTGGTCTGAGGATTTTGCCCAATTGCTACAAGTACATGGTCAAATTAGTAAATTCGTTCTGCCAATTGTTATTTTATATTGATTTAAATTATGCACTATGGTAGGATCTTGCAAAACAGAGCAAAATGTAAATAAATAAATAAGATATTAAAAGAATTTCCATATCTACTTTCCATGAATAAATGAATCAGTTCCCTTTATTTTGAAATGTCAACATCATTTTTTTCTTTTCCTCTTCATTTTCCCCAGTTCAAGAAGTGAGATAACTATTTATCTCCCATCCCTAGCACATCAAAGTTACTTTCCGTATTGTCATTACAAGTTCTTCATTGCTGGGATCTTCCCAGCTCCATTCATTCATATCTGTCTGTCTGTCTGTCTGTCTGTCTGTCTATCTATCTATCTATCTATCTATCTATCTATCTATCTATCTATCTATCTATCTAACTATCTCTATATATCTACACACTTCTTGATGCCAACTACTTTCAAGTATATTAGGTATACTGTCCGTGGGTTTCATATTCTGAGTTGGAACCATGTGAACATACATTACAATCTTTCAGTAATGTATTGTTCAGAGTTTGGAAATGTTACTTTTGTGGCTGCAGCTCCCAGAGCCCTCCAGACATCCTAGTCACTTGCCATGCTGTCAGGTGGATTCTGGGACTGACAGTCCAAAAACAATGTTTCCAAACTCTGGTATAGTTTGTAAGGCTGGGCAAATCTGTAATTTTTGGGTTCTCTCATATTCAAATTTTAAATCTCAAGCGCTTTACATCCCATTTTCATGTTGATTTTTTGCATTCTCTAACTATACTGTAATCATTCTAATTTGCAAGCTGTCTTTTAAACAAATCTAGATGAAAAGTGGGCTACGAATAAAGCTAACAAAACTTGCATATAACTGCTAGAGGTTAGCAGCCCAGAAGTAAAAAAGTGTCAGAGCATGTAAGAACTAAGCACCCAAAGCCCTCTAGCTGGATGTTTTTCCCCACATTTGATTTATTTTTAAAATCTGAATTTCTTTCTGTTGTGTTGTCTTTACAAAGAAATTTGCAAAATTTGGTAAGTTCTAACTTTTTTTAAAAAAAAATTGATTGCAGCAGCCATTGTCCTTCAAAGATAAGTCCCACTGTATTCAGTGGGATTGCTGGAAGACTGGTGGCTTTGGGTTGATATTATAACTAACTTGCGTACTTACCCCAGCATTGCCTGGGATTTTATTTTCTCATAGGTAACGCTTATTAGAAATACTTTAGGAATTACCTTACCTTACCTTAGGATTTGGATGTGGTTGAAATACACAGATTTGAGATCCTGTGTCTGTAATTCCCCGAACTGTCTTGTCCAGTACCTGTAACTTTTCCCCATAGTCTGCAATCCAATCTGTATTCAGAGTTACTAACATAGAGAATTTGGGTTCCTAAGGGAATACATTGGCCTTCTCCTTGCTGCTAGGCCTTGTCTCCACAGCAACTGGCCTGAACTCTCTGGCTGAGAATTCTAAAGGCCCCTCCTCGAACTGCTAACCCCAGGATTCCATAGCATCTTCACAGGCAGCCAATCATATGAGGTCTTCACCTGCCTGACACGGACAAACAGACAAACTTACTCACAAACTTTGACTTTTATATAGTAGATTAAATGAAGAAAGAAATTAAATGTACACCTGCACTTGAACACACATTGGTGAAGGTGGCTTCCATTAGCTGTGCCTTCAGACTTCAGAATTGTCCTGCAGTGTCTTTGACTGAGTTCTCCATTTATTGGGTTCTCCCCCTTTGCCTAAAAACATGATGTGTTAAATGTATAATTGTATAATTAACACCTCCCTCACATAAATAACCTGTCTTTTTATGCCTATTCCCTCATACTGCTGCCACAAGCAGTGGTACATTTGGATCAATTTACTCTGGCAACCCTGGAAGCTAATTAGAAATGTATAGATAGTCTTGAAGAAAAGGTACATTCAAAAGACCTTAACAGGAAAAAAAGAGGCAAAAGAACCATCTATTGATGAAACAAGATTTCACCATTCATTCCTATTTCTAGTTCAAGAAAAAAGAAGAAGTTAAAGTATGTAAATATGGTAAGTGGGGTAAATTAAAAGTCATTACCAAAACGGAAAATGGTGTGTATTATAGGCTTTTTTCTTTAAAAAAAAGAAATGTCTTTATTTATTTACAAAAAAGAGAAGTCTTCTTTTAAAGAAAGAAACACCTCTGAGTTGGAGTTTGCAGCTTCCTTTTATTTTTTGTCTCAAATTAAGGAAAATATATATCATATCCCAAATTAAGGAAAAGCTGAACTAGAAGATTAAAATGGAGCATATTTGATGGAGGGATGTGGGTGGAAATGGTTTGGTTTCTCCAGAAATAAAATTGTCACTTTTTGTTGTTTTGCACATTTTTATTTGTGTAAATAAGAAGATACTATACCCCATTCCCCAAATACTTCTAAATCAAAAAGAGAAGCAAGATATGCCAGTAAGTCACAAGGAGCTATCATGGTCATGCAGTACCAAATAAATACTTCACTCAGAGAAGCTCCCAGGATACTCCAAACGTCTGTCAAATATACATGATAAATGGAGGTCGTTATTTATAAAGTGCTAGAGGTTATTTATTAATTGTTTCTAATATTGTTAGCCTGCCTTTCCATCAGAAGGCACACTAGACACCTTAGCAACATATAGAATAATAATACACAGAATCATAGAATCATAGAAATGTAGAGTTGGAAGAGACCACACGGGCCATCCAGTCCAACCCCCTGCTATTCAGGAACACCCTCAAAGCACTCCCGACAGATGGCCATCTAGCCTCTGCTTAAAAACCTCCAAGGAAGGAGACTCCACTACACTCCAAGGCAGCATATTCCACTGCCAGACAGCCCTGACTGTCAGGAAGTTCTTCCTGAGGTTCAGGTGGAATCTCCTTTCCTGCAGCTTGAATCCATTGCTCTTTGCCCTGGTCTTTGCAGCAGCAGAAAACAAGCCCTCTCCTTCCTCTACATGGCATCTCATCAAATATTTAAACATGGCTATCATGTCCCCTCTTAACCTTCTCTTCTGCAGGCTAAACATACCCAGCTCTCTAAGTCTATCCTCATAGGGCATAGCTTCCAGGCCCCCCACCATTTTGGTCGCCCTCCTCTGGACTTGCTCCAGCTTGACCATGTCCTTCTTGAATTGGGGTGCCCAGAACTGGACACAGTATTCAAGATGAGGTCTAACCAAAGCAGAGTAGAGTGGTACCAATACCTCCCTTGATCTACACACCATACTCCTATTGATGCAGCCGAGAATTGCATTGGCTTTCTTGGCTGCTGCATCACACTGCTGACTCATGTTCAGCTTGTGGTCTATGAAGACTCCTAGATCCCTTTCACACGTGCTGCTATCCAGCCACGTGTCCCCCATCCTATATTTCTGTATTCCATTTTTTCTACCTAAGTGTAGGACCCTACACTTCTCTCTGTTGAATTTCATTTTGTTAGCCTTGGCCCAGCTCTCCAATCTATCCAGGTCCTTTTGAATTTTGATCCTGTCCTCTGGCGTGTTAGCAACCCCTCCCAATTTGGTGTCATCTGCAAATTTGATGAGCATGCCCTCTATTCCTTCATCCAAGTCGTTGATAAAAAATATTGACAGAATAGACAAGTATATGAGTCATTAAGAAACTGGTGGCAATTATACCACCTGACAGTAAACTTGTACTTGATCCTGCCACAATGGTGAGAAGAATAGTTCCAAACTTGGTTAGTAATTGGGGAAAGGAGAATGGCGGTGGTATAACTCTTAGAACATCTTGATAGCACTGCTTTACCAGATGGTTCTCCATCCATATCTTATCCAGTGTGGTAGTCTGCAGATTCATTGCATAATGAGAATAAAAATCAACATGCCACTTGAGATATCGACTATATAAAAGTCAACGTTTGTAAGTTTGTCTGTGTCAGGCGAAGACCTCCTATGATTGGCTGCTTGAGAACATTCTATGGAATCTTGGGGTTTGCAGTTTAGGGAGGGGCCTTTAGAATTCTCAGCCAGAGAGCTCAGGCCTGTTGCTATAGAGACGAGGCCTAGCAGCAAGGAGGAAGGCAGTGTATTCCCTCAGGAACCCAACCTCTGCATGTTAATAACTCTGTATACAGATTGGATTTGGGAATATGAGGAAAAGTTACAGATACTGGACAAGACAGTTTGGGGAATTAGAGACACAAGATCTTAAATCTTTCTCACAATTTTTCTCTATGAGAAAATAAAATTCTGGGCAACACCAGGTATATACACTTGTATCTGATAAATGTATAAGCATGGCTTCGCACTGCTTTATTTTTATTTAGTTTTATGGCACTCTAGATTAATGATGGCATAGAATGTTTTCCTTCTTATGAAGAAAGGTGCCTTTTTTCTTTAAAAGCTACTGGTTTAAAATGGAATAGGATATAAGTTTATTTATGTCTTGACTACTATTTTGGGTAATAAACCTTCATTTGAGTAACAGCAATAGAATATGAACCTGATGTCAAAGCCAAGCAATAGATCAAGAGGAAAATGCATTACCAGTGAGTACCAGTTCAGTGGGACTTACTCTCAGGTAAGGGAGGATAAAGAATTGCAGCGTTAACAGCTCCTAGTTGTTGCTGGCATTAGCGTCTGGAGATTCTTTTTTCCTCTTTAAACTGCACACTTAGACAAATTTCCTTTATACGATGTACACAAATAGAACAAAACCTGACAATATGTATTCAAATAAATGATGCATGTTAATTACATTGTATATGGCAATTAATTAAAGAGTACCGTACATTGACTCCCACAATTTCAGCGTCATTCATTTCTCTGCATCTTCAGACAGTGCCTAGCTGCTCTTGGCATTCAGTGTTCAGGCAATTTATTCAAGCTTTCGATATAGTCTGAAAATGTCGAAGTTAATGAAAGTTCTTGAATAAGTTCCAAACAGCTAGTGCATATAAACAGCAGAATAGCAAAAACAGCCCTGCATATATTTGCATGTTTGAGTCACTGCATTCATACATAAAAATAAACCTATAAATGGACAATACAGATTCCAAATAATCTGGATAACAATATTTAGTATTTTAACAGGCTGTCTGGAATAACATGAAATGTTTTGCAGATCAATCTACTGATGGTTATATTATTCGAGGTAGCCATTATATTTATGATCCCTTTATGCCTTCTGAGTTTGTTTTTTATTCCATGACTGAATCATTATGGTCAATCAAAGCCATGGAAAATTTAATCTGTGAAAAATGTGATGAACAATACAAATTAAAACAAGTCATGCTGAAAGGGTCAGGAACATTTGGCTTTATAGTGATAAATTCAAAGGAGGAGGGTGAAATTTGCAAAAGGAAGCACACCTTTCACCTTCCCCATGCATTCATAGAAGTGTACACAAAGCCCTTCCATTATTCCTCCATTATTTATATAGGAAATAATGTGTGGATGTAGAAGCAGTAGCAGGCCAAACTCTTAGCAAATGAGTGGTTAGAATCATACACAGATTCCAAAGTTCCCAGAAAAGAGTAATCAGCAAGGATGATACCTGCCTGCTATTACTGTCCTTAAAACTGGAATAAATAGACACTTGTCATTTAGTTCAGTTTGTGCCTGACTAATTTTTGTTACCCTCTGACTTAAACCCAATTACAAACCCCAACTAGAATAGACACACTGAATCAATGGAACTTATATCAGCATTGATTTATCAGGTTTTCATTAATTCAATGAGTCCACTCTAATTAAGACTAACAACAATTTTCCTATAGGTCTGAATTCTACCAGACACAATGAATTCAATGAATGGTGTGTTGGCTCTTGATTCAGTAATTTACTGAATGAGTTTGGTGAAGCTGTGACTATCAATAGGACTCCAGTCATGGCCCATATAAATTTGTCCATTTATCTATTCTTTATACGAGAGGTGCAGGAAGCGTGGCCCTCTGTTTCTTGTTCGATGATGACTCCCATTAGTCCTAACCAGCATGAGGAACCATTGAAATTGCTGCCCAATGACTGTAGAGTTGCAAGTTTTCCACCACTAAAGCTAATTTTTTTTTTTAAAAAAAATGTTGTTTATCATTAAATCTTTATCCCACATTCTCCCATTGTGTTGATGACTGTGTACATAGGTTCTTATGAAGTTAGCCTGTACACATGAAGGCTAAAAGGGTGATGGGGCAGGGAGGCATGCTTGTAGGCCCTACCTGAGGGTCACCCCTATGCACTGGCTTCTTCCTCCCTGTTTCAGCCTTACAGCTTTGAGCAGCAAAGTATGAAGAAGGCATTTATTTCTGTTCAAATGAGTAGAAGCATGCAGTTTTGTTGGCTTTTGCAGCTCAACATGGTGAGGTCACAAACAGGGAGGTTAGGGAAGTTGAGGATGGGACCTGCATCCACAGCTGGAGTACCACTACCACCACCACCACCACCACTACTACTGTTTTAGCTCTTGTGGGTCTAAGCAGAACCTCTGAATAGTTTTCTATCCTATACAGTAATTCAGTGAGATATGTTAGACTAAAAGGACTGTCTCCGTCATTACTCAGAGTGGGACAGATGTTTGAGGCAAGAGAGTAATGAGGATACATTAGAGATTAGAGCTGTGGGTGCCACGTGGCCTATCCAATACACCCTAAACCAAAATTGGGGAGTTATTTATTAGAATAAATTGCATTACCTATGATTCCTTCCTTCCTTCTTTTCTTCCATCCTTCCCTCTCATCATCATTGTCATCATCATCATCTTCTTCCCAAAACAAAACCATAAAAAACTTACATTTAAAAGGAGCATGAGGAAGAATTTGCTTTTGGTATTAATAAGTAGCATTTTCTAGTTACCTTTTCTAGAGACTTTTTTGAAGAAACTTTTAGAGGTAGTATCTCAATCATCACATCATTATCATTTAATTGTTTATTATTTAACAACAGTGAAAGCATAGCCTGCCAAAATCATACAATCTAAAACATTTACACATGTGTGCACAAGGGAAGGACAGAGTAAAGAAAATATAAAACTTACTATACAATTATAAAACAGATTATCCACATATAATACAAAAACAATACAATATAAATAAAGCAAAGTGACAAATACATTCATTGAAGTATGCAAATTTAAACTAAAATTAAAGTAAGAATTAAAATTAAAGTAAGTATTAAACTAAAACTCCAATAGTTAGAACTGGTAAATTTGTGATTTTTTTATTATTTCTTTTTTTAAAAAAAATGAAAAAGTAATGAAAAAGCAATGGCTAGTGCAACAACTAACACAAAAAATTCCCTTTTAGACATTGCGAGAAGCAATGTGAATGAAGTACTCTTTCATCACTGTAGCAATGAACAGGAACAAACTGAATTTTTTAGTGCCCTTTCCAGCTCTGACCTAAATTAACTTGCATTTAACTTAACTTACAATTAACTTAAATACCGTTGACAATGCCATTCCTTCCACAGTGTTAAATTCAGATTCTACTGTCACTCAGTTGGCTACTCTGTATAGAATAGGAAAGGACACCATATGTTCATTTACTTGGGCAGCAAACTGTGTTGGGTCAGTCTGACTGAAAATGACTACTTCAAGACAAGATGAGCAAGGATTTAAATTTAAGGAGACTACTACCCATGGGAAAGATCAAAAAGATATACAGATATGACCAAATGTTATTATTTATGAAAAAGAACCAACTGATCACAATTACAGGGTACTGACATCACAATATGTCATTTAAAAAATAACTCACAATGTGACTGAATATTATGAGTATTTTCAACCTTTATCCAATCATACAATATATTATTGACAGCTACATATGAATCATAACACCCATGTACATATATAAAAAGAACCCACATAGAAGGCTCAGAAACCACAATATAAAAAACTATTAATTAATAGGCAACCAGCAGACAACATTGTACAAAAAAGCTCCACATGTCTCTTCTTCTACCTCATATATTAAAGAAACTGTACATTTCATCTACAAAATTGATAACATGGGGGTAGGGAATATTTTTTGTTTAATGATGTTAGATGTCAATTCCTTACACATGTCTATCCCCCATGAGGAGAAATATAGTATAATTACAGAAGTGTTGGATTCTTGGAAACATTCCTCCCCCCCCCCCGTCATTTTCTGTTAGACATTGTGGACATATAGTAATTCAACAGTTTTATTTACAGATTAAAGGTGTAGCAATGGACAGTCTTGTTGTACTCAGCATTGCCAATTTATTTATGATCTCACTTGAAAATAAAATCATTTTGATCACATCTGTTACTCCATTCTGTTCCTTTTTGGGGGTTTATGGACGATATATTGACAACATATTTATTGTATGCAATGATTACAGTACAGCAAATGCTTTTACAAAATGGATTAAGTTTCAGTGATGTCTATTAAATCACATTTGCCTTCTTGTGTTAAGAGCTCAAGCTCATCTTATGTTTCCTATGTTCTGTTCATTAGAGTATAAATATTTAAGACCATGGACCATTCTCTCAATCTGTTTCTTTGTTTCCCCCCCCACGCCCACTGTTGGGTTGTTCCTCAGTTCCTCCTGTATTGTTGAGGCTATTGTCTCCAATACTTGCATCCCCTGCCTTCTCGATTAGAGTCTCTCTCGTTAAATATCTTATTGCTTTTTAGCAACAGCCCCAATCTGCCATTCTATGAATATCTTGTACCCTCTCTCATTGCTTTGTTGACATGGGAAGCAATGAATTTGAAGCAGGGAACCTCTTATATGTGGGGAGCTCTTCATGCAATTCTGAAGCCTGATTTTCCAAGGGTAAACAGATGGGTTAGTGTTAATTTGCTCCTCTGTTTACATATTTAGTTAGTTCTTATGTAAAATACCTGAATTTGGTTTTATGTATTAGAGTGGTTACTGGAACCCACTATGATTAGTACAAATGGTCCTAACACATCAAGTGCTCTCAGCGTTTTCCTCCAATCAGACATGCTGCTGAATTATACATTAATTTCATGTGTTAGTGTAAGGCACCATATTGTCAGTTGTCATTGTATATTCATAAAATCAACTTTGTATCGAGCAGATTAATGTTGTTTTCAGTTACTATAACAATGTAATTTGCATAGGTCAATATTTATGCAAGTCTAATCTGATTTAACATCAGTACAACAATCTATCTAAAGAATCAGATACACATTTCCTTTCATCTTGATTCTAGAAACCATCCACAATCAATTCTATACCCAGAGCAGGAAAGCATTGCATGCAGCTCCAACACTGCGTTTCATTCCTTCATATTAAATTTATCTTTTTGTCTCATTTTCCCTATTCCTCAAAATGTCTAAATGTTATTTTAATATGAAAGCATACAATAATACAAGAGAGGATGGACTGCTTTATTTTTTACTTTGTGTATTATTACTGTTATTCAAAAATCCTTTCAGAACATTTTTGTGTGGAAAGAAGCATTAAATAACAACACAAATAGCTTATTTCCATTTATCTTTTTAAAGTTATAGTTGGAGTAATAACTTGAATCTTCTCTCTAATCTTGTAATTACATTACAAAACACAGGCTTTAAAAAAAGGAAAGGAAAAAGCAGCAGCTATTTTCATACACAAAATATGTCAGAATCCTCTTGGTAATTTACACTAGCCTTACCCTTGGTAATGCAAGCAAAAGCGCTTTCTTGACATATGTCTTTCTCTGGGCAGTACAACAGGAGCTAGACAATCCAGCCTGGAGCTCTGTCTCATGACCCCAGGAGCTATCTGATCAAAGCTTGGGATGCACTCTGACACCCACCTGGCTGCCATTTTGCAGCTGTGGGACAAGGAGGCTTTCCCTCTCCAAATCTCTTGTTTACTTATGCTAGTGGAGCTTAGCAGCATTCAGCTGGACATTGGCCATATATTCCAGTCAAAACTGATGTACACCTTCATTTAGGACAGACCCAGCATCATCACATAGATTAAAAACACAAAATAGAAGGGTCCAGGCTATTTGAAGGACCATGCTTTCCTTTATGAGCCCATCAGAGCTCTACGATCTTCTGGAAAGATCCTTCGCTCCCCAACTTCTCAGTATCATTTTGTGGAAGCAAGGGAGAGGGCTTTCTTGGTGGCTGCTCCCAGCTGTTAGAACTCTCTCCTTTGGGAGACCAGAATGGTTCCATCCTTGCTTTCCTTCTGTCAGCAGGTTAAACATTTTTATGCAATCAGGTTTCTAGAAACTGACTGAATTGAATTGAACTTTTAATGCTATGTGTGCTGGTTTTAAGGTTTGTACATAGTTGTTCAATTAATTTTAATTGTATCTATGTTTAATGTTTTCACTTTTAAAATAACTTTTATATTTATGCTTTTATTGAAGATTTTGTATAGTTTAATTTGTATTGTTTTTAAATATGTTATCTGCCTTGAGGCTCATCATTACTGGGAGAAAAGTGGGAAATGAATGAATAAACTAAAATAAGTTAGCAAATCCCTCAGCCCAGTAGACCCAAAGGTTCTGCTATGGTTTACCTTCTTGCTTTTATTTTTTGATTAATTTATGTGACATTGACACTTTAATTCTCCCGTGTTCATTCAGTCTTCCCCAGTGCCTCTAGAAAACATTCCTGATGTAGCGTCTCTGTGCTGTTCCCAGAAGCACTACCGAAAAGCCCAGAAACCTTACAGGAGAATGAAAATCATGGCTCCAGCCAGCTATCCCAGCATGGCATTTTTCTTGGTGCTGGGCAATGTTTACTGGAGCTTTCCGCAGCTTACCTGATTCTGACGTGGGCACATGGGGATCACGCGAGCAGCCTCTTGCGAGAGGCACTTGTGTCTCCTCTGCTTCTTCTCCATAGCAGCTCCCTGCTGGCCGGCAGGAAGCATGAGAGCTCCGCCTCTTCCTTCCGCAGCGCAGCTGGGTACTTTCCCAGGCTGCATTGGGGGAGGAAGCTCAAAGGCCATGTCTCCAGAGGCTCCACACTCAAGGTAAGTGCGTGTGGGGCCCCGAAGTGACGCGCAATCATGCATCATTTTTGGCAAGAAGACGAAAATGATATATTGCGTGATCGGTGCCTGCTGGCCCTGGCAGCGTCGCACGTCATATGGAACGGTCCTTGCAATCACACAATGCTCCAGAGGCCCTTTCTATGGAGAAAGTAACTTTCCTGTAGAGAACACAATAATTCATGTGGCAGAAAGGGTTTTAATGAGGATGTGCTTTTATCTTTTTCACTATGGCCATTTCCACATGGGGGTAAATCCCTGTGCTGGGACGACTGGACACGGAGGTCGTCTACACTGCAGGGTGCGCTAGAGTGGTGAAAAAAGGAGAGGTTCTAGACCTCAAACTGCGTGTTTTATAAAGACCACTTTTTTTAAAAAAAACTTGTACACGCTACTCCGTTGCAGCGCCCCATTTAGAACTGCAGGGACGCACTAGCACATCCCTGCAGAGCTGCCCGAGGGCGGAGCACCGCCGGAAGCAGCCAGCCGCCATTTTGGGCACTGCCAGATGCTGCCGAGCACCGCCGAGCGCTGCCGACATTTAGAGTGGTGAACGCGCGCTGCTTCCCATGGGGACGGAGAACCCCACTGCAAGGTAAGCTCCGTCCCCGCGTGCGCTGCCCTGTTTCCCCCCGTTTCGCCGCCCCCCCATGTTGAAAGGGTCTATGTTTTATATCATGTTCTAATTGTGTTTCATATTGTTTTAACTTTGTGCTTTTAAGCAAACTACTGTTTAGTTCCACAGCATCCAAAATCCAGAAGCAGTGATTCCCTTTTTGCACCAACCCCAAAGTATAAAGTACATTGTGCAAGCTTTTGAAGCTGTCAGTACCCTGGAACTCCAGGACACAAGCTCCGAGTCTGAGCTGGAGGCAGAGGGCTTTGAGGCCATGGAGCCTGCTGCACCAGCAGAGCCCACCCCAGAGGCTGCCCCAGACACAGAGCCCGTGGCTCCAGTAGCCCCAGCAGCAGAGCAAGGGGCTGCCTCAGACCCAGCCAAGCCGGAAGAGTCAGATAGTGAGGTTCAAGAGCAGGTGCCTACTTACCAGCAGCATCGGGAGCAAAAGAGTGCACTCAGGGAGTCAGAGCATTGAAGTAGAAAACGCCCAGTAATCAGGCTCCAGCTGAGATAGCACCTGGAGGAGTTGCCTGCCTATAAGAGAACTCACTCAGCCTGGGGTCTTTGTCGGCTCACAACTGTCCATTTTGGTGTGCTGGTGTGGATCCTTGCCTTACCTCCTGGAACGCTGCCTGACCTGCTGGAATGCCGCCTCCCTTTGAACTC